>JAZKJV010009784.1:0-1200000 GCA_037367405.1 Ottelia alismoides
TTCGTGAAGAAGACGTCGGAACTCGTGTGTCGAGATCAGGAGATCCGTCGCTTGGATCATCAACATGGATTGCGAGAAGCACGCGGTTCATCCCCGTGCTCGCAAGCATCTCCTCCGTTGGATCGGACTTGAGACAAGAGGTCTCTTCGTTTAGAGACTCGATCGCAACCACGCTTCAAGAGGTAATCCTATTACTTGTTTCTGATTTAGACGAAACGATATGAGAAGTGTTCTTGGATCATGTGGTTTCGGGACATGAAATTTTTTTTATTTCCGCTGCCTAGAACAACTAGTGCGACTAGTCATTCTTCGTCGTATTCGATACAACGCTCACGCTTCCTTGATGCGCTTAAGGATCTAACCATATTCTTCATGTATATCTTACCCTAAGTATTGCGGGAGACAGTCTAAGTACGATCTGTGCATTCCCACCCTTGACCCTCCTTGCATTGTGTACAGTCCGTTATACTTAGGATTATTTGATCCATAGTATAGGAGGACGGTTGACTTCTCATTCGTTTCTTCGTCATTCGATTATTCTTTAGGTTTTCTTATACTCAGTACGAATTGACTTCTCTTTTTCTCTCCGATCTATAAGGAAATAGCTCAAGATGAGTATCGGGGGTCGAATATACTACATATATACTTTAGCCATAACTCATACTTCATCTTTTTAATAATAAATATGGCTAAAATTCTGTATAAAATAATATTAACTTCATTAAAATCGCATAATAAAAGTATATTGATCATTCCTCAAATTCTTTTTTGTATATACTGATTAATAAATCAGGTAATTTTTTTTTCAAATGTATGAAAAATAATTTGAAAATCTTTTTGAAAAAACTTTTGAAAACTATTTGGAAAATGTTTAGTTAAATACTTTCAACCTTTGTAAAAATATTTTATTTGAAAAAATTTATTTTTTTGTGTGAAACAAAAATGTTTGAAAAACGATTTGCAAATGGTTTGGAAAATGGTTGAAAAATATTTTGAAATATATATATTATATATATATATATATATATATATATATTGTTTGAAAAACTTTTGTGAAATGATTTTCAAATTTGTGTAATCGTTGTAAAAATTATTTTGGACTATAGTTTTCAAAATTGTTTGTAAAATAATTTTCAAATAAATTTTACGGAATCCATACATAACTCCAAAATTCCTTATTAATTGTATAAATATATCTATAAAAATGATCACATGTCCCTTGTAAATTCTTAAGACCCAACTCTTGTAAATATAAGATGCATCCCTATGTAAATATTTTTACCTATTTTTATTCAAAATCTTTCATTTTAAAAATCCACAAAAACATTTGCAAATCCAAAAATACATTTACAAAAATATTTTTCAAAAATCACATGAAAATTTGCAAAACCTTTTCAAAAACTGTAAAAAGTTCAAAACTTTGAAGATTGCATAACAAAATTATTTTCTGCATTGTACATTACATTTGCATAACATTTACATTTTTCGGAGTGATGTTTGATAATTGAACTTGTCTATGTAAAATCTGAAGTTTGGGAGCTTGCTTGGGCTAAATCTTCCTAATTACAGGAACCTTTTAGGAGCTTGAAATGAGGTCTAGTTAACTTAATTCTTTGAGAATCAAGATACTTGGTTCAATGGATTCTTGATTGCCTAAGTAGAATATTTTCTGAGCACGCTAGGCTCTTGTCGATAACGACCTAACCTAGACACCTGCACCTTTCACTTGGCTCAACTTGGTTGGAGTGGAGAGAGGATTGGATTTGTCGGTATGAGACGCACACAAGTGGAAACATTTATCCTCGTCTAGGGCGGGAAGTGCACCCAACCCATCCAGTGGTAGGGACATCTAAAGACAGCAGAATGTGGGTTGCAATAATGCTTCAAAGAGGATAGTCTACTCGCTCAAGAGGAAAAGTTCCTTATGTAATGCTCTATAAATAGTATTTAAAAAAAGCAAAAACTCCAAAAAGTGGACATGCCCGACTGAAAATAAAATGCATGTCAAAGCGCACATATTTTTATAGTCAATAAGCATGCTTGAGCTTCAAAGTCATATCATGTGAGCCAACAGCTGGATGACTTGACTGCTCTGGTCATGCATCCTAGGATTGGTAGCTACACCGGCTACCGTCCATTCTTCTCTTCACCCCCTCCTTTTGAGCCGGTTGTCACTTGAACTTTGAAGGGAATACCCTGATCCTCGAGGAAAGAGTTGCTGGATTGGAGAATCATTGGGTTGTCATGCTGGAGAAGTAACTCTCTTTGTCATTTCAGTTGAGGGAATCCACTATCACATATACTATACAAGTGAAACACATAGTCACAAGTGTTTGCGTATAAGTTGAAATATTCTAACCTGGCTATTGAGGAGACTTGAGCAGAGTCCTAGGATTCTCAAATGCTGTTGTATTTCAAATCTGATTCCCAATAAGGTTCTACCCACACTAAAATTCCAAAGGACCGAGCTGAGCACCAAACTTTGATTTTGTGAAGACAAGTTTGAGAATTGAACTTAATCCACTTTTATTTCTTTTATTTCCTTTTTTTCCATTTTTGCACTTATTGCATAAGTGTTTGGTAGGGATTAATGAAGGCAAGTATAGGAGGGTGATGAATCTCTATTTCATCACCTTTATTCTATTACTTTGGCCTTAAAACCCTAGTAAATGCACGTAAATAGCCATAATTTGCACAAATTAACATTCATTATTTGTTGTATAAAAAGTATATAAAATACTTTTTTAATGCCAAAATTATAGAATAAAGAAATGAAAAGAAAAAGAATAAAATACCAAAGGTATTTTATGACCCTAAACCACGAGACTTAGGCATCTTGATGATTGTGTCGATAAGGAATAAAGTAGGGGAGATAAGGGTCAATAATTCAATAAAAATCCATTTTATTAATTCATTATTTTTGTATTTTTGGGAATCATTTTATTTTCTACTTTTTATACCTCAAATAAATAAACTTTGTTCATGAAAGTTGTAGATAATAATATATAGAAAAATACAAAATTGATTTCATGCAAAAATAATATACATTGTAAAAGTTATACTCTGAATCTTATTCCAAAATTACAACATCCCAGACCTATATCTTTCAAATAAAAACTCAACATATATCAAAATCATTGTTAATGTTACATAACTTTAATAAGATATTTAATGGAGGTGATTTCATATTTTTGATAAGGTGTGAAAGTTAGGTTTTGGACCCATATTATACAATATAAACACATAAAATATTAATTTTTATTCTTTATTTATTTTATAATTTTATAATTTTGTAAATATTACTTATAGAATATGTAAGACAAAAAAGAAAACATTGAAATAAAATAAGACATAAAAATATATACATGAATATACAGTATACATACCAGTATACTATACACCCTTATTTATTTATGTGTACATTTTATATTGAAAAAATATAATAAAGATATGCTTATGTATATAAAAATATGTTATAATTATATAAGTAATAGAACAAAATACTAAAATCAAAATTATAAATAAAAATAAAATAATTAAAATGTAGTTAAATATACCTATAAAGGAACCCCTAAAAACTAACTTGTAATTTACAACCACTAAAACATAAATAAAAA
Organism: Ottelia alismoides; assembly: GCA_037367405.1. Taxonomy (NCBI): domain Eukaryota; kingdom Viridiplantae; phylum Streptophyta; class Magnoliopsida; order Alismatales; family Hydrocharitaceae; genus Ottelia; species Ottelia alismoides. Next base: position 3,618 of record JAZKJV010009784.1, read on the forward strand.
TAATAATAAAATTCTACAGAAAATAATAACCATTTTCTATTTTATAACTTTATTTTATTAATATATTTTACTATTTGTTATATATTTTACAAATATTTTTAGTATGATTTTTTCTGGTTGGTCCACGTGGACCAACTAGGTTGAGGCTCTTGTTGACCGCGGTCAACTATCTAACCCTATGCTTGGGCCTCTGACAACCTCATTTCACCACCCCTTCTCATTTTTTCCAACTCGATCCAAGCATTGTCTTGGTTCGATTCCTTCTACACTTTTGAACCTTGTCCATTGGTGATTCACGCATGGGTGGTTCCTCAGCCAATGGATCAATGACGCACTTGACACACCTCGATCTTCAACTCTAGTCCATCGCTAGTATAAAATGCACCTCTGTCCAAAATTCAAGCTTGATTCCTCTTCCACCTCCTATACCCACATCTGAGCTCTGTGAAGGCTTCCTTGTGATAGTAGGAGCTTCCCCAGATCTTGCACGTGAAGATTGGTGTCGAATCGAGGTGAGTTCACTAGTCGCCACCACCCTCGCCGAAGCTCCTACTTCTGGATGCACTAGATGGTGAACTTTTATCTTTTTAGCCTTTTTTGATTCCTTAGCATAATATTAATGTAGATCTAGTCTTGTTTCGCTTTACTTCTACAAATTTCGCATATCTCCCACCTTGCACTCTCACCGGAGTTTGTTGCTCCATCGATGGCTACCTACCACTCCAGACCTGCTATGCCCCATCCTTCACCATCATCATCTTCCCCTTCGTTTGCAAATTGCCCGACGCACTCTCGTCCCCCTAATGCATGCATTGCATGAGAGACTCAATCCTCCATCTTCACCGCTCACCGGAGCATCACCAAAACATTCACCCTCCACCCATCTCACCATCGAAGCCTTCCGTGGCTCAGCATTTTTCCGCTAACCACCTCCTGTAGGAAAGAGTTGAAAAGGGAGCCCCTTTGAGGCCATTCATCGCCAAGGAGAACCCCCATGTCCTGGTGGTCCATTTGACTGATTAAGACTTCCTTGCACCATTATGAGACCTTCAATAGGTGCAGAAGGAGGATAGGACACTTTTGGAGTAACCATGAGACGAGAAGGAGCAAACAACCTCGAGGTGTTACTGATCAAAACTTGCCTCGCATGGGTTCTTCGTGAGTTTATCTAGAGCCCTCCAGCGCTATTGGATCCTCTCCTGTTCTTTGTGAGGTGCATCTACCATCAGATCATCTCCTCGCTCAACTCTCATATCCTCTAAAATGGACTAATATTGGTTGTTGTTCGTGAAGCGTCATCCTCCATCCATCTGTTGCCACGTGTATAAGTGGATCCTGTAGCGTCGTCCTACCATACGCCTTTGGGATAATTTGCAAGATCTATCACTGCATTTTTTCATTTTGTTCTTTATTAGTGTAATATTTTTGTAACACTTTACATATTCTGGAATTTTGCAACTAGCCTAACAACTTTTTTAGTAATTGCATTTCTATCCTAGCCATCTCAACTCATGTGACTGCCCACGTGAGGTGAGCATTTTGCAGGCAGACCGTTGGAACTATTTGTATTTTGATTTGGCCCTTAAACTACTTATTCCTATTGTAAATTTTTTGTGAAATAACAGTCTGGCCCTTGGATTTTCTTTTAAGTACACTTAAGCCCCTATCATGCCATATATTTTTGTGTATATGTTGGGTTTATTAATTATAGAAATTGTGCTAAAAAATCCCAAGAAAATAGACCTAAGTTCTTGGATGCTTGTATTTTTATGCCATATATTTATTTGTGCATTTGAGGATATATTAATATTTCATAAAAATTGAAAAGAGCACAATTACTCCTTGTCTACAGTATAAAATACCTAAAAAATATATAATACATTTTTTAAAAATTCTAAGAAAACATATTTATTTTTATTTTTTATTTTTCAATTCTAGACACTAAAACATTAAAAATAGAAAAAGAAAATCCATAATAATAAAAAAGATCCAAAATCCAATATAAAATTATTAAGAATTCCTAAAAATCACAAAAATTCATTTTTCTATTTTATAATATATATATCTGTATACTAGAATTGATTTGAAGAATTTTGGACTTTACTTGATATTTTTAATCTTCATTTTAATTTCAGTTTTTTATTTTATCCCTTATTTGGGATACTTTTTACTTTAAAAATCTATTAAAATTAGAAAAAATCCTAAAAGATCAAAAAATAGTAAAAAATATTTAAAACCACAAAATATTTAATTTTTGACATTTAGATCCTTTTTATTGGTATTTATATCTATATTAGCTTACTTTGTTTATGTACTCTTATATTCCTTTACCACTTATTGTAAACAAAAGAAAATACAAAATCTTATATATAAAAAGAATATATAAAAATAAAAAATTTAAAAGAAAATACAAAAATATAAAACAAAAATAAAATAAATAAATATAAAATAAAAAATGCACAAAACCATAATTTTGTCTAAGAATTTGAAAGGCATTTTGTGCTTGATTTTCTTCGCTCCATATTGCTCTACACCACTGCTTCCTAGGTTCAACCCCTACTTGCTTGTCATTATAAATCTTTAGTAGGGTTTAATGAATTTCGATTCACACTATTTTGCTTGATTTTTGTGTCGGTTAATCATTGAAATAATGGAGAAAGTTGAGTAGTCACCTCAACAACAAGTTAAGTTGATTTGTCAGCTCATTTTATTGGCTCTGATTTATCTACTTTTCACCCCCCACATTGTTGTATATATTTATTCAATATAAAATTTTGTTTTGAAAATTAAATAATTTTGGTTATTTTGCATGGATCCCCTCGCCTTTTTATATATTTACACATGTGTTCATGTTAGCTCACCTCATATTTTGCAACCATACCCCTATGAGTTTTCGTATTTTTAATTTGTCCAAAAATTTGTATATTCAGTATCAATTTTTTAATATAATTTGTAAAAAGGACCTTGAAGTTTTTGTATATTGCAAATATGCCTCTGCTAGGTGCGTATAATATAAAAAATTGTGGATAAATTGCAGGCATGTCCCTACGTTTTATCTTAGGGTTCTGGAATGCATGTAACTTAATTATATTTGCAAAATGATCCCTGTCAATATTAATTTTTGTGCATGTTTGTTTAATTCTTTTAAATATCATCCGTGCTCCAAAACTGATGCAAATTGGATAATGTTTTTAGATGTTGTTATTTCACGCTACATATTTTGTTTTGCATTTTATGCTCATTTTCTATTTATTAAAAATAAAAAGAGCATATTTTGACATTGTTTAACTTAGAAAAAACTTTAAATTATAAAACCTTTTCATAAATATCCAAAAAATTATAGTTTGTTTATTATAGAAATTTATAGATCTAGACCAAAACCCCCTAAAACAGAAAAGAAAATTATAAAAAATTAAAAGGCTCCAAAATACTATGAAAACATAAAAGAATCTTCAAATATTGCAAAAATATGAGTTGCTATTTTATAATTTTATTTATATATATTATTACATATTAAAATTAGTTTGCACAAACACCTGAAAAATATCAAATATAGTAGAAAAAAATAAAAAATCCTAACAAAATATTTTGCAAATTTTGAAAATTTTTAGCTATGTTTATAATTATAATACCCTATCTTGTATTATATACCTATATATACCTATACATGGTTTATATTATTACAAATTATTATAGATAACTTATAAATATTTTAAAAATCCAATATATATATAGAGGGTTATATTTCTTTATATTTTTATTATTTTTGTATATTTATTATATATATTCTATATATACCTTATATCATATATATCTTATCTTATATATACTTATATACACATATACATACATATATATATATTATAGTATTTAAACAAAATAAAAAAAAGGAATTTAAAATTTAAAAATAAATATAAAAATTATGAAAAAAATAAAATAAAAAATTTAAAAACCCACACAAAAAGGTAAAAAAGGACACTTGTCAACATAATTCATTTTGATTGGAAATGATCATTATGCTACATGGTTTACGCTCATTGGTTCGATTTGTACACGCGTACAAACTATACACCTTTATTTGTAGAGTGAAATAAATTGTACTTCACATTTTTTTCATTCATTGATGATTCATATATTTTGGGTACATGGTTTAGTGCGGGATTCACGAGTGGTAGATTCAGCAACACTCTCTCTTTACTATTCTTTTAGTGATGTTATTTTTAGACCCTCAAAGATCCTGACTAAACAAATGGCGTCGTTCCCTGGGAGCAGCATGTTGTAGCTTAACTTTTAAATAATTATCTTATTTCTTTCATTTTCTTATACATGTTTTCATTCTTTTTCTGGATTGTACATATTCCATCTTCTATTTATATTAACGTATTATCTAATTATATATGCTAATACCCATCTTTGTTGTGTTTCTCGCGAGGGCCCGCTATGTGAGAATGACTTTCTAAGAGGTTGATGCAACCAATCTTGGTAGAGACTGGCCTTATTTTCCCTGACCAATAGGAGATGCAACAAGCATAGCAAGGAGAACCCTTAGCATAGATGTTTGCTTAGTATTTTATTTTATTTTTGGTGAGAGACTAATTTATTATTTATTATTATTTGTAATGATACAAGCAGTTGGACATTAGACTCTAGGACATGTTTTATCAAGTGTTTGTTCACTTGGGGTCCTTGCATTTTTCTTTGAATTTTTTTCGCCTTCTAACTTTATTTCTCCCTATTTTCCTTTATTATCCAACATTTTGAGTTTTTCGTTTTTATTTTTATTTATTTTGTATGCATTGAGACCCTAGATTTTAGGACTGATTGTATTGGTAATTAGGCCTAAACTCTAATAAGAATCATTTTCCTATATCTCTTATGTTTGGATCTAGTCAAATTAGACTTGAACCCACATACCAAGAGAGGCACCATACAACACTAGCAGGACCTATTGTGATAGGCACCGAGGTGTCTCCAAGACCGGACACTCGGTTCATTTATGAATAATTAACATTTGGTTCTTTACGATTATTAGCAGTTAATTCTTAGGATGGTTTTATAGATTGCACACGACCATGTCAATAGATTTTAAAATTCTACTTTGCATACCACATGAAGAGAGCTAGGAAGCACTGTAAGTCCTCTAACTTTGCATGCATCATTAGATTATATGGTGAGATTTCCATCCTTGAATTGACTTGCATGGATTATTCACTATCTCCATTGATTTTGAGCACTAATGACTAAAATTAAAATTCACAAAATTGTTATTTGCTTGTATGCAAAATATTTTAAAAAAGTGAAAACCTGAAAAACTAAAATAAGGGGACCGCTAAATAAACTTTGACCTTAAATAAAATATGTAATGGATTTCATTATTTAGGGATCATAAAGACCTCATTGTCTCCATGTGCCTTAGGAGGGGACAAAAACCCCTCCCATGAGAGAGGCACAGCCCGTTAAAGATTAGATTCAAAAACCCAGTTTGTAGCTACCTTGTGTATCGCCTGGATTTCTGAAGTATTGGTGCTTCTATAGTACGTGGACAACTAGGTCCTGGTCAACGATGATGTTCTCACCTAGTGTAGAATATCGACCTTGTCTGAAATCTTGAGCTTAGGACACACCCTCATGGGTGTGTCTGCCTCATCATCTTGCGTCCGAGTAAGGCCTAGCACTCTCACGGGTAATTTCATTGTGAGAAGGTTTCGAAGTAGTGGTTTCATCTATATGCTTCCTCTACCTCATTCCTTAGATGAGTATGGATCCATGAAGTGTTACAAGGAGCTCAAAGAGTGCAGGATACATGTTAAAAAGGAGAATGACACGTACATGATTCTTTCTCAGCATTACTTTCGCTCCTATTAGGTTAGAGTCTAAGGTGCTAAAAGATACGCCTGAAATAACAACTCTAAACTCAAAACATAAAAATAGCCAATCCCTTACAACTTCACATGTGTAGATTTGGTGAACCCAAATTTTTTATTGTGTATTTTATGGATCTAGATTAAGGTCCTAAGATCAAGTCCTATACTTCCACTTTGACCCCATTAATGTTTCAAGCCTTTTTATTGTGTTACATTCTTTTTTATTTCTCATTGACCATCGTATCCTTCTTCCTGCATTGATCCTTCTTTTCCTCTACGATGTTGATCCATGGATGGTCAGTCGGGACTCTGTTGATACCTTCATTGATTACATGGAATCAACATCATCAATAATTTGAGGCAATTCCTGAGAACCCGGTTCAGACTTTATGAACCGATCTCAATACTCCTCATCTACTTTGCACTTGCTTTCTATTTCTTAATAAATTAAGACCACACATGTCCCATGTCCACCCATTATGAATGGAGGTCAATTTCAGTCTACATCTTTTACTCCAATCTCAACTATCTGGGATTGACCCTAATCTCATATTCATCACGTTAGTTGGTATTTATTTTCATAGTTGGTCTAATTGGGATTCCTCTTGTATTGCAGATATAAGTCAGACCTAGATTCCAATCTGGAATTTATTTCATCAGACTCTAACCTAGAGAAGGCTCCTCCTGATGGAAAAGGGAAAGGATAGGATCGGGATAACAACCTCCACAGATGGAGCACGACCCACACCAGATAAGAACTAAGTGAATGCTCAATTGTTGGCCTCCATCCAAGCCATTCAACAACAACTAACTGAGTAGGTACTAGCGCAAACTACATTTCAAGACATGTTGAATGACCTAATGAACAAACCAAGAGAGGTGGAGATTCCTTGATAGGATCAAGAAGAAGAAGAAGACCAAAGACCTGAGGTTCCCAAGCCTATGCTGAAGCAGACCTATAATCCTTGAGACAGGCAGATGACCGAGTGAATTCACATTCCACCGATGCATTCTCACATTGAGCGCAGACCTGAATTACTTGATCTTCTTCCCACTTTCCGTGGGAACACCAACGAGGAACCTTACATTCACCTGCAGCAGTTTTCTCGTATATATGGAACCACACACTACCCTAACATCTCATTAGGTGTAGTCAAGATGATCACATTTCCATTCAGTCTCCAAGACAAGGCCATGTACTAGACTAAGCATTTGGGGAAGGTCATGACGACCTGGGAGGGACTTAAGTATGTGTTCCTTCACAAGTTTATCCTCTCGATCGTCTCAACTAGTTGCAAGCCCAGATTGGCAAATTCTCCTAGGCTACCCTCGAGTCTATTCATGAAGCATGCGAGCAATTCACTGATCTGCAGGAGAAATGCACCCATGGCATATCAAGGACTAACTTGGTCCAACATTCCTTCGAGGGTCTGAATGCTGAAAGTCAAATATTAGTTGATGCTTCTTGTGGGAGATCCCATTTTAAAAAGGATGAACATGTAGTCTGCCAGATTTTTGAAGAAATGGACGAAGGAGAGGTCACCCTCTCTCTTCATCCCTCGCTTACTAGAGCCAACCCTAGATTCTCCACAAACTTGTGCACATGGCAGCCTCACACGAGGCAGAGAGAGACGAGAGTTACAACCTCAGCATCATCAAGGGCCATCTCTCTAAGGTTTACATCATTGAGAAGGGATCACGTGATATCATGAAACTTGATGTGATCGAACAAAGAACTCAACATCTGGACAAGCTAGATCAGTTCACCAAGCAACTGGAGTTGCTGGTGAGTAACCGTCAATGCCTGTCGGTTGGTGACTCCACCACCCGAGACTCTGACTGAGAAGAAAGAAGAGTACCCCACACAACATTCATGGCAGGAAATATTGTGATATATCGACTATATATCATTGATATATCAATATCAAAATTAGACCGATATCAGTATAGATATGGTGATATATCCGTTTTTAGGCATTTCTTTCACAAAAGTGCACCGATGTGCATGATATTTAAGCAATATATCACATATATATCATCAAAATATCATATCGACATGATATTGAAATGATATCGACATCGATATGGCCTTCCATGGCAGCATTAGTCTCAACCTAGTCCACAACAACCAGCGGTCCAACATGTGTATTACGTGTGGACTCCTGACTAGGCACTACAACAGTAACTAGTCGGTGGTTTACCAACAAGAATTCCAGCCTTCTTACAATCCACTTTCTCCTCCACTGTCTCTCATTCAAGAGGTGAATGGAGTTGGTTCAATGATACACAGTTGGTCGATCCAGGCAAAACCTCAACAGGGTCAGCCTTTAAATTCTTGTCCATTATCTCAACAGCAGGGGGAAATTTGTTCAGCCCCACCAACAACCTCAGTACCACCAGTCTCCACAATATTAGAATAGTTGGAGATAGAATCAATATTATAAACAACCGAAATACCGCCAACACCAATATCTGCAACACCGACCTTAGCCTCCACACCATCAGCCATAGCATGGTCAACACGTTGAATCTTTTGAGGCGGTTCCTATGAACCCAAGCCTCGATTGCCTGACCCAATTAGTAAAGGACCTAGTAGAGATGACGTAGAAGTTGGATGACCTAATAGCCACCAAAACTCCAATTTTGACCCAAGTTGAATCAAACCTTAATAATGTCAAGCAAAAAGAGTAGGTAGAATGTAAAGTCCCATCTGTGCATGTAGAGTCAGATAATTGTGACTTTATTTTATCTAATGTTATTACTCTCAGGAGCAGTAGGACCTTGCCTCTGTCTGCCACTATTAGAGGGAAGAATAAAGCTTCATCTGGTATATCATCATCTTCTACATCAGTTGCACTAACTACAAGTTAAGGTGAGGAAGAATAAGGAGGATCCATGCCAGCTACCAGCCACCATCAACAACAAAAGGAACCAAAAAATAGAAAAATGAAAAATACCCCAAAAATGATCGCAGTCGAAATGGAGGAGCAAGCCACAATAGTCGATCCAGCACCAGCCGACAGATCATATACCACAGTTTTTGGATGTCCACCTCTAGCACTAGCTTGTACACCTTTTTGCAGTCTGGTTGTACAAAATGTTGTGGACATGAATTTTAATGTAAATAAGAACAATACTTTTGATTCCAGTTCTGTACATATTCCTTTTCCTGATGTAATAGAAAAAAAATGCAAAACAAAAAAATGCATTATCTGATCCAGGTGTTGTGGAGATTCTAAAAAACTTGACTGTTGAATTTCCATTGATGAAAGACATGGAATACATGCCTGCATTGAAGAAGTGATTGAAAGAAGCATGTGTCAACAAACACCGGTCGAACAACAATAATAGACATTGGCTTGTTGAAAAGCATGTCCTCACCATGGCTACAATTGTAGCCATCAACAATCATCTTGAAAAGAAATCTAACAAACGAGCACCATTAATCAGATGCTGGATTTTGACCAGATTATCAAGCGAACACTTCTTGATAATGATTCTTCAATCAACCTCATGCCTTCCTCATTCCTCACAAAATTTGTTCTAGGACTGCTTAAGCCGACATGTATGATCCTTCAATTCCCTGATTGATCGATCAAGCGACCCCGAGGTTTGTTGGAGGAAGTTGTCATAACAATGAATACGATGAAGTTTCATATTGTTTTTGTAGTCCTTGATATGGAATTTCTTCTACTCCAAAACCTAATTATTCTTGGCCGAGCTTTATTGCAAACTGTAGAGGTTGTGGTTGACTATGGGTTTGGTAAGATCATGTTATGCCTGAGCAGCAAGAAAGTAACAATGGAAATGGTCACTGACCAAAGGTTATGTCTTGTGAAGGTCAAACATAACCATATGATGTAGACTGTGACTTTATTGCAGAGGATGCAGAATTTTCTTTGAATGACACATGGGTTCAGGAAATCCTCTCTCTATAGAAGGACCTAGAAAGCACAATGTTTACATACTCCGATGTATTTGGGAGACAAAATATCACTTGATGATGGGACCTTTGAGGTAGAAGATTCACGCCTATCCGAACATGACGAATTCAATGATGATTTGTTTGGCACATTGTCAGCTGAACCACTAGTGACTGAGGTGAGCAGCACCTCCAAAATTATGGCAGATCATCCACCTACCAGTTCAGTTTCTGAAGTGATTGAGAAGCAGGAAAATAACAAGAGTTAAGAACACTTACGACATGCCTCAAGTATGCTTTCCTTAAAGGTGCAAAGAACATGTATCCGGTCATCATCAATAGCTGGCTGACCCTATATCAGGAATCTTGACTACTCGAGGTTCTAGAGAAAAATTGCAAGTCACTAGTTTGGCACGTATAAGACCTTTGTTAGATAAATCCTTCTCTCTGTTCACACCTGAACATCATATCTATTTGGATGATGATGCCAAGTCATCTTGAGAATGGCAAAGAAGATTAAACCCTAAATTGCAGGACATCATCTGAAGGAAATCACGAAATGGTGTGACGCAGGCTTCATTTACCCCATCTTCAATTCAAAATGGGTGAGCCCCTTGCATATAGTTCCGAAGAATTATGGGCTTACTGTGGTTACAAATGAAAGGGAAGATTTCTACTCGGGTACCAACATCCTTGTGTGTATGTGTGTGTTGATTACCACCACCTCAATGTTATAATGAAGAATGACCACTTTCCCTTGCCATTTATTGATCAAGTTCTAGAAAATTGGTAAGCAAGGACTTCTTCTACATTTTGGATGGGTATTCTAGGTATAACAAAGTGGCAATCGCCCCATAGAACCAAAAGAAAACTACCTTCACTTGCTCGTTTGGAACTTATGCTTTTAGGAGAATGCCCTTTGGTCTGTGCAATGCACCTGCCATATTTCAGAGATGCATGCTTGTAGTTTTCGTTCATATGGTTAGCAGTTTTCTCTATTTGTTTGTAGAAGAATTCTCTATTGTGGTGATAGCTTCGATTCTTGTCTAAAACATCTAGATAGAGTACTTCTGAAATGCTGAGAAGCCAATCTAGCACTGTCTTAGGAAAAAAGCCACTTTATGGTCACTAAAGGGATTTTACTGGGCCACGTCATTTCCAAGCATGGCATGGAAGTCGAACTAGCAAAGGTGGATGTTATTACTAATCTTGAGCCACCTCATAATGTTAAAAATGTGAGGTCATTCTGGGAGCATTTGGGTTTCTACATACATTTCATCAAAGATTTCAGTCGCATCGCCTGACCTCTAACTAAATTATTATGCAAGGATAATGAGTTTCATGTTGATTAGTTGGTTATCATTTCTTTCAATTAATAGAAGGAGATAATCAATCAAGATCCTATCCTACAGCTGTCGTATTGGTCTCTACCCTTTGAGATCATGACGGATTCATCGGCTTTTGCAGTTGGGGTTGTGTTAGGACAATGGAAAGACAAAGTGCCCTATGCCATTCACTATGCTAGCAAGATATTAGATGAAGCACACCGAAATTCTACTGTTATAGAGAAAGAGTTGCTGGCCGTGTTTTTTGCCCTTGAGAATTTCAGATCTTATATACTTAGATCTAAAGTCATCATCTACACTAACCACTCTGTTATTTGGTACCTACAACAGAATAAGGATGTGAAGATCAAATTGATCGGATGGATCATTCTCCTCCATTAGTTGAACCTGTAGATCAAAGATAAACTTGGAGTTTAAAACGTGGTAGTAGATCACCTCTCTAGAATAGAGTATCAAGAACCTCTACTGAGCAATGCACTCATCACAGACACCTTTTCTAGATGAGTTGATTCTCTCCCTTGGTATGTTGATATTATGAACTACCTTTTCTAGAGTGTAGTCCCACAAGATTGGATTAAGATCAAGAAGGACAAGATCTTGTCCACAATCTGTTTCTACCAATGGGAAGACCCAATCTTATTCAGGGAAGGAGCATATTGTATTTGGCGTCGGTGTATCCTTCATAAGGATCAACATAGTGTCCTCAGGCACTATCGCTCACTTTAATCTTGTGGACAACACTCTATAGAAATAACGATAGAAAAGTATTGTAGTGTGGCCTTTAGTTGCCGAAACTATTCAAGGATGCAGCAAGATATGTCAAAGGCTATGTTGACTGTCAGAAAATGGGAGGAACCCTCATAGATATAGAGTCGATGCCCCTAAAATTCATTCAAATTTAAGATGTATTCAATTCTTAGGCATCGATTTCATGGTACCTTTTCCCAACAATCTTGGATTTGAGCACATCCTTCTTGTTGTTGATTATGCGAGTCGTTGGTTTGAAGCTATTGCCACCCGAGTCGCTAATAGTTGTACATTTTCTCAGTTTCTAAGAGAGAATATAATTTCATAGTTTGGTATACCAAAGATTGTGATATCAGCAGTGGGTAGTCACTTCCTCGATAGAGAAGTCAAGAAATTAACACATAAGTATGAGATTGAGCACCGAGTCTGTTGTCCTTATCATCCTCAGATCAATGGCATGACAGAGTTGTCAAACAGAGAAATCAAGACAATATTGCAGAAGCTTGCAAGGCCCTATAAAAAGAACTGTTCCCAACTCTTAGACTCTGACCTTTAGGCATACATGACTGCCTACAAGCCTCTCTTTGACATGTTGCCCTATCGTCTTGTGTAGGAAAGCCATGCCATATTCCCATCGAACTAAGTCACAGATCTTTATGGGTAGCCAACATTACAATCTAGACTCATAGAAAGGTGGTCAACAGAGAAAAGTGGATCTCAACAGGATCCTGGAATTCCGAAACTATGCTTATGATAATAACTTGATGTGCAAGGAGAATGTTAAATGTTGGCATGACCGGCACAACAGATGAAAGACCTTCGAGACTGGACAGAAAATGTCGTTATTTGATGTAATATTGAAGATATTCTTGGGCAAATTAAAGAGTAAAGGACATGGTCATTCAGAGTAAAAGAAGTGCATGACAATGGAACCATCTTAATATCATATTTGTCACCTAATGCACAACCTATTGTCATCAATGGTCAGTTATTGAAGTCGTACCTTGAGCATGACACTTTATTGGTCGTTGTCGACTCACTTCAAGTGATCTTCAATGGTGCACCCTCCACAACGACATCAACATCAAAAGATTCAGATAATTCTCCTCTAAAACTATTTCATTAGTTTTCCTTTCTTTCTTCTTTTCTTCTTTTATTTCTTCTATTTATTTTTATTTTACTTCTTTCTTTCATTCCTTTCAATCATCATTGTTATACTTAAGAATGATTCATCCAAAGTAGTGAAGGGATGAGTGAGTCCCACTGTTCTTTCTTTGATCCTTCATCTGTCTCCTCTCTTGTTGATATTCTTGTCTATACTTAGGGATATTTACCGAAAGTGTAGGGGGAGACAAGATGAGTCATTGATCTGTTTATTCCCACCCTCAACCCTCCCTGCATGTTCATACACCTGCTATACATAGGATCATTTCATTCCAAGTATGGGGGATGGTTGACTTCTCATTCATTTCATTCTTTACTCATCAATCATTGTAGTATAGGCTCTTTTATACTTATTTTGAGTTATGTCTTTTTTTCTCTTCGATCTATGAAGACGTGGCTCAAGCTAAGTATGGGGGGGCATATATACGTTGCATATACTCAGCCATAACTCGTACTGTTGTATTTTCAATAAGTATAGTTAAAATACAATTAATTAATTGTAAGTAAACAATAGTATAAAACTCATTAATATTCATTGTATATAATGATTAATAAGTAAGGTAAAAGTATTTTGTAAAATGTTTGAAAAATGGTTGGAAATTTTATTTAAAAAAATTGAAACTATTTAAGAAAGATTTTGGAAAAACAAATTCAACCTTTGTAAAAATGTTTTGTTTGTAAACATTTCTTTTCTCTATGTGAATAAAATTATTTGGAAATCTATTTGTAAATGTTTGAAAAATGGTTACAAAAATATTTTGAAAAGAATCTATACATATTGTATGAAAAATCTTTACAAAATGATTTTCAAATTTTTTAAATGTTTCTAAAAATTATTTGTCGAATTAGTTTGCAAAATAAAGTTTTAAATATTTAGAAAATGCTTTCAAATAGTTTTGAGAATTATATATAGAATTCAAGTAATATAATTCTTTAAATTTAGACTGAAACTTGTGAATAACCAACTAGTGTAAATTCTTAAATTCCAACTCTTGTAAATACCAAAGAAGCACTCCCTGTAAATATCTTTACATATTTCTCTTCTTAAAAATATATTTTTTTGAAAAAGCCCTGAAAATTTGAAAAATTAAAAGTCCCAAAATATCTGTAATTTTTTTCTCAAAATTAAATAAAATTTGCAAAACTTTTTCAAAAATCCATAAAAAGTTCAAAGCCCAAAAATTGCATTACAAAAGTATTTTATTTATATTGTATATAGAATTTACATTTTTCAAATTGATGTTGATAATAGAACTAGTCTAAATAAAATCGAAAGATTGGAGCTTGGTTGGACTTTAATCCACTTAATCACATGAACTTAATAGGAACTGGAATTGAGGCACTTCATGTCTGCTAGACTTAATTATTTGAGAACAAGAGACTTGGTTCAATGTCATCTTAAATTCCTAAGTATAATATTTCGTAACACACACATGACTCGTTAATAATGACCTAGCTTGCACACCTACACCTCGCACATAGCTCACCTCAGTTGAAGTAGTATAGGGCTATATTTGCCGACATGAGACACAAGCCAATGGAAATATCAGAAGTCACGTATCTATGGCCTTTGTACCCCAATATAATCCAATAGACATGAGGTCTAATGACAGAAGTTATGGGTTGCAACAATACTTCAAAAGAGGGATAGTCTACTAGATCAAAAGGAAAAAGTCCATATGTAAATGCTACTATATATAGTATTCAAAATGCAATAAAAACTCCAAAAAAGTGGACAAGACTGAATGAAAATAAAATGCTACCATATATGTATATATTTGTATAGCCAATAAGCAAGCTTGTGATTCAAAATCCAATATCCAACCTACAACCGGATGACTTGGAAACACTAGTTAAGCATCCCAGGATAGGTAGCAACACTGGCTACCATCCATTCTTCTCTTGACCTCTTCTTCTTGAGTCAGTAGTACCTGAACATAAAAGGGAATACCTTGCTTCTAGAGGAATGAGTTGTTGGGTTGGGTAATTAGGGTCACCATGTTGGAGAAGACTTTCATTTACCGCTTTAGCCGAGGAGAGCTACCTATCGCACACACTGTCCAAGATAGATTCATAGTCGTAAGGGTTTGCGTATGAGTTGACTTGTTCTTACGTGGCTATTTAGGAGACTTGAGCAGGGTTTTGTAACTCTTAAAGGTAGTTGCGTTTCAATTCTGATTCTCAATTAAGGTTCCGACCAAACTTAATTTCCAAATGTATGATTGAGCCCCAAACTATGATTTTATGAAGACACGTTTGAAAGTCAAAATCAATCCAAGTTCTTTCTTTTTCTTTTTTTAATTTTCTACACTTATTAAGAATAATTGTTTGCTAGGACAAACAAAGGCAATTATAGCGAGATGATGAATCTCCATTTCATCACCTTTATTCTTTCATTTTGGCCTTCATTCCCTAGTGAAATGCATGTAAATATCATTACTTTTCCTAAAATAACATCCATTATTTAGTGTATTAATATTGTATAAAATGCAGTATTTCAAGCCAAAATATTTCATTGATGAAACCACATGATCAACAAAAACTTCTTGGATCATTATATCTAGCGACATTATAGATAAAGGAATACCTCTTCTAGTGTGGTTGTGATCGAGTATCTAAGAGAACATACCTACTGTCTCAAGTCCGGTCTATCGGAGGAGACGCTTGCAAGCACAGAGATGAGTCGTGTGTTTCTCGTAATCCAAGTAGATGTTCCAATCAATGGATCTTCTGCGTCTCACGAGATCGAATTGCTTATTCATGAGCAAGACGCTCCAAAGAAGATGGAGACCCAAGAGCCGTCAAATCGGCAACAAAACGGTGATGCGACGACGAAGGGGACCTTCTCTCTATGAGAAGGGTGGACAGTCACTCAAGGAGAGGTAGAAGGGTTGATGTGAGAATGAGAGAGAGAGACGTTGTCGAAGTTATCATCTGAATATCAAGGGGTGTTGCTCTTTATATAGGGTTTTGGGAGTCCATGGATCTCAATCCATGGACAACACAAAATCAATGTATGAGATTGATTTGTATTGATTTCAATGGCCATGATTTTGTTGTCAAAACCAAGCAATAATTAATTTAATTTAATTTATTAGATAAAGTAATATAATTAATTTTAAAAATTAAATCATTTAATCTTAGAGATAATGGAGGAAGAGATTGCCTCACCCCTAAAAAGGGGGGATGGCCACCAAGTTCCTTTAGGACAATGTGGTCGTCCACCCTCTTAACTTGGAATGAGTAAATATCATTCCAATTCATGAGATTGCATAATCTCATGTAATTTCCAATATTATCCCACATAAATAATTCATAATTATCTTGTGAAGATTGCAATCATGCCATTGGAATTATGTGAATCTTATTTACTGTCCAAAACAAAATATAATCATATTTTCAATTAATTATCCAATGTGAATCCAATTCACATCGATAATTAATCAACAAATATAAATCACAATTAGCCCCTCTCTAATATATTATAAATAACATTTATAATATATATATATATGAATAATTGGATAGTTTTATCCACGTTATTTATATCCATAATAATTAAATCAAATTTAATTATATTGGATACTCATTCTCATGTATTGAAATAATTTGAATAAAATTCACATTATTCAGGATAATTCACTCACATTTAATTATCCATTTCTCAATTCTTATATATAATGCATTATTGGAATTATTCTTGAACTCTTTCATGAATAATGCGATTTCTCGACAGATACTTGGACATAAGGACATGGCGATTGTACATACCACGTATAGTGACTTGGATATTGAGATCACATCTCAAATCGAGATCTCATGGACCTATCATAGATGCTTTATATAATCAATGTCACAAATCTAATCTTCTCACTACATCTGAATCTCATTCAGATCAATGTCCAATACTTGGACCAAGATAAGATTACTTCTCTACTAAGAGGAGTCACTAAAATCCAGACCTATTTCATCTCTCCCTCAAAATGGAAGCATCATGGTTACAAACATTTATGATCCAATCACCCTTAGGTATTCCTAGTATATGTACATCATGCATACTGGAAGAACTATGATAAACTCGAAGATATAGTTCAATTTTACACTATCATCGTTTGGGTTTCATCATCAAGTTTCTCATTCTTGGTCATTGGGAGCATAAATCATACCTTCGAATTCTTGTTATGCTTCTAAAGCACGACGATCGTGCATGGAATTTGATCGGTCCCAATACCTCATGAGTAATCTAATATCTTCCGTCTCACAAGTGAACATGTATGATCCCTTTGAGAGTTCGTATTACTCATATGCCCTCATATGCACACCATCTCGTCATTGTATAGACCTTGGTCAAGACATCAACCTATTGCTACCAAATGCACATACGTAGACATATAGTAACACATCTATCTCCGATCATAGGATGTGTGCCTATATCATGACAGTTTACGACATAGGACTTTGGTTATATCGATCTTGTTAAGTCAACTCTTAATCTGACACCTCTGAATCTCTATTCCCATGTAAAGGACCCACATCAAGAGGTCAGTCAGATATCAACCTAATGAGAAAGGATTATTATCCTACTTAGGCTAGAGATCATATCTTAACAATCATTTGACGGTGCTTGATGAGCCCTCAATCTAACTCCTTAGATATCCATCCAAGCACCAGCCTCTATGATTCAATTATTGAATCAACAACTGATGATTATTAAGATGTCCATGGTACGTAACACTAATTGTACAGAGAACATTATAGTGCATTTATTCATTTTATTTTAGAAAGGGAATGAAAGAGTCAATAACTTTATTTAATCTAACATTTATTGTAAGAATGGTTCCGGGCGCACATGGCTAACATCATGAACGCTTGCCGGAGTCAAAGAACCATTCAAGAGCAAGCCTCTACTATGGTAGATGCTTGTTAGAGCTATTTAAACCAATAGACCTCATTCACTCCTCATATTAATGTTGGGACATGTCACCGAATCATACATACACATCTTGACTTGATCTTAAGATATAACATGGTTGAGTAAACAAACCGAATGAAGAGGCATGTACCTTATGATTTTCCATACTTGATTGTCCTAAACAGTCATGCTTACATTGATGAGCCCTCATACAACCCATTCAAAGAGCATACACCTACAGAAAATTGGACCCATCAGCTCGATCAACAAGCCCCCGATGATCCGAGAAATACCCTAATTAATTTGTCAATTTTATGTTATAGTAGGGAAATAGGAGTCAATAAAAAATTAACCACACGAGTGAATAATTAATCAATTTAAGAAATAGCGCTATGTGTTTATTTAACTAAGGCAAGCCCCAAGGTCAACTCAAGGAGTCAAAGGAACAACCTAAAACTCAATTGTCAAACTTAATGTACAATTTTCCATTTTTTGGTATTTTTTATGCAAGAAATGAAGAAATTGTAATTTTGGTAAAGTTTGAAGACTAAAATGCAAATTTTAACCAAATGATCTTCAAAAATCCTAAAACTTAATCGGAATATGAAAATATGCAAAACTAGGCTACTGTATTTTTTATTTCCAGATGCAAAATGAGTTTATTATGAATTAAAAATAATACTATGTGATTTTGAGTAATTTAATTTTAATAAATAGCAAACCTAATTATTTCTCAGAAATGAAAATGTCTTATATAGGTATAAATGAGAGGTATCCAAAACCTTTTATTTCCTAAAAATACTAAGTGTACAGTCGATTAAACATCAATTACTACGATTACAAAACAATTTATTTTGACATAGATTTGCGTACAAATGCGATGATTTTTAGGCATGTGATAGAGAATGATTAAATGTAATTAGTGATATTTTGATAATTATTGGAGAACAAAATAACTTAATGCAAATTAAAGAGAACTCAATGGGTAAAATATAATAATTTCCCCAAACTAATTAAACTAAATCAAGTACAACTCACAAAAGTAACATTAACCAACAACAATGTAGAGAATAAAATTATCTACAGGTTGTTATTTTTGGACTGAAAATTTGATGCTAAATGATTGTTCAAATAAATGTACAAATGTACGGCAATTTATGCAATATAGAAAATGAAATTACTAATAAAAAATTCTAATATAACCAAGATATAATTATAGAGTCACAAGGGGGTCTAGAAATTCTTCTAGCGTTCATGTGTGCAGCACGTGATGCTGACATCATCTGAGAAGGGGATCTCTAATATATTCATTAGAACCGCGGGGGACTCTACAAATTGCACCCACTCTACATCCTCCTCGCGTGATGGGGCATTGGGTGGCTAACAAAAGAGGGTGAATGGTGTGTTGTTCGGGGTGGGTCTAGGCCTCCGTAAAGGTAATGTAGGAGAAGGCAAAGGATGATGGTGAGGTGGTCGACTGGTCGAGGGTAGAGGGTTGTGTGATTGGTGGTGGAGGCGACGGGTTGAGGTTCTAGTCGAGGACAGAGCTAGGGGCTGGTAACCCCAAGATTGTGAAGATGATACTCCTCTAGGGGCGATTAGCGATCATCGACATGTGAAGGGCAAAAGGTGGCTCGGTCGAGGTTCAATGCGACATTGAGGATGAAGTAGAGCAGGACAGAGAGAAGGTGTTCGAGTTGATGTTAGCAGATAGAGAAGTGATGGGAGAAGGGAGAAGGATGACTCTTAGGTAGTCAGGGGTGTTGGAATGTGGCCAAGGGTGGATGGCGAGTCAAGGCAGAGGCATTGATCAAAGGTGAATGTTGATCTAAGGAGGTGCGAGGGTGTAGCTGATCGAAGGACAAAAGGAGGACAAGCGGAAGAGGAAGAAAGGGAGAATAGAAGCAGCAGAAGATGGGAAGAAGAAGGAAAAGAGAAAGGGAAAGGGGATCATCTAGAGGTCGCTGAAATGGTGGAGGAGAGGCTCCACTCCATTCTTTGCTCAAGATCCTATCAAGGCTCTACCTAGGCAGCCACACGAGTAGGGTTACAATAACCAAGGAACCTCGTCGGATCTCTCCTAGGTGTCATGGATCAGCATCGCCCCATGCTCCAAGGCCCGGAGTTGTCACCAAAGGGAGGAGCGATCTAGACTAATGCCTACTATGAAAGGCATATGCGATCAAAGGAGGGGGAGGGTGAGATTTTGTGGAGGAGAGGTGGGCGATGGTTATTCGGAGGAAGCAGAGGGAATCTGTAATAGAGGAGGGTGGCAGCTGGCAATGGTTGCGGGAGAGGGAGTAACAATTGTGGAGGGTGATGGGTGGCACGTGTCAAACACGTGCCTGAAGAGGAATGGGAGGGCACGTGTCGCGCACATGCTTGGAAGAGAGAGAGGGGAGAGAGAGGAAAGTAAAAGAGGAAAATAAATATAAATAAAAGCTAAATAAAATAAAAAATATAATATACTATAATATATGATGAATAAAAGAGGAGTGATACGTGGCTACTCCATGCGTTAACATATGTCACTCCCAAAAAAATCGAAAATAAAATTAAAAGAAAAAATCCGTAAAAACTAGTTAATAAAGACAAATCAAATAGTGGTATACATGAAAGTTGTTCATCTCAAAGAGATCTACAACTTTTATGAGGGGATTAAAACTAAAAGAGATCATTTGTACAAAAAGTATTTTTAGAGGTACTCTTTAGATAAAAAATATTGTATTTTTGTTATTTTAAATTTTTAAATGCGATAAAAAATCAAGATAAAACTAGATAAAAATAAAATAAATAAATACACAGTAATCTAATTTTTTGGATTTTTAAAAATTAAGAAAAATAAAAAAATATGTACAAAATATAAAATGTTAATTTTTTTGTATTTTCTTCTAATTTTATAATTTTTATAACTTTTGGTTCTTTATGTTCAGTTATTTAACGAATTAAAGAATATAACAAAGAAATATTTAGGTCAAAATTAATATTGTTTTTACATAAAATAATAGGCTCAAATAAGGTTAAAAACACAAGTTATTTAATTACATATTTCAAATTTTAGCACATTTAATCAATGCTAATAAATCACTTTTAAGGGATTTAATCAATAACTTATTAAGAGGATTTTGCTAAGATTTCCATATAAAATAGAAAAAATCATTTGATGAACGTGAACTCCACTTCTTTAGTAATAGATAATTGTAGTATAGGAGGTGAAAATCAGATCAACAAAAATCACAATTTTTAAATATTGTGGAATATTTTTACTTGGTAAGTGTATCAAGGTCAAACATGGGAACGTGTATTTTAGTTTCACAGTTCTAAATTAATTTAAATGATGCCACATTAATCTCTATGTTAGAAAATAAAGTGAAAAAAAATTAAAAGTAATGGAATGCAAATGCAAGCAGAGGAGTCAAAGATATAGTAAAGCACAAGGTATGTGATTTTTCTTTCGTTCAATCCCAAAATAAAAACAATTAACTAATTCTTGATTACTTAATCACGGAACCGAAAAAACCAGTTCAAGGAGTCTATTCTAATTAACTCCAAGTTGCATGCTAGAAGAATAAGCAATGAATAATCTTTCAAATAATGATCCGTAAATAGAAATGACCTCAAAATTCCATGAACTATCCTCATAAATGTCAGGAAATTAATTACTTCACCTTAATTAAGCCCTTATAAATATGAATTCCTCAAAAAATAATTAAGAATAATCAATAGGGAATCAATAGAATTAGATCTTCTCAAATGAGCCCCTGCAGATTAAATCAAAATTTTCTCAAGATAAAGTGGCACAAGAAGGTTAAAATTTAGCCTGCATAGATCACAAGAGATCCTCAAATAATCTTCGACTTAAATCAAGGTTCGATATGATCATAAAGTATGTAAGATGGTGGAGCACAGAACAAGCTTCAAAATGACATATTGTGCGCTAAAATGGAGTTTAAATGAGAACGATATGCTAAAATAAAGTTTCAAGCTCTAAATTACAATAAAAATAAAGAATTGTGTTCCCAAATCGGCCCCTTATGGACTTATCTGCAAATACCAAAACTTGTCTAGGCCTCCTTGTAAATTACCCAGGCAGGCATGTGCATGGCGTATGCGGCTGGAGGCAATCAATGTGAGCAGAGTAGGTGAGCTGCGACCAAGGGCGTAGAGTGGAGTGAATCAGTGAGGATCTTCTGGGGCAAAGCGTTGGAGTAGGGAAGTAACACAAATCAGGTAGGTGAAGCGGAAGAGTGGCAGAGCATCATGGCCGTAGGGGTAGATCGACAAAGTGGGGGTAGCGGTGGTAAGGAAGATGATGCATCTATGAGGCGAAGCGAGCGAGTTGTGAAGGTTCGAGGCGATCATGGAAGAAAAGAGAATGGTGGAGAGGAAAAAAATATAAGGGTAAGAAGAGGGTCACCGGGAGAGGAGGAGTTGAATGCTCTTTGCCGATAGCTTCGAGGAGGCGGTAGAGGGCTCTGAAGCTCCAGCATGCGAATGTAGCAGCAGCACAAGGGAAAGCCCCTGTGGATCTCGCCAAATGAAGCCTTCACCTGGGGCAGGGTTCTTGTCACGATCCCGGTCTTCAGCTCACTCTATGTCTTGCTATGGGGAAGATGATGGCAAGTGGCAATGGAGGTCGAGGAGCAGCGTGAATTATTGGAGGAGGAGGAGGAGAAAAGTTACGGTGGAACGGGTAGGTGGAGGTAAGCGGTCGTTGCAAGATGGCGTGTAACGGCAAAGACTGTGGAGTTGGGTAACGTCGGGATAGAGAAAGGGAGAGGGAAAGGATGGCATGTGTCATACATGTGCGAGAAGGGGAAGGAGGCCATACATGCCACACCCGTGCCTAGAGATGGAGAGGGGAGGGGGAGAGGTCACGTGTATGACATGCGACCTAGAGAGGGAAGAGTGAAGAGGAAGAAGGGAGAGAGAAAAGAAAGAAAGAAGAGGGAAAACAAAATATTAAATAAAATAAAGTAAAATGAAAATAGAAACTAAATAAAAATGAATAAAAGAGAGGTGACACATGACAGCTCTAGAGTTGCCTTGTGTGACTCCCTGAAAAAATCAGAAATAAAATTAAAAGAAAATTCAATAAAATAGTAAATGATGTCAAATCAAAAAGTTGTCAACATGAATGTTGATTATCTCGATGAAATCTACAACTTTTGTGAAGGATCTAAAATCAAATAAGGTCATCTATACAAAAAAAATAGTTTTGGCAGTACTCTATTGATAATAAATACCATATTTTTTGTATTTTTTGATTTTTTTATATTTTACTTTGACTTTAAAAAGAGAATTAATTTATATGCAATCTATACATATTTAATCTTGTTCTTATATATATTTTATAGGTTAAAATTGTAAAATAAAATCAACAAATATAAAATATGCATAAAATTGACAAAGTCAGATTTTTGTGTTTTCTTCTATTTTTATGATTTTTATAAGTTTTCGTTCTTTATGATAAGTTAGTTAATGAATTAAATAATATAATAGATAAAGAATTAGATCAAAATTATTTATTTATTTATTTACATAGAATAATAGGATTAAATAAGGCCAAAAACACAAGTTATTTAATTACAGATTTTAACCCTAATTTTTTCATAGTCAGTGCATATTGATAAACCAATTTACGATATTTATTAATGATTTATTAAGTGGCTACATGCCTAAGATTTCTATATAAAGTAGATTAATCATAGATTCATCAAACCCCTATACTTAGATCTTTGCTTGTCCCAAAGCAATTTTTAGCGAGTTACAAGTTTGAGTCACTGATTATGCAAGTGCAAATTCAAGAATTGTTTCATTAAGAATCCTTGGTTTCAATAGTCCTTCTGGGGTGAACCAAGCTCTAGTCAAAAGGAATCCAACTTATCCAATTATCAAGCTCTCTATTTATACATATAGCTAAGTATGTTACATTTAGTGTGAACTGCAATCATGAGAGTCAAGTCGAAATATCACCCCAAGTCCTAGTCCAAGAGACTCTCTTCCAGCCTCAACTATAGGGAATAAGCCATTTCTTGAGTTCAATCGAATGTATCAGTAGTTTGTCGGACTTGAAGGTGTATATGAAAGGCTAGTTGATGGATGGTATATGTTTGGGTAATTTCTTCTCTCCCTCTCATTGGAACAAGGATCCTTTTGAGTGCCTTATCACTAAATGCAGATATTTTTGGTGCTGATCAGTATGTTCGTCAAGAGTTATTGAGTCATATGTACTTGTTTTATATGGAGTACACAAAGATGTGCATTCTTTATGTATCTAAAATATTTACACATGGACTTGTATCTCTTACAATGCAAAGACCTTTTTGAGGAACTAGCCCAATTATTTGGCCTAATTAGAATTGGTCCAAGTGAATACTTTGAAATGATGGGGAGATCTCACCTTTGGTGTAAGATCTTTTGTATTTAACTTTGTAATGAGAGCTTTTATTTCATTATTCTTTTTTTTCTAGCTCCACGATGAAGCAATTCTTCGATCGACTAAGGTGGAAGAAATAAATCAATTGTCGTTGTCCTCAATCAATCAAATCAATCAACAAGAAAAATAAGCCACCAAGATATGAAACAATCAAATGTAAGAGGTTTCACTACTTTTATTTACCCGGAATAACGACCAGAGTTGAACACAAGGAGCACAATTAAGATCTAAGTGGTGTGATTTCAGGAATAAAAATCCTTCTAATAGTTTTTAGTTTTTCAAATTTTTAGTTTTCAATAAGCACAAATGATAAAAACACACACTATCTCTCTCTCTTTGTATTTTTCTAATAGGTCAAAAATACTCAGAAAATTGCGATAAAATTATTTTTGATTTTTTTATGTTTTATGTTATTTGCTTAAATCCATGTTGAAAAGATTCGACTTTTATGAGGCAACTTCCTAAATAGTATTTTTTTCAAAAAAAATAGTATTTAGGAACTTGTCTCCGACTGTTTTACGTTGTTTGTCAGCTACCTAACACAACCCTCCTCATTTACCCAGTCTTTGTACCGGTCATGGCTGTTGGCCATGAATGTTGGCTAGTGAACCATATACATGTGCAGAGAATGGTTGTAAAAGAAATGAAAATGCTAAGGTGGATGCGTGGACACACACGTAAAGATCGGATTAGAAATGATGTCATCATAAAGAAAGTTGGTGTAGCTCCAATCGAGGATAAGATGCGAGAAAATCGCTTAAGATGGTTTGGTCATTTGCAAAGAAGATCAACCGATGCACCAGTTTGGAGATGCAAGTGTTGGAATGTTGAGCCGGCTAAGAGAGGGCGAGGACAGCCCAAGAAGTGCTGGAAAGAGACTATCGAAGGGATCTTAATTTTTTGGATATAAGTGAAGGATATGATTAAATTATCCTCAAGCGCATCACGGAAGCGTGATCGTCATATCGGATACGAAGAAGAATGACTAGTCGTACTAGTTGTTCGGTGCAGCGGAATTTAAAAAATTTTATACGACGAAACCACATGACCCAAGAACACTTCTCGGATCGTTTCGTCTAAACCACAAACAAGTAATAGGATTAACTCTTGAAGCGTGGTTGCGATCGAGTCTCTAAACAAAGAGACCTCCTGTCTCAAGTCCGATCCGACGGAGGAGACGCTTGCGAGCGCGGGGATGAACCGCGTGCTTCTCGCAATCCATGTTGATGATCCAAGCGGCGGATCTCCTGATCTTGACACACGAGATCCGTCATCTTCTTCACGAGCGAGGCGCACCGAAGGAGACAGAGATCCACGAGCAGACGATTGGGCAGCATAACGACGATGCTGCGGCGATGGAGAACCTCTCCATGGTATCCATGGTGGACGGCCATGAGAGGGAGAGAAAGGGCTGACGTCTAGAGAGAAAGAGAGAGAGATGCTTCTCAAGCATTATGTGTGTCAAGAGAGAGTATGGGTATGCCTCTCTATTTATAGGGTTTTGGGATCCATGGATCTCAATCCATGTGACATGTAAAATCAATGGATGAGATTGATTTATGTCAATCCAATGGCTAAGATTGTTGTTGGTAAAACCAATAAAATATAATCTAATTTAGATCAAAACATATTTGACAAAATCAAATATAATTCAATCCTAAATTAAATCAATAAATAAGGAGAGAGAATATACATGGAGATTTCATCTCCATGTATATCCAAAGGGACAACCATCCATTCTATATAGGAATTGGGTGCCGCCCTTCACATTCCATGGAGGGCAATCTCATGGATTTCCATGAGATTGCATTCCTCCTTGAATTTCTCTTAATATTTATTTCCAACAACTTTTGTTGGGATTTATTATCAAAAATAATTCACAATTAATTTTGGGAATATTTCAATCTTGCCATGGAAAAATTGTGAATCACATTCACAACCCAAAACAACATATAATTTACATTGTCAATTAATTACACAATGTGTATCCAATAAACATAATAACTAATCAACAAATATAAATTATAATTAGCTATCTCTAGTACATTATAAATTACATTTATAATATATTATGAATAATTGGATATTGCTATCCACATTATTCTTATCCATGATAATTAAATCATATTTAATCATCTTGGATCTCTTAATCTCATGTGTTCAAATAATATGAATCACATTCACATTATTCACATCTTCGATAATTAAATCATATTCAATTATCTTAGATAACTCTCTTTATAATATGAATCAAATTCATATTAATCTTGATAATTGAATCACATTTAATTATCCATTTTCTCAATGCTCGGATACATTTTATCAACAATGAAATTATCCTGAACCCTTCAAGGATTTTATTAATGCGCTTTCTCTGCGAATACTTGGAGATAAGGACAGGGCGATTGTATTGTTCCACGTATAGTGACATGGACATTGAGATCATATCTCAAATCCAGATCGCGGGACTCCCATACATGCTTGATTAAATCAAGACCGCAAATCTAATCTTCTCATTGCATCTGAATCATATTCAGAAAAATGTCCAATAATTGGACTAAGATTAGGTTACTTCTATACTGAGAGGAGTCATTAAAATCCAGACCCGTTTCATCACTCCCTAGGAATGGAAGCGTCATGGTTATACAATCGTTTATGATCACATCACCCTCAAGTATTCCCAATACCTGTACATCCTGCATACTGGAAGACTCAGATTAAACCCAAAGTATTAGATCAACTTTACACTGTCTACTTCATGGTTTTATCAGTAAGTTTCTCATTCGATCATTGGGAGTCGGTATCGATCGTTTTCTTTCCAAAAGCATATATCATACCTAGGTCTTGATCATATACTTTCCAAAAGTATATATCAAACCTACAAATTCAGTCAAGCTTCCAAAGCGAGACGACCATGCGCATGGAATTTGATTCTTCCCAATATCTCATGAGTGAGCTCATGTCTTCCGGTTCAGTAACTGAACCTGTATGATCCCTTGAGAGATCGTATTACTCATATGCCCTTATATGCACACCAGCGCGCCGGTGTATAGACCTTGATTAGGTCATCAACCTATTGGTCTGCCAAATGTACATACTCAGACATATAGTAAAACATCTGTCTCCGGTCAGAGGATGTGTGCCTATATCATGACATCATACGATATAGGACTTTGGTTATATCGATCTCGTTAAGTCAGCTCTTTGACCTAGCTCATCTGACACCTTCGAATCTCTATTCCTATGCAGAGGACCTGCATAAAGAGGTCGGTCAGATATCAGCCTAGCTGAGATAGGATTGCCATCTCCTACTCATGCTGGAGATCATTTCTTAACAATCATTTGACGGTGCTTGATGAGTCCTCAATCTAACTCATTAGATATTCATCTAAGCACCAGCCTCTATGATTCAATAATTGAATCAATAGCTGTATGATCATTAAGATGGCCATGGTACATAACCCTAATTGTACTAAGGGACCTATTATGCAAATTATGTATTCTTCATTTCAGATTAAGGAGTGAATTGCAATAACATTTATTGCATAATGGCTCGCTGTGGGCTCGCATTTCCATCAATCTTCCACTAGCCAAAAGAGCCATTAATGGGCTAATCATTTACACCCACACTCATGTGACAATCGTAGGCTATTTAGAAAATAGCTAGGTAAGCTGATCAGTCACTCTGTTCCCAAGAGACTATGCCAAGTCCTTTTACGGCACTTGCATATCTCATAGTAACAGTGCTCGCATCCAATGCGAATGTTTCATCTTATGCAACCAATACTCAATCTTGTTAGTTATAGTGTCATTGACACTACATTTTATTAATTATCATAACCAGTATTTCTATAATCCTTATTAGAATACCTTCATTCACGGAGATCTCTATCTCCTAAGGTATCTAAAGTTAAGACCCTTATAGATCACTATCTACAAGGTCTTAAACTTCTGAAGATATGACTTAGAGATCACTATCTCTAAGTTTCATCATCTTTGAAGATATTGTTATTACTGCAACTAAGTGTTTTATTTCCAGAGTAGGACTAATAACAGATTACTACTCCCACTGCATGGCAGACATCTGGCTCTTTTGCACATCTAGCATACACTCAGCTTCTCGTAACTGATGTACAAGTACAAGCAGTCCTAGCATTCACTTCCTCAACTCATTGAGGTGTTATCCCTTTAGATAGGTCAGTATCACATCTTAAGGGAAGGAAGCTTTTCTTGGACTTTTCCAGAAAATGGAATAAGTCCAAGGTGTACTACTAATGTGTTGGTCCCAATACCCTCTTCTCTTTGCTTCTGAACATCTTCAGAACTAGGATCTAAGAGGTATCCTTGAGATCATATCTCAAGGTATGGAACAACCAAATTATAAAACACTTATATCATTCTAAATGATTTGAATATTATCTACATTTAGCATGATGCACACAATGGCACTCCCACTAAGCTTCACATGGTTCATCAAGATTTTATCAGAAATCATAACATTTATAATTTCATCAAATCTTATGTTCCAGCTACAAGAAGCTTATTTGAGTCAAAGATGGAGTTCTTCAGCTTGCACACCTTGCTTTACTCAACCATAAAGCCCTGGGGCTACTTCATACGAATATCCTCAGAGAGGAGTTCTTAGAGGAATGCAATCTTGACTTACATCATGAAGATGTCATAGTCAAGTTGTGTAGCTATAGTTAGCAATATTCTCATGAGTTTAAGCAAGGTCACTGGAGAGCAAGTCTCATCGCAAGCGATGTCTTCTCTTCGGTGTGTAGCTCATGGCTACGAACCGTGCTTTGAAGGTCTCTACCTTCTCATTAGGTTCCCTCTTTCTCTTGAAGATCCATTTACACCTTAATGGGTATTACCAATATAAGTGGATCCTCGAGGGTCCATATACAACACTTGTATATGAAGTCTATATTAGACTTTTATTGCTAACATCCATCTTTCCATGTCATGATCCTCAGGAGCTTCATCACATGAAGTCAGATCTTTGTTAGATTCAACTGACACATGGAACCCATCATCAAACTTATTTGAAGGGGTATTAGTGTTTCATCTTTAATTGTCTTTTTGTTTCCGATTCTAGGAGCCTCATTATCATCTCAAGATTAAATGAGTTCCTTTACTTCATTTTCATCTTGATTCTTAAGAGAGTCATCCTCTAAGAATCATATTCTCAAAGATGAGATCTTTTAAGAATCTCAAGATCATAAGGTAGGTATCCAATACCATCCTTTAATTTCCTAATGAAGTAGCACTCTCTGGTGATAGATTCCAACTTAATCACTGGAACATTTATTAAGGATATATATAATGTAGTCTCTACCACATATATATATATATATATACACTTGGAAACTAAGAGATAATTATGCTAAGATTAATCATTGATCAAATCATGTCACACATGATCAATTGTATATCCCTACAACTCTATTGAGTTAAGGTCCATTAGGAGGATTGAGATAGGAATGATATTCATATCTCCATAAGGTATTTCTTGAATTCATCTAATAGGTAAAAGCTACCTTGGTTAGATCAAATTCATTTCATCTTCCTTTAAACTTTGGTTCTAAACCAAAATTGTGAAATCTTTGACCATTTCAAAGGTTTCTTAGGTGAAGAGAAGAAATCTCATATCATACATAATCATCAATAGATATCACATATCCATAATGTTTACTATGATATAGATGATTCACATACATCAATATGTATGAGATCCTGAATACCTTGATATTTTACACCATTCCCAAGGGAGGGTGTATTGAACATTTCTACTTTTGAATACAATATTCATAAGTATGTAAGATTTGAACCTTTAGACAATCTAAAGTTTCATCTCTTATCAGTCTATTGATCACATCAACAGACATATGTCCAAAACATGATGCTAGATCATTATCAAATGATCTTCATCCTCCTATTGATCTTTAATGGTTTATTTTTCAGCATTAGAAATCTTAATGAACAATTCATTAATTTTCTAATTTAGTAGAGTCCATAAGATTTTAGATCACTATCTGAAATATCTCCATCATAACTCTTTACGATAGATTTATTACATAATTCATGTTTATTTCCAACATTTGGAAATAAATAATGAGTGTATTCTAATATCTAGGTCATAGAGACATTCTCTAAGATTAAGGACTCCCATTGAAAATATGAAGCATATTAATCGGGTGGAAATTGTTGCAACAATTGCATCACTTCCAACATGATGATCATTAAACCTTATGATCAAAGCATTCTAATACAGATGCAACCAATTGCAAGTGTCATTAGAAAATTGAGATACAATTATAAGACTTTATCTTATATAAGTAAGTCAATTTCAATGATTATATGTAGATTGATCTGATGTACTATCTGATTCCGTCTATAAGGATTTTAGATAGATTTGATAGTCATACTATCAACACATCAACTTATTGCAGTATTGGCATTGATCCAACTCTTTGGATGTCATATGAAAGTCACAGAAGTACAATCAACTCTTTTGACAATACTTCTTACTTGGGTCCAACCCATGCTTTCACTGCGCTCCCTTTATCTATAAGCAACCATTGCTCAAGACAGAGGATCTCTTATGTTAAAAAACAAAAAATTTCAATATAAGAGAATTTCAACATTTATACATGCTTCATTCAATTCATACAATATGAATATTATGAAGCTTCAGGAATGACTAGAGTAAAGATAGTAGAATGATGACACTCATCGTATCTACATCCATTTAAACTCTAAAAACATAGGTTCAGGTAGGTACTCAAACAATTTGAATACATCATCTCTTACAGAGATACCATTCTACATGATGCAGAGAACCATGTCATTCATGATTAAACGTCAAGAGCACATATGTATGCTAGAATATCTTTATTGATTTTATAAGGATTATTTGATAATTGCGATCATCATCGACATGTCACTTCCAAAGTACATTCGATGATATCAAGACTTATAGAGACATACAAACCCTAGGGTTTTAGTCCTATTGTCTTATTTAATTATCATTCCTCATTATTATGAGGAAACTTGCACATTGCAACCACATACATTATGTGTCCAATTGCAAATTAATATCTGGATCAAAGGGTCCAATCCATGATATTTTACTGGTTATTATTGAGTATAACATTGAGTGGGGTTTAATGAAGGATTATCTGAAATAAGAAATTTGCATAAATATATATAAATAATTAATTTACTTTGATTTAGGAATTTTTATATCAAAGTTGTCTTGCCATGTCAACAATGAAAGTTCATTCCCTTAATCACTTTCAATGTAAGAGATATACTTACCATTATATCTCAAGCAAGATCTAGGATTTCCTTCCTTATCTTTGTTGCATCCCAATAATATGAGAACTTACAACTCGGATAAAAAGAAGCAGGAACACATTCTGCCTTGCAAGTCCAACTTGCATCTCCCAATTCGGTCTTTAACACCCGAGCCCACCACCCCTAAGGCAATGTTGACCCGTCATTAATTGAACCAACCGTCAACAGGAATACAACTCGCTATGCACAATCCAATATCGCCCCAATAATATGAGGACTCGATATTGGGGCCACTATGCATACGTCCTTACTTTTTCGAGAAGCGACGAGCCCGATCCAAATGGATCATATGCAGGAGCTGACACTTCGGACAGGCGTCTCCTACATATAATATCTGGCGACGGAACCCTTTGCCTTGACGGGAGACCATGGATGTCACTTATGTGATCATCCATTTCTTATTCAAATTTAATAATTACTATGAATCACATTCATACAATTAATTCTTCCAAGGGAATTATTAGCTCTAATCATATTAGAGTACTCTAATTGGACATAATTAATTTAGTCATATTAAATTAATTATCAATCCAATTCAATCAGCCAAACTTGATTATTTTACTTGAATATATATATGGTAATATCTCAAATTACGTGTTAATTTGAATTTTAATAATTAGAAAAATACAACTTAATCCCTCGGACATTATCCCGACCCTAGCCGTTGTCATGGCCAGTACCGACGGGAGTGGGACGTACCGCATAAGTTGCAATCCGCTACCGCAGCGATCCCCGACTAGACACCATATCCACCTCGGGAAAGGATAATGCCAAATTGATTAATTTGTACTTGAGATGATCATCGGTTCTTCAATCGAAATTGTACCATATAGTAATAATCAAAACATTTTTTATTATAAGGAAATTTGCTACACAAATTCCCAAATTCTATTCAAGCATCAAGTTTGAAGATTGTGGTTTCCAATTATGATTTAGATCACATCTTTAATAAAATAATTGGTTGAGGACCAGTCAATTAGGTAAATAATCATCTTTCAATATTTCACAAATATTTTTCAAGATTATTTGACGAAATTAACAATTAATTTCACTAATTGACAATCACTTGGTTCTAGATTAGGACAGTAATTTCAGCAGTGACCCCTACTCACTAAAATTAACATATCTCAATCAATTTAAATCCAAATTAGACAAACTCAATTTTCACAGATTGCTAACTTGATTTAGGACAGAAGCCAAGTCATGATGTTTCACGCATTTCGAGGCAAGTATAAACAGTAATTAACATTTTAATCACGTTCAGATCTACAGTTCCCGCAACAGTGCATACATGTTCAATAAAACAACCATATCTTGAGCATACGAAATCTGATTTACGCAAACTCAGATCCTATGGTTTCCTTATTTAATGGGGAACAAAATCTAAGTATTAAATTCGTGTTTAAACAATTTAAACAGTGCCGAAGTTATTTACTAAACAGATATGCGAAATCAAATGCGATGAAAACTTTCGCGACCTTAACGAACCCAAGTCGTCCTCGGTTTTTCGAATCATATTCGAAACCGTCGAGCTAAGGCTCTGATACCACTTGAAGGATATGGTTAAATCATCCTCAAGCGCATCACAGAAGCGTGATCGTCGTATCGGATACGACAAAGAACGACTAGTCGTACTAGTTGTTCGGTGCAGCGGAATTTAAAAAATTTTATATGACGAAACCACATGATCCAAGAACACTTCTCGGATCATTTCGTCTAAACCAAAAACAAGTAATAGGATTACCTCTTGATGTGTGGTAGCGATCGAGTCTCTAAACGAAGAGACCTCCTGTCTCAAGTCCGATCCGACGGAGGAGGCGCTTGCGAGCGCGGGGATGAACCGCGTGCTTCTCGCAATCCATGTTGATGATCCAAGCGGCGGATCTCCTGATCTCGACACACGAGATCCATCATCTTCTTCACGAGTGAGGCACAACGAAGGATACGGAGATCCACGAGCAGACGATCGGGCATCATAACGACGATGCTGCGGTGATGGAGAACCTCTCCATGGTATCCATGGTGGACGGCCATGAGAGGGAGAGATAGGGCTGACGTCTAGAGAGAAAGAGAGAGAGATGCTTCTCAAGCATTATGTGTGTCAAGAGAGAGCATGGGTATGCCTCTCTATTTATAGGGTTTTGGGATCCATGGATCTCAGTCCATGTGACATGTAAAATCAATGGATGAGATTGATTTATGTCAATCCAATGGCTAAGATTGTTGTTGGTAAAACCAATAAAATATAATCTAATTTAGATTAAAACATATTTGAGAAAATCAAATATAATTCAATCCTAAATTAAATCAATAAATAAGGAGAGAGAATATACATGGAGTTTTCATCTCCATGTATATCCAAAGGGACGACCATCCATTCCTTATAGGAATTGGGTGATGCCCTTCACATTCCATGGAGGGCAATCTCATGGATTTCCATGAGATTGCATTCCTCCTTGAATTTCTCTTAATATTTATTTCCAACAACTTTTGTTGGGATTTATTCTCAAAAATAATTCACAATTAATTTTGGGAATATTTCAATCTTGCCATGGAAAAATTGTGAATCACATTCACAACCCAAAACAACATATAATTTACATTGTCAATTAATTACACAATGTGTATCCAATACACATAATAATTAATCAACAAATATAAATTATAATTAGCTCTCTCTAATATATTATGAATCACATTTATAATATATTATGAATAATTGGATATTGCTATCCACATTATTCTTATCCATGATAATTAAATCATATTTAATCATCTTGGATCTCTTTATCTCATGTGTTCAAATAATATGAATCGCATTCACATTATTCACATCTTCGATAATTAAATCATATTCAATTATCTTAGATAACTCTCTTTATAATATGAATCAAATTCATATTAATCTTGACAATTGAATCACATTTAATTATCCATTTTCTCAATGCTCGGATACATTTTATCAACTATGAAATTATCCTGAACCCATTCAAGGATTTTATTAATGCGCTTTCTCTGCGAATACTTGGAGATAAGGACAGGGCGATTGTATTGTTCCACGTATAGTGACATGGATATTGAGATCATATCTCAAATCCAGATCGCGGGACTCCCATACATGCTTGATTAAATCAAGACCGCAAATCCAATCTTCTCATTGCATCTGAATCATATTCAGAAAAATGTCCAATAATTGGACTAAGATTAGGTTACTTCTATACTGAGAGGAGTCATTAAAATCCATACCCGTTTCATCACTCCCTAGGAATGGAAGCGTCATGGTTATATAATCGTTTATGATCACATCACCCTCAGGTATTCCCAATACATGTACATCCTGCATACTGAAAGACTCAGATTAAACCCGAAGTATTAGATCAACTTTACACTGTCTACTTCATGGTTTTATCAGTAAGTTTCTCATTCGATCGTTGGGAGTCGGTATCGATCGTATGCTTTCCAAAAGCATATATCATACCTAGATCTTGATCATATACTTTCCAAAAGTATATATCAAACCTACAAATTCAGTCAAGATTCCAAAGCAAGACAACCATGCGCATGGAATTTGATTCTTCCCAATATCTCATGAGTGAGCTCATTTCTTCCGGTTCAGTAACTGAACCTGTATGATCCCTTTGAGAGATCGTATTACTCATATGCCCTTATATGCACACCAGCACGCTGGTGTATAGACTTTGATTAGCTCATCAACCTATTGGTCTGCCAAATGTACATACTCAGACATATAGTAAAACATCTGTCTCCGGTCAGAGGATGTGTGCCTATATCATGACAGCATACGATATAGGACTTTGATTATCTCGATCTCGTTAAGTCAACTCTTTGACCTAACTCATCTGACACCTCCGAATCTCTATTCCTATGCAGAGAACCTGCATCAAGAGGTCGGTCAGATATCAGCCTAACTGAGATAGGATTGTCATCTCCTACTCATGATGGAGATCATTTCATAACAATCATTTGATGGTGCTTGATGAGTCCTCAATCTAACTCATTAGATATTCATCTAAGCACCAGCCTCTATGATTCAATAATTGAATCAACAGCTGTATGATCATTAAGATGGCCATGGTACATAACCCTAATTGTACTAAGGGACCTATTATGCAAATCATGTATTCTTCATTTTAGATTAAGGAGTGAATTGCAATAACATTTATTGCATAATGGCTCGTCCTGGGCTCGCATTTCCAACAATAAGCCCGAGATTGACCCAAGATAGATCTGAATGGAGGCGAAGAATCGATGTAGCCGACCCTACTTAATTGTGGGAAAAGGCTTTATAGTTTATATTATTTATGTTAATTTTTCTAGATTTTTCAAATGTTCTTATTATTTTCTAAAAATCAAATAGTGACAAAAACAACAAGTAGTGCACAACCATGAGTAATATGTAAATTAAAAATAATCAAAATGCCGAAAACTCCCGAGGGTGATTTTTATGGTAAACTATAGGTAAATATAAACGTAAAAGACTGAAAACATTATTTTTTTGATTTTCTTACTATTTTACATAATTTTCATAAGTTCTCGAGTGTTTTGCCTTTTTTATACTTTTTATAAGATATTTTTAAGCAAATTTATTACTAGAGATAAAAGACACTAAAATATAACTATTTTTTTGGAATTTCGGGTAATTTTCTAATTTTTATAATTTTTCTAAGACAAACATGAAACATTTTATGGGTTTTAGAATTTATAAAAATAGAAAACAAATGAAAATCAAAAAGCAAAAATTACTATGAAGAGAACATGCAATCAAAGACTACAGGTATATTTTAGGTAATTTTTGGAGTCAATTTATTGTTTATTGCATTAAATAAAAGGCATGTAATTAAAAATAGTGCAAAGGGTCCAAAATGTAAATACTTTAAGTTTGATGGCTGAGTAGATAACAAATATTAAAAATCCAAGGCCAAATATGAAAATAATCCAGGTAGCCCATGCGCAACACGTGAGTCATAACTCACAGGGAATAAATGCAATAATAAAAATATACTTCTATTCCATAATAGATTAAAGTTCAACACATAATTTGCAAATATTCCAGAAAACACATGAAGCTACACGTTATAGAAACTCAATGGGACTAAAGTGCAAATAGATAAACCACAAGGGTCCATCTACAAATATTCTTAACTACACATTTTATTTACTGGACTAAAGTGAAATAAAATACATGCAGGGGTAAAAAGTAAATATACCCTTAGGTGTGCTCTGACCTACGACTCTGATGAGCTTCTGTGAAAAGATCTGACGGTTCTCGTAGGAGCTCAGACATATGGCTCCGATGAGTCGTTAGGATAAGGATCTGACGTCTCTGAACACAAGTGAGCGTGCATGTCAGTTCCACATCAAAAGTTGATCTGACGCTCCGGAAAAAGCGCATGATCGCGCGGCTCAGATTCAGTATGGGGGAACTCCTTCTGATCTGGCAGGTGCAAAGCCTACTGGAAGAACAAGTAGAGGGGATCTTCGATCAAAGATAGGCATCGAGCGGGTGGTCGGATCGCTGCTCTAAGGTGCCCAGCACCTTCAGAAGGATTCTCTATGTCTAATAAACAATTTGATGAGAAGGATTACAGTCGAATGGTCGGAGCGATGGTTCTCCTCCTTAAGCTACTCTGCTCGAGCAGTTGGGGCACCAATTGGGTCTTCGCATGTGAATTAACACCTGCAAAGAGTAGTAGGACTCGGGGGAATTGCTCCAGTCCGATTTATTGCAAATGAAGATCATAGAAGGGTTAAAGGAGTGGGGGTTGGTTTTCGATGAAGGTGGAGAAGGGAAAATAGGACTAAATTTGCTCCGATGAGCAGGATCCTGGGTGATCAAGGTGTGCTGGAAGGCTGAAAGTGAAGTCATGTGTGGATTGGTGTGGGTAGCTATGAGAGACGGGGCTCTAACCAGCTAGTTGAAGCAGATGAATTGGTGAGGTTAGCTATGGACTAAATCAAGATGAAATGGAAAATACGGGTGAGATAAGGATTACCTGAAGGTTTTAATGTTCTCAAGGGCTTCAGATGAGGATGAGGGCAAGGTTATGGCCTCAACCAAGCAGGGAAGGTCGGGATGCTTGTCGCGGCGGAGGACTCCGACTATGAGCTGAGCTATGCTCAACAGACCCCAAATAAGGCTCCAAAGGGCGCTCCAAACTCCAATCACTTAGTTGTAGGTGGCTAGGGAGCAAGAAGGTGGCAAGGAACGAGCTGCTGAGCTTGAGGGGAGGAGAATATTACTTATAGGTGTGCCTTAGGGTCAATAATCGAGCATTATTGCGAAACCCTATGTAGATCTGACTCCTCCTAGGGATTTACGAGGATCATGGATCATAGGAGAAGGTTTGGGTGGTGGAATCGGGGCCAAAGGGTCTAACCAAGAAAAAGCAAAGAAAAGGGCTCCAGTGAATAAAAGTCGAGTCGACCCGGCTGGGAAAAGGTTGACTGGAGTTAACAATCAATAAGAAAAATCCAGGCCAAAAATTGAAAGAATAATAAATATAGAATAACACAAGATTTCTAAATAAAAAACGAATAAAACAAAAGTTGTTTATTATTTTTCAAAATATTTTTCTTGTATTTTTAATTATTTTTATAAAAAATATGTAGGGTATATACAATATAATTATTATATACAAGTATAATATATATGTGTTATATAAGTATTTTTCTTTTATTATTTTTATTAAAAAATATGTTTTATTTATATTTTATTTATTCATAAAATAATTGAGTAATATAAAATGATTTTTTTACATTTTTATAATTTGCATAAATGTATAAATAAATATTCTATATTATACCCACACTTGTGGCTATGTACAACGAATTATGGATTTTATTTTTAATTTATTTTTAATTTATTTTTATTATTAGGAATATATACAAGTGTTCGAAAATAAATATAGTATTTACAAAATGCAAAATAAATATTTATTTGTAAGTATAGGTATTATGTACAATATACAATGTACCTCATCTCTCTCTACTTATTTCTTGTCGATCATGTTAAGATTTGACATTCTATTTGGGATTTGGGTCAGTCAATATTTATTCTAAATAACTCCTTTTTTCTTTTATGTTTATTCTTGTATTTTGGAAAATATGTCCTAATTATATAATATTATCAAGTACTTGTACAATGTCAATTTATTGTATTTACACATATTTATAGGTGTTTTTGTTGAAAGCTAAGGCTAAGTTAAAAGAATAAATAATGAGAATTGTAGGTTCATCACTCCACTACTTTTACCAAGTTGGTGCACATTGATTAACAAATTCATTAATTTCATCATAGTCTGGCACATAGTTCAATATCAAGAAATTAGTACAAGAATTTTTTCTCATATTGACTCAAGGTTGCAGACACTCGGGTATCACAAAGCATTCATCAAATCTATCCCATCCTCGAGAATCATCAAATTAGGTCTAGACTAAAGCCACAAGTCCTAGTCCCTCAAGTGAAACCTGAGCTCATCTCATCATTCCTGCAGTTGTGTATGTGATAAGATAATCATATTCTTTAAGTAAGAGATTAAGCATGCAATATAACACTCATTTCTTTAAAACTTAGGGAAGTGTGGATTATTAAGTCTCAAACCCTAACAACTAAGATTAGTTAACTTTGAAATAAAGGACCTCAAAAACCAGAGTTTCTTTTATTCATCAAGTCTTGAGTGATAGTGTGACAGAGTCAGGGATAGAACCCTAAGTTAGTTTTTGTTCTTTTTCTTTTTTTAGTTTTTTTAGTTTTTTGTTTATTTTTTTAAAATTGGCGCTGACCTAAATTCTTGTGACTAGTTGCATCTACTTTTAGCTAATATGAGTGTAGAACAGCTACCCGTATTACTTTAGGATGGTGCCTTACACGTTGTCATTTAACCACCCAATATACTAAGGGAGATTATAGTCCCTTACTGAGATGTAGCTAATCATTTTGAAATCAAGTAGTCAAAATAGCCACTAAAGGCTTTTTTACAAAGATTGTAATACCCATAATTTTGTAAAATGTTTTAAAAATAGGTAAAAATGGTATATATAACTTTTCCCATACCTGGTTTACAGTGTGAAAAGAATTGAAGTACGAGCTATGGATAAAGTATATACAATATATGCAGGCACCCCTGCACTTAGCTTGTGTCATGTCCTCACGGTACAAAGTAAAATGAAGACATAACTCATACCAAGCATATTTGAGTGATAAAAATAGGAAGTCGACTCGACCCCTATACTTTTGAGGGTCTAAGTACAGCAGAAGATAAAGAAATGAGGTGGTCGAGGGTGAGAAGAAAGAAAAGAAGTGTTGTATACAGAATGATATTGGCCACCCTATACTTATGCTCAGGTCAGCCTAAGTATGACCGAGTAAATTAGAGATAGATGTACAAAGGGATCAAGGAGGTTTTCGATGAACCTTCTTGTGGTAGTGTAGTGGAAGATAGTATGGAGGTATAGTAAAGAGTGAGAAGATGTAGAAGTCCAACCAGCATCAGAGTCATACTGAGAAGAATAATAGCAATATG
Source organism: Ottelia alismoides (assembly GCA_037367405.1). NCBI lineage: Eukaryota > Viridiplantae > Streptophyta > Magnoliopsida > Alismatales > Hydrocharitaceae > Ottelia > Ottelia alismoides. Next base: position 43,917 of record JAZKJV010009784.1, read on the forward strand.
CAGAGGATCTCCAACTATTTTAAATTAAAGGTAAGTGTCTTTGATAATTGATGTAGTGATTGGACTTACATGATGTACCACACCAAGACTATATAAGGAACTTGACGAGGAATCTTTAGGAGTCACCTGGTTTCTAAGGTCAAACATGACTTTCTTAGCCAGTTTGTTTCTGTATGGATCATTGGGAGGAGGAAGGTAAGAGTTCTTCTCCCTATCATGACTAATCGACCTGGAAGTTGTGGCAATTATGGGATCCTTGTCAGATGAATCACTTTATTCATTAACTCGCTCCAGTAGAGTCATGACACATCTCAGGGCAGTTTCCTCAATTTGATTAGGCAATGCGAGCTCATTTTTTGGTAGACGTATGAGTGACGGCTTGGGATGTTGATGTCAACTTCCAATATCCATGAGCTTTGGTGATATAAGAGGTTTCCTTAGTCATATGAGTCAGTCCCTTGTATGGTACAAGTATTTCATGAATTATTGTTGATGCAAAAATTAGACCACTCAAATAATTGTGATGATCCTCATAAACATGGTCCAATTCTTCATAGGCTCATGTGTATTGGTTCTTCATAGGAGTTGTAGATGGGTGGAGGTGTAGTGAGAATCGAAGGTAGGTCCAACAGCTGGCCGCTTGGGTGTCTCTTGTAAGGTTGGTGTCTATATTTCATGTCACGTGAAGTGTTCGTCTTCTGATCGCAATTATCAGTGGTTAGTTAGGGTTCCTCAGAGTAGGTCATGTCATTGAGATTTTGTTCATTGTGGTCTAAGTTCAGGAACCTATTGTTTTGAGTTTCACAGTCGATAATTGTCTTAGTAGAGTCTAAGAACGGTTTCATAGGATAGTAGGAGACTCAGACAACTCTATGTGGTGCTCAATGTCAAGGAAAAAAAGTCTTTATATTGTCCACCTTGGAAGTCTACAATAATAAAAATAATTCCTCATAGGCTTTTGGTAGATCGATCTGGTAGTTGAGCGATCACCCTGGTCTTTTTTAGTTGTTTAATCTTGAGTTGATTAAAGATAGACTTTGGAAGGATGTTTGATATCATCTAACCGAATAAGAGTGAATATGGAATCCTCAATTTCACATGTGATCCGAGTCAACCGCTTTACTTTGTAAATTTTAGTTTTATGATTCATCACCAAATAAATAACCATAGATATTATATGAAATCAGCCCTTGATCGCTTCTTCCCATCTTTCTAGGGTTTAATCGACTCTTTACAAATCTTGTAATATCGAGCTCATATTCTATGGCCTTGATTAATGTAATATCTAAGATCACACTCTTGCATAATGCTTCCATTTCAGAGTTGTCCATTTTTTGAATTTTCTATTTTTTTGTTTTTTTGGTATTTTTGGTATAGTGTTAGTGATCAACAACGGTTGTGAGTGTGATTCCAGCTGTATAGGACATGTTGGTTCCTTTGTTTCATTACGCTCCATTGATATTATCCATTTGAATACGCATCTATACCACGTCTAGCAGCTTCAACCTTTGCCTTTTCCCAAACTTCTCGTCTCTTTTTTCAATGCTTATATGTTTCTTCTAATTTCAAAAATTGCTTCATCCTTTACTATGGGAGGTCATTGTTGAGAGTTTGAGGTTCCATACTCAGCATACCTAGACATACATAAGAACTCCGGAGTTGAGTATAGGTCTCTTGTAGAGATAATCTGAGCCTTATAATCTGGTGTCCATCAACAGTGGGAAGGTGGAATAGGATCCTAGGTCCATTCTTCTGTGTATGAAAGCTCATTTAGTGGAGGGTAAGAGGGCTGGTGAGACTCAATCCAAGGAGGATGGATATAGGGTTCAACCCTTTCTATTTGGTCGTCTAAAGGATGTTTTCATATCAAAGGTGTATAGATGTATTCTTGATCTAGGTGGTTCGACCAATCATCATTCTCATCAGTTGTTTGCTCATGGTATGTGTCATAATGGCTAGCAAACATTTTTGGTAGAGGGTGTGCTAGACTGGTAGGTAGCTGTATCAAGAGGATAAGAACATGTAGAAGGTAAGGAGTGTGTAGATTGGGAAAACATGGTGGAAGATAAGATAAGATGAAGAAGGTGAAATGAGCAAGGAGCAAAATAAACACAAGACTAACAATACAAGCAGACAAGTGAACGCTAGTTTCACGAACTCAATACTTGTGAAGGATGCAAGAGTCCATCCGGTTATCTTTTAGGTTTTAATTGAGTGATCAATAATCTTTGAGAAATGTGAGTATGTGGAGGTGAGATTTTGGGCTCTACCCTAAGTGTACGATTCTCCCCTATTTGCAACAAGTGGATTTCTCTCCACCAGACATAAGTTAATTTTATGTCAATTTATCTATAGTCACCTTGATTAGCAGTCCCGATTTAATTGTAAGTTTTCATTTAAGTCTTCTCAAAGCGTAAAATTAACATGCCTAATGAGTAGTTATGGTTCCTTTATATCCTAAGGTGTAAAACTAATGTGGAGAGGGTCGAAAAATCCAATGTAAGTGTTAAATCAATGTTCCATGATAAGAAGAAGAGTTACAGTGATTCCTCACTTCCTTATCAAGATGCATACAAGGAAATTACAATTTACACTAAATAATATGCATAGATAAAAACATCCTAAGCAGATAATTCTATTAGCGGGAGGAATTTTAAGTTTTATTTGGCTAAGTCTGAGTGATCTACTAGTGTGTCTTGTTAGTGAAGATGTGTGGCCTAAAAATTATGCAATAAAAAATAAATTAATTAAGCTAGTGTGTGTGATCCTAACTTCTACACCACTCAAGTCGAGCCCCAACCACATATAAGGGGTTAAAACAGACCTGACATACCGCAGAGAGTTCAGTCTAAATTATTATAGGGTTCAAATAGATCCTAACAATAATACTAGAAATAATCCTATTCTAACTCTCTCTCTCTCATAAATTTAAAAAATAAATCTTCTTTGCACCTCCTAAATTTGTTTCCAGAAAATACTCCAAGCTAGTTACCTACAAAGAGAGAAGATGCGATTAGTATCTTTTTAAAAAGAGAGAGAATTGCATAAAATAGGGAAAATGTAATGAAAAAAATTCATAGAAATAGACACAGAAATAAAGGACACAATAATTAATTACAAAAAATAATTTAAAATCCTAAAAATGAATTGTTCCCCAACAACGGTGCTGTTTGGTGAATGTGAAATCCACTTCTTTAATAATTGATAATTGTAGTATAAGAGGTGGAGATCATATCACCAAAAAGCACAAATTTTTAATATTGTGGAGTATTTTTACTTGGTAAGTGTACCAATGTCGAACATAAGGAGCAATTATTTTTAGTTACATAGTTCTAAATTAATTTAAGTGATGCCACGTTAATCTTTGTGTCAAGAAATAAAGCCGAAAATAAATTAAAAGAAATGAAATAAAATGCAAACAGAGGAGTCATAAAGATAGTGAAGCGCAAGGTTTGTGATTTTTCTTTAGTTCAGTCCTCAAATAAAAAAAACTAATAAGTCCTCCATTAAATAATCACAAACCTAAAAAGAAATCAATTCAATGAATATATTCCAATTTACTCAGAATTGTAGGCTAGAATATTAATTATTGAATAATCATGCAAGTAATGATCCTTAAATAGAAATGACCTCAAAATTTCCTAAATTAATCCACAAATCAAATTAATTTTCATTACGTAACATATCAAGGAATTACTCCGCCTTATTTAAGCCCTTATAGAGATTAATTCCTCAAAAAATAATCAATAATAGTCAATAAGAAATTAATCAAATTAGATCTTCTCAATGACCCCTACAGACTAAATTAAAGTTTTCTCAAGATAAAGTGGCACGAGAAGGTCAAAATTCAACCAGTATAGATCAAAAGAGATCCCCAAATAATGTTCAGCTTAAATCATGGTCTGATATGTTCATAAAGCATGTAAGACTGTAGAACACAGAATAAGCTTCAAAATGACATTTTGTGCACTAAAAATGGTGTTCAAGTGAGAAAAATATGATAAAATAAAGTTTTAGGAACTAAATTATAATAAAAATAAAGAATTTTGTTCTCAAATTGGTCATTGAGGTACATATCTACAAATACCAAAACCCGTGTTGGCCTCCTTGTGAATTACCTGGGCGAGCACGTGTGTGGCATGGGCGACTGGAGGCGGTTGATGCGAGTAGAGCAGGCAAATTTCAACTAAGATACGGTAGAGAGGAGAGGATTAGTGAGGCACGTGTGGGGCGAGGCAGTTGGGAAGTGAAGCGATACGAATTAGGTAGGTGAAGTGGAAGAGGAGAGGACTGTCGTGACCACAATAGTAGATCGGTGAAGTGGGGGTAGCGACGGCGAGGCGGAGGATGCGACTATGAGATGAGGTGAGAGAGTTGTGAAGATGTGAGGAGATCAGGGAAGAAAAGAGAATGGCAAAGAGGAAAGAAAGAGAAGGGGAAGAAGAGGGTCACCTAGAAAAGTGGAGGAGTTAAATGCTCTCTGGTGATAGCGTCGAGGAGGTGGCAGAGGGCTCCAAAGCTCGGTTCTGCATTGACATAGCAACAACACAAGATAAAGCCCCTCTGGATCTCGCCAAATGGAGCCTTCACCTATGGCTGGATTCCTATCACGAACCCAATATTTGGCTTACTATGTCTATTGCTATGGGGAAGATGATGGTAGATGGCGATGAGGGTCATGGGGCAGCACACCTTTGTTAGAGGAGGAGGAGGAGGACCGTAATGGTAGTGTAGGGAGGTAGAGGAGGTTTGCGGCCATAGAGGGAGGGCGTGTAACGACGGAGGCAGCAGAGCTAGGTAATGGCTGGGTAGATGAAGGTAGAGGAAAGGGATGGCACATGTCATACCTGTGCAAGAAGGGGAAGGGAGGCAGCCCATTCCACGCGCGTGCCTAGAGTGGGAGAGGAGAGTGGGAGGGGTCATGTCTGGGATACGTAACCTAGAGAGGGAGGAGTGAAGAGAGAGAAGGGAGAGAGAAAAGAAAGAGAGAAGAGGAAAAGATAAAATATTATATAAAAATAAAGTAATAAAATAAAATAAATAAAAAATGAATAAAAGAGAGGTAACATGTGGGGGCTTCAAGAGCGACCATGTGTCACTCCCAGAAAATTTAGAAATAAAATTAAAAGAAAAGTCAATAAAAATAGTAGCTGATTTCAAATAAGAAAAGTCTTCAACATAAAAGTTGACCTTTTAGATGAGATCTACAAGTTTTGTGAAGGATTGAAAATCAAAAGAGGTAATTTGTACAAAAAGTATTTTTGGTTGTACTATATAGATATATAAATCCGTATTTTTGTATTTTATGATTTTTTATTTTACTTTGACTGTAATTAGATAATTAATTTTTATACAATATACATATTTAATCTAAATTTTAAGGATTTTTGATAGGTTAGAAAACTATAAAATAAAATCAACAAATATAAAATATGTACACAATTCACAATGTCAGATTTTTCTTTTTTCGTCTGATTTTATGATTTTTATGACTTTTGGTTCTTAATTCTAAGATATTTAATGAATTGAATGATATAATAGAGAAACAATTAGGTCCAAATAATTTATTTTTGTACATTAAAAAATAAACTCAAATTACATCAAAATTACATGTTATTTAATTACATATTTTAACCTAATTTAACATAGTTAATGAATGTTAATAAATAACTTTTAGGTCATTTAATTAGTAATTAATTAAGGGAATTTTGCTATGATTTACATATAAAATAGATGAATCATATATTCATCAGCCCCTTGTCTATTGACTCCATCATATAAGGCATTGATCAATATTTCCTATGTGGATGGTCTAATATTCAACCCAACATTACATGCCAGAGTCAAGGTACGTTGAGTATGAGACTTAAAGTTCCCAGTAGTATCCTCCATCTGAGCAGATCTTTCCCAATATTTGTCATGGGAACTTTTTGGAGGATGGCATTTCTAGACTTGTCAGGAGACATGAATCAATTGAGGATGGGTTTAGAAATGCCAATGGCATATTAAATTCATTTCATGCCAGTTTGGGTACGAAAGTGCAGAATGAAATGAATGCATTTAATGTTAAAAATCTAGAGGACACTAGGAAACCCACACACTCTTTACAGATGGAGTCTATTCTACCTCCCTCTTATACTAAACATGTGTCCTCCATTCTAAAGTCTGAACATTTTCTCATTTCTCCTCCATCCATTAAAAATATCAAAAAAAATAAAATCTCAAAAAGACCCAAAAACAAAGAAACGTCATTAAAATTGAAAATGAAAAAGACCTAAAAAATTGGGACCCTACCTTGAGGGAAGCAATCGCTAAGGAATTGATTCTTGAGCTTCTCTTAATAAAGATCATAGATCACTTTCCCGACCTCAAAAGATTTGTGAAAAGTAAATTGATGCCTACAAGGTCATGCAATAATAAAATCAGGATTGAAAGACACTTATTGTTTAGGGCCACCTCCTTGGTGATTGGAAGAAAGACCAAGAGACACATAGTAAAGCAATTTCCCAGAATTGAGTGTGAAATCTGAGGCACCACATTCACCCAAGCTCAAATTGACGATGATTCATCAATTAACATCCTCCCAACCTCCGTGTTTGACAAGCTCAAACTCGGATCAATTAAGAAGTCAAGAGTGATCATTCAGTTGGCTGGTCGATTAATCAAACGACCAAGGGGGGTTATTTTAGTAATTATTATTTCTAAAGTGCTCCACTCAGAGTGGATTTTACAGTCATTGATAATGAGCACTGAGGAGAGTTCACACAATCTCTCATTATTTTGGGGAAGCCATTCTTAGCCTTGGCTAAGGTGATTATAGATTGTGAGACTCGGGCAATTGATTTCCCAGCATTGGGTAAAAACCAACCTCACATGACCTCTAAAGACACACGTCAACCCAAGTTAACCCACATATATGCAGGCAACCATGATCATCGAGAGGTAGATGAGTCCCACCTCTCTACTACACCTGAGACATTAACTTTCGAGCTGATCATTGGTCATGAGATGACTCACACCTTGAGACCACAACATTCATTAGAGTAATTCCTAATTACCAAACACAATTTACCTTATACCGTAATGGAGATTTTGTATGTCACCAAACGATGCAAGGTGGCATCGCCTACTACTTGCCTTACCACCACAGTGATAGATTCTATAGAGGACTCACAATAAGAAGCTATCCTTGAGTTAGACCCACCCTTTTAAGGTTTTACTTACCATTTTATTGATCTGACTCTCATTCCTATACTACCATATCCAATTGACCCCTTGCATACATTACCTATGAGGCCTTCAACAAAGGAGACATCCATGACTCAATTGACTCTTTCCCAGAAAGTGAATTCCCCATCTTATAGATGGTTATCTAGTGAGAAGAAGTCGAGTATTGATTCCTTAAGGTGTTCCCCCGAACCCTTCAAGGAATGTCACTCTCCTCTTCCTCTCAATGCTTTAGGATCTATAATTCCTTCGAGAAATCGGAGAAGGAATTTTTAGAGGATTCGTTATCGGGTCTGGATGAGGTGATTTATATGAGTTGGCTTAGTTTGGTAGTTTATAAGCCCTATGTGAGCAAGCACTCTTGTATCGACCCTCATTGGACAATTCTCTCACCTCATAATTATTCCTCTGAGAATTATTTCGAAAATGACCCACATGTATATTCCCTACCTCCTTGTTCACGCTAGAAGGTTTGTTACAAACCTTCTTGATATTTGTATGTTATCAATCTATCTTGTATAGCTTTTCTTCTTTTTTTGTTCCCCCTCTCCTTTGGTCCGCATCATTCACCCCAGCTCTGTATCGTTTTCATTTTGTGGATTTACTTAGAAAGACCAGATCCTAAGTATAGGGGGTCTGTGACACAAGTTACTCCTTTCTTTTTCAACTTTCTCTGTAAATTCCCCAATCCCATCGATGCCCACACTTACTCAATCTATTATACTTAGGTTGACCAGAGCCTATATATAGGGGACCAATGCTAACCATGTATATTCATTCATTTATTCATTCTCCTTTTAACCTCGACTGCCCCATATTTTCTCTATTTCTATATTTAGGTTGACCAGAGCTTAAGTATATAGGGGCAAGTCTACTTCTATAATTTTTTTCTTTTCTCCGTCTTACTCTTAACACGAGCTATGTCTCTTCCTCATTTTTTGTGCTATAAAGACATAGCATACGCTAAGTATGGGGGGTATATATATTACATATATACTTTACCCATAGTTTGTACTTTCACATATTTTATGTATATAATATTCAATACATACATGATGGGTAACCATTGTAAAATTTGTAAAATATGTATTATTAAAATATGTAAAATACATGTAAAATTGTATAATGTGTATAGTTTTCAAAATATGTATAAGTTTGTGTAAATAATAATCTTCACATAAATTGTTTTAAAATTCTTGTAAATAATATTTATGTTTTAAATTGTTGTAAAATAGGGTGTATAAAAATTTTATCAAATAAAAATGTCTTCTCATTCATTTCTAGCATGAAAAAAATACAAATATGCATTCCATTCATATGCATTTCATGCATCTACATTTCATTAGCATATTATGTATATGTAAAGTGGAAAGTCAACGGGTTCTGAACTGAGTCATGAGCAAAAATCGAGGGTGGACTTGACCTGACATCAGTCCGCTTAATTTTCAAAGGAATTTCATTGAATAGTAGGTGTTTAGAAACTTCATGTCGTAGACAATTCTCCAATGTCACAAGGCAATGTCTAGATTTTGACTCTTAATATATAACCCGATCGCCTCATTCTGAGTAGATTCTTGGATAGGTAACTAATTTTTACTCTACATCGTAAACTTATCTCAACTCAGATGAGGTGTTGGAAGACCTTCACAAGGCAATGTCTAGATTCTGACTCTTAAAGTCTGACCCAATTGCCTCATTACTCTCGGATAGGTAACTAATCTGTACTCTATACTGTAAACTTAGCTCAACTCAGATGAGGTGTTGGAAGATCGTGTGTCTTTTTCTTTGGTAGCGTGGACATCTAAAGACTAGAGTAATGGGGAAATAAAGCTTCATATGAGGGACATACCACCAACATAATTCTTTCTAGGACCTTAAAAAATGGGCGGAACAAAAGATTGTATATCTGATAGGGCACAAAGGTTCAATGCAAAGCAACCACAATTCCTACCAAAAAGAAGCCAATTCCAAAAAAGAATATCATTTGACCATAGTGGTCCAAGCTTCATAGAGCCTGCATATCTTGGTGAAGACTTGGCTACACTGGCCAAGCTTCATAGGAGAATGACTACACCGATCATCCTCTACTTCTTTTCCCTTCTTCTAGACTTCTCCCTATATTTGTTGTGAACTAGCACATTCTAGAACTTAGAATGAAATACCTGACTCCCTGAGGATGAATTACTGGAGGAGGAGGTTGCATGGTATTTCAGCATCTTGGATGGGAAGCGTTAACACCCTTCACACATCAAAGCTAGTTATTCAATGTTCATATGCGATGCTTTAGAAGGGGATTGATCTAAGATGACTTCTAATTCGGGTCTAGATAATGATTTGTACAACTTGGAGACTATGATTTTTAAAACCCTAATTCTCATAAGGAGTTCCACCACATTAATAATCCAAAGGTCGAGTAGAGCCCCATTTTCACCTTTTGTTCATGACCTTGGTATGGAATCCAATATCATTTCATTTACGCATTCATTTTAGTTGCTCATGGATGAGCAAGGTTTAAGTATAGATGGTTGATGAATCTGTGATCCGTCACTCTAAAAGTTGAAAATAGAAGTTCGTTCACAATTATTTAGTTGTATTTATCGATTGATATTGTATTATTATCATTCATGCATGTGTAAATATATTCAAATTTTAGCATTCATAATTGCATAAATAAGAAGCCTTTAAATCTATGTAAATAAATACTTGTATATTCTCATATATTTCCCTATTTTTAATTATTTTTTAATAAATCCAGATAAAATCAAATCAAATTTATTGTGTACATATTACTAACCACAATAGAAGAATATATCATAAGAATAATAACTTGTATATATGTCAAATAAACCGATACCTTAGTTTTAAGACAAAAAGCTGCAAAGTATAATATCTCTTACGAAAGGTCTCCTATGAATCCCTATTCACTTTTCAATTAATCTACATTTAATTACCTACAAAATAATACCAAATTCAAAAGAATCAAAATTCATATGTGAAAATTGGGTTTCGGGCACTCTTTGTGTATTGTGTATATTGATTGAATTTTAATCTTATTATTATATGCACAAAAATTATTATTTTGAATTGATTTTTAGTTTATTTTATTTGATTTATATTTTAATAATTTTTATAGAAATTCAATTCAAAATTTAATTACAAATAAAGGAAATAACTATTCTGACTTTGTATATAAGTCTCATTTATTTTATTTCTTTATTCTCTTATTTATTAAGAATACCAAAAATATATTAATGCGTAAATATTTGTATTATTTTTTAGTCAATGTTATTAAGAATTTTATTTATTTAAAAATCACAATGAAAAATATAAAAAATGAGGTATTCTATGTACTTAGAAGATCACCAAAAAACACTTTATAGGGAAGACTTCTTTTGATTTTGGTTCCTTCACAAAAGTTATAGATCTCATTGAGATGAAAATTTTTAATAAATATCACTTTTTAATTTGACATAGTTTAATTTTTATTTTAAATTTCCTTTGAATTGGTTTTCATATTTTTGTGGGAGTGGCATGTGGCATCTCCTGGAGCATGGTACTCCCACTTATTCTTCGTCTTCCTCCATTCTGGGCGGTTGTATGAAGAGCCCTTAATATGTGCCACATGTCTCACTCACGGTCGCTCGATCTTGGCCGATCAAACGGTTGTGGTTGGTCATCTCCTACCTCTAATCCCTATGGCCAAAGTCACAGCTCCTTTGTCCCCCCCCCCCAACGAGCTCTGCCTCGTCCACCGTCACCATGACTCTTTCCTCCGCACCACCTCTCTCTATTTTTTTCTTAACTCCCTCTGCATGTCATGACCACCTCATCACTTGTCGACTCGCTCGGCCCTAACCACTATTAAAAAGCCACAGTCTCCCCCTTTGGCACGCATCAGCCACTTCATGAGAGAACTCCAGCACAATGCCCTCCACCTTCTGGTGTTAATATAAGGCCCTCAAGTCATGTGACAATGACCCGAGTCCTAGGCAAGATCCAGAGGGAGGTCTCTCCTCCTCTATAAAGCGTCTCTTAAACATTGTTGAGGACAAGCGTCGTCAGCTCTTGAGCGATGATGAATCTATGATTTCTGATTCTTTATTCTTTTATTTTAGCTTCATCTTTTAGCAGAAACATTTATAAATAAGTGTAAATATAATAAATTACCATTAAGTATACCTTTGTTAATGTTCCATAATTATCACATATTTTCCAAAATAAAAGAATAAAGAGAAAAGGAAAAGAAAACCTGGATGTAATTAAGTAATAAGTACAAACTGGTCAAAACCCTTAAAGAAGGTCAATAATTGGCCTGATCAACAAGGAATAAAGTAGAGAAGATAAGTTCCTATGCTACCTATATTTGTAAATTATTATACATAATTATTTAAAATTATATTTTTTGTGCATACTATATTTTTAAATACTTGTACATAGATCTGAAACTAAAAAAAAAATAAAATAAAAATGATAAAACATAAAATAAAGCAAAAAAAAAATCAAAACTCTGTTGTACATTTGTCACAATCGTAACTATTGTACACAATACCTACTTGTTTAATAAATTTTCTTTATTTTGTAAAAATAAAAAAAAATATTTTATATTCCTTAAATTATATTAGAAAAAAATAAAATATAAAACAAAATATTTATTTGTAAAAATAATTAAATAAAAATACACGTATATAATATATAGGCATATTATTCATGTACATAATACACTACCATGTATGTACTATATATATATTTATAAAAATAATTAAAAATTAAAGAAAAATAGTATGAAAAATTACAAACATTTTTTATTTTATTCATTTTTTATTTCTAAACCAGTTTTTATTTTTTATTTAATTATGAAAATCCATGAAATCTGATTAGTCCACCTCAGAACATTGATTGCAGTCAGCATTTTCCCCCAGCCAGGTCGGGCATGATCATGCTTCGTCAAAGCTCTTTCTTCCATTTTCATGCCCGACTCCAACATCCATCCACCTTGTGATTCAGACCCGAGATTCTCATTGATACGAGATTCTTGCGGATCCCTATTTTGGTCTAAATCGCCGTAGGGTTTCATGCATCCCCTCAATCCTTCCAGCCCCTAGGGCATCCCTATAAATTCTCTTCTCCACCACCCATACTCGCCAGCTCATGCCTCGTGCCACCACATCCCTTAGCCACCTTCAGGAGAGTGGAAGCTCCTCGAAGAGCCCTTCGAAGCTTGATTAGGTACTCTGTTTGGTCGCAGCTCACTACGTCGCCGAACTTGCGTCACGTGTGTCCTCCCAAGTTCATCGCAACCCATTTGAGGCTACTACGTCACAATCCACCTCACTTGATGAAGCTCAGACCATCAGATGCTTCAAGTACCCCTTTCTTTCATCTGCATTGCATCTTTTGCTCCCTTCATTCCAATCTTCGTCATTGCCACTCCGCTTACTCCAACCACCTGGTTGGAGCCCCATCCTATTCATATACCCGCTCAAATAGATGCTTTGACTCACCCTCCATCTCCTACCGCTACATGACCATCTTCGATCATGCTCATAAGAGTAGGACTACACTAGGTTTCCCTCCTCTGCCATCGTCGAAAACCACTCTCCATCCCTCATTGCTTCTCTTCATGTTTGCAAGCAATAATGCGACTGGAGAAAAGCCTCCTAGTCCCGATTCCCTTTACAGGTACCAGCACGCTCAAGGAGGCATGATCTGAACCTTATTCTAGGTGGCAGAGCAGCTTCAGGTGGAGCACCGTCGATTAGGCCATCCGACCATCCATTGCTTCGTCCAAGCTACCTGGCTTTCGTAGAGAGACTTCATGACAATGTTGAACCCCCTAGAGACTTCATCTGACCCATGGATTACCTTCCATGTTTGGTTGAAGATCGTCTCATCTGCATTCGTCCAGCATCCCCCTTTGTCGTCTGGATATGGAGCTCTAGATTTGATCACGCTTGTCTGATTGTGCCCAACTCTTAGCCATCTGATAAGAATAGGTCCCTCATCTACACCGCCCGACGGATCAGCCCTGTAGACTGGTGGATTAGACCTGGCATGGCATATCTGACCGCACGTCCTCGACATAGTCAGAACCATCAGTCAGCTTTGAAGTTCCTCATAAGGATAGTATAGGCTAGAAACCCTATGTGATTGATACGTAACCGCAGCGAAAGGAATATTTCACTTTTTCCCTTGCCTATCAAGTTAATTCCGTTTAGTCAAATAAAAATAATTTTTTGTTAACAAACAATTTTAGTGAAACCCCTAGGGTTTTCATTTTTTCATTTCAGTCCACTTAAGTCTCAGTCACGTCCACTCGCACACGTTCTTAGGATATTTGCATTCTTTGCCCTGAACTTGTTGAATGTTATGGAAGGAAATTATAGTTCTGAGAATTGCATATATACTTTTGTTAATCTTATTCACGTGTTTCATGTGATAATTATGGTGAAATTGCATCAAGGCCCCTAGAATTTATTTCTCATTATCTACTAAGCCCTAGAATTAAAATAATTGCATATTGGTCCCTAGAAGTTGTTTATAATTACTTGTCTTTTATTTAGTCCAATAAATAGATAATTAACTTCAAAAATTGCTTAAAATTCCCTATAACTCACGGTTTCATATTTTATTTATGATGATTTTTCTTGTTGATTTTCTTGCATTTTCAATTATTAAAAATTCAAAAACCACTAAAAAGTGTCATGTTTGCCTTATAAAAATCATAAAAATTCCTAGTTGTATAAGCAAAAAATATAAAAAAATTAGGGTAGTTGTCTTTTATCATCTTTCAGCTTGGATATCATTTTTGCTCGAAAATACCGTATAAAACCTCCAAAAAGAGCTATAGACTTGAAAACTTATAAAATCATATAAAATATTTAAAAAATCAAAAAATTGTGGTTTCAATCCCTAATTGTAGATCTTTATTCATATTTTATCATAAAAAGCACTTCTGATAATTTTTAGCTTTTTAATTATTTGACAAATGAAAATACTTTTGGTTCTGTGTTGTTTACTTGTTTTGGCACTGTTCATTTTTTAGAAAATAACAAAAACACTTAAAAATTCCCAAAAATTCAAAAAAACACTATAAAAGATATAAAACCCAAAAATATTCTTACTCTATTTTCTGAATATTTTTGTCATATTTAAAAAATACAATAAGATAGCTTTTGTACATTTTTTCCCTTGTGCATATTTCCCTTATATTGAAAAATTAAAATTAGAAAATTAAAAACCACTGAAAACAATTAAAATCACTTGATGTCTGAAATCAACTACTTAGTGTATAATTATGCTCCTTGAGTTCGACCCTAGTCTCTATATGAAAATAAAAGTAGCAAAGCTGCCTGATATGTTTGTTTGATCTCTTAATGATTTATTTTTCTTGTTGATCGCTTCAGTTGATGTAGGACAATGATAATTTCTTGATTTATCCACCTAATCAACTCGAAAAATTGCTTCAACAGAATGGTGTTATTGTCGGGAACACCATCAAATTGAGCGCATTCCCTTTCTCTTTAGTTGATCGAGAAGCCTACAGGCTGAAACACTAAGTACTATCCACTCGTCGGACCAATGCAACTAGAACCATGATCAGCAACTTCACCATGATCCCTAATGAGCAATTTCATGATGCATGGGATTGCTTTAGAGAGCTCATCAACATATGTCCCCACCATGAGAACAGTAAGCCCAACCTTGTCCAGAGTTTCTTCTATGGGATGACTCCTGAGCTATAGGGGCTAGTGAACGCCTCATGTGGAGGTTCCTACTTCACTAAGGATGAAGACCAAATCTGAGCCATTTATAAGGAAATGGTAGAAAACAACACTATAATGTCCCAGACTAGGGTCTACACTTAGGGGAACCTCTAATGTAGGTGAATTCATACTAGGGGATAACATGCATTGAAGTTGGTCTTTCTACTTCTTCTAGGGCAGCATCATTAGCAAAGTCTTCAGCTATCGATATGGGTATCATCAGCCAGATGCTGGACTGGATGGAGATTATTGAAAAGAATATGTGTCGGGCCTTGACAAGCTCAATAAGATTGATGAGCTGGCCTAAACTCTTAGTGACCTGAAGACTGAGATCATGTGTCGCCAAGAGGCACAAATGGCTTTTCAGCCACATCCCAGGTCACAAGTTGATCTAGGGAGTAGTTCTTCTTAGCCCTCGACCTCATATTGTCAAGTCCACCATATTCAGGAAAAATTGACTCAGTCACTCACTCGGTACCAATCGCCACCACCATCCGATATACTCAATTGGTGGTATACCATCCGGATCAACACTTGGCGTCCCTTCCCGTACCAACCACTTTCAGCAGGAGCTATTGATGGAAGTTAACAGGATTTGGTACTCACAGTACCAACAGTAGCTCGAGATCTGCCACGACCACCCAGGATTCCGATGGTCCACTGGAGCTGATTCATCCCAGCAACAGCCTCTGGCACAGGCAGGGCAGGGCGCCCAACAACAACAGCCACAACATAGTCTTTGATCCACATATCACGATCAACAGTAGAGGCAGTCATAGCCTCATCAGCATTATTCACATCCTCCTCATCATTACTATCAACAGTAGAGTACTTAACCCAAAAATCGAGAAGTCGTATGTTCCAAACAAGGCGATAACACTGTCGTTGAGTTGACCACATGAAATTCGGATTAAAACAACAATAATTCACAAATAATAATCAAGTAATGAAAATAAATGTAGAGTTAAAATTTATTTGATTTAACTCTATAACAAAGATGTCTATAGAGTGCAAGTATTTGTAGAGTGTCGAACAAAGGGAGCAAACAAGATGGATCGGAGCAATGAATCCACAAATGTGATTATGAATTAAATATATATATATATATGTACTCTTTTTGTAGGTTTTTAATTTTAAATTTTTTAATTTTATTTTTGTTGATATTTTTATATTTGATTTCTAATTTTCTAATTTTATATTTTCTTTTTATATTTTAAATTTTTATATTTACTTTTTCTTTTAAAATGGATATAATATATAAGGCTATAAATAGAGTATATATACAAGATAGACTATGAAGATATAAATACTAATAAAATTAGTCAAAATAAGGGAAATAAAATATTTTTTGGTTTTCAAATTATTTTTATTATTTTGTGATTTTTTTAGGAATTTTCCTTATTTTTATATATTTTTAAATTCAAATTCACCCTAAAACAAGGACAAATTAATATCCGAAGTTAAATTGGAGATAAAAAATTTAAAACAGTGACAATTTTCTACAAATTATTTTTTATATATAATAATTGATTATATGAAACAGAAATTTATATTTTTTTATTTTTAGGAATTTTTTATATTTTTAAAAGTGTTTATAGGGTTTTTCTATTTTTTGAGTTTTATTTTGTAATTTTTAAGGATTTTTGGTCTGGAATTTTAAAATAAGTAAATAAATATAAAATATATTTATGTGGAATTTTTCAAAAAGGTTTTACTTTTTATGTATTTTCTAGTGTATACTGGGATAAAAGGGGTGTTTTGGTTTTTAATTAGTAATAAAAAGGCCTAAAATTGCAAATAAAATATGTGGGTGAAAGTGCATGCAATCAAGAACCTATACATATTTTTGGGGATTTTTGGAATTTAATTGCTACTTAAAATAATTATAAGAAACAAATAGGAACTACAATACTAGCATAAGTATTAATGTAAATAAAAATCGTCTTGAAACCCTCCCTGTAACTATACCAAAATATTACAACGTGCACGCAAATTTCTCAAACCTTATACAAAATCTAAGACATGAGAGGGCCTTGTTGCAAAACTGCCAAACTCACATGCACAAGCATGCGAGCTACGCTGGCAGGGACTGCTATGTAAATAGATCAAAGTTCCAACGCCTCGCGGTAATTTTTCAATAAAACGTTACAACTTATAATCCAAAATTTCCGATTAAACAACAATAAACCAAACACGTGAGGGTCTGGTTGCAAGTACTCCGTATTCTATTTGTTGACCTAGACAAATACTAATATGCAAATAAAACTAGTATGAGGGTTTTATGCAATTATTACAAAAACTAATAAACGATAGAGGAAAGTTTGAAGTCTAAACAATAAATATATAAAATGGCTGGGGTTAAATGCAAAATACCCCAACAAAGGTGTGGATCCGACGACTGGAGGATCCTCAGTTAATCGTGTGTCAAGCCTACGTTAGGCGATACCTCTTCACCGATGGACGGCTATTAGAAGGCCCAGGAAGATATGACAATGAAAGCTCGCGAATATCCAAAGGTGGAGATGCGATCTGGGAGGGGAGCTCAATCCAATGGTCCTAGACCCCCTTGCAAGAACACGGAAGAACCAGGCAAGGCTCGAGCTTCGATCGACGATGACACGCAGCTCTGACTGCCTTGTTCACTGTAGAAGGCCTCTAGCGAATCCTGGAATGTTCCTCGACCCAACGACGGTGATAAAATGGCCAGAATGGCGCCGGTGCACTACTGCGAGGTTGAGGAGTAGAGACGGCTCCAAGTACCTGCAATGAAGACAAAATTGATGCCGGACGAATGCTAGAGCCCCCCGAACCTGCAAGATGGGTTAGTGTTCAAGAAAAGAGGGCCACAGAGGGCTTTTTGTCGTAGGCAAATGGTTGGTGGTGCGAGCGGACTCCCTTCGGTGAGGCGGCGGAGGAGGGACATGGGATCTTCAATCCAGCAGGGATCAAATGTGGAGGATGGGTGGAATGGGCGGAGAAGCGACATGAGGCGAAGATGAGGTGGAATATGGGTCGGAAACATGGTATAATACGATGGAGATGTTTGCCAGAGTCCTAGCTCCAACGAACTACATAGATGGGATTAACGACTAAAATACGTAATTAAATGTTAAACTACAAGCAAGAGAAAAAACCTAGGAATCTAGGATACACTAGAAATGCGGTAAATTGGGTACCTCACCGGCCAAGATCAGGAAGAAGGACCTCGATGGTCGCGCTCCACCGGAGGTGGTGGAAGCACATATAAGACTGCCCCCTTGATCAACCTAAAGGCATGGAGAGGATGTTGTCGCCATCCTTCATCCATTGAGCGCCTTAGGATTAGAATAAAACATTCAAAGGAGGTTCAAATTCGAATGGAAAGAAGATGGAGGTTTTTGTACAAGCAACGAACGGGTGGAAAGATCGAGGGATATCGAGCGTATCAGTGATCCAAAACCTGAGGAAATACTACGGCTTGTATCACTAATGATCTAGGAGCAAAAGTCATCAAAGATTCAACTCAAAAGTGAAAGGAGCGGGATCCAAAAAATCTCAAGTTGAGGCAAAAATGATGTTATTAGAGAAAGCCAAAGCAGGTCAGAGAGCTGATTGGGTCAACTCCCCAAACAATCTGTTTGGTCCAAGAAAAATCAACCTAGAAAAAATTTAAAAAATCAATTAAAATTAATAAATGAATTTATTGATTTTAGGTTATAAATAAAAATGTTTATTATTTTCTATGTTATTTTATTATGATTTTTAATTATTTTTTCGAGGTATATAATTATAATTTACTTCTTAGGGGTTATTTATAAGTATTTTCATCTAGGTATTTTGGTATTTTATTTTTAGTTTGTATTTTTTTTATTTTATTAATTTATTTTATTATTTTATATATTTATAACTTATTCTTAGATACTTAAATATATTTTTATTATATTTTTTTGATATATTATATTCACTTAAATAAATAGATCTATTTATTATATAGGTATAGATACCTGTATTTTACTAATGTAATTTATATACATATTTTATTTTAGTGTTTTGTTGATGTTTTTATTCATGTTTTAACATGTACATATATTATAAATAATATTTACAAAATTATACAAATATAAAATCATAAAAAATGAATAATAATCAAAATTAATATTTTAATCGGGTAAACTATACAATTGAAGTCCAAAACCTAACTTTCACATTGTAACTCCAAAAAATATGAAACCACTTCATTAAATAGCTTATATACAATTAAAGGTGATTTTGATATATTTTGAGTTTTTTAGAGATGTGGGTCTGGGAAGTTGTTATTTTGGAATCTTATTTTAATTGCATTTTATGCACTCTATATTATTTTTGTATGAAATAAAATTTGTATTTTCCTATATTTTATTATATACAACTTTCATATAAAGTTTCTTTATTTAAGGTATAAAAAGTGGAACTAAAATAGGTCACATAAATTAATAAAAAATCGATAAAATAAATGGTAATTTTATTGTATTTTGGCCCTCATCTCCCCCTACTTTTTTCATTGTCGACCTATTCATCGAGAAGCCTAGGTCTCAAGGTTTAGGGTCATAAAATATCTTCAATATTTATTCTTTTTTTTCTTTTCTTTATTATATTATTTTAGCTTTAAAAATAGTATTTAATGTACTATTTACACAACAAGGAATATATGATAAAATGCATGAATTAAGGGTATTTACACGTATTAACTAGGGTTCTTAAAGCCCAAATGATAGAATAAAGATGATGAAACGGAGATTCATCATCCCCTTATACATGAATTTGTTAGTACCTAGCAAGCACTTATGCAATAAGTGCAGAAAATAAAAGGAAATAAATTGGATTTAGTTTAATTATTAAACGTGTCCTCTCAAAATCAAAGTTTGGAGTTTAAGTTGGACCTTTGGAATTTTAGTGCAGGTGGAACCATAGTGGGAATCAGATTTGAAATCTAACCCCCTCGAGAATCCCAAGACTATGCTCAAGTCTTCTCAATAGTCTAGTCAGAATACTTCAACGCATACGCAAACCATTATGATTATGAATCTGAATTGTACAGTGTAAGTAACAGAGGCTCACATCAACTGAAATGACAAAGAGACTGACTTCTCTAGCATGACAACCCAGTGATTTCCCAATCCAGCAACTCCATCCTCGAGTAGCGGGGTATTCCCTTCTAAGTTTAAGTAACAACCAGCTCAAGAGCAGAGGGTGAAGGGAAGAATGGATAGTAGCTAGTGTAGCTACCTATCATGGGATGCAAAACCAGTGTAGTCAAGTCATCAAGCTACAGGCTCACATGATTTGACTTTGAAGATCGATCTTGCTTATTGACTATACAAATATACACATTCCAGTACGCATTTTATTTTCAATCAGGCGTGTCTACATTTTTGGAGTCCTTGTTTTTTTAAATACAATTTGCAGTAGCGTTTACATAAGGAGTTTCCCCCTTGAGCCAGTGGACTATCCCTTTTTGAAGCATTATTGCAACCCACACTCTCTTGTCTTCATAATTCACTATCGTTGGATGGGTTGGGGTGCACTTCCCTCCCTAGAGGAGGACAAATGTTTCCACTTGTGTGCGTCTCATACCGACAAATCCAATCCCCACACCACTCCAACTGAATCGTGCCAAGTGAAATGTGCAGGTGTCCAAGTTAGGTCATGATCGACAAGAGCCATGTGTGTGCTTCGAAATACTCTACTTAGGCAGTCAAGAATCCATTGAACCAAGTCTCGTGATCCTCAAAGGATTAAGTCAGATCTAAAGTACCTCAATTCCAACTCCTATAAGGTTCCTGCTAATTAAGAGATTTACAGTCCAACCAAGCTCCAATCTACGGATTTTACTTAAACTTGTTCAATTATCAAACTCAATTCGAAAAAAATGTGAATGTTATGCAAATTCTATGCAGAAAATATTTTTGTGATGCAATTTTCAAAGTTTTGAACTTTTTATGATTTTTTTTAAAAATGATGCATATGCATTTTTTTAGTATTTTTCAAAAAGATTTTTCAGATTTTCTTGGTATTTTTAGTATTTGCAAATATTTTGGGATTTTTGAAAATAAAATATTTTGGCATAAAAATTAGGTACAAATATTTACATGGGGATGCATCTCATATGTTCAAGAATTAGGTTTTTAAGAATTTTCCAAGGGATAAGTGGTAAATTTAATAGATGTATATAAATAATATCGAATTATGGTGTGATGTATATATTCCTCAAACTTATTTGAAAATCATTTTTCAAATAATTTTGAAAACTATAGTCCAAAATAATTTTTACAAATAATTTTTACAAACATTTACATGGAAGGTTTTTCAAAAAATATAAATAGATTTTTCAAATCTTTTGCAACCATTTTCCAAACATTTGCAAATAGTTTTTCAAACATTTGTTTTTCATACAAAGAAAATAATTTTTACAAACAAAATAGTTTTATAAAGGTTGAAAGAATAGTTTTCAAGAGATTTTTCAAAAATATTTTCAAACTATTTTTCAAATACTTTTCAAAAATTATTTTTACCTACTTATTAATCAGTATATACAAAAAGAATTTGAGGAATCATCAACATCTTTTTATTGATTATTTTTAATGAATTTAATAGTATTTGTATCAATAATTATTAATAAAAATATGAAAATACGATTTATGGCTACAATATATATGGAGTATATAGGACCCCCCTATATTTGTCTTGAGTTATGTCATCATAGATTAGAGAGAAAAAGAGAAGGCATGACTCGTACTGAGTATAGAAAAGTCTAAAGAATAAATGAATGGAGAAATTAATGGACCAATTAGAAGTTGACCATCCCCCCTATACTTAGGATTAAACTATCTTAAGTACAGTGGACTGTACACACAGAAGGAAGGGTCAAGGGTGGGAATGAACAGATCATACTTAAACTGTCTCCCCATAAGATATTCCTAAGTATATACAAGAAGAGGACACAATGGAGAGGATCAAAGAATGGAAGAAATTGGGGTGCACCCAACCCTAAACTTAGGATAAAGTATGTCCAAAGTATAGAATATTGACAAAAAGGGGCGACATCTTTTTGGTAGAAAAAGAAAATAGAAACGGAAAATAATAAAGGAATAAAAGAGAGATGGATATGGAAGAAGATAGAAGTGAATATGCACAACATTACCCCTATACTTAGGGTAAAAGAGGCCCTAAGTATAGGCAACAACATGACTAATGAAACTGAACGAAGAATGAATACTCTACTTGTCCACCCCTTTTATACCTAGGTTAAAGTACATCCTAAGCAAGGAACATATGAAAATTGATTGGATGAGCAAAATGGGAGATGGACAGAGATAAACAGAAGTGGATGTACAACAGAGTGGATGTACAAAAATAAATAAGGTTGAAAGCGAACCTTCTTGCGAGAATGTTGAGGAATGGATCTGCCAAGGTGCAGGTTGATATCATGGTCCATAGTGGATGCAAGCCGCTTAGGATAGACATGGTGAAGATCCTCAGCAGTCGCAGAGTGAGGAGGCACAGACGGGTTAGTGGAAGTCGTGTGCCTAGGTCTGGCCTTGGGTGTCTCTCTGATATCGAATGAAATGGGACGAACTCATCATCGGAAGAAGTAGAGTCAAGGTCATCCTATGAGGTCACATCTAGGTCAAAACCAAAAGGAACAAACTTTTCAGTGAAAGTAGTTGAATCATGTTCCTCCTAAGGAGTCTCAACTAGATCATCGATCTCATCAAAAGGCCTGAGTTCCTAGATAAAAGCAACAAGATCAAATTCGATCTTTGTCTCATTAATATCCTCCCTCCGCTAAATGGTGTCAATTGTATAAATCATACAGTTGTCATCAACGCATCGCCAATCACAGAAAGAGAAAACTCCAAGGTCTACACTTTCCAAGTCTTCCTCCTTAGAGAGGAATTCTCGGGTTTCATCATTAATCATAAAGAAAGTCTCTCTGATATAAGCATAAATATCATAGGCCTCAAGGTTGTCTATCTCCGACATGCTTTCATGGGATGTGGGTCTCTGGTCCGCGGTAGGTGTAGTGATCAACACATTGCTCCCAACATCAGAACGGAAGTGAATCTATCCAAATCCATAGTCAATAACGGTTCTTTCAGAAGCGAAAAAGGGCCATCCAGGATGATTGGAGGATGCTCCACATGGGTGGATGTCTCCATGGACAGTACAATAAAATATGTAATGGAGCTCATACCCTGAATCTGAATGATGATGTTCTCAAGAATACCCCTCGGCCTCTTTATTGATCCACCAGCGAATTGAACAATCATGCTGGTTTTCTTCAGAGGCCAAAGATGAATAGACAGTACCAATGAGAAGGGTATTTTATTTATCGATGCACCACTGTCAAGGAGAGTATTGTCACATAAATGGTTAGAGACGGTTCAACTCACAAGAGGTGTGACAATGTTTCTTTTCTTTAAAAAATGACGGTGTGTGATGGAATGGGTAGTGGCCATGGTCAAGATATGACACTCAGATCTGATCCTCTGCTTTCTCTTTTTATGATGAGGAGCAGATATTTGGTTCATGGCCTGGAGATATGGGGCATTAATGATCTCATGAATATCAGCCACCACTTCTGGTTCAGACAATATTTTTTGAATTTTAGATATCCTTCATACAAGGGAGGAGATCAGAATCATCATCTACATGAGGAATGCCAAGAGCAGTCTTCACAGTGGCATCCTTGGGGTCAAAGGTGGGACAAGGTGTGAATGGATGTGTGGGTGAAGGTCTGGCAGATGGGACCTCTCCTCACAGTCTGACTCAATCATATGTCTCCTTAACTCTTTTTGGAATTTTAAAATTTTCTCATTTTTTGTATTTTGGGTGATTGTAAGCTTCATTAAAATCCTAGAGTGAGCCCATGTCATAAAATGGTGGAGAGTCATGGTCATTCTTATTTACACAAGTGTGGTTGTCAATCATTTGTCTCACATGCTCCATTATCTAGGTCAAGTGCTCAAGGGTGTACTCTATGAAAGATGACTCCAACAGATCACTCTTATGTGGATGTGATGGGAAATGTGATGGTGGAAAATCTGAGGGGGATTGATGAACACAGATTATCGTAGGTCTAAAGAGTATGTCTCACACAAGGCGGAGACAACCGATGTCGATGCAGCGACCCACAATAAAGTGTATTTAATCAACAATTAACCCACACTAAAGATCAATAAATTAGAAATAATGTGGAGTTAAAATTTATTTTTAACTCTGCACAAAATGTATAGCAAGCAAGTATGCAGAGAGTTCGAACACAGGGAGCAAGCAGGGTAGTTCACAAAAGTGTAAGCACAAGTATGTGTGTGTGTAAAGTGTCTACACTAAGCAAGCAATTACAATTTTTTGTGGGTTTTTAATTTTTATTTTTTTTTATTTTAATTTTTTTTGTTTTGTATTTTGATTTTTAATTTTCTGATTTTTATAATTTTATGTTTTATATTTTTCTTTTTTTTTTCAATATTGGAATTTAAAGACAATGGAATAAAAGACAAGATAGAATATTTATAAAACTAAGTAAAAATTGCCAAAAATTCAGAAACAAATTGTTTTTAGTCTTTTTAGGGTTTTTTACTGTTTTTGTGATTTTTGGAAAATTTTCAAGGTGTTTTTGGTATTTTTTAAATACTGAAATAAAGCAAAACAGTGCAAATAAGGCTGGCTGTGAATAAAATGAGATTTAAAAGTAGCAACCAGTAGCTCAAAATTTTCACACTATTTTTCAAATAAAAAGGACAAAATAAGGAACAAACAGAAACTGAGTTTTTTATTTTTGGAGATTTCTACTATTTTATATATTTTTTTGAAGTTTTTGAGTGTTTTTAAATTTTTAGTGTTTTTCTTTTGAACTTTTTAATGATTTTTGGACTGACACTAAAATAGGATAAAATATACACTAGGTAATTTTTTTGGAATTTTTAGAGGTATTTTAATATTTTTTTGGTATTTTCTAAGCTAGACAGTGCACAAATTAGATGTTTTGATTTTTAATAAATATGAAAATAATATAAAATCAAAAACTAAATATGTGGCGTTAAAGTACACATGTCCAGATGCTTAAGTCTATTTTTGTGGAATTTTTGGGCTTAAGAAGATATTTCAAATAAATACAACAAGCATTCAAACATTAAACAGTCCTGGCAGGGGTATATGTGCAATATTCAAAACATCCAGGGGCTGCTTCACAAAATTCCCACGAAAGTTTACACTGAAACTTGCATTTCAAGGATTAAATATGAATAACAAAACCCGCAAGGGTATCTGAGCAATTTACCCACCAGGGTGCGTGACTCGCACGCGCCTGGAAGGGGTATTTTTGCAATATCACAAAGTTCAAGGGGTTCAATGCAGTTTCTCCAAAATATTACAACTTAAAGCAAACATGCATGGATTAAGCGAAATAAATAAACCCCAGGGGGGTCCCTGCAAAATACCCAGCCCCCTCACGCGCACGGACACGTGAGGTGACGTGGATTGGACCTAGGTGCAAATAAGAAAACTACGGGGTTCTAAGTGCAAATATTACAGAAATATTTAAACTACGCAACACAGTTCTTGGACTGAATAGAAATTACAAAATAAGCGGGGGTTGACTGCAAAATACCCTCGCTTAGGCGCTCTGGAGGTGACGCGTGGCGCGCATCCAACGGCTGGCGACGATGGACGATCCAACGGTGGGAAGCGGGCCACTTATCCACGTGGCAGCACGAGAGCGGCCGATAACGGTTGGCGTTGACGTCTGGGATTAGATCTCAGTCAGAGATCTGACGGTGGACGGGCTTGGAAGATCGGACGGTCGTCACGCGAACTGGAGCTGCGGCTCAATCGGACGGTTGAGAAGCGAGGAGGAAGAACGGGGAAGAAGGCCGGCGGAGGCGAACTTCCCTGACTCCGATCTCGCTCCTCAGACGGTGGATGGGCTCCAAAATGGAGCTGCAGGCTCCTGGAAGGTCCGGCTATGTGCGGGGAGGCTCAGGTTCGTCGGAGATGCTTCGATGTGCTGGCGCGAGGGCGGCGGAGCTCGGAGCTCCAGGTATCTCCGGCGAGAACTGCAAAATGCCTTCCAGGTACGTTGACTGCGCTTTGACCTGCAAAACAAGGTGAGAGGGTCCAGGGCAAGTTGCATGGACCCCGCGGAGGCGAAATGGAGGTCGGAGGTGGTCTGTGGACGGCGAAGAGATGTCGGCCGGAGGTGCGCTCCGGCGATGAGCGATGGGAGGTCGATTTGATCCATGGAATTCGGATTTTTTTAGGGATTTTTGATACTGAAGCTAAGGGGAATAACTGACATAAAAAGGAGCGAAAATAATGGATGCCTCGAAGGTGGACTACCTGAGGAAGGAGAACCTCGACGCCGGTGGTCGGCGGAGGTGGTGGAGCCGCTACAGAGCCCCCTCGACTCGCCTGAAGGTGTGGATGCGGAGCTGTCACCTCCAGCAACACGAAGAGCTCGTCAGGGAGGAGGATTAATGGCTAATGAGGGTTCAAACTTGGGCTCGAAGACGGCGGGCAGTTTAAGTAGGAGGCGATGGCGTCTTCTTCAAGCGAGCTCCACGCGCGAATGATGGAGATATGGCTGGATCCGGATACATGGCGTGGGAGAGTGATGATCGGGGATGAAGTCCCAAGAAGAGATCGAGGCGTGAGGACGAACGGATCGAGCGCAAGAATTTCTTGAAAATGGGGCAAAATCGCGGGCGTCAGAGGTGGCAGGCTTTGGTCGGGGGAGTTGACCGGGGTCAACTCTAGACCGCGCCTGGTTGGTCCACGTGGACCAATCAGGAAATTCAGAGTAGAAATTATTTGAAAAATCAAAATAAAATAGTAAATGAATTTATTGATTTTAGGTTATAAAATAAAAAATGTTTATTATTTTATGAAGAATTTTTCTGTGATTTTTATTTATTTTTATGAGACGTATTTTTACAAGTTTGCATTTATGCCCTTTATATTGTATATATCTATATATTTAAGTATTTTATTTTTATTTTGTGTCTTTTAATTTATTTATTTTTGCTTATTATTTTATAAAAACATAAAGTACTTTTATGTACATAAATATATTTTTATTTTATTTTTCTGATATGTTTTGTATATTTAATAGAATACAAGTATTATTTGTATAGGTCTATGTATAGGCAGTATACCTATGTATCCTTTATACAAGTATTTTTATTTTGTGATTTCTTTGCATTTTTATTCTGGTTTTAATGTACATATATATATTATAAGTAATATATACATAATTATAAAAATATAAACATGCAAGAAGAATGAATAAAGAATAAATTGAATATTTTAATCTATACAAGTATACAATGAGGGTCCAAAAGTCAACTTTCAAACCGTAGCTCCGCCAAATGCGAAACCACCACCATTGGATAGATTATTTTATTCTATATACAATTAAAGGTGAGTAGGCTGCATTTGGAGTTTTTATTTGTGAGATACAGGTCTGGGAAGTTGGCATTCTGGATTTTTATTCAGACCATAACTTTTTATCTGTACATTATTTTTCTGTGAAATCAATTTTGTATTTTTCTTTATTTTATTATCTACAACTTTCATGTACAAAATTTCTTTATTTGATGTATAAAAAGTGGAACCAAAAATAGGTCCCAAAATGAATAAAGAATGAATAAAATGTATAGGTGTATTATCTGTATTTCTGACCTTATCTCCCCCTACTTTATTCCTTGTCGACCTATTCATCAAGATGCCTAGGTCTCGGGATTTCGGGTCATAAAATATTTACAATATTTTATTCTTTTTCTTTTCTATATTTATTCTATAATTTTGGCCTTAATTACAGTAATTTATACACTGTTTAGATGCACATGCATGAATGCTAAGATGATGATTTTAATGCTATTTACAGGCATTTGCTAGGGTTTTTGGTGCCAAAATGATAGAATAAAGATGATGAAATGTGGATTCATCATCCCCCTATACTTTACCTTTGCTAGTCCCTAGCAAACACTTATGCAATAAGTGCAAAAAGAAAAGAAAGAAAAGAAAAAGAAGAAAATTGGATAAAGTTTAATTATCAAACTTGTCTTCACAAAATCAAAGTTTGGAGCTTAAGTCGGACCTTTGGAATTTTAGTGCGGTCGGAACCTTAATGAGAACCAAGTTTGAAATCCAACAGTCCTTGAGAATCCCAAAACTCTGTCCAAGTCTCCTCAATAGCCAGGTCAGAAATACTTCAACTCATACGCAAACTCTTATGACTATGAATCTGACTCGTACAGTGTAAGTGATATGTAGCTCCCCACCTCAGAAGTGACAAAGAAACAACCTCCCCCAACCTGGTAACTCTAATGCCTCGGTCTAGCAACTCTTTCCTCGAGAAGCGGGGTATTCCCTTCTAAGTTCAAGTGCAACTGGCTCAAGAAGAGGGGGAAGAAGTATAGACTTTTGGAAGCTCAGCCAGTGTAGCTAAGTCTTCCGCTGCAAGCTTCATGAGATGTGACATGGGTACCATAAGCTTTTGCTTTATTGAACTATATACACTCCGGTGGGATTATTAAATTTTCAATCCGACCCACCACTTTTTTGGGGTTTTTTTTTTCAATTGCATCTGTACAACATATCTACATGGTGCAGCATATATACAAGAAATTTCTTCTTGAGCCAGTAGACTATCCCTCTTTTGAAGCTTTATTGCAACCCACGGCTTCTGTCTTTAGCCTTCATCACCACTAGACCAAGTTGAGGTGCACTTCCTTCACTATAAGAAGAAGAGAGGTTCCGCCTAGAAGTACTACCCTCATATGCTACCCCAAGCCAAAGGAAACTGCCTCCTTACCACCTCATCCGTGGAGAGCTATGTGAAAGGTGCAGGTGTCCAAGTTAGGTCATTATCAACAAGAGTCGTGCGTGTGCTCCGAAATACTCTACTTTGGCAGTCAAGAATCCATTGAACCAAGTCCCGTGATCCTCAAAGAATTAAGTCAACTAGACCTGAAGTACCTCAAACCCAGTTCCTATAAAGTTCCTGTTATTAGGTAGATTTTAAGGTCCAATCAAGCTCCAATCTCCGGATTTTACTTAGACTTGTTCAACTATCAAACTCAATCCGAAAAATGCGAATGCTATGCAATGCTATGCAGAAAATATTTTTGTGATGCAATTTTCAAAGATTTTGAATTTTTTATGGATTTTTGAAAAGATAATGATGATGCATGCAGATGCATTTTTTTGTATTTTTCAAAAAGATTTTTCAGATGTTTTTGGATTTTAATTTTTGCGAATGTTTTTGGGAATTTTTGAAAACAAAAAGTTTTGGTGAAAAATATGTACACGGGCGTGCTTCTTATATGGAAGAATTTACAGGGTAAGTGATCAATTTTATACATATATATAGGTAGTGGATTTTGGTGTGATGTTAGTATTCCTCAAACTTATTTGACACAAGCTTTTCACACAATTTTTGAAAACTAGAGTCCAAGATAATTTTCACAAACATTTTACAAACATGTACACACATTTGAAACTCATTTTGCAAAGGCTTTCAAAACAGTATATATAGATTTTTCACATATTTTTGCAACCATTTTTCAAACCATTTGCAATTCATTTTTCAAATCTTTTATTTCACATAAAGAAAATGAATTTTACAAATCACACATTTTTACAAAGGTTGAAAACATGTAACAAAATATTTTCAAAATAGTTTTCAATAGATGTTCACAAAGATTTTCAAACTATTTTTCAAACATTTTGCAAAAAACATTTTCACCTGATTTATTAATCAGTATATGCAAAAAGAATTTGAGGAATAACCACATCTTTTTATTAAAGAATTTTAATGAATTTTAAAGAATTATTAGCCATATTTAAGAAAATACGAAAGTACGAGTTATGGCTAAAGTATATACGTAGTATATACGACCCCCCTATACTTAGCTTGAGCTATGTCCTCATAGATCGGAGAGAAAAGAGAAGACATAACTCGTACTAAGTATAGGCAAGCCTAAAGAATGAATGAATCAATGAATGAGAAGTTGACCGTCCCCCCTATACTTAGGATCAAATAATCCTAAGTATAGCAGACTGTACACAAAGCAGGGAGGGTCAAGGGTGGGAATGAACAGATCGTACTCAGATTGTCTCCCCCTATACTTAGGGTAAAATATCCCTAAGTATAGACAAGAAGAGGAGACAATGGAGAGGATCAAAGAATATAGAAACTCAGGGTACACACCCCCCCATACTTAGGTCCTGTCTACAAGGGCGGCACCTTTTTTATAGATAAAGAAGATAGAGATGGAAAAGAAGAAAAGAAGAAAAGAAGAAGAAGATGACTCAACAGATGAAAGTGATATGAACAGATGGACCTGTACAGCGGCAGATGGAGTTGATCACCATGTATAAGATGTAGATGATGAGAGTTAAAGGACACATCTCATACCAGAAGAATGGGGGCAACGTCAATGGTCTGCGGATCATGATCTCGATATAGCTTCAGGCGTTGACCATTGACGCGGAAGGTGGACGAAGATGACGCGGAAGGTGGACGAAGATGACCATTGACCATATCCGCCACAACCACAGTATCAAACATCAGATTTTCTCAAAATCTGAAGCATCCGTCATGATCTCGAATGCTGGTAAAAATCTGATGTTTGATACTGTGGTTGTGGCGGATATGTACAATAATAAGGAGCAAATTCCTCCTGGAAAAAGGGAGGTGGACCTGCTAGAGTTTATGAGGGATCCACAAAATCCAGAAAAAAATAACTCCAGTCGGCCATCTCGAAACAGAAGGAAAATATTAGGAGCCCACGATGGTCAAGTCAAGAGAAGTGAAGAAAAAGGCTCAAATGTGTAGAGACGATCGAGAATACAAACAATCACAAACAAACACACAAAATACAAACCCCTCAACTCACCTACTCAAGTCGGTAGAGACCATGAAAGCTCGATCTTTTTATCTTGTATGTTTTAGAGTTAGGTGAAAATCACAAAATTGTGCAATCACTTAGGAGGCTTGATAGGATTTGGGCACTACTCCTTAGTGTGCATGCGAGCAATTAAAACACAGACAATGATAGGATTACCTGCCCCAAAATAAATATTTTTATTTTTTGTGTATTTTAGGGTCAAATAATATTAGCGGTCCCAATTTTATTATTATCACTTTTTTGGATTTTTATCGAGAATGCACATGCCAGACGAGGAATCAATTTTATTTAGCACCTAAGTGATCAAAATCACAGGGAAAGAGTTAGAAAAGCAATGCAAGGTGAAAACAATGATGAAATCTAAAGCGTAAATGCTCTCCTTGCCTCCAGCACTCTACATGATAAGATGCTTAGTAGAATTCAAACCTATCTATATGCAAATGCAACCGCTGAAATCTCCCTAGATGAGTAACTGCTATTAGCGTGAAGAACAAGATACTAAATATCTAGAAGAAACATCCAAAATTCCAGTCTCGGAAGTGCATCGGTATCCGCCATAATGGATCATGCCAACACTGTATAGCACTTGTCCTAGTACTCGATCTCAAATCTAAATAAATAGCAAATTATAATTGACTAGATCCAAACGTAAACTATAGGAGATGAAAAGGTTATTACGTGTTTGGACTCAATGCTAACGACAAGCAATTCCTACATCTAGGGCTCAATCACATAAAATAAAGAAAACCAAAATTAGGAAACAAAATAAAAAATGCGAAGAAAACCGTAAAAAACTGATAAGGCCCTGAAGGGAACAATCCCTCGGGCATTGGACCTCGTGAAGTGTAGCAGAGTCCTGAGAGTCGTGTTTTATTACAATAAATATAGTCTCTCTCTCACTTCAAATAGCACGAGTAAAGGCTACAAATAAATGGACAAAAATTATCTTCGAAATCTCCTTCAAGTCCTCCTTTGTTGCTCTCTCCTCTCGGCTAGGTCAAAATGCCGACTCCTCATCTTGGGGGTTGCATCGAATCTCCTAAGAAATTTTCCCTCGATCTGCAGTCCCTCGCAACAAATTCAAACAAGGAAGAGTAATTAGACAAGTTAAACAATTATATCAAATAAAAAAGCAAATAAATAAAGATGAAAAAATGGAAAAATAATCGCAATAAAAAATAAGTGCCAATCTATATGTTCTTGATCCACGGCAACGACACCATTCATTTAACCCAAAAATCAAGCGGTCGTATGTTCCATTCACAGTCATTGAGTTGACCAGACGAAATCCAGATTAAAACAACAATTGACCCACAAATAATAATCGAGAAATGAAAATAAATGCGGATTTAAAATTTATTTTATTTAACTCTACAACAAATATGTGTATAGTGTGCAAATATGGTAGAGTATCGAACACATGGAGCAAACAAGATAGATCGTGGCAATGAATGCACAAAAGTGATTGTGAATTATTTATCTATATGTCCTCTTTTTTGTGGGTTTTCATTTTTATTTTTTTATTTTATATTTGTTTCATAATTTATATTTTATTTTCAAATTTCTATTATGACATTTTCTTTTTATATTTTATATATTTATATTTACTTTATTTTAAAATAGATAAATTCATATAAGGCTATATATAAAGAGTATATACAAGATATCCTACAAACAAATAAATACTAAAAAAATAATCAAAATAAGGGAAATAAAATATTTTTGTGTTTTGAAATATTTTTTACTATTTCTGTGATTTTTAAAGTTTTTCCTATATTTTGTGTATTTTTAAAATCAAAAATATCCTAAAACAGAGATAAAATTATTAACTGAAATGAAAATGGAGATAAAAAATATAAAATAATAGCAAAATTTCTCCAAATTAATTTTCATAGATAAACAATAATATAAAAATATATGGAACAGAGAATATCTTTTTTGGGGATTTTTGGGAATTTTATATATTTTTATAAGTTTTTTAAGTTTTTTATATTTTTTAAGTTTTCTTTTGTAATTTTTAAGTATTTTTGGTATGGAATTATACAAAAAGTAAGTAAATATAAAATATATTTTTTAGGCTTTTTTCAAAAAGGATTAATAATTTTTATGTATTTTCTAGTGTAGATAGGGACAAAAAGGTTTTTTTTCATAAATAATAAAAAGGCCTAAAATTTCAAACTAAAATATATATATGAAAGTGGATGCAATCAGGGACCTACATATATTTTTTGGGGATTTTTGGAATTTAATTTCTACTTAAAGTAAATACAAGAAATAAAGAGGAACATCAATATTGGTAGGGGTATTAATGTAAACAAAAATAAGCTTGAGGGCCTCTCTACAATTTTACCACAATATTAAAACGTGCACGCAAAGTTCAGGGACCTTCTACAAAATCTAAGACCCGCGAGGGCCTTGCTGCAAAATTGCCATGCTCGCTTGCACACGCATGTGAGCTACATTAACAAGGATTGTTATATTCAAAGTTCTAGGGCCTCATGTCAATTTTTCCAAAAGTTACAACATCGAATCCGAAATTTACGATTAAACAACAATAAACCAAACCTATGAGGGTTTGGTTGCAAATACTTGATGTTTCGTCGGTTGACCTGGACAAGGACTAATATGCAAATAAAACTAGTTCGAAGGTTTCTATGCAATTATTACAAAAACTAATGAACGTCAGCGGAAAGTTCAAAGTCTAAAAAATAAATAAACAAAATGGTTGGTGATAAATGCAAAATACCCTAAAAAAGGCGTGAATCCAATGGTAGGAGGAGCTTCAATTAGACATATGTCTCACATGCGTTAGGCGATGCCTCTTTGCCGATGGTCGGTTGCGATTAGAAGTCCCTGGATGATCTGACGGCGAACTCTTGCAAAGATCCAACAATGGAGATGCGATCTGGGAGTAGAGCTCAATCGAACGGTCTTGTACCCCCCTGCAAGAACAAGGAAGAACCAGGCGAGGCTCGAGCTTCGATTGACGACGACACGCTGCTCCGGCTGCCTCCTTCACTGTAGAAGTCCTCCAACGAAGTCTGGAAGGCTCCTCAACCCAACAACGATACCAAAATGACCAGAAGGGCATCGATGCACTGTCGCGAGGTCGAGAAGCAGTGACGGCTCCAAGTACCAGCAAAGAAGACAAAATAGACCACCAACAGAGTCTAGAGACTCCTGGGCCTACAAGATGTGTTGGTGTTCAAGAAAAGAGGGTTCCAGGGGGCTTTTTGGCGTAGGTGAATGGTTGGTGGCATGGGCGGACTCTTTCTGTCGAGGCGGCAGAGTAGGGAAATAGGATCTTCAATATAGCAGGGATCGAAGGTGGAGGATGATGGAATGGGCGAAGAAGCGGCATGAGGCGAAGATGAGGTGGAATATGGATTGGAAACATGGTATAATATGATGGAGATGTTCCCTGGAGTCCTAGCTCAGTGAAATATGGAGATGGAATTAATGATTGAAATATCTAATTAAATGTTAAACTACAAGAAAGAGGTAATCCTAGGAATCAAATCTACGCTAGAAATGCGGTAAAATGGATACCTCACCGGCCAAAATCAGAAGACGAAACTCGACGGCGGTGCTCTGCCGGAGGTGATGGAAGCGCACCTAAGATTGTCCCCTTGATCAACCTAAAGGCATGGAGCAGATGTTGTCACCATCCTCCATCCATTGAGAGCCTTAGGAAGAGAAGAAAATGGTCAAAAGAGGTTCAGATTTGAATGGGAAGAATATGGAGGTTTTTGTACAAGTAACGAATGGGTGAAAAGATCGAGGTATATCGAGCGTATCGGTGATCCAAAGCTTGAGGAGACACTAGGGCGTGTATCACCAATGATCTAGGAGGAAAGTTCGTCAAAGATTCGACTCGAAAGGTTGAAAGGTGAGGGATCCAAAAAATCTCGAATCGAGGCAAAACGTTGTTGTTAGAGAAAGATAGAGCGGGTCAGAGAGTTGACTGGGGTCAACTCTCTAAGCAACCTAGTTGGTCCACGTAGACCAACAAGGAAAAATCACCCTTGAAAAATATTGAAAAATTAAATAAAATTATTTAATGAATTTATTAATTTATGTTATAAAATAAAAAATATTTACTATTTTCTAAATTGTTTTATTACGATTTTTAATTATTTTTTCAAGGTTTATAATTACAAGTTACTTTTTAGGGGGTTTTTATTGGTATATTCATCTATGTATTTTGGTCTTTTATTTTTATTTTATATTTTTCCATTTTATTAATTTAGTTTATTAGTTTTAACATTTATAACTTATTTTTAGATACTAAAATATATTTTTATTAATTTTTTGTATATACTATATTCACTTAAATAAATAGGTTTATTTATTATATAGGTATAAATAGATATTTTATCTATGTACTTATATACATATTTTTTTAGTGTTTTATTGATGTTTTTATTCTTGTTTAAACTTGTACATATATTATAAATAATATTTACAAAATTATAAAGATATAAAATCATAAAATAAAGAATAATAAATTAAAGGAATATTTTAATTGGGTAAACTATGCAATAGGAGTCCAAAACCTAACTTTAACAACGTAACTCCAAATAAGATGACCCCTTCATTAATTAGATTATTAGAAATTATATTCAATTAAGGGTGATTTTGATATATTTTGAGTTTTTATCTGAGAGATATGGGTCTGCGAAGTTGGGATTTTGGAATCTTATTTAGGCTGTATTTTGTACACTTGTATATTATTTTTGTATGAAATAAATTTTTTATTTTTCTATATTTTATTATCTACAAATTTTACATACAAAGTTTCTTTATTTGAGGTATAAAAAGTGTAAATTAAAATAGGTCCAAAACATTAATAAAAAACGAATAAAATAAATAGGAATTTTATTGTATTTTGGCCCTTATCTCCCACTACTTTATTCCTTTTCAACCTAGTCACCGAGATGCCTTGGTCTCAGGGTTTAGGGTCATAAAATATCTTCAATATTTTATTATTTTTCTTTCCGTTGCTTTATTCTATAATTTTGGCATTAAAAACAGTATTTAATACACTATTTACACAATAATGCATGGATGATAAAATGCATGAATTAAGGGTATCTACACGTATTTACGAGGGTTGTTAAGTCCAAAATGATAGAATAAAGATGATGAAATGTGGATTCATCATAGATCTAGCCTCAGTTTCAGCAGGGCAACCCGTCTTGTTCTCATGCTCATTCATATGAGAACCCATCCCTTGATGATCTCGTGCATATGTTGATAGAGAAGCAGGCCACCTTCTTGTGAGAGATGATAAATTCCGACAGGAAATGACGGAAATAGTCAAGGGAATTCTTTAAAGGACACCTTAACTGTGCAGATTGAACCTAACTTGAATAATTTGAAGAGGAAGTCTCAGCATGTATAGTCTACATAGATCGCCTCTCCTAGTGATATTCTAGATGACGTTCATTATTTATTTGATGTTGATTTTGTAATACTTAGGAATGATAGGAAGCCAGCTGGAGGCGACTCATCTAGTCAACATCCCACTGCAGATTCTAGGGCGGCATACGGAGTCAAGAGCGATGATGATGTTGCTAATCATGATGATGATGGTGGTAATGACACCACCAAGGATAATGTTCCAGACGACGGTAATAATGTTGTTGTATCTCCAGTTGCAGATGGTGGTGCCGATGCCGTTAATTCACTAGATGATATGCCAGAGCTCGGTACTGATGCCCCAGTTTCAGATGTTATCGGTGGTATTGATGCAACCAAGAGTCATATAGTTGTTTTGTCCTCTCCTGTACCTGAGGATCTTTATAGAAAAACACAAAACATAAAAAAACTTCAAAAATAAAAAATATTAATAAAAGAAAGGTTTTTATATCTCCTATGAGTCCATCTATTGTGCTTGATGATCTTTACATGGACTCTAGCCGGATGGATTCCTAGAAACCTACTCCCGGCCCTCATCCTTCTTGGGAGGGTCCCATTATCCCCTTCCCTCAAGTGCTTCGCTTAGAGAAAGGCCAAAAATCAGAAAATCCCAAAAAAGTGGCACCAAATAGAGTTCAACGAGCAGATGATAAACAGATTCCAGATCCAACTGACTCTTTAGGAAACACTTAAGCACATCCCTCTATTCCAGAAGAATCTAAGAGAGAAAACCACCATCCGTAGGAAGAAAAGGAGAAACCACCATGCAGAAATCCATGTGCTCACCCATGCCACCTCCTTTGCCATCATGAACTGATTGCCAACCAAGAGATCCGATGCAGGAGCTCTGTATGTCAGATGCCATATTCATGAGCAGCAGTTCGATCAGACTCTACTACACAATGGATTCTTGATTAACTCCTCCCAACTTCCTTACTCGACCAATTCGAGTTCGATCCTCTTAGACAGAGCATGATAGTTCTTTAATTTGCAGATAGATCTGTCAAGAGACTGAAGGGGTTATCAAAGGATGTTGTCGTCACCATTCAGTTCCTAAAATTCCCAGTGGACTTTGTTCTGTTGGACATGGAGATATCTGAATGTGTGACCAATACCCCCATCATTTAGGATGACTATTCTTGGCCACAACCAAGATGGTGTCTGATCATGATAGAGGGAAGGTATACTTTCGCGTTAAGGGTGAGAATATACAAATAGAGACTGAAGGATATGGAGAAATCCTCAAGCGCATCACGGAAGCGTGATCGTCGTATCGAATACGACGAAGAACGACTAGTCGTACTAGTTGTTCGGTGTAGCGGAATTTAAAAATTTTTAAACCGATGAAACCACATGATCCGAGAACCATTCTCAAATCGTTTCATCTATAACCACAACAAGTATAATGCAATACCTCTAGAAGCGTGGTTGATCAAGTCTCTACGAAAAGAGACCTCCTGTCTCAAGTCCGATCGTCGGAGTAACGGCTTGCGAGCGCGGAGATGAGTCGCGGTGTCCTCGCAATCCAAGTTGATCCAAGCACGGTTGCTCCTGATCTCGTCGCACGAGATCAAACGTCTCCTTCGTGAGTGAAGCACTCCAAGAAGACAAAGAACCGCAGAGAGTCGAAGCGGCAGCACGATGGCGCGGGCGACGACGTTTCTCTCCACCAAGGTGGACGGCCACCAAGAAGAGAGGGAGAGAGAGGGCTGTCGTGTATGAGAAAGAAAGAGAGAGAGAGTTTGTGCTACAATAGCATGTGTAAAGAGAAGGCCAAGTATGCCTCTCTATTTATAGGGTTTTGGGATCCATGGATCTCAATCCATGGGACACATAAAATCAATGGATGAGATTGATTTATGTTCATCCAATGGCTAAGATTGTTGTTGTCAAAAGCAACAAATTTAGGTTAAAATATATTTGACAAAATCAAATATAATTCATTCCTAAATCAACCCAACAAATAAGGAGAGAAGACACATGGATATTTCATCTCCATGTGCCTTCCAAGTGGGCGCACACCCTTTCCATATAGGAAAGGTGTGCCGCCCATGAGATTGCATGGAGATTGCAATCTCATGGAAATCCATGAGATTGCATATCTCCATGAAATCTCTCTTATTTATTTGCAACAAATTATTTGGGTTTTTATTCTTCAAAAATAATTCACAATTATCTTTGAGAATATTGCAATCTTGCCATGGAAAAATTGTGAATCATATTCACAACCCAAAACAACATGTAATTCATATTGTTAATTAATTACACAATGTGCATCCAATACACATTATAATTAATCAACACATATAAATTATAATTAACTCTCTCTAATACATTATAAATCACATTTATAATATGTTATGAATAATTGGATATTTCTATCCACATTATTCTTATCCAAAAATAATTAAATCACATTTAATCACATTGGACAACTTCTCATACATCATGATAATTAAATCACATTTAATTATCAAATTCTCTTTGCTTAGATCTTATGGAATTGTTCTTAAACCATTTAAGAACAATGCTATTTCTCCTCAGATACTTGGAGATAAGGACAGGGCGATTGTATTGTTCCACGTATAGTGACTTGGATGTTGAGATCATATCTCAAATCCAGATCCTATGGACCTCCCACTGATGCTTGATCAAATCAAGACCGTAGACTTAATCTTCTCATTGAATCTGAATCTTATTCAGATCAATGTCCAGTTCATGGACTAAGATTAGGTCACTTCTCTAATGAGAGGAGTCACTAAAATCCAAACCTGTTTCATCACTCCCTCGGAATGGAAGCGTCATGGTTATACAATCGTATATGATCAAATCACCCTTCAGGTATTCCTAATACCTGCACATCCTACATACTGGAAGTCTCATGATCATCCTGAAGATAAAGATCACTTTTACATTGTCATCTTCAGGGTCAGATCATTAAGTTTCTCAATCTTGGTCATCGGGATTTGGTATAGATCATATGCTTTCACAAAGCATATATCTTACCTTCAAATTCATGTCATGCTTCCAAAGCACGACGACCATGCATGGAATTTGTTCAGTCCCAATACCTCATGAGTGAGCTCATGTCTCCCGGTTCACAGGTGAACCTGTATGATCCCTTTGAGAGATCGCATTACTCATATGTCCTTACATGCACACCAGCTCGCCGGTATACAGACCTTGATTAGGTCATCAACCTATTGGTCTGCCAAATGTACATACTTAGACATATAGCAATACATCTGTCTCTAGTCAGAGGATGCATGCCTATGTTGTGACAGTATTCAACGTAGATCTTTGGTTATCTCGATCTCGTCAAGTCAACCCATTGACATAACTAACCTGACACCTCTGAATCACTATTCCCATGCAGAGGACCTGCATCAAGAGGTCAGTCAGATATCAGTCATATGAGATAGGATTGCCATCTCCTACTCAGACTGGAGATCATCACTTAATGATCATTTGATGATGTTTGATGAGTCCTCTATCTAACTCCTTAGATATTCATCCAAGCATCAGCCTCTATGATCCATCCAATGAATCAACAGCTGTATGATCATCAAGTTGGCCATGGTACATAACCCTTATTGTACAGAGGGACCCTATAGTGCATTCATTCATTAATCTCAGAAAGGGGAGTGAAAAATAATCAATATTTTCATTGATAATTTATTCATTACAATAACATTTATTGTAGAAATGGTTCGCCCGGGGCTCACATTGCTAACAGAGACAATTGAGGAAATCACAACCAGAAATTCTGCTTTCTAGGAGCAGAATTTTGAGCAGATGACAAATACAGAGCCATATGCCCACGAGGAGTGTTATCTTGTGATTACAGATGATGAAGCCATTTAGACAGATCTGATTTCACAAGATCTTGTCACAGCTTTAGAGACTGCAAAAAGCCATAGATGACAGTTGAAGAGAGTTCAGAGAGCGCACTCATGGCATAGGACACCTTAGAGGTTGATGATCCTGATTTGGATAGCAAAGCAGATTATGTTTCTAGTAATTCAGATGAAGATCCATCGGGTTCAGACATCGATTTTGATAGGCAGGGCTTCAATGATTATTTACCATGTCTAATGTCCTCAAAGCCTACAGCTAGGGCAGAGATTAAGCCAGCACAGTTGATTGATGCACTATCAGGATCGTCTCCATCAATTTCTGAGATTCAGCAAGGTAGCTTTCACGCAGACCTTTCAGAGACCAGATCCTCCTATTCCCACCTGTCTAGAACTGAAGACCTTGCTGCAGAATATGAAGTACAGATTGCTTGCGGGTGAGCTAAAAATGTTCCTAGTCATTATCTCAACAGATTTGACTAAAGATCAAGAATCTCATTTGATGGAGATTCTTGAAAAAATCGCATAGTAATCAGATAGAATGTAGTTCATCTCCAAGGAATAAGTCCAACCATGTGCTCTCACCACATATATCTTGAAGATGATACCAATCCATCGTGTGAGTTCCAACGGATGTTGAATCTGAACCTTCGAGATGTAGTCATGAAGGAATTATTTAAGTTTTCGGACATAGTGGGTGAATGTTTAGAGGTCTTCATGGATGAATTTTCAGTCTACAGTGATGGGTTTGATGCTTGTCTTGCATGCCTAGATTGAATACTTCAGCGTTGTATATAGGTCCACTTAGTCTTATCTTGGGAGAAGAGTCATTTCATGATGACTCAAGGGACGATCCTTGGTCACATCATCTCCAATAAGGGCATGGTGGTTGATCCGACCAAGGTGGACATCATCAAGAAACTCACCCCACCGTCAAATTTGAGACAGATCCGATCTTTTATGGGGCATGTCGGTTTCTACCGAAAATTCATACATGACTTCAGTTGGATTTCCCGACCAATTATTGATTTACTCACGAAAGATATCAAGTTCCTCGTAGATGATAAATGTCTTTTTTTAAGACTCTCAAAAATCTGGTTATTCAGGTTCATGTCCTTTAACCATATGATTGGACTCTTCCATTCAAGACCATGACGGATGCTTCTGAGTTTGTCGTAGGGGTTGTACTTGGACAGAGGAGGGCTAATGTACCATTTTCCATTCACTGCGCTAGCCAAGCTTTGGATGCCACTCAGCGGAAATACACTGTGTTTGAGAAGGAGATGCTAGCCATAGTTTTTGCTTTGGATAAGTTTCAATCTTATATTCTTGAATCTAGAATGACTATCTATACCGACCACACCACCATCTGATACCTCATGGCCAAGAAGGATGCCAAAGATAGATTGACGATATGGATCCTTCTACTCTAGGAGTTTGATATAGAGATCAAGGATAAACCTGGAATCAAGAAAGTGGTGGCGAATCACCTCTCCCGATTAGAGCATCTTGAGGATTCGAATAAGATCACACTTATCACTAAGATATTTGCAAACGAGGCAATTCTTGCTATGACCTCTCTCCCATGGTACGCTGACATTGTGAACTATCTCGTTGCCAAGAAAGTTCCTCAGGCTTGGCCTATGCAGCAACTCGAGACCTTCCTCACGAAGGACAAGTCCTACCGTTGAGAGGATCACCTCCTTTACCATGAAGGAGGGATAGTGTCTGGCATCAATGTATTCCTTACGATGAGCACGATAGTGTCCTCACCTATTGCCACAAGCTTGAGGTAGGAGAACATCACTCTGGGATACTGATAGTAGAGAAGGTTCTCCAGTCTGGCCTTTGGTGGCCTACTCTCTTCAAGGATTCTGATGGATTCGTGAAGAGGTGTACTGATTGTCAGAGGATGGGCACTTGTGGACAGAGAGATATGATGTCGATGCATCCCATTCACTTCTGTGAGGTTTTTGACACATGGGGCATCGACTTCATAGTTTCTTTCTGTAAGAGTCTGGTATTTGAGTACATTTTGTTAGCTATGGATTATGTGAGTTGTTGGGTTGAGGCCATACCCATCCAAGCTCAGATGCAAAGACTTTTTGCAAAATTTTGAGGAAGAATATCATTTCACTGTTCAGTGTACCTAAAGTCTTGATTTTTGACGAGGGTACTCATTTTATCAACAACAAAGTAAGGGCCCTTTCTAATAAGTTCATTATTGACCATGGCGTTGCCATCAACAGACGAATGGACTTGCTGAGGTTTCAAATAGGGAGATTAAGAATATTTTGCAGAAGGTTGTCTGTCCAGATCGAAAGGATTGGTCACAGCTTTTTGATTAGGTCTTGTAGGCCTATAGGACTTCCTTCAAGACACCTTTGGTCACATCTCCATTTCGACTTGTTTATGTCTAGCCATGCCACTTACCTATGGAGATCAAGCATGTCATTTTCAGCAATTACCGAGCTATTATTGGTTCTAGAGAGTGTAGGAGACCAAAGGAGATAAGAATTGCAGCCCTAGAGGAGTTGAGAGACACAACCTTCTCAAGTAGCCTACAATATAAGGATAAAGTAAAGATAGGCATGATTCTCACATCAGACATAAACAGTTTGAGCCCAACCGGAGAGTATGGCTATTTGATGCTAGGTTAAGATTATTCATAGGGAAATTATAGATAAAATGGAAGGGACCATACTTTGTCAAAAAGGTGCACAACAATGGTAGCATTGACATATCCGAGTTGTCTTATGAGTCCACCTTTCGATTCAATGGTCAGCTCCTGAAATCATATCTAGATCATGATCCTCTCATCGTTGATGTTGCCCCTATTTAGTTCGCATGATATGTGCTCATTGACTGACATCATCTGCATCTCATGTCTGATTTTTACTTCTATCTTGCCTTTGTATAGATCCATATTGTCTGTATCATTCATTCATTTGGTCTAATACCCCAGATCCATTTTAGATTTTGCTATACTTAGGATGTACTTGATCCTAAGTACAGGGGTGTATTAGACTTGTGATTATACATTTTTCCATTACCTTTATTCTTTATGCCTATACAGCGGGACATTTTACCCTAAGTATAGAGGAGGTAATGTATGTACATTCTACTCGGTTTTCTCTTTTGTGTACAATCTTCTGTACTTAGAATTGCTTAATCCTATGTATAGGGGGATCATCGACTTTTATTGATGTTATTCTTTTGAGTTGTTGTAGTATAGCATTCTTTTCACTTCTCTATACTTGACACGAGTTATGTCTTCATTCATCGCTCTATGATCACTCTGAGGCCATCGTTCGAGCTAAGTATAGGGGGTGTCGTATATATGGTATATATACTTTAGCCATAACTTGTACTTTATGTGTTAATAACATGGCTATTACTTAATAGGAATAAAAATACTCTGAAAACATTTTCAAAATTATATGTAAAATTATTTACAAAAAATATTTTTGTATAAATGTGTTGTTTGTAAAAAGATTTGTAAAATTATTTTTTATATGGAAATTAGGTATACTATACAAAATTTTTGAAAGTTATGTGAAAATAAAATGTTTGCGAAAACATTTTGTAAATGTTTCTAAAACTAGTTTTGAAAAATATTTGTAAAATTGTTTTTCCACATAAGGAAATAATTACGGGGTATGAAAACTACTTAAAAATCATAATCTAGCCCTAAAATTCTGTGAACTTAAGTCTCCTGAATAAAAACGACACAAGATCTCGTAGATAAAATCCATATGTACATAAAACCTGCATAAATGCCTTTATAAATATGTGTGTGTATATATATATATATTTGTAAAACTTTTCTTTGTCCAAAAATACCTAAAAAAATTAAAATCGAAAATTCCATAAACATTTGTATAGTTTGAAAAATACCTACCAAAATAAGTTTTTGATAAATACTTTGCATGTGCATTCCTCTGCATCATGGTTGACATTTAAATTAGTCTTGAGATAAATTGAAGAATGGAGCTTGGTTAAGACCTCAATCAACTTAACTTCTGAGGAACCTTATAGGAGTTTGGATTAAGAATTTCCATGTCCCTAGCGACTTCTTTGAGTCCACTAGATTATGTTCACATGTCATTTTGACAAGCCTAAGTAGAACACTTAACAACACGTGCATGACTCTCAAATACAATGGCTTGACTTGGACTCACACCTTACACATAGCTCGACACAGATAAGGTGGTGATGAGGGAGAATCCTTGGG
The DNA here is from genome assembly GCA_037367405.1 of Ottelia alismoides. Classification (NCBI taxonomy): domain Eukaryota; kingdom Viridiplantae; phylum Streptophyta; class Magnoliopsida; order Alismatales; family Hydrocharitaceae; genus Ottelia; species Ottelia alismoides. The sequence continues at coordinate 88,345 of JAZKJV010009784.1, forward strand.
CTTGGAGTAGCATTCAGGGGTAGTATAGCTTGTTGGAACCTCCCATCCTTCTCTAGTGAGGGATGTGCACTTAAACTTGGTCTAGTATCATTGAGGTCTAATGACAGGATGCTATGGGTTGCACTAATGGTTCAAAAGAGGGATAGTCTACTGGCTCGAGAAGAGAAATTCCTTATGAACATGCTGCACCTTGTAGATATGTTGTATATATGCACATAAAAAAGTGTAAAATTGCAAAAAACTCCAAAAAAGGGGGCAGGTCTAACTGAAAATAAAATGTATGTTGGAGTGTATATAGTGAATAAGCAAAGCTTATGTATTCCATCGTCTCGTCTCAAGGAATCTTGCAACGGGAGACTTAGCTACAATGGTTAAGCTCCAAGGGATGCGTGACCACACAGGCCACCGTCATTCTCTTCTTTACCCTCTTCTTGAGCAGGTTGTACTTAAACTTAGATGGGAATACCCCGCTCCTTGAGGAAAGAGTTGCTAGACTGGAGAATTAGAGTTACCTTGCTGAGGAAGGTTGTTTCTTTGACATTTATGAGTTGGAGAGATACATATAACTTACACAGCACAAGGAAAGATTCATAGTCATTAGAGTTTGCATATGTAAACTTGTTCTGACCTGGTTGTTGAGGAGACCTTACCAAAGAACTATGGAACTTGAAGGTTGTTGTTGTCTTAAATCTGTTTTCCAACAAGGTTCCGCTAAAATAGTAATACAAAGGTCTTACTGAGCTCCATAATCCAATTTAATGAAGATAAGTTTAATAATTATCTTCGATGCTTTTTTTCTTTTCCTTCTATTTTCACTTCTTTTCCAAATAAGAGTTCGCTAAGGGACTAACAAAGGTAAAATATAATAGGATGATGAATCTATGATTCTCATTCTTTATTCTTTAATTTTAGCATCATCTTTTAGAAAAAACATCTATAAATAATTGTAAATACAATAAATTACCATTGAGCATACCTGTGTTAATGTTCCATAATTAGCACATATTTTCTAAATAAAGGAATAAAGAGAAAAGTAAAATGAAACAAGGATATAATTATGCAGTAAATATCGACTAACCAAAACCTCGAGACAAAGTCAATAATTGACCTAAGACAAGGAATAAAGTAAGGGGAGATAGGGTCATGTGCTACCTATATTTGTAAATTATATATCTTATTATTTCAAAATATATTTTGTGTGCATACTATATTTTTAAATACTTGTACAAAGATCCAAAACTAAAATAAAAATAAAATAAAAATTATAAAACATTAAATAAAGCAAAAGAAAATCAAAACTATATTGTACATTTGCCATACTTGTAAATATTGTACATAATACCTATTTATATATTACCTTTATTTAATTTGTAAAAATCAAATAAAAATTCTTTTATACTCCTTAAATTTTGTTATAAATAAATAAAATATAAAACAAATGATTTATTTGTAAAAATAATGAAATACAAATACATGTATATAATATATAGGAATAGTAAACATGTACATAATACACTACCCTGTAAAGACCATATATATATATCTTTTATAAAAGTAATTAAAAACTATAGAAAATAGTTTGAAAATTACAAATATTTTTATTTTATTCCTTTTTATTTTGAAGCCATTTGTTATTTTTCATTTATTTATGAATATCCATGCAATCTCATTGGTGCACCTCAGAATGTTGACTGCAATCAACCTTCTCCCTCTGCTGAGTCGGGCCTGATCCTGCTTCACCGGAGCTCTTTCTCCCATTTTTCATGCCCGACTCCGATTTCCATCCACCTTGAGATTCAGACCCGAGATTCCTCGTTGATCTGAGTTCTCGTGGATCCCAATTTTGGTGTGAATCGCCCATGGGTTTCGCACATCCCCTCGATCCTTCCAAACCCAAGGGAATCCTATAAAGTCTCTTCTCCACCACCCACACTCTTCAGCTTGTGCCTCGTGCCACAACAGCCCTTAGTCACCTTCAGGAGAGTGACAGCTCCTTGAAGAACCCTTTCGAAGCTCGATTTGGTGCTCTATTTATCCGCAGCTCACAACGTATCCCGACTTCAATCGCGTACAGCCTCCCAGGTCCGTTGCAACCAGGTCAAGCTACTACCTTGCAATCTGCCTCGCCTAACGAATCCCAGACCATCAGAAGCTTTAGGTACCCCTTTCTTACATATGAATTCCATATTTCACTCTGATCATTCCATTTTTCTTCGTCGCCTTTCCTCTTACTCCAACCTGCTGGTTGAAGCCCCATCCTATCCATCTACCTACTCAGATTGATACTTTGACTCACCTAACATCTCCGCCCGTGACCTGATCATCGGAGCAGGACTAGGCTAGGTTTCCCTCCTCTGCCGTCATTAGAAACCATCCTCCATCTCCCCTTCACTTCTCTCCATGTTTGCAAGCAATAACGTGATCGGAGCAAATCCTCCGAGTCTTTATTCCTTTTGCAGGTACCAGCATGCGCAAGGAGGCATTATCTAAGTCTTATTCCAAGTGGCGGAGTTGCTCCAGGTGAAGCACTACCGTCTAGGCCATCTAACCATCCATTACTTCGTCCAAGCCCCTTAGCCAATGCAGAGAGACTTCACTATGGTGTTGAACCCCATAGCGAATTCATCAGACCCATATATTGCCTTTCATGTTCGATTGAAGCTCGTCTGAGATTTGTTCGTCCAGCATCCCCCTTTGTCGTTCGATCTATAAATAGAGCTCTAAATTTGATCAGGCCCGTCTGATAGTGCCCAACTCTTAGTCGTCAGAACTGGTCCCTTAACAGCATCGCTCAATAGATCAACCCTGTAGACAACTGGATCAGACCTAGCATGGCAGATTTGATCGTATGTCCTCAACAAAGTCAAAACCATCAGATGAGCTTTGAAGTGTCTCATCAAGACCGTACGTGCCATAAACCCTACATGCCTGACACGTACCCTAGTGAAGGGTATATTTCACTTTTTCCCATGCTTTTCATGTTATTTTCATTTAGTTCAACAAATAGTTTTTAGTTAAAAAAATTACAGTGAATGCCTTGGGGTTTCATATTTGCATTTTAGTCCACTTGAGTCTCAGTCTTGTGCACCCATATGTATTTTTAGGATATTTACAGTCTTTGCCCTCAACTTGTTGAATGTTATGAAATGAATTTATAGTTTTGAGAATTGCATATATACCATTTTTAATCTGATTCACGTGTTGGACACGATTATTGTGGTTAAATTATGTTGAGGCCCCTAGAATTTTATTGCTTGTTATATGCTAAGCCCTAGAACTTAAAATAATTGCATATTAATGCTTTAAGTTGTTTTTAATTATTTATCTTTATTTTATTGAAATAAATATGAAATTATCTTCAAAAATTGCCTAAACATTTTCAAGGTTGCACGTTTTGTTTATGGTTATTTTCGCTTGTTAATTTATTTGAAATTTGTATTATTAAAAATTCAAAAGCCACTAAAAAGTATCCTATCTTCCTTAGAAAATCATAAAAGTTCGACAATATATCCAAAAATTTTTTAAAAATTAAGATAGTTGTATTTTATCATCTTGAATCTTAGATATCATTTTTGCTTGAAAATACCTTATAAAAACCTAAAATTTTATAAAACACTCGAAAACTTATAAAAATGATATAAATTCTTTGAAAAATCAAAAAATTGCGATTTGAGTTCTTAGTTGTAGATCTTTACTCATGAATGCACACACGTCGCACGTGGGCACTGATCTTTTTTCACTTCGATCCCTCATAGTTCTTAAGCTTCACCGTTCAATCTTCCTCACGTGCCCCGTCGCATGCCACATTAGGAAATTTACGAAGAACCCATCACGAGTTTTGGTAATTGCATTTCAGTCCATTTCACATTTGTCAATGCTCATTTTATTTATATAAATGCTTGAAGATCCATATATTTGAACATTAATTTGGATTCCTAATTTGCATAAATTTTATTACAAAAATTGCATATTATGCAATAAATAATTTCCTATCTTGTGAATATTTAATGGCATTTTGTTGAGCTTGAATTAATTTGCTAAAATTCTTTTGGTTTGTAATTATATGTTTGACCTATCTATGGGAAAATAATTCATATAAAATTGACTAATTATCGAAAAATTATTTAAATCATATTTGGTAGAGTTTCTTGTTCTCTGTAGTGTGCCAAAAAATCGCATCATTTTTGTTTGTATAGTGCCCTAAATATATTGTTTTGTGATTCAAGTAAATGATTTTTAATGGTATTTGATGAATCCATGATTCTCACTCTTTATTCTTTTATTTTAGTTCTCCTTTTTGGCAAAATTGAAGGATATGAGGAATCCTCAAGCACATCATGGAAGCGTGTTGATCGCATCTCATGCGATCGGGCGACTTGTCGCACTAGTCGCTAGGTGCAGCGGAATTTAAAATTTTTAAATCAAGAGATGAAACCACATGATCACAAGAACATTTCTTGGATCATTTCATCAAACCACAAAGTATTATAAATACCTCTTGAAGCATGGTTGCGATCATGAGATCTCTAAAGCAAGAGATCCTCCTAACTCAAGTCTGATCTACGAAGATGTCACTTGCGGGCGCGATGATGAGACGCGTTCCTCCCGCAATCCTCGATGAAGATCCAAGCCTTGAATCTCCTGATTTCATCCAACGAAATCCAATGATGGAGATCCATGAGCAATTGAAGCGGTAGCACAACAGCGTAGAGACGATTGTTATTCCCTCAAAACACAAGGTGGACGGCCAGCATAGAGAGAGACATGGTGAGAATGAGAGAGAGAGAGTAGGCGTGTAGAATGAATGTATCTCAAAGGTCTAGGGTTTCCCTCTTTATATACTAGTTTGGGAGTCCACGGATTACAATCCATGGAATGCACAAAATCAATGGTTAGATTGATATGCGTATTAAATCAATGGACATGATTATTGTTGTTCAAAAACAACAAAATATTAGTTTATATTAAATTAAATAGATGTTGTATTATCATCAACATAATTTAATTCAATAAATAAATCAATAATCACAAGATAATGATATGATAATTAAAAAAGATAATTATCCACTCAAATCACATAGGGCGTCTCCCATGACCAAGTCATGGGTGACGCCACCTCATGTTATTTGGTGGATTATCCTCTTTTATAATTTATATCATTATCTCTCATTTATATTGCAACATTATCCACTAAATTAATTCCAAATTAATTAGTGTATGTTTTTTGCAAGATTATCCACTAAATTAATTCCCAATTAACTAGTGAATATTTCAATCATGCCATTGAAAATATGTAAATCATATTCACAACCCAAACTAAATTGTAAATTACATTTCCAATTAATTGCTTAATGCGAATCCAATTCACAATAATAATTAACAAATGCTATTTACAAAGGTGCTCTCTCTCTACTATATTATAAGCCAGATTTATAATATATACTCAGATATTATGGATAGCACTATCCACAATCTGCATTTCCTTGATAATTAAGTCTCATTTAATTATCTTGGATAATCATTCTCATAATATGAATCCCATTCATATTATTCTTGATAATAAAATCTCATTTAATTATCAACATCTTGTTGCTTGGATACATAATTCATCAAAATGAATTATTCTTGAACTCCTTCAAGAATAATGTGCTTTCTCCGTAGATACTTGGAGATAAGGACAAGGCGATTGTATTGTTCCACGTATCGTGACTTGGATGTTGAGATTTCATCTCAAATCCAGATCTTAAGTACCTCCCACAGATGCTTGATTAAATCAAGACCGCAAATCTAATCTTCTCATTGCATCTAAATCTCATTTAGAACAATGTCCAACACTTGGACCAAGATCAAATTGCTTCTCTATTGAGAGGAGCCACTAAAATCCAAACATGTTTCATCACTCCCTCAAAATGGAAGCGTCATGGTTATACAATCGTTTATGATCACATCACCCTCGGGTATTCCCAATACCTGTACATCCTGCATACTGGAAGACCTGTGATCAACCTGAAGATGTAGATCAATTTTACACTGTCTTCTTCAGGGTTTGATCACTAAGTTTCTCAATATTGGTTATTGGGAATCGGTATCGATCATATGCTTTCCCAAAGCATATATCATACCTTCAAATTCTTGTCATGCTTCCGAAGCACGACGACAATGCATGGAATTTGATCGGTCCCAATACCTCATGAGTGAGCTCATATCTTCTAATTCATAAGTGAACCTGTATGATCCCGTTGAGAGATCGTATTACTCATATGCCCTTACATGCACACCAGCACGCCGGTGTATAGACCTTGGTTAGGTCATCAACCTATTGGTCTGCCAAATGTACACACTCAGACATATAGTAACACATCTGTCTCCAGTCAGAGGACATGTGCCTATGATGTGACAACATTCAACATAGACTTAGGTTATCTCGATCTCGTTAAGTCAACCCTTTGACCTAACTATCTGACACCTCCGAATCACTATTCCCATGTAGAGGACCTGCATCAAGAGGTCGGTCAGATATCAGCCTATGTGAGAAAGGATTGCCATCCCCTACTCAAGCTGGAGATCATCTCTTAAAAATAATTTGATGGTGCTTTATTAGTCCTCTATCTAACTATTTAGATATCCATCCAAACACCAGCTTCTGTGATTCATTTAATGAATCAACAGCTATATGATCATCAAGATGGCCATGATACATAACCCTAATTGTATAGAGGGACCTTATAGTGCATTCATTCATTTAATTTCAGAAAGGGAGTGAAACATCAATAACTTTTATTGATAAACATATACATTACAAAAACATTTATTGTAAGAATGGTTCGCCCGGGTTACACATGTCCAACAAAAACTGCTTGTAAATACATGTAAATTCAATAACATAGCATTCACATGCTCTTGTTAATAATGCATAATTAACACATATTTTACAAAAATAAAAGAACAAAGGAAAAAGAAAAAGAATGATGTATTTAGAATAAATACAGAGTGACCTAAATCGTAAAAGAAGGTCAAGACTTGACCTGATCGCAAAAGAAAACAAGTAGAGAGAGATAGGGTCTATTATGTACTATACATATGACCTATACTTGTATATAATATTTATGTATTACTTTTTTAGCAAATAAATTGTTTTATTTCTATGCATATAGCTTTAATAATTTTTTAAAAATAAAAAATAGAAAAAAAATAAAAATAAAATCATCAAACCATTATATATGATACACATGTAAATATTGCATTCACTATTTATATTATACCCTTAAATAATTTCTAAAAATAAAAATTATTTTAGACTCTCAAAATCCTGTTGTAAATAATTAAAGCATAAAATAAATTTACTTTTGTAAGAATATAAATAAAAATACTTGAGCATAATATATAGGTTAATTGTACATGTATATAATACTATATATACTTCATATACATTATTTTAATTTCATAAAAATAATTAAAATTCCCAAAAAAATTATAAAATAATAAACATTTTTTATGTTATACATTTTTCATTTTAAATTGATTTGCTATTTTTTATTGAATTTCCTTTTATTTAGTAAATCATGAATTTTCCATTGTTCCACGTGGGTTTGTTAACCATGGTCAACGTCACCCTCCAAACCAGTTCGGGTCTCATTCCTCTCGTCAGAGCTTCTTCTCCAACTTATGACGCCCGAACACGACCACCTCTTACCTTGATATCCGAACCCGAGATTCCTCATACACCCAAGATACTCGCGGATCCCTAGAATCACTCGGATCCTCCTAGTTTTGCACTTCACCTCTCGATCTTTCCAGACCCTCGGCCACACCTATAAATCATCTCTTCTGCCTCCAGAGCTCTTCATCTCGTCCCTCACACCACCATAGACCCTTTGTCCCCTTTACTGAAGTGACAACTATTGAAGGAGCAACTTAGGACTTATTAGAGGTACTTGGAGACTCATAGCTATCGCGAGGCTAGAGAGCCGTAGTGAGAAGCCTCTCAGCCTGCCGCAGCTCAATCGAGGCCATAAACTAACTGACCACCTTCTCTTGAAGCACAGGAGCTCATCTAAAACTTCAGGTGTCACTTTTATCCTATGCATTTACCCATTTGATTCCATCTTCACATTTCACGTCGCCGCCAGTTCCTCTTCTCCGACCACCTGGTCGGAGCTCTATCTCGACCATCTATCCGCTCCGAATGATGTTACACCGTGCCCTGCACCTTCTTACTCCACCTATCCACCCTGCATCTCACTCACTGGAGCAAGATTAGGTCTGAGACTTCCTTCCCCCGTCTATGAAGGAAATCGAGCATCATCCCCACTATTTTGTTTCTCTCCTTATGCAATAACTTAGACCAGAGCATCGCCCCGAGACCCTCTATCTCCTGCAGGTGCTGGTTCATGTGAAAAAAGTACAATTTAATCACTAGCTGACCAGGTGGAGTAGCTCCACGTAGTGCGATGTAGCCACGCACTCCCAACCATTCGTCGCTCCACTAGAGCCCACCACTAGACGCGGAGGAGCTTCACTATTGTGTTGGATCTCTCAGTGACGTCATCGGGGCTGTGGATCTCCCTCCACATACGATTGAAGGTCATCGGAACTCGATTTCATCCAACACCGTCAATCGTCATCTGATCTGAACCCCATCTTCCAGACTGCATCACGACCGTCTATCCACCCCCTTTTTCAGAGGCATCAGATACATGTTTAATGGCCATCTGAGCTGACATTCTTTGTGTCATCTGATCTCAGCAGAAGCCAAGATCCATATGCCTACTCCACTCACCTGAGTTGTTAGATCCTTAGTACAGCAGATCAGAACCGTAAGCACCCGATTTCATGGGAGTCTGCCACGCATCCCACATGCTCTACATGCGCTTGCAAGGGTATCTTTCACTCTAAGCATTGCATGTTTAGATATTTCGCTTCAGTCTATTAAATAAAAGTTGTAGTTAAAATTATCTACATTTGGACCCTCTCACTTTTTGATATTTGCACTTTAGTCATATTTATTTGGACTCACTTGTGCCCCCACGTGCTCTTTAGGATATTTGCAGTATTTTGTACGAACTTTTATGTTGTTATGGAATGAATGTGCTTTTCTAGAAATTACATTTATACCTTTGTGCGTGGATTATTAAGCAAGTGTGGCAATTGGATGGGATTTTTGCAGATTAGATCCTGAGCTTTTCCACTATGTTACATATTTGGTCCGCATACTTAAAATATTTGTGATTTACTCCCTGTGAACTGTGCTTAATTACATGTTATGTTTTGAACTTAATAAATATTAAATTAATTGAAAATTATATAAAAATTACATTGGCTCCTATTAGTGTGTAATATTTACTGTAATTTTATTGGATTGTTTGATGTGCATTTTCCTTTTTTTGAAAAATCAAAAACCTTAAAAACATCCCTATTTACCTTCTAGAAATTATAAAAATAAAAAATACTAAAAATTCAATAAAAATTTCTCTGCTTTTTTTGCTTGCTTTTCCTCCAGTTCTAATTTCGTTTGAAAATTCACTATAAAAACCCTAAAAAATACAAAACAACCAAAATCTTATAAAAACATATAAAATCAAAAAAAATACAAAAGTTGAAATTTTATTTTTTTGTTTGTAGATTTGAAATTCTATTTTATCATAAAATTTCTACCTTAGACTTAAGGAATTTTAATTATTGTTAATCTACAATTTAGTCCCGATTGTGCACTGTTTTGAGTTTTTGGCCTTAGTTGATTATTACAAAATCACAAAAATAATTAAGAAGTGCAGAAAATTACCAAAAATAATTTAAAACCCAAAAAACCAAAAAATATTTTTACTTTAATTTTTTTAACTATTTTTGGTTATCTAGAAAATAAAAAAAAGTGTTACGTTTGCTTTCTTTGATTTTTGTGCATGTGTGCTTTATTCAAAAATTAAAAATCTAAAAATTAAAAACCACTAAAAATTGTTTTATTTTAGCAAATTTGATTACTTTGTATTTCTCGTGCTCCTTGTGCCCAACCCTGGTGGCTATACCAGGTAAAAAAAAGTGAAATACTTACATACTTGATTGATTGATTTTCTTTTAGTGGTTTTATTCTTCTTGTAGAGTTCTTTTACTGATTAGGGTCACAACGACCATTGATTTATCCTGAAACTTAACCTTAGTCGATAGGTCGATCATCAGAATGGCACCATTGCCGAGGAGCATGACCTAGTAGTCATATTTCAATTTTGCATTATTTTTTTATCTATTTGTTATAAATGTCCCCAACATCTATTTGTTTTGGTTTTTGTGTGAGGACTCACCCGAGGGACATTTCAGCTTTCTATTAGAGGAGCTTGCATTCGAGGAGGAGGAAAAAGAGATAGAGTGTAGTTATAACATATAGAGATAGCTTATTTTCGCAACATTTTGTTATTGTAATAATTGTAGACTCTTGGACTTTGTTTGGACATTTAGAGTTCGGGGTCTGTTTCCAGTGGTACCGGTGTACTCGGAGGACCTCACCATGGTTTTTTGTGGTTTTGTTTTTATTATATTTTATTCGTTTTTTATTCTTGAATTTTTAGCCCCTAAACTTAGGAATTTCTATTGATTGTGACGTAATTAGCTAAGGCCATACACCTAATTGCATATCTATTCCTATAGATCGTAATTGTACTTAGCTAAAATAAAATTGAAAAAGTTAAGTCATTCAGATTAGAGACCATGTGCAGAGAGAGGCCATATACAGTGTTGGCAGGATCCATTTCGGTGGGCATCGATTGGCATCTAATACCTGACTCAAGTATCTCTTCCTGATCATTTGCTACATGGTCTTCACGATTAATAGAAGTTGCTCGTCTAAGGTTGATTTTCTCGTGAATCATATAGGTAGTTTATTTCGTGTCTTTAATTTTATGCATGGATCACCCTGCATGTAGAGTATCGGAGTCAGGTACGCATTTCTATCTCTGCATGTATCATTGTGTTTGATCGTGCATCGTCTTTTTCAACTTCCTCCCCCCATTTTATTGGACTTAAAATAACCAAGGAAATAAAAAAAATTGTTAGGTGTTATCTTATTCAGAAAAATACCTAAAAAAGTGGAAACCAAATAAAATTGGGACTACTAATTAAAACTTGACCCGAAAATACACTTCACTTATAAATCTTTGTTTTGGGGAGAGTCCTATAGTGAGAGAGTGACCCGCACATTAGGTAGAGCCATAACTGAACTTCTTATAGACTACTAATCTTGTGGTTGGTTATTCTCAGTGAGGACATCACTGGGTAGCCGGTAACTGGTCCAGGACTTCCTTAGAATAGTGGATAGATCGGGTAGCCGGCAAATGGTCTGCAATCCATAATGGCTGGGAAAATCTAGTTATTAGATTGGGCTAGTTTCCTGGGAGCATCGGGTTGCCAACAACCTGCTAACTCGCTCCGATAGATTGATTCATCATCTAGATAAAATTGACAAGATTAATGACCAATATTTCACAGTCATCAGCTCGAGTGATGAGTAGATGAAATTGGGTTTTGATTTCTAATCCTATTTTCATTCCAGATCTCATCTTCTTAAATCCCCAAATCATGATGATGGGAAGGAGGTTCCTTAGGCTTCCTTTGTCGGCACCACTTTCGAGCACTCCTCCCCATTCATATAGGGTGGTTTCGGATAGCTCAGACCTGCTCTCCAAACCCAAGTTCACTATCGCTCTGTTCCCCCTCGACCACCCTTCTACCAGTCTTGAGGTGTCATAGCAGAGGTGAGCACAATTATACGTTCACTTGACGGCACCAGAATTGTGGCATTTTGCCTTTGTAGAGACTCAAGAGATGGCCAACACTGAGGGATAAACCGATGAGCAACCACAAGGATCAACGCATCTACTTGACCAGGACTACATCAATAATACACTCTTAGCCTCCCTGGAGACCATGCGGCAATAGATCAGAGACCATGGAGCATTTATGGACGAGGTATAATGAGAGCTGATGTAAATGCGATCTGGTAGAGCAAAGCTACAAAGACCAACTGGTGGAGAGTTACCAACAGTTGAAGGAGAAGGTGGACGACTCGAGGATGAGCAGGTGACATCCAGGCCAGCACGTACGATGAGGCAGTTGCACAACCATGGTGCGACTCTCATCCATCGTTGGATCCATCTACCAGAGATTTTTGGTGACTTGGATCTTTGCCCCTAGACCATACAATTACTTACCAAGTTCAATGCGCTAGACACCGAGGAGTCACACCTCCATCTGTAGGAATTCAAGATGATCTGTAGCACGGTCCACGACAGATTCATGGACGAGGACACCATCAAGATGATTGCCTTCCTATTTTCCCTCGTACACAGAGCAGCCTACTGGCTAAAGCATTTGGGGAGGTCTGTTACTACTTGGGAGCATCTCCGAATCAAGTACTTGAACAAGTACTATCCACTCGGCAGGATGAATGCAGCACGAACCATGATCAACAACTTCACCATGATCTCGAATGAGCAGTTTCACGAGGTTTGCGATCGATTTAGAGAGCTCGTTGATTGGTGTCCACATCATGAGATCCCCAAGCCCAATCTTGTTCAGAGCTTCTTTTGTGGGCTAACACCGGAACTGTAGGGGCTAGTTAACGCCTCGTGTGGAGGGTCCTATTTTTCCAAGGATGAGGACCAAGTTTGAGCCATCTATGAGGAAATGGCAGAAAAATACACAGTGATGTCCCAGACTAGGGTCTATACTCAAGGGAAGCCCCTTCCGTAGCCCATGTATTATCAGAGGATTGCACAGGTCGATGTCTACCCTTCCACTTCGTCAACAACAGCATAGGCGAGTCCTTACCCGCTAACAAGGGCATTATCAATAAGAAGCTGGACCGCATCAAGATCATTTATAAGAAGCAGTACCAGAGCCTCAACCCAGATTGATTAGTTGGCAAAGACGATGAGTGACTTGAAGACCCAGATCATGTGTCTCCTGGAGGCACATACAACTTCTCAGCCTGGTCTCAAGTCATGGGACGATCTAGGGAGTAACTCTCCCTAGTCTTCTGCCACATACCGCCAAGTTCACCACATCTAGGAAGAGCAGTTCCAGCTGCCCCTCATTACCAGCAGCAGTCTCAGCCTCATTTCTAGTGAGGCAACCCGTCCGTTTCTCGTGGACCTATCTATTAGAGCCCAACCCTTGACATCCTCGCCCGCCTACTTTCTAACCAGTAGGCATCTTTCCAGCGAGAGATGGACGAGTTCTAATAGGAGATGAGGAAAATTATCAAGGGCAAGGCTGCCATACCTGCTTAGATCGAACCAAACCCGAACAACCTCAAGAGGAAATCTGAGCAGGTACAGTTCGCAGATACTACCACTCCTAGTGATACTTTGGGTGATATATCTTCCTATGTGTTTGATGCTGATTTTGTGACGCTTTGGAGCAATAGGATGTCATCCGGTGGCGCCTCATCTGAGCAACGACCTCATAAAGTTTCTGGAGCATTAGACGAAGAGGTAGAGGTGATGATGTCACTCATGATAATGATGGAAGTGGTGCTGAAATCGAGGATGTAGATCTAGCTGTTGGTACTGAGGTCGTCTTGATTCAAGATGCAGACAGTGGTGTTGATGCCACTAGTATTCCAGTTGTTGAGTTAGAATGCGGTGTTGATGCCGTAAGATCTTAGGCAATCAGTGGTATTGATGCCTCATTTCTCCTTCAGTGGTGTTACCCCACTTTGTATCTCAGGACAGAAAAATACAAAAAATGGAAAAAAATAGAAAAGAACAAAAATACGAATAAAGGAATGGTTTCTATATCCCATGTGAGTCCCTCTATGTTGCTTGATGATCTTGGTATGGATTCTACTCTACTGCATGCTCAGGGACATATTCCCAACCCTCATATCTCTAGAGAGGGTCCTCCCATCCCCTTCCCTCAAGCACTTTGCTTAGGAAAAAAGATCAAAAAGGTAAATCCAAAAAAGAGTCACCGATTAGAGTTCAACCAACAGATGATTGAGAGATTTCAGATACAGTTGACTCTACAGGAGGTACTAGAGCACATCCCTCTCTTCTTGAAGAAATTGAGAGAAAAGACTGTCATCAATAGGAAGAGGAGGAACCATAATGTAGATATTCATGTGCTTACTCATGCCACTTGCTTCACTATTCAGAACTGACTGCCAGTGAAGAGACCTGATGTAGGAGCTCCTTATGTCAGATGACACATCCATGAGCAGTGGTTCCACCGTACTCTATTAGACAGTGGCTCTTCGATTAACCTTCTTGCAACATCCTTACTCGACCAGTTTGAGTTCGTCCCTCTTCGATAGAGAAGGACAGTCCTTCATTTTGCGGCTGAAGGGGTTATTGAATGATGTGGTCGTCACAATTCAGGGCCTGAAATTCTCCGTGGACTTTGTCGTATTGGACATAAAGATCACTGAGTCTGTGACAGATACCCCATCATACTAGGACTTCCATTCTGGGCCACAGCCAAGGCAGTGTCTGATTATGATAGCGGGATGGTATACTTTCACGTGGAGGGTGAAAGTGTATAAATAGACATAATCGAGGAGACTAGAGCAAGAGATTCAACATGTTTAGAGCAGTCTAGTGATTCAGAGCAGATGGTAGATACAGAGCGAGACATCCACCAGGAGTGCAACTTTGTGATCACAGACGATGAAACCGTATCATCATACCCAGCAGCACGAGCCCTTGCCACGCCTTCTGATGTTGCATATTTACAGATTTTGGCATATGAGAGTTCGGATAGCACACTCTTAGCATCAGATACATTCGAGGATGATGATGATCATGGTCAGGATAGTGAAGTAGAGTATATTTTATGTTCTTCTAATTCAGATATCTCAGATTCAAGCATCGATTGGAAAAACTTTGATGATTATTTGCCATGTCTGATTCCTTCAGAGCCAACAGCTAAGGCGGAGAGAGAGCCAGTTCAGATGATAGACATATTAGAAGGGTCATATTCATCAGATTCACAGATGCAGCAAGAGTTCTCCCATGCAGATTTTATATACTTCACTCAGACATTTCAGAAGCCAGATTTGCTGGCTCTCACATGTCCAGAACTGAAGACCTTGTCATAATCGATTAATTACAGATTCCTTGCAGGTGAGGTAGAGATGGTCCCAGTCATTATCTCAACGGATCTGACTAGAGATCAAGGGTCTCGTTTGATGGATGTTCTTAAGAGAACTCGCAAGGAAATTAGATGGAACGTATTTGATCTCCAGGGGATAAGTCTGGCCATGTGCTCCCACCACATTTATCTCGAAGAGGACGCCAAACCATCATGTGAGTTCCAGTGACGACTGAACCCAGATCTTCGAGAGGTGATCATGAAAGAAATATCGAAGTGGTGGAGTGACGATTTTATCTACCCCATCTCCGATGTCGAGTGGGTTAGTCCATTACATGTGGTACCCAAGAAGACAGGTATCACTCCAGTTGTCAGCGAGTTTAGATAGGAGATAGCTACTGGGGTACTCACTTCTTGGAGGGTTTGTATGGACTATAGATGATAGATGATTGGATTAGACCACCAAGAAGGATCATTTTCCGCTACCATTTATTGATCAGATCATAGAGAGGCTAGCTTGGAAGAGTCATTACTGTTTCCTTGACGGGTACTCCGGATACAATCAGTTGGCCATAGCTCCCAAAGACCAGGATAAAACACATTCACCTATCCGTTTGGGACGTATGCCTTTAAATAGATACCCTTTGTTTATGTAATACCCCTTCTACATTCCAAAGGCACATGTTTTCCATCTTCTCAGATAGGGTGGGTGATTTCTTAGAGGTCTTCATTGATTATTTCTCGATCTACAGCGACAGGTTCGATACTTGTCGTGACTGCCTAGATTGCATACTTCAACAATGTATAGAGGTTCGTATTGTATTATCTTACGAGAAGAGCCACTTCACTGTGACTCAAGGGGTGGTCTTGGCCATATCATCTCCAATAGGGGCATTGAGGTCGATCTGGCCAAGGTGGATATCATCAGGAGACTCAATCCACCATCCAATTTATGACAATTATGGTCTTTTCTGGGACATGTCAGTTTCTACCAATGATTCATTCAGGATTTTAGTCATATTAACTGATTGCTTACTGATATGTTGACTAATGACACTGACTTCATTGTAGATGATAAGTGTCTAACATCGTTAGAGACTCTCAAGGGATTGGTTGTCAAGGCTCTTGTCCTTCATCCACCCGATTGGTCTCTCCCATTCGAGATCGTGACAGATGCTTCTAATTTTGCCATATTGGATGTGCTAGGATAGAGGAGGGATGGATTGCCTTATGCCATACACTACACTAGCTGGACTTTAGATGTCGCTCAATGGAATTATATTGTTATAGAGAAGGAGATGCCTGCCGAAGTCTTTGCTTAGGATAAGTTCAGTTCATATATTCTTGGATCCCGAGTGATAAAATTTATGGATCACACAGTCATCTAATGCCTCATGACAAAGAAGTATGCCAAAGTGAAATTGACCAGATGGATCCATCTGCTCTAGGAGTTTTATATAAATATTAAGTATAAGCCTGGAGTCAAGAATGTGGTGGCGGATCACCACTCCCGATTAGAGAACCTTGAGGACTCATATCAGATTGCACCTATCACACAGCCCTTCCCAGACGAGGTCATCCTTCCTATCACCTCGCTTCCATGGTACACCAACATTGTGAACTATCTTGTTTCAAAGAAAGTTCCACAAGGTTGGCCCTAGCAATGACTTGAGACCTTCCTTGCGAAGGCCAAGTCGTACCATTAGGAGGATCCCACCCTTTATCATGAAGTAGGGGATAGTGTCTGGCATCGGTGTATTCCTCAGGAGGAGCACAACAGCATCCTCACATACTGCCACAAGCTTGAGGCAAGAGGTCATCATTCTGGGAGGAGGACAATATAGAAAGTGCTCCAATCTTGCCTATGGTGGCCTACCCTCTTCAAGGATACTGATGAATTCGTGAAGAGGTGTACTGACTGTAAAAGGATTGGCACTTGTGGACGGTGTAATATGATGTCGATGCATCCCATTCACATCTATGAGGTTTTTCAAGCATGGGTCATCGATTTCATGGGTCCATTCCCTAAGAGTCAGGGATTCGAGCACATTCTATTAGTTGTAGATTATGTGAGGAGTTGGGTTGAGGCCATCCCCACCTGAACCGAAGATGTTAAAACCGTATGCCGATTTTTGAGGAAAATATCATTTCACGATTCGGGGTACCTAGAGTTTTGATATCTTACATGGGGGGACTAACTTTATCAACAACAAGGTAAGGGCCCTTGCTCACGAATTCAACATTGACCATCGAGTTACCACTCCATATCACCCTCAGACCAATGGTCTTGCTGAAGTATCGAAATAGTGAGATCAAGACTATATTACAGAAGGTTGTTTGCCCATACTGAAAGGATTAGTCACAGCTTTTGGACTCAGTCTTGTGGGCCTATCGACCTCCTTCAAGACACCTTTGGTGACATCTCCCTTTCGTCTCGTTTATAGAAATCCATGCCACTTGCCTGTGGAGATCAAGCATAAGTCACTTTGGGTAGTCAATGAGTTATTATTGGATCCCAAGAGTATAAGAGATCAACGGAAAGCATGGTTGGCAGCCCTAGAGGAGTTGAGAGATACAACCTTATCAAGTAGCCTACAATATAAGGAGAGAGTGAAGGTATGGCATGGTTCTCATATCAGCCATAAAAAATTTGAACCAACCAGAGAGTATGACTATTTGATGCCAGGTCGAGATTATTTCCAGGGAAGTCGCAGACCAAATAGAAGGGACCGTACTTGGTCAGAAAGGTGCACGAGAATGGAAGCATCGACATAACTGAGTTGTCATCTTAATTCTCCTTCCAGGGTCAACGGTCAGCGTCTGAAGCCATATCTTGATTATGATCCATTGAGCGTTGACATTTCCCCTATTCCTTTTGCATGAGATGTAGTCTTCGACTCACATCATTTGCATGTCATGTCTGATTCTCACTTTTCTTTCGCATCTGTATAGATCCAATTGTCCATATCATTAATTCTTTTGTCTAATACCCCATCTTCAACGTATGATTGTGCTATACATAGGGTGCACCTTACCTTAAGTATGCAGGGCATATTGATGAGCGGATTGAGGATCGAGGTTAAGTGATATCAATGCTCGTTGCAACCTCAATCACCCAATCAGACTCAACATGAAGAATAAAGACCACAAATAGGACAATCACAAGCACAAAATCTAATGTAAGCGGTCTCCGCTATTTATTTAACCTGGTATAGCAACCAGGGTCGAACACAAGGAGCACAGAAATGTACAAAGTAGTAGAGATCAGCCTAATAAATACATTTTTTATTTAAATTTAATTTTTGCAAATTTTTATATTTTTCAAAATAGATAACAATTAAACAAGGCAATAAGAACACTAAGGCATAAGGGAGCCTTCGCAATTTTTATTTAGGCTCAAAGAACACAAAATCCAGAAATAAAAAT
The DNA here is from genome assembly GCA_037367405.1 of Ottelia alismoides. Taxonomy (NCBI): domain Eukaryota; kingdom Viridiplantae; phylum Streptophyta; class Magnoliopsida; order Alismatales; family Hydrocharitaceae; genus Ottelia; species Ottelia alismoides. Next base: position 106,849 of record JAZKJV010009784.1, read on the forward strand.
GTTTTTAAGTTTTTCACATATCCAAATGTTTTTGATGATTTTATGGTATTTTTTGTATTTTATTTGATTTTATAAAAACGAAACAAGCACAAAACAACAACGCAATGTACAACCTAGACTATATGGCAAATTTAAAATATCAAAAGTTCCCAATTGTCCTGGTCGTAATTTTTATGACAAATAGATAAAAATACCTAACTACAGTAGCTAAAATCTATTTTTAATGGAATTTTTAATGATTTTTATAAGATTTTTAGTATTTTGTGAATTTTAGAGTTTTTGTAAAACATAATGCCACCAAAGTGATACTGAAGTAAGGATGTACTAAAACAAATGCACAGAAAATTCTATGGAATTTTGAAACTATTTATATATTTTTTGTCATTTTATAAAATAGACAGACACTTTTTAAGGGTTTTTTATTTTTACAAATTATCAAATAAAATTAAATCAAGTCACAAAATATACCATAAATATTACACATTAGTAGGAGTTAATGGTAATTTTTATGGAATTTTTGTAATTGGTTTAATAATTATTTAATTAAAAACAAGGGCCACAGGTAGTAAGTAGCAAATTGCAATTATCTAAAAGTTTACAGACTAAATAACACATACAAAAATACAAGGGCCACTAGTGCAAAAAGTCCACAAAATAAGCACACATGCTCAAATCACCACGCACAGGGGTATAAGTGTAAATATAGGGAATATTTCATTCAAACCATAACCATTAGAAAGTCTAGGACAGTTCTTGCAAAAACACCACAAAAGGATGTGGGCATGCACGTGTATCCAGACTCGAAGGACTAAAGTGCAAATACTAGAAATCGAAAGGACTGATATGCAAAAACTTAAAACTACAACTTTATTTCACAAAATAAAAAGCAAAGCATAAAAACAGCAAGGAAGCAAGTGTAAAATACCCTTGTAGGGCACGTGCGAAGCGTGTGGGGGCCGTGTGGCATGCTCTGGTGGAACGAGGAACATGCAGTGCGGATCTTCTGGTGTGTCAGATCTGATGCCCCAGAGAATGTCGGAGACATGGGGCTCAGATACGTCAGGCGCCAAATCCAACGGCCTAAAGGCTACACTGACTAGCGGCTAGGATCAGATTTGGTAGAGGTGGGCCAATGCAATGGTACAGAGGGAAGTCTGGAAGAACAAGACCCCGACGAACTTCACCCGAGTCACATATAGGATCCTCAAATCCGATGAACGATCGGAAGAGTCCAACACGATCGTGGAAGCCGCCTGCATCAAATGGACGGCTCCAATGGGGGAAACTACTGGCCGGATGTATGTAGCAAAGAAGGTGGCTAGAGCTACTCCGGCGGACTCTCTGGAGGCTAGAACTAGAATCCCGACACGCGCAAACACCTGTGAAGGCAAGCTTGACTCGGGGCGAAGCTCCAGTTGGGGTTATTTGAGAAAACACGGAATGAAGCAGTGGTGTGGCGAGGTTTGATCTCCGACGAAGGTGGTAGAGGAGATCCGAGACTCACTCTAGACCTAATGGTCAATCCTAAGGGTGATTAGGCAGCGGAGAAAGGGTGAGCATGCGTAGAGGGTTCGATCGATAAGGGTAGATGGGAAGGATGGGGTTCCGACCAGTTGGTCAGAGTAGATGAACGTGCGGTGGAGGTGGATGAAGTGGATGAATCGAGCAAAGAAATGGATGAGGAATAAAGGGTACCTGAGGCTCTAGACGAGCAATAAATCTTCAGGCGAAGGTGGGAAGCGAGGTTGTTGCCTTGACCAAGCTGTGGAAGGTCGGGAGGCTTGTCGTGACGGCGCACAACTGCCACGAGGCTGAGCAATGAGAATGCTCCACCAAACTTCGATCCGAAGGGTCCCTCTGGAAGATATCACTCACTCGAAGGTGGCTAGGGTTGGAAGGAGAAGCGAGGCACGAGCTAGGGTACTGTGGAGGCGGAAGAAAGATTATATAGGCAGCGCGAGGGTCTAGAAGGATCGGCGAAAAGCATGAGACCCGAAAGCTATTTGGATCATCCCAGGAGTCCGCGAGGATAATGAAGGTCCAAGGAATCAAGGGTCGAAGATTCGAGGAGAGAGGAGCTCAGATTCAGGAGGGAGAAATCGGAGAAAAAGCTCCGATGACGGGTTTTCGGACCGACCCGTGCTAGGAGGAGGCATTGATTGGGGTCAGCAAACCCTCCTGTACCAATCAGAAAATAGGAATTTACATAATATTGATAAATTAAAAAAATAGTCAATGGCTTATAAAATAAAAAGTGTATAAAATAAAAAAAATATTTATTATTATTCAAACTATTTTTCTATGATTTTTATTTATTTTTATGAAAAGTAAATTGAGGTCTATACATTATATAGTAGTGTATACAAGTATAATATACCTATGTATTACGTACAATTATTTTTATTTTAATATTTTCACACAAATACCCACATTTTGTATTTTATTTATTTACAAGATATTTTTAGGAGTCTAAAATAGTTTTTATTTTATTTTTATTATTTATGTACATGTATATAATAAATAAGGAATGTTGTATGTATTCATGTATTTTGTACAAGCGAGAGATGATTTTATTTTAATTATTTTTTTATTTTTCTAGTTTTTATTTTATTTTCTTTTTAGGAAAGAATGCAGGGTGGTAAAAGAATAAATCATTTTTATTTTGTCAAAAATAATTATTTACATATATAAGTGCTATATATACAATATAGAGTAGGCCCTATCGCTCTACTTATTTTATTTGGCAATCAGATCAAAGCTTGACCTTCTCTTGGGGTTCGGGTAACTTTGTATTTTTTATAAATACCTCCCTCTTTTTTATTTTCCTTTATTCTTTTATTTTTGCACAAATACATGCTAAATATATACAGTTAACATATGCATTTCAAATGATAACTTATTGTATTTACACTTATCTATATGATGCTTTACCAAGATAAATAGCTAAGGGATTGATCTCCCCCCTATACTTTACCTTTGCTAGTCCGTTAGCAAACACTTATTTGAAAAAGAAGTGAAAATGGAAAAAAAGAAGAAGGAGAATCAAGATTGATTATTAAACTTGTCTTCATTAAATTGAAGTATGGAGCTCAATCAGACCTTTGGATTATTAGTTTGACGAAACCTTATTTGAACTTAGGCTTAAGACTCAACATCCTCTAAGTTCCACCAATCTATGGTCAAAACTCCTCAATAATCTAGATCATAACAAGTCTACATATATAAACTCTAATGACTATGAATATTTTCTTGTACGGTGTAAGTGATAAGTGGCTCCCCACCTCAAAAATGACAAAGAAGCAGCCCCACTTAAAAAGGTAACTCTAATGCCCTAGTCCAACAACTCTTTCCTCGAGGAGCAGGGTATTCCCTTCTAAGTTCAAGTACAACTGTCTCAAGAAGAGGGGAAAGAAGAGAATGGACCATGGCCAATGTATCCATGTATCCCTGGGAGCCTAACTAGTGTAACTAAGTCTCCCACTAAAAGCTTTATGAGATGAGAAGGTGTAACATAAGCTTTGATTTATTTGACTATATACACTCTGACATGAAGTTTTTTTTCTATCAGACCTACCACTTTTTTTGAGTTTTTCTTTCTTTTGCACACATTTTGTTTGATGTGCATATGTACAACTTATTAACATGGTGCATCATATATACATAAGGACTTTTTCCTCTTGAGCCAGTAGACTATCCCTCTTTTGAAGCATTATTGCAACCCACAACTCCTATCTTTAGAACTTGACACCGCCAGACCAAGTTGAGGCGCCCTTCCTTCCCTAAAGGAAGACGAGAGGTTCTGCCTAGAAGTACTATCCTCATGTGCTACCCCAAGAAAAAGGAAGCTGCCTCCTTACCACCTCATCCGTAGAGAGATATGTGTAAGTTGCTGGTGCAAATAAAGCTATTGTTTGTGAGAGTCATGTGTGCGTTGTTAAGTGTTCTACTTAGGCACATCAAGATGACATGTAATCATATCCTAGTGGACTCAAAGAATTAAGTCACCAATGGACCTGAAAAGTCTTAACCCTAAATCATATAACATTCCTCTTAGAATTAGGTGGATTAAGGTCTTAACCAAGCTACATTTTCCAATTTAATTCCAGTCTGGTTTAAATGTCAACTATGATTCAGAAGAATATACAAATATATACAAAAATCTTGTATGCAAATTTTTTGAAAATGTGAAAATTTTTTGAAAATATTTGAATGTATGTATGAATGCATAAGTTTTGCAAACTATTTACAAATATTTACACAAGGGTTTTTGCAAACTTTTATTTTTCAAACATGTTTAAAAAAATTGTACTATATACATAATTTTTGATACCCAAAATATTTACAACGATTTTTACAAGCAAAACATTTTTGCAAACATTTGTACAAAAATAATTTTTATGAATAACTATGTATGTGCAAGAAAGAATTTTATGTACAACAAAAGTTTTTTATTGATAAAGTATATATGTAATATATATGACACCCCCATACTTAGCTTGAACGATGTCCCCAGAGTGAATAAAGAGCGATGGAGAAGACATAACTCATGCTTAATGTAAGGAAGTGGAAAGGAATAATATACTACAATGACAAATCAAAGAATAGAATGAAGAGGGCTCATTGATTCCCCCTATACTTAGGATAAAGTAATCTTAAGTATCACAGATTGTACACAAAGGGGAATTCGAGTGAGAGAATGTGCAGGTTTTACCTCCCCTATACTTAGGGTAAAATATCCCTAAGTATATGCAGCAAAACAGAGGTAAGAAGACTCAAAAGAATAATCAAAAGTCTGACACCCCCCTATACCTAAGGTAAAGCACACTCTATATCATAATCACAAGATGCAGACGGGGGTTGGATCTATACAAGGCGGAAGACAGTGATAATCAGGTACGAGATGCGAATGATGTGAGTCAAGGAACACATGTCATGCAAAATGAATTGGGGCGACATAAATGGTCAGCGATGCGTGATCTAGATATGGTTTGAGATGCTGACCGTTAACACGAAAGGTAGACTTAGATGACATCTCAGATATGTCGATACTACCATTGTCATGCACCTTTCGGACCAGGTAAGGTCCTTTCCACTTACTCTGCAATTTCCCTAGAAATAATCTCAGCATGGCGTCAAAGACCATACTCTCTGATCTGGCTCAAACTTCTTATGGCTGATGTGAGATTAATGCCATATCTTCACACGTTCCTTATACTGAAGGCTATTGGAAAAGGTTGTGTCTCTAAGCTCCTCTAGGGCTGCCAATTCTCCCTTCCGTTGATCTCCTATACTCTCTGGATCCAATAATATATCAAACAGCCCATAGTGACTTATACTTGACATCAACAGGTAAATGGCAGGGCTTGCCATAAATGAGACAAAAGGGAGATGTACCCAAGGAGTCTTGAAGGAAGTCCAATATGTCCTCAAGATCGAGTCCAAAAGTTGTGACCAATCCTTTCAGTCTGGGCGGACAACCTTCTGCAATATTGTCTTGATCTCCATGTTCGATACTTTAGCAAGGCCATTGGTCTGAGGATGATATGGAGTGGCAACTCAATGGTCTATGTTGAACTCGCTAGCAAGGGCCTTTACCTTGTCGTTGATAAAGTGAGACCGCCCGTCAGATATAAATACTCTAGGCACCTTGAACCGTGAAATGATATTCTTCCTAAAAAATCTTCAAACAATTTTAGCACATGCGGTTGAATCACATAATCAACGGCTAACAAAATGTACTCGAATCCCTGATTCTTAGGGAATTGACCCATGAAATCGATGCCCCATGCGTCAAACCTCACAGAAGTGAATGGGATGCATTGGCATCATATCACGTCGTCCACAAGTGCCCATCCTCTGACAGTCAGTACACCTCTTCATGAATTCATCACAATCCTTGAGGAGGGTAGGACACCATAGGTCGGATTGGAGCACTTTCTGTGATGTTCTCCTCCCAAAATGATGCTCTCCTGCCTCAAGCTTGTGGCAATATGTGAGTACATTGTGGTGCTCCTCCTTAGCAATGCACCGACACCAGATGTTATCCCCTCCTTAATGATAAAGGATGGAATCCTCCCAATGATAAGACTTGGCCTTCCCAAGGAAGGTCTCAAGTCGTTGCATAAACCAACCTTGTGGAACTTTCTTGGTAACAAGATAGTTCACAATATCAGTAGAGATGATACCGAGGATCGCCCCATTTGGGAAGGTCTCTAAAATAGGATCAATCTGCTCAGATTCCTCAAGATTTTCCAATCGGGAGAGATGATCCGCCACCACATTCTTGACTCCAGGTTTATCGCTAATTTCGATATCAAATTCCTGGAGTAGAAGGATCCATCGAGTCAGTCTTGCTTTGGAAACCTTCTTTGCCATGAGGTACCTGATGGTAGTATGATTGGTAAAGATAGTCACTTTAGATCCAAGAATATATGATCGAAATTTATCCAAGGCGAAGACTACGGCAAGCATCTCTTTCTCTGTAACAGTATAGTTCCGTTGCGCAGCATCCAATGCATGTCTATCATAGTGAATGGCAAATGGTACTCTGTCCCTCCTCTATCCTAGCACGGCCCCAACGACAAAATCAGAGGCATCCGTCATGATCTCAAATGGGAGAGACCAATCAGGCGGTTGAAGGACAAGAGCATCAACAACTAATCTATTGAGTGTCTCAAATGACGCAAGATGCTTACCATCTACAATGAACTCGATGTCTTTTGTCAATAGATTAGTCAACAGTTGGGCAATCCTGCTGAAGTCATGAATGAAATATCGGTATAAACCGACATGCCCCAAAAAAGACCATAGTTGTCATAAGTTGGACGGTCGATTGAGTTTCCTGATGATATCTACTTTGGCTAGATCAACCTCCATACCCCTGTTGGACATTATATGACCAAGCACTGTCCCCTAAGTCACCATGAAGTGACTCTTCTCCCAAGATAAAACAAGATGGACCTCAATCTAGCGCTGAAGAACGTGGTATAGGCAGTCAATACAAGCATCAAACCCATCACCGTAAACCAAAAAGTCATCCATGAAGACCTCTAAACAGTCACCCACCATGTCCGAGAATATGGACAACATGCACATTTGGAATGTTGCCGAAGCGTTACATAGACTAAAAGGCATCCGTCTGAAAGCATAAGTCCCAAACGGACAGGTGAATGTCGCCTTGTCCTGGTCTTTGGGTGATATGGCCACCTGATTGTATCCGGAGTAACATCAAGAAAGCAGTAGTGACTCTTCTCAACTAGCCTCTCTATAATCTGATTAATAAAAGGCAACAGGAAATGATCCTTCTTGGTGGCCTGATTCAATCTTCTATGGTCCACACAAACCCTCCAAGAAGTGGGTACCTGGGTAGCTATCTCCTCTCCATGCTCACTCACAACTACAGTGATGCCCGTCTTCTTGGGCACCACATGTAATGGACTAACCCATTTGTAGTCGGAGATGGGTTAGATAAAATCAACGCTCCACCATTTCGATATTTCCTTCATGACTACCTCTCGAAAATCCGGGTTAATTCATCGCTGGAACTTACGCGACGGTTGGCATCCTCTTCAAGATAGATATGGTGGAAGCACAAAGCTGGACTTATCCCATGGAGATCAGATACGCTCCATCCTATTGCTTTGCGGTTCCTTTCAAGAACTTCCATCAAACAAGATTCTTGCTCTCCAATCAAATATGTTGAGATAATGACTGTTTACATCTCATGCTCCCCCGCAAGGAATCTATACTTCAGCGACCGCAACAAAGGCTTCAATTCAGGACAACTGGGAGCTGGTATGTCTGGCCTCTGAAAGGTCTGAGTGAATGCAACTAGATCTGAATGAGAGAACACTCACAGATCATACAAAACTGGTGAAGACTGCCTTGCTGGTATATCTGCACTCGATGCTGGAAAGGTCTCCACCCTAGCTGTGGCTCTGTGGAAATCATATAAAGTAGTAAAGCATCAAAGTCTGCCCAATCTATATCTGAATCTGAGGGATCGGAATCAGAATCACAAGAAATATACTCTGCCTCACTATCCTGAACACAATCTGCAGCCTCAAATGTATCCTCTATCAAGAGTGTGCTCTCCAAACTCTCCTCTGCTAAAAGCTGTGAATCTATAGTATATGAAGGTGAGAGAAGGCCTTGTGAAACGAGATCAAACCATGTGGCTTCATCATCAGTGATCACAAAGTCGCACTACTGGTGGATGTCTTTCTCTGCCTCTATCGTGTTCTCTGTGTTGTTGCATTGCTTTGAGCAAGATGAATCTCGTGCTATGGTCTCGTCGATCATCTCTATTTATATACTCTCGCCCTCGATGTGAAATTACACCTTCCCACTATCATGGTCAAACATCGCCTTGGCTGTGACCAAGAAATGGTCATCCTAAAATGATGGGGGTATCAATCATAGATTCAGGGATCTCCATGTCCAACACAACGAAATCCATGGGGAATTTTAGGCCCTGAATTGTGACGACCACATCTTTCAACAACCCCTTCAGCCTCTTGATAGATTTATCAGCAAATTGAAGGACTGTCATGCTCTGTTGAAGAGGGCGAAACTCAAATCGGTCGAGTAAGGCTGTCAAGAAGAGGTTGATAGAAGAGTCGTTTTCTAATAGAGTACGATCAAATCTCTGCTCATGAATGTGGCATCTGACATAGGGAGCTCTTGCATCTGGACTCTTGGTTGGCATACGGTTTTGGATGATGAAGCAAGTGGCATGGGTCAGCACATGGATTTTTGTTTGATGGTTCCTCTTCTTCCTATGGATGGTGGTCTTCTCTCTCAAGTTCTTATGGAAGAGACAGAAGTGCTCAAGTGCCTCACGTAGAGTCGGTTGAGTATGGAATCTATCAATCATTTGCTGGTTGAACTCTAGATGGTGATCTTTTTTTGGATTTTCTTTTTTATTCACTTTATCCAAGCAGGGTGCTTGGGGGAAGGGGATGGTTGGGACCTTCTCAGATAGATGGCTAGGAAGAGGTTCCTGCTGCTGAGAGAGAAAGGAATCCATACAAGTATCATCAAGCATCATATATGGACTCGAAGATGAAGAAACCTTTCCTTTATAATTTTTTTAGTGTTTTTCATGATGTCCCAGGGTACAAAAACTGTAGAAAACACTGCAGGAATAGAAGGGGTGGCATTAGTACCACTACAACATTAGCACCACACTCTAGCTCAGCATTTGAAACTCTGGAGGCATCAGTACCACCCTCTGCATCTGGAAAAGCGGAGGCCACAGTACCGTCGGCTGGATCAACGTCCTTGGTGGTGTCAGTATCACCGTCATCATCATCATTAGCGACATCAGCACCGCTATCCTCCTCATCTAGTGCTTCTGCATCCTCGTGGTGTCGTCGCTCAGACATGGCACCGTTGTCTGGCATCCTACCGCTCCTATATGTAATAAAGTTAGCATCAAACGTATATGAAGCAATGTCACCCAATAACTCACTAGGAGTGGTGGTCTCTATAAACTGTACCTACTTAGATTTTCTTTTTAGGTTATTTGGATTGGACTCGATTTGAGCGTGTATGGCGGCCTTGCCGTTGATAATCTCCCTCATCTCCTGATGAAACTCGTCCATCTCCCACCTAAAATATGCATGTTGGTCGGAAAGTAGGGTGCTAGATCATCGAGTGCTGGGTTCTCATAGTCTGGCCCATGAGAACCGGACGGGTTGCCTCTCTAAAAATGAGATTATGGCTGGAATTTATGAGGGGCATGCTGAGAATACTACTGAGGTTGATGCTGGTGCTGCCTCCATTGTTGTCTAAGCTTGTATGGATGAAGACCTGACTGGAAATGTTACTGTTGTGGTTGTGGAGGGAACTGGGTTGTTGTTGTGGATGGCTGAACTGTCCACCCTGAATTGGATGTTGCTGCTAGGATGAGTCACCCTCCGTCGACCACCTGAATTCGAGATGATCTCGGTGGATCCCGGGCTGTTTTCGATCGTACCTAATCCCATTGACATCCATCAATGGCTCCTGCTCGAAGGGTGGTGGAGGAAGATCTGCCAGTGACTGATCCTACTGATACACCACCATTTGAGAGTCCTGAGATGACAGTGGCTGAGGGTACCAGTGTTGAAGCTGCTGGAATGGCTCCGCCTGGATGTGGTGAACTTGTCGGTACTGGGTGGAGTTCTGGGTTGAGTTGTTGCTGCTAGGATCTGCCCGTTGCATGAGACAGGGCTGAGAAGCCATCTGTGCCTCCTGGAGATATGATCTGGGCCTTTAGGTCACTCAACTTCTATGCCAACTAATCGATTTGAGTCATGCCCTAGTATTGCTTCTTCTCGATAATCTCAATGTGGTCCAGCTTCTCGCTGATGATGCCCATATCAGTGGCCGACGACTCTGCCTGTACTGCGGTTGTTGAAGAGGTGGATGGACCTGCATTGACTCGTGCTATCCTATGATAGGACACGACATGGGGTGAGGTCTTCCCCTGATTATAGAGATGGGTTTGGGATATAACGGTGTAGTTCTCGACCATCTCCTTATATATGGCCCAGACATGGTCTTCGTCCTTGGTGAAGTAGGAGCCCCCACAAGAAGCGTTCACAAGCCCATGTAGCTCCGGTGTCAACCCACAAAAGAAACTTTGTACTAAGTTGGGATTGGAAATATCGTGATGTGCACACCGGTCAATGAGCTCACGGAATGGATCCCACACCTCATGGAATTTCTCATTGGGAATCATGGAGAAGTTGTTGATCAGAGCCCATGCGGTATTTGTCCGGCCGAGTGGATAGTACTTGTTCAAGTACTCGATCCAGAGATGTTCCCATGAAGTGACATATCTCCCTAAATGCTTCATCCAAAGATGATCGCAAAATTTGCCCCTATAATAATAAGTAATTGTCGTAGTATAGGAGGCAAATTTGGTTAGTCAAAAACCACAATATTTGAATGTTGTGGAATATTTTTACTTGGCTAGTCTATTAAGATCGAACACAGGGAATGGTGATTCTTAGTTGAGTGGTTTTAAATCAAATTAAATAATTAATTAATGCTTAAGTAATTTCTGTGTTTAGAAAATAAACAATGCAATGATGAAGATGGTACACGAAGAAAGTAAACAGAGGGAACTATTCAGCGTAGTATCTGTAATAAAAATCAATCCTCAAAGAAATTCATCAGTAATACTTAAAAACTGATCACATGTCAAATAAGAGTTCTCAAAAAAATATAATCAATTTAATCCAGATGCAGGTGAAAATCCAGATAGATCTATGAATGATTCGGCAATGATTTTATCTCCAAAATATTTCTAATTTTATTATCAAGAAATGTTTGCAGTTAATATCCGCAAGTCATAAAATAGTGATCAATAAATCTAATCAACCTCCTTGATTTAACCCCTACAAAAATTAAGTCCTTAGATATTTGATCAATTCCATCATTTTCTTAATAAAATCCCTACAAAATAAATCGTAAATATCTTACAAAGTCATAAATATGTCAAACTTAGCCCAACAGGATTAGAATAGCTCCTCGAATAATGAGTCTTAACAAGTAGGCTCAGATCAGACCAAAAGATATGTAAAATGAAAGAGCGTGAAAATAGCTTCAAAATGACATATTATACGCTAAAAACGGAGTCAGTATGGAAAATATATGATGAAATTGAAATTGCAACGACTAAACTGTAAATAAAATAAAGTTTTTCTTGCAAAGAGGTTTCTGGAGGGGCTTATCTGTAATTTCGCAAAGTCTGGTGGCATGTATGTAATTTACCCCTGGCGGGGGTTTGTTTGTAAATTCTGAAACAATGAAGGGCCTCTTTGCAATTTCACCAGCGCATCGCATACGGGACACGTGATGGTTACGTCAACAACAGGAAGGGACCTTCTTGTAATAATATGGAACCAGCAGGGTGCGAGTGCCATTTTTCCCAACAAACACGTGCTGAATACGTGCTACGCTAGGGTCGGTTGCCGATGTTAGGTTCAGGCAGAGGCTCGGCACCGAGCCTAAGTCTAACCTTTGAAGGAAGCTCGGTAGTAGTTTGCCCTCCCGAGCAGCAAGTTCAGGGCCTAGGCTCGGGTGCTGTTGACGTGGCCGAAGAAGAGCCGTCGGTCAAGGGCAGTTCGCCCGATCCGACAACTGCTGGACAAGGCGGGGGCACCGGCGGAGTGACTGGCGATTGGGGGCTCCGACAATAGAATCGAGTTGGGCACTCGCTCCAGGTGGTGGCTCGCAGTGGTTGCGATGCAGACGGTACGGTCGAAGGCATGGAGGTCGACCGACCTAAGGCAACACACGCCCGAGGTTAGTATGCTACTAGCGAGTGGCTAGGTGCTCGGTGGTGATCGAGGGGGCCGAGCATGGTCGGCGGAGGTAGTGGGTTTGGCGTCGAGCTGGAAGGCTATACGCATGGAGGAAGGCGAGGTTCGAAGTGCAAAGGCGGAAGAGGGTCGTATAAATAACCTGGGATGGGTGTGTTTGCCTGGAGAGAGGAAATGCCTGGGAAAGGGTGGCGATGGCCGCCTCCTGGTATTTGCCTCGATGGAGCCGGCAAGCTCCAGAAGCCTGCGCAACTGTAGAAAGTGGCTCCTACGAGGTGGGTGCTCAACTCGAATCGCGCCGGCGAGGTTTTGCCTCTGTCACCGGCACCTTGGATGAATGGAGGATACCGTGGGATGGCCGATCTTAGGTGCACTTTATAGGAGGAGGAGAAGGTTGGCGTTACATGAGAGGAGCGGTGATGGCGAGTAACGGCGGAGATGAAGGGTTGGTAACGGTCGTGGAGGGAGTTGAGGGGGCGTTGGCGTTTCGCAAGGAGGGGGAGGGATGTTGCCTATTTGGTTGAAGAAAAATGACTGGGGTCACGTGCTAGGCACGTGACCCGGGTGCCTGGAGAGAGAAGAAGAGGGGTGCCACGTGGCACGCCCAGGGGCTGCCACATGGCACCCCAAAAAATTTTCAAAATTACAAAGAAAAGAAAAATGAAATAGAACTAAGAGGAAACCTCGGATCGAAAAATTTCTTTCACAAAAGTTGTTCGTATCAATGAGATCTACAACTTTCATGAAGGACTCAAGAGCAAAAGAGGTCATCTGTGTGAAGTGGGATTTTTGGTGGTTCTCCATGTGTATAGAAAACTGGATTTTTTGGGTTTTGTAATTTTTTTGGTGGTTTATAGAGGATAAAAATTCTAGAAAACTGTGATAAAATATAAGAAAATTATTTACACACTAATCTATTTTTTAATTTTTAATAAATAAGAAAATAGGAAAATAAAATAGGAGTATGAAACGCACAATTTTTGTACAGACTCATAACAGACACTTGGACTCATTCAGTTTTTTAAATTCAGTTTTAATCAGGATTCGGATTTTTGTGTCACTTAATAAAACTTTCATAAAAGAACACAAATGATGACGAAATAAAATTAAAAGGGTTAATTATGCACATAAAAACTCAGGTCAAAAATAGGAAAAAGTCAAAATGCGCAAAAGATGCCCAAAACCCAACTTTCACATACAAGCTCCGAATGTTACGAAATTGGTCTTGTTTTGAAGGTATATGAAAATGGAGTACTTTAAAAGTGAGTAGATCAAAATCAGACATTGTGTGAGGAAGATATGCTCGTTTTAGTCCGTCAGATGTGAAATTAGACTTTGGGATTATTTGACACTTATTGGAGTTAGTAACTTTTTGTATTTTTATTTATTCAAGTTAGTAATGTCAATGGAGGTGGTTTGTAGTCAATCGGAGTTAGGAAGAATTAATTAAAAATAAGAGAAGTTAGCGGCTTTTTGGACTAATTTACACTTGGGTTTTTATAATGCAATTATGCATGATGAAATACAAATATTATTCACACATGTATGAATGTTAATAATGCTCTATTAATGATTAAACGCATATGAATCTAGGGGAATAGAGCTGAAATGACCAATTTTAGCATGATGAATACGGGATTCATCATACCCCTATACTTAAACCATGCTCGTCCCCGAGCATCAATGAATGAATGACTTAGTTGAATATATCCCTGACTGTGCATGTGAATTTTCGAGGCTCAATTCATAGAAGACCCTTAATTTGAGTGATCCTAAACTTCTGGGATCAACCATGCTTTAATCAAAAGGAAACCAACTTCTCTAATTTTCGGACTCTCTGTTTGTACATATAATATAAGGATATGATTTTTAGTGTACTGCAATCATGAGAGTCAAGTCTAGACATAACCCAAAGTTCCAATCCAAGAGACTCTCCTCTAGACCTAATCCTCAACACTAGGGAATAAGTCTATTCTTGCTTCAGTCAACCGTCTCATTAGTTTGTCAGACTTGAAAGTGTAGATGGAAGGCCGGATGATGGAGGGCATAGGATTGTGTCTGATTTTCTCTCCCTCACATTGGAACAAGGTGCCTTTCAAGTGCCTTATTATTCAACACAAGTATATTTTTATATTATTGATCAATGTGTCCGTCAAGAGATTTTCGAGTCGTCTGCACTTGTTTTTCTGGGAGTACACCGGGTTTTGTCTCTTTTGAGTATCTAAATACCTTCGACACCCAGACTTGTATCGCTTACGATGCAGAGACCATTTTGTGGTGTCAGCCTGACTCCTGTTCCTAATTCGTGCTTGGTCCATGTGGACACTTTAAAAATGTTTGGGAGCGCTCGCCATTGGTGGATGCTCATTTGGAATTTGACTTTAAATAATAGAGCTTTTCTTTGACATTTCTTTTCTTTTATTTTGTTGGCTAGCTCCACTGCTTTTACCAAAAGTTGGCGCACACTAATCAACAATTTTCATTAAGTTTCATCACACCCTGGCACATAGGTCAATATCAAAAAGATAGCATATGAACTTGTTCACATATTGGCTAGGATTTTGCTGACACTCAAGTTTTCTGAAGTCTTCATTAACTTTATCCCATCCTGGAGCATCATTAGATTGGATCTAAACTCAAATCTCTAGTCCTAGTTCCTCAAGTGATATATCAACTCATCTCATCAATCATGCAGTTGTGGAAGTGATTATGCTGGTCATATTCTTTTTGAAGGTAGAGATGAAGAGTGCCATATAGCGCTCAAATCTTTCAAACTAGGGAAGTGTGGATTATTAAGTTTAAAAACCCTAATGACTAAGGCTGGCTAACTCAGAATCTCAACATCTCAGAAATCAAGTATCCTCAAAAATCCTCAAGCCTTGAGTGATAGTGAATGTGTCAGGAATATATCAACCAAGGAATGCATGAAATGCTTGACGAAATGCAAGACCATGAGTGATGATTTTTTTATGCAAAAAGTTTTTTTTTGTTTTTTTGAAAAACATGAATTATATACATAATATACACTACTTGTACCCATCCTCGATGTTAGATAAAAATGATTAAAGTACGAGCTATGGATAAAGTAGATAAAATATATACAAATACACCCCCATATACTTAGTGTGTGCTATGTCCTCATGGCACCAAGTGAAATGTAGACATAGCTCGCTCTTAGTATAGATGGGTTAAAAACAAAAGAAGAAAAGCGATGTATAAACAATGGTACCGGTCCCCCTATACTTAGGCTCAGGTCAGTCTAAGTATAATCAGATAAATACATATGGGAATTCGGGTAGATTTGCGGATGTACAAGATCAAGGAGGTTTGCGACGGATGTTCTAGCGGGAGTGTGGAGGGAGATAGTATGGAGATGTGGAGGGCGATGAAGAGGGGGTCGATGAAGAAGACTAGCCATCGTCGGAGTCGTCCTCAGTAGAATAGTAGTTGTCTGCAGAGGATCTCCAACTTTTGTCGATCAGAGGTAAGTGCCCTTGGATTAGAGTTGTACTTATTGCACTTATCTGATGAACCACTTCAGGACCGAATGAGGACTCTTTCAGAAATCACCTGCTGTCTAAGGTCAAAGGTGACTTTCTTGGTCAGTTTGTTTTCTTGGGAAGTATTGAGAGGAAGTGGGACAGTCTTCATCTCCCTGTCTTGAGTAATCAATATGGCATTCGTGAGTTCCTCATCAGATGAATCCCCGTAAAAGTCGACCAACTCTTGAAGGGTCATGCGCTGCTTCGGTCGAGGGAGATTGTTCCTGGTGATTTTGTGGTTTATGGCTGGGAATGTTTAAGTCACTTCCGGATGATCGTGAATTTTAGTGACATCGGATTTTTCCGGAGTCGGTTCCTTATATGGTTTAAGTATCTCATGAATTACTGACGACTCGAAGATTGGACCACTCAAATAATCGTGGTGATCTTCAATAATATGGTCCAATTCTTCATAAGCTCCAAAATCTTGATTTATCTTAGGAGCAATGATAGGGTGGTAAGAATCCGAAGTTTTTTAAACAGTTAGTCTTTTAGGTGACTCTCCTAGGGTTTGTATAAGTGTGTCTTGCAAAGATGGCTGATAATGTAAAATATTTATCTCCTAATCATAATTGTCGGTTTCAAGTTGGTTTTCCTCAGAGTAGGTTGTGTCATTGGGGGTTTGTTCATTGTAGTCCGAGATCGGGAACTGGATTTCCTGAGTCTTACAATCGACGATCGCCTTAGCGGAGGCTAAGAACGTCTTTCTTAAAATGATAGGAGACTCAGACAACCTTCTGGGGTGCTCAATGTCAAGGACTATAAAGTCCACTTTATGTCTATCACCCCAAAAGCTTACGACGAGCGAAATGATCCCCCGTGGCCTTTTGGTGGATCGATCATGCAATTGAACGATCACCCTAGTATTTTTCAGCTGTCCGAGTTTGAGTTTGTCAAAGACAAACTTGGGGAGGATGTTTAATGTGGAGTCGTCGTCTAACCAAACATGAGTGAATAATGTACCCTCAATTTCACATGAGATCTGAGTCAACCGCTTGACTTTACGGCTTTTGATTTTATGATTCATTACCAAAGAACTAGCCATAGATATGATATGATATTCAGTTCTTGATATTTTCTTGCCCGTCTTTTTGGGGTTTAGTCTACTCTTCACAAATCTCTTAAGATGGGGCACATATTGTAAGGATTTAATCAATGGAAGCTCTAAGATCAGACTCTTGCAAAATGCTTCCATTTCGGAGTTGTCCAATTTTTTTGAAATTTCAAAATTTTCAAATTTTTATTATTTTCTATGATATGATCAGTAGGGGGTCAGAGGTCAGAGATGGTTGTGCCTGATTGTGATGATCCAGTGGTTCGCATGGTGGTGGCCTCACTTCTTTTGAATTCTGCATAGACTGGATAAGATCGTATATTCTCTTAGTTAAAGTGCCAAGCTCTATGATTAATCTGAGCAATCTCATCCTCAAACATCTCATGACCAGTAATTGACTTCACGTGTCGTGATTCTGGCATGTAACCTCGAGTAGAGTATTGACTGTTAATCATCATTATGGTCTGGTCATGAGTTATATTTCCTTGACTTTGGTTTTCTCGTGGATTGTCGAAGGAAAATTGATTGTACTCAAGAGGATGGTCATCCTGCGTAAGGAATGGTTCAAGAGGTTGTGAGATCATAGTAACCGAAAATCGTGTTCTATTGTCAATATCGATCACTCTATTGTTCATCCTCAATTCTGGTCTCTCTCTCTCTCTCATATCCATAAGATTGTCAAAATGTGAGAGAGGGCTATTCCAAGAAGAAGTGTGGTCATAGGGTGGGATGTATGGGTGGGAAGAGAATGATGCCTGGGAGAACTTGATTTGAAGGGTATGTTCCCCTGAGGAGTGTGAGAAGAAGGATATCCAGACATGGTCGTGGAGATCGGGCAAGAAGACCATTGTGCCGACATCTTTTCAAGAGAGATGGAATGATCAGCGAACCACGATTTGCTTGCGATTGCAAAGTCTTTGATGCACACAAATCAAACATAAAACAAACATGTTGATTGACCCACTCAACACTAGTGAAGGCACGTTAGGTTCGAACGCTTATCTTTTCAGTTTTAATTTTATGACAAAATAATCTTGAAAATTAAGCGGAGTTGTTAGGTACCAAAATACTTTACAAAGACTGTCCCGAGTTCATACAACTAGTTGCATCTACTTTCATCCAGTATATGTGTAAATACGGAACATTTAAACGGCTACCCGTGTTACTTGAGGATTTTCACAGAAGCCATCTTCACGAGATATAGCAGTCATGACAACACACGAGGATGATGCAGTACCAGTAGGGTGTGTCGCACTTAATGAGAATACAGCTTCTACACACCAGACCAAGGACATGGATTCAAATGTAGCACAAATGATGGATGACATGACTGCCATAGTAGAGGTTCTGACCCAGAGACTGCTCGAATTCCCGTTGGTCTTCCAGCTTGAGTTCGAGTCAGTTCTGGACTTTTCAGTTGACGAGTCTTGGATATCAGATCTTTTGATATTCCAGGAAATGGAGGAGCCCACACTACTACAACCATCCATCCAGACATGTCAGTACCCATTTCTAGACGACTCGGCTTCTATTCTGCAAAGGTACTTCTCGAATTCAGATAGACATTCTGATTCAGCCCAGCAGCCAGAGCTAGATGTGGAACACCACTTTGAGGTGACAGATAGAGATATTCCCATATTTGAGTCGTTTGTCCTCCAGTTTGATGAGAGAGATATATTGCAGGAGGACCAGACAATAGCCAGTACTGTCGCAGCTCGAGGATCAGTTTCAAACACTTTGACAACTTCCGCATTGTTGACCAGCACTGTTTCATGTTTCCAGATTTTTCAGAGGCCGACTTCAGCTGATGAGACATCTTGGTGCGAGGAGTTAGTGCTAGACAGTGGTGCAGATTCCTATTTAGATTCTGATCTTCTCCTTCTTACTGATGTTTTTGCATTTCTCCCCGAGGGTTATCTGCGGGAGAATGCCACATACTCTGCGTACTCGGTTTCACATTCGGAGAGTGTATTCGATCTGGCGAATCACGAAACCGAGTCTTCTAATATTGTTAATCTTTCTGAGTCTGAGTTTTCCTTCCTCTACGACCCTCGCGAGGATGAGCCGATCTTGGAGATATTCGATGATCTGTCAGTTTCTTCTCCATTATATGCATCAGATATCAGTTTTCTTAGTGAGTCTCCTGATCTTGACTTTCCACACTTTTTCGAGACATTGATTGACGTGGAGGATTCCATGACTGATCCTTCTTCTCCACGTTCGATCTCTTCGGCTCTACACGTCCATTCCAGTCTAATCTTGAGCCGATGATTTCTTTTGTGCTACCGGATCCCGATCACATCTTCCCATATCATTGCACAATAGCAGACACCCTCCTGATTGCCTACATGGGTGTCTTCCTTTACAATGTTGATTTTGTCGTAGTTCATCTACCGAGACTGGGATGACGGTACGGATTCGCCTTACAGATGTCGTCCTGAACCTTGACACAGCTTTGTCCTAGACTTTGCGCCCAGCTAGGGGCGTAAAATCTAGCACTTGTTGAGAGGTACCTCAACATTGTTCACTTTGTATATATATATATATATATATATATATATATATATATATATATCTGTGTGTGTGTGTGTGTGTTTCGTCATGATTTGATCCTTGTCTCTTCTGTTTTATTTTACACCCCATGTCTCGTCTAGGATTATCTTTGATATACTTAGGATGTACTTTATCCTAAGTATAGGGGGATGTAGACACCAAGTTGCTCCTTCTCGTTCTGTCTCAATACTCCTGTCGTTGCGCCTATACTTAAGGATTCTTCACCTTAAGTATAGGGGGAGTGATGCCCTCCCATCTTGTATATATTTGTCTTCTTTGATTCTTTCTACCTCTGTTTTGTTGCCTACACTTAGGGATATTTTACCCTAAGTATTTGGAGGGTAGACCCTGTACATCCTTCCACTCGGATTTCCCTTCATGTACAACTTGCTATACTTAGGATTACTTGATCCTAAGTATAGGGGGAAACACCGAGTCCTCTTCATTCTATTCTTTGATTCGTCGTGGTAGTATACCATTCCTTTCACTTCCCTATACTAAGCACGAGTTATATCTTCTTTATCGCTCTTGATTCACTTTGAGGACATCGTTCGAGCTAAGTATAGGGGGTGTCGTATATATTTCATATATACTTTGTGTGAGTGTGTTAATAAATAAAATGGATAAAATTCCTTTTACCCAAAAATCCATAAAATTTAAAAATTTTCCCTTGTACATAAAATTCTTCTTGCACATAAATAGCTATTTATAAAAATTATTTTTGTATAAATGTTTGTAAAAATGATTTGTGTAAATAGTGTGCAAATATTTTGATATCAAAATTATGTATATAGTACAAAATTTTTGTAGAATGTTTGGAAAACAAAAAGTTTGCAAAAATCTTGTGTAAATTTTTGTAAATATTTTGCAAAACTATGCATTCATGCATACAACCATGTTTTCAAACATTTTTCAAAAATTTTACACATTTTCAAAAATCTTGTAAAAATTTGCATATTTATAAATATTTGTACAGTTTTTCCAAATCATATTTGACATTTAAACTAGCCTGGAATTAAATTGGAAAATGGAGCTTGGTTAAGACCTTAATTCACCTAATTCTAAGAGGAACCTTATAGGACTTAGGACTAAGACTTTTCAGGTCCATTTGGGACTTAATTCTTTGAGTCCACTAGGTTATGAGCATATGTCATCTTGATGATCCTAAGTAGAGCACTTAACAGCGCACACATGACTCTTAGAGACAATGTCTTTACTTGCACCAGCACTTTACACATAGCTCTCCACGGATGAGGTGGTGAGGAGGCAGTTTCCTTTGGCTTGGGGTAGCATATGAGTGTAGTACTTCTAGGCAGAACCTCTCTTCTTCTTATAGTGAAGGAAGTGCGTCTCAACTTGGTCTGGTGGTGATAAAGTCTAAAGACAGGAGTTGTGGGTTGCAATAAAGCTTCAAAAGAGGGATAGTCTACTGGCTCAAGAGGAAAAACTCCTTATGTATATATGATGAACCATGTATATATGTTTTACATATGCACACCAAAAAAATGTGCAAAGAAAGAAAAGCTCCAAAAAAGTGGTGGGTCTGATTGAAAATAAAATATCCACCGTAGTGTATATAGAGAAATAAAGCAAAGATTATGTTACACATGACCATCTCATGAAGCTTGTAGCGGGTGACTAAGCTACACTAGTTAGAGCTCCCAAGGATACATGGCTACACTAGTCAAGGTCCATTCTCTTCTTCCCCCTCTTCTTGAGCCGGTTGTTTTTGAACTTAGAAGAGAATACCCCGCTCCTCAAGGAAAGAGTTGCTAGACTGAGGCATTAGAGTTACCTTGTTGAGGGAGGTTGTTTCTTTGTCATTTCTGAGGTGGGGAGCTACATTTAACTTACACAGTACAAGGAAAGATTCATGGTCATTAGAGTTTGTGTATGTAGACTTGTTTCGATCTGGTTTATTGAGGAGTCTTGACCTTAGATTGGTGGAACTTAGAGGTTGTTGAGTTTTAAGCTTAAGTCCAAATAAGGTTCCGACAAATTAATAATCCAAAGGTCTGACTGAGCTCCACATTTCAATTTAATGAAGGAAAGTTTAGTAATCAACCTTGATTTCCCATATTTTTCTTTCTCTTTTGCACTTCTTTTTCAAATAAGTGTTTCCTAAGGGACTAGCAAAAGTAAAGTTTAAGGTGGTGATGTATCCCCATTCATCACTCTTTATTCTTTTATTTTAGCTAAAAATCTTTGCAAAATACCATGTAGATACTTGTAAATACAATAAATTACCAAGTTCCATGCTTTGTGTAAATAGTAATAATTAGCATGTTTTGTGCAAAAATAAAAGAATAAAGAAATAAAGAAAAAGAGGGAAATATTTAGAATAAATATTGAGTGACCTGAACCCAAGAGAGGGCCCAATATGGGCCTGATATCAAAATAAAATGAGTAGAGAGAGATAGGGTTATTCATCATTGAGCACACTTCCTTCTTGGTGTATATATTATATTTTTCATAAAATAAAAATATATATGTGTTTTTCACAACTTGTATATATTTCTAAAAATAAAAAAAATGAGAAAAATAAAATAAAAATAAAAATAACATTTCTCTCTCATCATTTACATATACCATGTATATACCAATAAAAGACATATTTATTTTACCCTAGTAAAAAATAATAAAAATAAAATAAAAATTATTATATCCCAAATTTTAAGTTGTAAATAAATAAAATATAAAATTGGGATAATTTTACAAAAATAAACTAATGAAAATAAAAATGTGAAATATATAGGTATTTATACCTGTATATAATACAATATTATGTATATAAATTAATTAATTTTTCAAAAAAATAAATAGAGATCACTAAAAAATACTTGAAAAATAATAAACATTTTTCATTTTGAAAATATTTTAAAATGAAATCATTTGCTATTTTTAATTTAATTTATAAATAATTTATGAATTTTGAATTCTGATTGGTCCACGGGGGATTGTTGACCCCCAGTCAACTCCAACTGGACCACATTGCATTTGGACCCGGTTTTGACCTGATTTCTCCACATTTTCCCGAATCGGTCCGACCTCCATTTCTTCAAACCCAGGGCTCCGATTGTCAAGCAAACATCCGCGATTCACGCCCGATCTTTCCCTTAGGGGTCCATGCATCAATCAGCGTGCCCGATTCCCATCTTCTCGGACCCCTACATGTATAAAGCTTCACCTCCATCTGCCATTCCACGCACCTTCGACCATCGTATTCGACCTCAATGACCTCCACCTTCCTTCTCGAGTGACAGCGAGCATCGGAGGGTGTTGCAGCGAGCGTTTGGAGGCCTTAGCCCCAGGTCCGACGATCAACCTCGTCGTGCTCCGCCACCGACGATGCCCGAGCCTCTAGAGGCGTCGCTCCATCGAACCGAAGACCCTAAGAGACTCAACATCTCCATCCCAGACGACCGTGACCATTAGGTAGCTTCCTTAGCCCTAGATTCGGTGATCAACATCGTCGTGCTTTGCCACCGGCGAAGCCCGAGCCTCTGGAGGCATCACTCCATCAATGCGAAGACCCTGGGAGGCTCAGCATCTCAACCCCAGATGACCTCGACCATAAGGTAGCTTCCTTAGCCCTTAGCCTTGTCTGATTTCTGATTTCTTACTTTCCGACCACCTGACCGCCCAACACGCTCCGATTATGTATTCGCCCTTCTGACCGCACCATCAACTTCGCGAGACTCCTCTCCAAGTTCTCTACCCATCCATCCACCCCGGTTCGACCCAGAATAGGACAATCGACTCTCCTCCGTCGCCGCTCGCCGGAGAGCCACGCTCCGCCTCCCCCGATCATCGATTTCGCCAGTAACCAGGTCAAGGCAGTTTTCCCTCAACCCAACGTTCTTCCTGTGCAGGTACGAAGACATATGGACCTCATATGGAGGTCATAACACTGAAGCACAACGCTCCAGGTATTCCTCGTCGTCGGGGGCCCTCAAGGTCCTCCCGACCCTATCAGAGAAGCCCATCAGCTGCGGAACATCATCAGCGATCTCTTCCCCATTCTAACAGCATCGGAGGACGTCCCGAGCATGCGTGTTGGCCGGGCGAAGTTCGTCGGCGACCAGTTCTTCCAGGACCCTCCATAGTCGTCCAATAGAGCTCCTCCTCCATGTCCATCCGAGCCATCCATCTATGGAGATTTAGCAGTCGTCCGATCTATCTGAGGAGCTCATCCAGAGCGTCTATCGCCGAAGGGGTGCCAACCATCCACGACTGTCCGATCTGACGTGGACCGCCTTCAGCCATTGGATCTTAATAATAAGGGTAAACTTCACTTAGGCCCTTCCTACTTTAGCTTTTAGCATTCAGTCCTGTAAATATTTTACGTAGTTGTTTTTAATTTGGAATAATTGCATTTTGGACCTTGTAGTTTTAGTATTTGCATTTCAATCCCTCCATTTGTGGTGCATGTGCTTCGTCATGTGGGATTTTAGGCTATTTGCATGTATCGAGCTAGAGTTTAATGAATGTTTTATATTTGCATTTATGCCCCTGTGCGTAATGAATTGGAACATGTGTTGAAATTAACGCGAAAATTGCATTGAGCCCCTTATATTATTCTTAGGCATTCTTATGAAGCCCTTGGAACTTATTTTCTTTGCAATTGGGTCCCTGTGTGCTGTGCCTTTTTTATTGGTTGAATAAAATAGCAAATTAACCCCAAATCTCTTGAAATTTGGACATGTAGCCCCTACCACTGTATAAAAATTTCAATGATTTTTGGTTTGATTTTCTATTTTTAAAAATTTAAAAACCCTTATTTTTACAACTATTTCAATTTAAAAGTCAACTAAAAATATTAAAAACTCTCCAAAAATTATAAAAAAATTTTGGATTGCTTGTTTTTGTGTATTTTTGCTGTTGTCTAAATTTTGCTTGATTTGGACTTTTAAAACCTTAAAAAATAAAAAACCCTAAAAACCTTATAAAAATCAGAAAAATGCAATTTCTTTTCCTGTAGTTTAGTTTTTACTTGTAGTTTTTCATAAAATTGTCTCCATATTTTTAGAGGCTATTTTTATATTTTTTAAATACCCTTTGCACATTGATTTCCATTTTCTGCCTTATTTCATTTTTATAAAATCAACTAAAAATAGTAAAAATTTGAGAAAATTATCAACACTTGAAAATTTATAAAACCCAAAAATGTTTTTATTGCAAGTTCCTGATGTGTTTTGATGTGTTGAATAATTAGTTGATTATGACTTTTTGCCTTGTTTTTATGTGTTCCTCATAATTAAAAATAACAAAAAAAGTTAAAAATCCATAAAATCCACCAAAAATATTTTCTTCTCCTTATTTGATTTTTAGACTACTTCGTAGGCCTTTGGCAAACCCGTGCTCCTTGAATTCGATCCTGGTCGTTATAGCAGGTGAAATAAAAATAGTGAAACCGCTATTCGATTTTATTGATTGGTTATTCTATTTGTTGGTCTTCGATTTTTCATGTTGAGTCTGACTTGAGAGGGTGAGGTCGCAATGACCCTTGATACCTATCTCCCTTAGTCTCTCGATTTTTCAGCTCTCACAAGAAAGGTAAACAGAAGTGTATCAGTCCAAGTTATTATAAAAATATGCAAATGAAATAAGAAGAAAAATATATACAACTATAGACAGAAAAGTTGTGAAAAAGCTACGAAAATAAAAACAACTACTAAGCCGTGCTCCCCGGCAATGACGCCATTCTGATGAGACGAAAAATCGAGAGACTAAGGGAGATAAGTATCAAGGGTCGTTGCGACCTCACCCTCTCGAGTCGGACTCAACAAGAAAAATCGAAGACCACCAAATAGAATAATCAATCAATAAAATCGAATAGCGGTCTCGTTACTTTTATTTAACCTGGTATAGCGACCAGGGTCGAACTCAAGGAGCACGGGTTGGCAAAAGGCCTACAAAGTAGTCTGAAAATCAAATAAGGAGAAGAAAATGTTTTTAGTGGATTTTATGGATTTTAATTTTTTTGTGATTTTTAATTATGAGGAAAATATAAAAACAAGGCAAAAAGTCACAATCAACTAATTATTCAACACATCAAAACACATCACAAAATTGCAATAAAAATATTTTTGGGTTTTATAATTTTTCAAGTTTTTTTGTTAATTTTGTAAGATATTTATAATTTTTAGTTGATTTCATAAAAATGAAATAAAGCAGAAAATGGAAATCAATGTGCAGCCAGATTTGAAAGGCTATCTAAAAATTTAAAAATAGCCTCTAAATATAGGGAGACAATTTTAGAAAAACTACATGTAAAAACTAAACTACAGAAAAAGAAATTGCTTTTTTTTAATTTCTTAGAATTTTTACTGATTTTTATAAAGCTTCTTGGTTTTTTCAAGTTTTAAGGTTTTTATGAGTCCAAATCAAGCATAATTTGGACAACAGCAAAAAGACACAAAAACAAGCAGTCCACAAATTTTTTAGAATTTTTGGAGAGTTTTAAATATTTTTAGTTGATTTTTAAATTGAAACAATAACTAAATAAGGGTTCTTAAATTTTTAAAAATAGAAAATCTAAACAAAAATACCCCAAAAATCATTGAAATTTTTACACAGTGGAAGGGGCCACGTGTCCAAATTTCAAGAGATTTGGGGGTTAATTTGCTTTTTTTATTCAACCAATAAAAAAGGCACTGCACACAGGGACCCAGTTGCAAAGAAAAAAGTTCCAAGGGCTTAATAAGAACACGCGCGAAAAATATAAGGGGCTCAATGCAATTTTCACATTAATTTCAACACATGTTCAAATTCAGTACACACAGGGGCATAAATGCAAATATAGAAACTAAACTTTCAAACCATAACATTCATTAAACCCTAGCCCAATACATGCAAATAGCCCAAAATCTCACGTGACGAAGCACATGCACCACTAATGGAGGGACTAAAATGCTAATACTAAAACTACAAGGTCAAAAGTGCAATTATTCTAAATTAAAAACAACTACGTAAAATATTTACAAGACTGAATGCTAAAAGCTAAAGTCGGAAGGGACTAAGTGAAATTTACCCTTTATATTAAGATCTAATGGTTGAAGGCGGTCCATGTCAGATCGGGCAGTCGTGGATGGTCGGCACCTCTTCAGTGATGGACGCTTTGGATGAGCTCCTCAAATAGATCGGACGTCTGCTAAATCTCCATAGATGGATGGCTCGGATGGACCTAGAGGAGGAGCTCTATCGAACGACATTGGAGGGTCCTGGAAGAACTGGTTGCCGGCGAACTTCGCCCGGTCAATACGCACGCTCGGGACGTCTTCCGATGCTGCTAGAATGGTGAAGAGATGGATGATGACGTTCCGCAGCTCATGGGTTGCTCCGATGGGGCCGGGAGGACCTAGAGGGCCCCCAACGATGAGGAATACCTGGAGCGTTGTGCTTCATTGTTAAGACCTCCATATGAGGTCCATATACCTTCGTACTCGCACATGAAGAACGTGGAGAGGAGTCTCGCGAAGCTAATGGTGCGGTCGGAAGGGCGAATAGGTGATCGGAGTGTGTTGGGCGGTCCAGTGGTCGGAAAGCAAAAATCAGAAATCGGACAAGGCTAAGGGCTAAGGAAGCTACCTGATGGTCGTGGTCGTCTGGGATGGAGATGATGAGTCTCCTAGGGTCTTCGCCTCGATGGAGTGATGCCTCCAGAGGCTCGGGCTTCGTCGGTGATGGATCACGGCGAGGTTGATCGTCGGACCTGGGGCTAAGGCCTCCAAACGCTCGCTGCAACACCCTCCGATGCTCGATGTCACTCGAGAAGGAAGGTGGAGGTCACCGGGGTCAAAGACGATGGCCGAAGATGTGTGGAATGGCGGCTGGAGGTGAAGCTTTATACATGCAGGGGTCCGAGAAGATGGGAATCGGGCGCGCTAATCGATGCACTGACCCCTAAGGGAAAGATCGGGCGTGAATCGTGGATCTTTGCTTGACAATCGCAGCCTGGGGTTTGAAGAAACGTAGGTCGGATCGATTCGGGACAATGTGGAGAAATAGGGTCAAAATCGGGTCTGAGCGCAATGTGGTCCAGGGGGAGTTGATGGGGGGTCAACAATCCCCCGTGGACCAATCAGAATTAAGAATTCACAAATTATATATAAATTAAAAAAAATAGCAAATGATTTTATTTTAAAATATTTTCAAAATGAAAAATGTTTATTATTTTTCAAGTATTTTTTAGTGACTTTTATTTATTTTTTTGAAAAATAAATTAATGCATATACATAATATTATATTATATATAGGTATAAATACCTATGTATTTTACATTTTTATTTTTATTAGTTTATTTTTGTATTATTATCCCAATTTTATATTTTGTTTATTTACAACACAAAATTTGGGACGTAAAATAATTTTTATTTATTTTTATTATTTATTTACAAGGGTAAAATAAACAAGTCTTTTTTTCGTATATACATGGTATATGGACATGATGAGAGGGAAATGTTTTTATTTTTATTTTATTTTTATCATTTTTTATTTTATTTTTAGAAATTTATACAAGTTGTGGAAAACACATATATTTTTTATTTTATGAAAATATAATATATACACCAAGAAGGAAGTGTGCTCAATGATGAATGACCCTATCTCTCTCTACTCGTTTTATTTGGCGATGAGGCCCGTATTGAGCCGTCTCTTGGGTTCAAGTCACTCAATATTTATTCTAAATATTTCCCTCTTTTTCTTTATTTCTTTATTCTTTTATTTTTGCACAAAAACATGCTAATTATTGCTATTTAAACAAAGCATGCAACTTGGTAATTTATTGTATTTACAAGTATCTACATGGTGTTTTGCGAAGATTTTTAGCTAAAATAAAAGAATAAAGAGTGATGAATTGGGATTCATCAACGGAGCCTTCCGCGGTGTCCTCTGAACCATCTACTCTGCTAAGGGAAGTCGGACCGTGAAACGGCTACCCGAGACCCTCGCTAAAAAGTAGCTGATTGTTTTTAAAATCAGTAGTCTGAATGAAACCTTTCGGTTTTTGTCTTTGTCCTAAGGTGCGTGTTCTTGTCCTTACAAAAATGAGTGGTTTTCTCTCCACTAAACAGAGGTTAAATTTTTGTCAGTTTTATTTATAGTCGATTTAATTAGCAGTCCCGATTTTAAATTAAGGTTATCACTGAAGTTTAAATGAGCACAGAAATTCACGCCTAAGAGCAGTCCCAATTCCTTTAATTCCTAAGTTGTAAAACTTTGAGAAAAGAGAATCGAAAAAGCCAATGCAAACGCAAATCAATGATGCATGCTTAAGAATAAGACTTGCAGTGACTCCTCGCATTCTTCATGCAAGATGCAATACAAGGAATTTTTAAAAATTACATCAAATGATATGCACAGATGAAAAATACCCTAATCATATAGTTCTATTAGCGGGAAGAATTTATTTCAAAATTTGGCTAATGTTGAACGATCTATAGTGCGTATAGTTAGCGAACGTGTGGCTTAAGAATTACGAGCACAATAAATGATAAATAACAGTCGTATATGTGCCTAAGTCCTACGCCACTCGAGCCAGGTCCTAACCACACATAAGGGGTTGAAACAGACCCGACACACCACAGAAAAGTTCTGTATGAAGTATTACAAGGTTTCAAAGAGAGGGACCCTGAGAATAATGCGGAAATTAAATCTAGACTAAACTCTCTCTCACACCAAAAATGCAATTCTTTGTCTTTGCAAATCCTTGATAAGATCCTAAAATTTTTGCAAAAGAGATAATTTGCAGTTATTATCCGAAGTAAGAGAGAAATGCAAAAGAAAATGCAGAAATGACACAAAAATTAATTTCACAAAAACTAATTATAGAAAATAATTTAAAACCCTAAAAATTTGTCATTCCCCAGCAACGGCGCCATTTGATGATCGTGAAATTTGCCTCTATAATAATAAGTAATTGTCATAGTATAGGAGGCAAATTTGGTTCGTCAAAAACCACAATCTTTGAATGTTGTGGAATATTTTTACTTGGCAAGTCTACCAAGGTTGAACACAGGGAACGGTGATTCTTAGTTGTGTGGTCTTAAATCAAATTAAATAATTAATTAATGCTTGATTAATTTTTGTGTTGAGAAAATAAACAATGCAATGATGAAGATGCTACACGACGAAAGTAAACAGAGGGAACTATTCAGCCTAGGATCTGTGATCAAAATCATCCTCAAAGAAATCCATCAGTTAATCCTCAAAAACTGATCACAGGTCAAATAAGAGTTCTCAAAAAAATATAATCAATTTAATCCAGATGCAGGTGAAAATCCAGATAGATATATGAATGATCCTTATCTCCAAAATATTTATAATTTTATTATCAAGAAACGTTTGTAGTTAATATCCACAAGTCACAAAATAGTGATCAATATGTCTTATCAATCTCCTTGATTTAACCCCTGCAAAAATTAAGTCCTTAGATATTATATCAATTCTATAATTTTCTTAATCAAATCCCTGCAAAATAAATCGCGGATATCTTAATGAGGCATAAATATGTCAAACTTAGCCCAGCAGGATTAGAATAGCTCCTTGAATAATGAGTCTTAACAAGTAGCCTCAGATCAGTCCACAAGATATGTAAAATGAAAGAGCGTGAAAAGAGCTTCAAAATAGCATATTATATGCTAAAAACGGAGTTCGTATGGAAAAGATATGATGAATTGAAATTGTAGGGACTAAACTATAAATAAAATAAAGTTTTTCTTTCAAAGAGGTCCCTAGAGGGGCTTATATGTAATTTCACAAAGTCTGGGGTCGTGTATGTAATTTACCCCCGGCGGCGTATGTTTGTACATTCTGAAACAATGGAGGGCCTCTTTGCAATTCACCAGTGCATCACGTGCGGGACACGTGATGCTGACGTTAGCAACAAGAAGGGACCTTCTTGTAATAATCTAGAACCAGCAGGGTACAAGTGCAATTTTTCCCAGCAAACACGTGTTGAACACGTGCTACGCCAGGGTCGGTTGCCGATGTTAGGTTCGGGTAGAGGCTCAGCATCGAGCCTAAGTATGTCCTTTGATGGAATCTCGGTGGAGGTTCGTCCTCCTGATCCATAAGTTCGGGGCCTAGGCTCGGGTACTGTTGACGTGGCCGAAGAAAAGCCGTCAGGCAAGGGCTGTTCGCCCGATCCGACAACCGCTGGACGAGGCGGGGGCATCGGCAGAGCGGTTGGTGGTTGAGGGCTCCGGCAACGGAATCAATTTGGGCACTCACTCCAGGTTGTGGCTCGCGGTGGTTGCGATGCAGACGGCACGGTCGAAGGCATGGAGGTCGACCGACCTCAGGAGACACACGCTCGAGGTTGGTATGCTACTAGCGAGTGGCTAGGTGCTTGGTAATGATCGAGGGGGCCGAGCATGGTCGGCGGAGGTAGCGGGTTTGGCGTCGAGCTGGAAGGTTGGACGCACAGAGGAAGGCGAGGTTCGAAGTGCAAAGGCGGAAGAGGGTCATATAAAGAACCTGGGATGGGTGTGTTTGTCTGGAGAGAGGAAATGCCTAGGAAAGGGTGGCGATGTCAGCCTCCTGGTGTTTGCCTCGATGGATCCGGCAAGCTCAGAAGCCTGCGCAACTGTAGAAAGCGGCTGCTACGAGGTGGGCGGTCACCTCGGATCGCATCGGCGAGGTTTGGCCGTTGTCACCGGTACCTTGGATGAATGGTGGATACTGTGGGATGGCCAGTCTTAGGTGTGCTTTATAAGAGGAGGAGAAGGTTGGCTTTCTGTGAGAGGAGCGGTGATGGAGAGTAACGGCGGAGATAAAGGGTTGGTAACGGTTGTGGAGGGAGTTGAGGGGGTGTTGACGTTTCGCGAGGAGGGGGAGGGATGTTGCCAACTTGGTTGGAGGAAGATGATTGGGGTCACGTGCTAGGAACGTGACCCGGTGGGCTAGAGAGAGAATAAGAGGGGTGCCACCTGGCACGCCCAGGGGTTGCCACGTGGCACAAAATTTCAAAATTACAAAGGAAAGAAAAATAAAAAAGAAATAAGAGGAGACCTCAGATCGAAAAAATTACTTCAGAAAATTTGTTTGTCTCAACGAGATTTACAACTTTCATGAAGGATCCAGGAGCAAAAGAGGTAATCTGTGCCAAGTGGGATTTTTGGTGGTTCTCCATGTGTATAGAAAACCAGATTTTTGGGGTTTTCTAAATTTTTTGGTGGCTTTAGAGAGGATAAAAATTCTAGAAAAAATACGATAAAATAAAAGAAAACTATTTACACACTAATCTAATTTTTTAGATTTTTTATAAATAAGAAAATACTAAAATAAAATAGGAGTATGAAACACACAATTTTTATACAGACTCACAACGAACACTTGGACTCACTCAGTTTCTTTGAATTCAGTTTTAATCAGGATTTGGATTTTTGTGTCACTTAATAAAAAATTTCACCAAAGAACACAAATGATGAAGAAATAAAATTAAAAGAGTTAATTATGTACATAAAAACTCAGGTCAAAAATAGCAAAAAGTCAAAATGTGTAAAAGATGCCCAAAACCCAACTTTCACATATGAGCTCTGAATTTTACGAAATTGGTCTTGTTTTGATGGTATTTGAAAATGGGGTACTTTAAAAGTGAGTAGACCAAATCGGACACTATATGAGGGCTCATTTTAGTCCATCAGATGTGAAATTAGACTTTGGGATTATTTGACACTTATTGAAGTTAGGAATTTTTCTGTATTTTTTATTTACTCAAGTTAGTAACATGTACACAATGAACGTGGTTTGGGGTCAATCGGAGTTATGAAGAATCATTTAAAAATAAGAGAATTTAGACTTGGGTTTTTTTTAATGCAATTATTCATGATGAAATGCAAATATTATTTACACATGCATGAATGCTAATAATGCTCTATTAATGATTAAATGTATATGAATCTTGGGAACAAAGCCTAAATGACCAATTTTAGCATGATGAATACGGGATTCATCAGCCAGTAGGCTACTCTGTCGACCAGGGAGAATGGAAATGTCATCATCTTGATGGTTTTCCTCATCCACGTATCTGTCATGAACAATACTTGAGATCATCTTGAACTCCTGCAGCTGAAGATGTGGCTCCTCAGTGGCAAGCCCATGGAATTTAGGCAACAACAAGATGGTCTGAGGGGGGAGCTTAAAATCTTCCAGAATTGTTGGAAGCTGAATCCAAAGGTGTGTAAGAGTCACACCAGGGTTGTGCAACTCTCTCATCGGCCTAGAGGTCGGACTGGCTCCTGTTGCTCCTCTGGATTTCCTCCATCTCCTCCTCCAAATTCTGGAATCTCCCCACCGCCTGCTCGATTCAGCTCTCCTCGGTCAGCTCGTATCTGTGCCATATCTCGACGTACATCTACCATGAAGGCTCCTCGATCTTTGATCTGACGCTGCAACGTCTCCAAGGAGGCTAACAGTGTGTTGTTGAAGGCGCCCTGATCTAGAACATATGTGGTACCATGGGGCTGCCCATCGGTGCGCTCCTTGTTGTTGTCCATCTCTTGGGTTTCTGCAAAGGCAAAAGACCCCAACTCAGGTACCGTCAAATGAACAAATATATGCTCCAGTCTCTGCTCGGGCACCTCGGGACTAGAAGAAGGGTGATCGAGGAGGAATAGGGTGGAATCGGTGGAGTGCTCGAAAGTGATGTAGCCAAAGGCTGCCTAAGGGACTTTCGGCCCATCACCGTGATGTAGAGAGAATGCGGATGGGATCGGGAATCAAACAAGATCAGAAATCAAACCCCCAATTCACCTACGCAACGCGGAGCTGATGATCATAAAGGTTCGGTATTTTATCTTGTCGATTTTATTTAGGTGATAATTCAGTCTAACAGGGCTATTAAGAGAGCTGATAGGAACCTGATGCTCCCAAGAGACTGGACTAATCCCAAAGGTAGATCTTTCCCATACAGTACAAGTTGCAGACCATTTACCGGCTACCCGATCAACTCGCTCTGCTAAGGATATCACGACCTGCTTTATCGGAGACTGGAGCGATCCTCCCTGGAGAATGATTAACCCCAAGACCAGTAGTCTAATGAGAGTTCTGGTATGGTTCTAGCATAGTGTGCGGGTCATACTCTCTCATAAGCAAACCAAACAATGAGGGGATGACTCTCCCAAGATAGATTTTTAGGTGAAGTGTCTTTTAGGATCAAGTTTTATTAGCAGACCTAGTTTTATGATTACCACTTTTTATTGTATTTTTCAAAGCAGACAAACGCCTAACAAATTTTTCGATCTCCTGATTATTTAGTAGTCCAAAAACATAGGGAGAAGTAAAAAAAGCTGATGTGCGATCAAACACTATAATGCATGCAAAGTAAGAGATGCGTACATGTTGAAGGATATTGAGAATCCTTAAGCGCATCTTGGAAGCGTGTCAATCGCATTGTATGCAATCGGAGCAACTAGTCGCACTAGTCGCTAGATGCGATGGAAATTAAAATTTTTTAAAAGTAAAGATGAAACCACATGATCAAGAGAACACTTCTCGGATTTTTTCATCAAACCACAAAGTATAAGGAATACCTCTTGAAGCGTGGTTGTGATCGTGAGATCCCAAATGAGAGATCCTCCAGTCTCAAGTCCGATCCACGAAGAACGCACTTGTGGGCGCCATGATGAGTCACGTTCCTCCCGTAATCCTCGATGAAGATCCAAGCAATGGATCCCCTGATTTCGTCAAACGAAATCCGTCGTCTTCCTTTAGAGCAAGCAACTCCAAAAAAGAAGGAGATCCTCGAGTCGTCGAAGGCGAATGCCGAGAGTCTCTCCTTTCTCAACACAAGATGGACGACCATCTTTTGGAGGAGAGAAAAAGAGAGGGCTAGAATATGAGAGAGACAGAGAGAGAGTTCTAACCTTATACAACTCTTAAAGATGTGCTTTGGAAGGCTAGGCTAGCCCTCCTTTTATACTAGTTTGGGATCCAATGGATCTCAATCCATGGGACATATAGATCCAACGGCCATGCTTGGTCTATTTTATAATCAATGGCTATAATTGTTGTTGGTTAAAACCAACAACATTTATTTATAATTAAATTAAATATATGTTGCAACATTATCAACACAATTTAATTTAACATAAATTAATTTATTAAGAGATAATGTGATAATAAAAATAGGAGGCAACCAACCACCCTAAGTCATAGGGGGCGTCACCTATGAATAAGTCATAGGTGACACCACCTCTATTTAGGTGATTAATTTTGTCTCCTTTTATTTTTATCTTATTATCTCTATTATTGCAATAATATCCACCAAGTTATTTCCAAATTAATTTGTGAATATTTAGATCATGCCATTGAAAAATGTGAATCAGATTCACAACCCAAACTAATTTGTAAATTACATTTCCAATTAATTACTTAATGTGAATCCAATTCACATTAATAATTAACAAATGCTATTTACATAGTTTCTCTCTCTAATATATTATAAATCATATTTATAATATATATGATTAATATGGATAGCGCTATCCACATTATTCATATCCATGATAATTAAATCACATTTAATCATCTTGGATCTCTTTTCTCATGTGCCCAAATAACATGAATCACATTCACGTTATTCATATCTTTGATAATTAAATAACATTTAACTATCTTAGATATATCTTATTATAATATGAATCAAAATCATATTTAATTATCCATTTTCTCGATGCTTGGATACAGAATTCATCAAATGAATTATTCTTGAACTCCTTCTAGAATAATGTGCTTTCTCCGCAGATACTTGGAGATAAGGACAGGGCGATTGTATTGTTCCACATATAGTGACTTGGATGTTGAGATTTTATCTCAAATCCAGATCTTACGAACCTTCCACATGCTTGATTAAATCAAGACCGCAGATCTAATCTTCTCGTTGCATCTGAATCTCATTCAGACCAATGTCCAACACTTGGACTAAGATCAGATTGCTTCTCTACTGGAAGGAGTCACTAAAATCCAGACATGTTTCATCACTCCCTCGGAAAGGAAGCATCATGGATATACAATCGTTTATGATCACATCACCCTCAGGTATTCCCAATACATGTACATCCTGCATAATGCAAGACCCATGGTAAACCCTAAGATAAAGATCAATTTTACGCTGTCTTCTTCAGGGTTTGATCACTAAGTTTCTCATTTGATCATTGGGATTTGGTATCGATCATATACTTTCCAAAAACATATATCCTACCTAGGTCTTCATCATATACTTTCCAGAAGTATATATCAAACCTCCAAATTCAGTCAAGCTTCCAAAGCGAGACGACCATGCACGGAATTTGATTCTTCCCAATATCTCATGAGTGAGCTCATGTCTTCCGGTTCAGTAGTGAACCTGTATGGTCCCTTTGAGAGATTGTATTACTCATATGCCCTTATATGTATACCAGCGCACCGGTGTATAGACCTTGGTTAGGTCATCAACCTATTGGTCTGCCAAATGTATGCACTCAGACATATAGTAACACATCTGTCTCCGGTCAGAGGATGCGTGCCTATGCTATGACAGCATTCAACATAGTACTTAGGTTAACTCTATCTCATTAAGTCAACTCTTTGACCTAACTAATACGACACCTCCGAATCTCTATTCCTATGCAGAGGACCTCCATCAAGAGGTCGGTCAGATATCAGCCTATGTGAGAAAGGATTGCTATCTCCTGCTCAGGCTGGAGATCACATCTTAACAATCATTTGACAGTGCTTGATGAGTCCTCAATCTAACCCTTTAGATATTCATCCAAGCAGCAACCTCTATGATTCAATAATTGAATCAACAGCTGTATGATCATTCAGATAGCCATGGTACATAACCCTAATTGTACAGAGGAACCTATTGCAAATTTTTTATTCTTCATTTCAGCTCAGGGAATGATATTCGCAATAACATTTATTGCATAATAGCTCGTCATGGGCTAACATGTCCAACAATCTCCCACTAGCCCAAAGAGCCATTAATGGGCTAATCATTTAAACCCACACTCATGTGACAATCATAAGTTATTTATAAATAGCTGGGTAAGCTGATCAGTCACTCTGTTCCCAAAAGACAATGCCAAGTCTTTTTACGGCACTTGCATATCTCCTAGTAACAGTGCTCACATCCAATGCGAATGTTGCATCTAATGCAACCAATACTCAATCTTGACAAAGCAATTATAGTGTCCTTAACACTATTGCTTAGTAATTATTATAACTAGTATTTCCATAATCCTTATCAGAATACCCTTATTCCTGGAGATCATTATCTCTTAAGGTATCCACAGTTAAGACCTTTTAGATCTCTATCTATAAAGTCTTAAGCTTTTGAAGATATGACTTTGAGATCACTATCTCAAAAATCTTGTCATCTATGAAGATTTTGTTATTACTGCAATCAAGTGTTTTCTCTACATAGTAGGATTAGCAACACTTTACTACTCCCACTGCATGGCAGATATCTGGCTTCTGTACACATCTAGCATACACTTAGCTTCTCGTAACTTATGCACAAGTGCAAGCAGTTCTAGCATTCACTTCCTCAACTCTTTGAGGTGTTATCCCTTTAGATAGGTCAGTACAAAATCTTAAGGGAAGGAATCCTTTCTTGGAATTTCCAAGAATGGAATATGTCACGGTGTACTACAAATGTAATACCCTCTTTTCTTTGCTTCTGAACACCTTCAAAACTAAGATCCAAGAGGCATCTTTGAGATCAAATCTCAAGATATGGAATAGCCAGATCATAGAACACTTATTATCATCCTTATATCATTCAAAATGATTAGGATATTATCTACATTTAGCATGATGAACACAATGGCACTCCCACTAAGCTTCACATGGTATATCAAGATTCTATTTGAAATCATAACATTTATAATTTCATCAAATCTTATGTTCCAACAACAAGAAGCTTATTTGAGTCCACAGATGGATTTCTTTAGCTTTCACACCTTACTTTCCCATATCATGAAGCCATGTGGCTACTTCATGTGAATATCCTCAGAGAGGTATTCTTTAGAGGAATGCAATCTTGAATTACATCATGAAGATGCAATAGTCAAGTTGTGTAGCTAAGGTTAGCAATATTCTGATGAGTTTAAGCATGTTTATCGAAGAGCAAGTCTCATCGCAAGCAATGTATTCTCTTCCGGTGTGTAGCTCATGTCTATGAACCGTGCTTTGAAGGTCTCTTCCTTCTCATCAGGTTCCCTCTTCTTTTGAAGATCCATTTACACCTTTACAGGTCTTATCCATATAGGTGGATCCTTGAGGTTCCATATACAACACTTGTATATGAAGTCTACTTTAGACTTTATTGTTGAAATCCATCTTTCCATGTCATGATCCTTAGGAGCTTCATCACATGAAGTCCGATCATTGTCAAACTTAATCGACACATGGAATACATCCCCAAACTCATTTGAAGAGGTATTAATGTTTCATCTTTAATTGTCCTTTTAGTTCCTGATTTAAGGAGCCTCATTACCTTCTCAAGATTAAATGAGTTCCTTCACTTCATTTTCATCTTGATTCTCAAGAGTCTCAATCCTCCAAGAATCACATTCTCGGAGATGAGATCTTTTTAAAAATCTCAAGGTCATAAAGTAGGTATCCAATACCATCCTTTATTTTCCTAATGAAGCAGCACTCTCAAGTGCTAGATTCCAGCTTACATGCATGGAACCTTATTAGGGATATATATCGTAGTCTCTACTACACATATATACCAGGAAACTAAGAGGATAATTATGTTAAAAATTCATCATTGATCAAATCATGTCACACATGATCCAATTGTATCTCCCTACAACTCTATTGAGTTTAGGTGTGTTAGGAGGATTGGGATAGAAATGATATTCATATCTTCATAAGGTATTCTTTGAATTCATCTAATAGGTACTTGCTACCTTGGTTAGATCAAATTCATTTAATCTTTCTTTAAATTTTGGTTCTAAACCAAAATTGTGAAATCTTTGAACATTTCAAAGGTTTCTCAGGTGAAGAAAAGAAATCTCATATCATACATAATCATCAATAGATATCACATATCCATAATGTTTACTATGATATAGATGATCTACATACATCAATATGTATTAGATCTTGAATACCTCGACATCTAACACCATTCCCAGAGAAGGGTGTATTGGACATTGTACTTTGAATACAATATTCACAAGTATGTAAGATTTGAAATTTTTAGACAATCTAAAGTTTCATATCTTACTATTCTATTGATCAAATCAACAGACAAATGTCCAAGGATTGATGCCAGATCATTGTCAAATGATCTTCGTCCTCCTATTGATCTTGTGAGGTTTGATTTTCAGTATTAGAAATCTCAATGAACCATTCATTAATTTTCTAATTTTGTGGAGTCCACTAGATGTTAGATTACTATCTGAAATATAACCATCATAACTCTTTATGATAGTTCTATCTCAGAATTCATGTTTATTTCCAAAGTTTAAAAACAAACAATGAGGGTATTCTAATATCTAGGTCATAGAGACATTCTCTGAGACTAAGGGCTCTCCCACTGAGAAGATGAAGTCTATCTATCCGACAAATATTGCTGCAACAATTACAGCAATATCCATGTAGATGACTACTAAACCTTAAGATCAAATTTCTAATCTTCTAATATATATATATATATGCAATCAATTGCAAATGTCATTAGAAGATTGGGATACAATTATCAGACTTAATCTTATGAAATAAGAAAGTCAGAGTCAATGACTAAATGTAGATTATTCTGATGCTCTATCTGAGTTCTTCACTAAGGATTTTAGATAGACTTGATAGTCATACTATCAACACATCAACTTATTGCAGCATTGGCATTCATCCAACTTTTTGGATGTCATATGGAAGTCACAGAAGTATAATCAACTCTTTGACTTTCCTTCTCACATGGGTCCGACCCATGCTTCCACTGTGCTCTCTTCATCTATAAACAACCATTGCTTAAGACTAAGGATCTCTTATGTTAAATTCAAAAGAATTCAATGTAAGAGCATTTCAACATTTATACATGCTTCAACAAATTCATACAATATGAATATTATGAAGCTTCATGAATGACTAGAGTATAGACAGTAGAATGATGACACTCATCATATCTACATACATCTTAACTCTTAGTCACTTAGGTTCAGGTAGGTATTCAAACATTTTGAATACATCATCTCTTTCGAGCCACCATTCTACATAATGCAGAGAACCATGCCATTCATGATTAAATGTCTAGAGCACTTATGTATGCCAAAATGTCTTCTTTTATTTTATAAGGATTATTCGACAATTACGATCATCATCGACATGTTACTTCCAAAGTACACTCGATGAAAGACCAAGACTATAGAGATATACAAACCCTAAGGTGATGTTTTATTGTCTTATTTAATTGTCATTCCTCATTATGTTGAGGAAACTTGCACATTGTAACCACATATATTATGTATCCAATTGCAAGTACAATATCTGGATCATGAGTCCAATCCATGATATTTTACTGGTTATCATTGAGTATAACATTGAGTGGGATTAATGAAAGATTATCTGAAATAAGAAATTTGCATAAGGGTATATATATTATATATACATGTTTTACTTTGATTTAGGAATTTTCATATCAAAGTTGTCTTGCCTTGTCAACAATGACAGTTCATTCCCTTAATCACTTTCAATGTAAGAGATATTCTTACCATTATATCTCTAGCAAGATCTGGGATGTCCTTTCCTATCTTTGTCACATCCCAAAAATATGAGAACTTGCGACTCCGATAAAAAGAAGCGGGAACTCATTCCACCTTGCAAGTCCAACTTGCATTCCCAATTCGGTCTTTAACACCCGAGCCCACCACCCCTAAGATGATGTTGAGCTATCATTAATTGAACCAACCGTCAACAGGCTTAATACTCGTTATACACAATCCAATATCGCCCCAATTATACGAGGACTCGATATTGGGGTCACTTTGTATACGACCTTACTCTTTCGAGAAGCAAAGAACCCGATCCAATTAAATCATATATAGGATCTGTCACTTAGGACAGGCGTCTCCTATATACAACAACTGGTGACGGAATTCTTTGCCTTGACGGGAGACCATGGATGTCACTTATGTGATCCTCCATCTCATATTCAAGTTGTATAATTAATTATCGTGAATCATATTCACATAATTAACTCTTCCAAGGGAAATACACATCTATTCATAATAGAGTGTTAATTGGATATGATTAATTTAATCACATTAAATTAATCATTAATCCAATCATCAATCAACAAACTTGATTATTACTTGAATAGTAGGTATAATCTCAAAGTACGTATTATTAGAATTTTAATAGTTAGAAAAATACACTTTGACTTCTCCGGCATTATATAGTCCCTACCCGCTGTCGTGGCCAGTACCCATAAGAGTGGGACGGACCACATACGTTGCAACACATGACCCCAATGCTCTCCGACTAGGCACCATATCTGCCTCGGGAAAGGATAATACCAGATAGATCATAATGTACTTTGAGATGCTCATCGGTTTTTCAACTGAAATTATACCATATAATATACATCAAAACAATTTTGATTATATTATAAGGAGATTTGCTAAACAAATCCCCAATCCTATTCAAGCAAGAGGGTTTTTCATGTAAATGTTGTCCTACAACTATTATATGATAAACTATGGTTTTTCATGAAATCAATGTTTGTTGATGGATTTAAATCAACCAATGATCAAGATCAATTATGTTATCATTGTGGTTTAGGCAAATGTCATTCAATGAAATAATTATCTCTTTAAGTATTTCATAAATATTTATCACTAATTATTCCAGAAAATTAACAATTAATTTTCATCATGATAATTGAATGACTTATCACAAGGTTCATGATCAAAAATGTCAATTTCCAGCAGTGACCCCCAATCATTAAAATTAACTTATCTTGATCAATTTAAATCCAAAAAATGCAAACTCCGTTTCCTAAGATTGCCTATTTTATTTATTAACTTTAACCTAAGTAATAATTCACGTATTTCGAGGCGGATTAAAACCGTAATTAACTCATTAATCATGTTTAAATCCGCGGTTCCCGCACCAGTGAATATATGCATATTCAAAAGACCATATCTTGAGAAAATGAAGTCCAAATTTCACAAACTCAAATCCTATGATTTTATTAAATAATGGGAAACAAAATCCAATTGAAAATTTCGTGCTTAAACCATTTAAACAGTACTGGAAATTTCAATTAGACAGAGGCACGAAAATTGAAATGTGACAAAAAATTTCGCGACCTTTACAAACCCAAGTCGTCCTAGGTCCATGGATCATATCAAAAACCTTATTCGACCTAAGTCTCTGATACCACTTGAAGGATATTAAGAATCCTTAAGCGCATCACGGAAGTGTGTCGATCACATTGTATGCAATCGGAGCAACGAGTCGCACTAGTCGCTAGATGCGACGGAAATTAAAATTTTTTAAAAGTAAAGATGAAACCACATGATCACGAGAACACTTCTCGGATCGTTTCATCAAACCACAAAGTATAAGGAATACCGCTTGAAGTGTGGTTGTGATCGCGAGATCCCAAACGAGAGATCCTCCTATCTCAAGTCCGATCCACAAAGAACGCACTTGCGGGCGCGATGATGAGTCACGTTTCTCCCGCAATCGTCGATGAAGATCCAAGCAATGGATCCCCTGATTTCGTCAAACGAAATCTGTCGTCTTCCTTTAGAGCAAGCAACTCCAAGGAAGAAGGAGATCCTCGAGTCGTCGAAGGCGAATGCCGAGAGTCTCTCCTTTCTCAACACAAGATGGACGACCATCTTTTGGAGAAGAGAAAGAGAGAGGGCGAGAATATGAGAGAGACAGAGAGAGAGTTCTAACCTTGTACAACTCTAAAATATGTGCTTTGGAAGGCTAGGCTAGCCCCTCCTTTTATACTAGTTTGGGATCCAATGGATCTCAATCCATGGGACACATAGATCCAACGGCCATGCTTGGTCTATGTTATAATTAATGGCTATAATTGTTGTTGGTTAAAACCAACAACATTTATTTATAATTAATTAAATATATGTTGCAACATTATCAACACAATTTAATTTAACATAAATTAATTTATTAAGAGATAATGTGATAATAAAAAGAGGAGGCAACCAACTACCCTAAATCATAGGGGGCGTCACCTATGAATAAGTCATAGGTGACGCCACCTCTATTTAGGTGGTTAATTTTGTCTCCTTTTGTTTTTATCTTATTACCTCTATTATTGCAATAATATCCACCAAATTAATTCCAAATTAATTTGTGAATATTTCGATCATGCCATTGAAAAAATGTGAATCAAATTCACAACCCAAACTAATTTGTAATTTACATTTCCACTTAATTACTTAATGTGAATCCAATTCATATTAATAATTAACAAATTTTATTTACATAGTTTCTCTCTCTCTAATATACTATAAATCATATTTATAATATATATGATTAATATGGATAGCGCTATACACATTATTCATATCCATGACAATTAAATCACATTTAATCATCTTGGATCTCTTTTCTCATGTGCCCAAATAACATGAATCACATTCACGTTATTCATATCTTTGATAATTAAATCACATTTAACTATCTTATATATCTCTTCTTATAATATGAATCAAATTCATATTATTCATGACAATTAAATCAAATTTAATTAACCATTTTCTCGATGCTTGGATACAGAATTCATCAAATGAATTATTCTTGAACTCCTTCAAGAATAATGTGCTTTCTC
The DNA here is from genome assembly GCA_037367405.1 of Ottelia alismoides. Lineage (NCBI taxonomy): Eukaryota > Viridiplantae > Streptophyta > Magnoliopsida > Alismatales > Hydrocharitaceae > Ottelia > Ottelia alismoides. The sequence goes on from JAZKJV010009784.1 coordinate 150,118, forward strand.
CGCAGATACTTGGAGATAAGGACAGGGCGATTGTATTGTTCTACGTATAGTGACTTGGATGTTGAGATTTATCTCAAATCCAGATCTTACGAACCTTCCACAGATGCTTGATTAAATCAAGACCGCAGATCTAATCTTCTCATTGCATCTGAATCTTATTCAGACCAATGTCCAACACTTGGACTAAGATCAGATTGCTTCTCTACTGGAAGGAGTCACTAAAATACAGTCATGTTTCATCACTCCCTCGGAATGAAAGCATCATGGATATACAATCGTTTATGATCACACCACCCTCAGGTATTCCCAATACCTGTACATCCTGCATATTGGAAGACCCATGGTCAACCCTAAGATCAAGATCAATTTTACACTGTCTTCTTCAGGGTTTGATCACTATGTTTCTCATTTGATCATTGGGATTTGGTATCGATCATATATTTTCCAAAAAACATATATCATACCTAAGTCTTGATCATATACTTTCCAGAAGTATATATCAAACCTCCAAATTCAGTCAAGCTTCCAAAGCGAGACGACCGTGCATGGAATTTGATTCTTCCCAATATCTCATGAGTGAGCTCATTTCTTCCGATACAGTAGTGAACCTGTATGATCCCTTTGAGAGATCGTATTACTCATATGCCCTTATATGCACACCAGTGCTCCGGTGTATAGACCTTGGTTAGGTCATCAACCCATTGGTCTGCCAAATGTAAACACTCAGACATATAGCAACACATCTGTCTCCAGTCAGAGGATGTGTGCCTATGCTGTGACTGCATTCAACATAGGACTTCGGTTATCTCGATCTCGTTATGTCAACTCTTTGACCTAACTAATCTGACACCTCTGAATCTCTATTCCTATGCATAGGACCTGCATCAAGAGGTCGGTCAGATATCAGCCTATGTGAGAAAGGATTGCCATCTCCTGCTAAGGCTGGAGATCACATCTTAACAATCATTTGACGGTGCTTGATGAGTCCTCAATCTAACCCTTTAGATATTCATCCAAGCACCATGCTCTATGATTCAATAATTGAATCAACAGCTGTATGATCATTAAGATAGCCATGGTACATAACCCGAATTGTACAGAGGGATCTATTATGCAAATTATTTATTCTTCATTTCAGATCAGGGAATGATATTCGCAATAACATTTATTGCATAATGGCTCGCTGTGGGCTCACATGTCCAACACATGTCACCAGCACTCTACATGTAGGGTGATCCACGCATAATTTAAAAGATTAAAATTAAACTAATCTAAACGATGCAAGAAGAAAACGACCTTAGATGAGAAATTTCTACATGCGAAGAACAATGGCTAGCTGACTAGACTATGTCTAAAGTACGATCTTGGGAACCACTCGGTTCCCGCCACAAGGAGTCCTGCTAGCATTGTATATGGTTCCTCGCGGCACGTGGACTCGAGTCCAATTAAACTAACCTTTTATTATGAGTTATGAATAAGGTCCAATTACGAACTATAGGTGTAGGCAAATAATTAGGGTTTGAGCCTTAATCAATTATGTCACAATCAAAGAAATTCTTAAATCTAAGGGTCAAATTCTTCAAGAATCAAATAAGAATAAAAAGTGAAGGAAATCAAGACTGGCAAAAAATTACGGTGAGGTCCCTGATGAATCCACGATTCATCATCTTAATATCTTGATCTTAGCAAAATCCTCAAGTAAAATCCCAAATAAATGTCCATAAAATTAATAAATTAACAAAATGACTCTTGTAAATAAAACACACTAATTAATGTATATTATATTGTACAAAATAATTTAACAATAAAAAGCCACAAAAATAAAGGAGTTTTTCACCTGTAAATAGCCCAAAACTTCATTTTTTTTAATAAATTCATTTCAAATCCTTTTTGGCTAATTCTTTCTTCAACTAGTTCATATCAATGTATATAAAAATACAAAAATACAAAACAAATTTTAGCTCAAATAAATGTTCCTAGATCCCAAAGAGAAAAAGCCGTAAAGACCAACTTCCAAGCCAAATTCCTGCTCCGTATGAACTCCAAATTCTCAAACTCACTTTTAAAGTTCAAGTTAGAAAATTATCGATCCAACGGAAGTGGTTTCATTAAAATCGGAGCTCATTTGCAAAAGTTGGGTTTTGGGACCTAGATGTACATTGTATATTATGTACATATTCACTCCTTCTTCATTTTTTTACTAAAAATACAAAAAAATATCATGATTGTGTTGTATTTTAATTGTAGTATTTTATTGTATTTTTCCGTTGTAAATATCTCTTATTAAAAAGACAAAAAATACATATTAGAAAAGTAAAAAAATATGTACATGTTGTTTGTCTTCCCTTGTAAATTCTCCACTATTTATTTTCTTCTTTTTTTATTCTATTGTAATTAAACTAGCCAACTTTATTTCATTTATTTATTTAATTTCCATTCTCTACAATAACCACCATTCAACTCTTTACCACCAACCTCCATTCAACTCCACCATTTTTTAAACCTCCTATTCAACTCCATTAATAATATAACCTCCCACCACTTTAATAATTTCTCCTTTCATCTTCTTTATATACACTCCATCCTCCTCAATTTGCACTTGATCCATCTTTATGTGAGGAGAGCCAAGTTCCCAGAGTTGAATCGGTGACAGCGACGCAACCGCGGTCGAGCGACGACGGCCCTCTCTCCGGTGAGATCCGTTGGCTTTTTGGCCAACATCGCAGACGCAACCGCGCGCTGCTCGAGCTCATCGCACGCCGGCGATTTGAGTGAAGACCGTGCTCACGAGAGCACCCTATAGGCACACGCGTTCATCGTAGGTAATTTTAGTTCATGTTGTCTTCATTTTTATCTTTGTAATTTTTTAGTCCATCATATCACCCCACCATTTTATTTCATTACTCATCTCCATCATCATCATCATACACCACCACATCATTTTGTTTCTCATTTGCTTCATTCCATTTTTTAATAAAATTAAAAAAAATTAAAAAATATATATAAACAAAAAAATTTCCTTTCTTTTACATCAGTAAAAATCAAAAAAAAATAATAAAAAAATTAAAAAACGTAGCGGTGGGAGAACCCACCGCCGCCGCCCATCTCTGCTCCTCCATCCACCATGCCTGTCGGCCGCCGCACCCCCGTCCACGCCTCCAGCCGGTCGCCGCCAGTGTGCGCCCGCCTCGCGTTGCGTGCATCTCCGCCGCGCTACAGCGGATCTCCGCCGTGCTGCTCCGCCGTCCAAGGACCAACCAAGCCGCCTAGCCGCCAGCCCTCCTTCCACGCCGCAGCTCCACCACCAACCATCACTACCAGCCCTCCGCCGACAAGCCGTCGTCCCTCCGCGCTCCTTGCCGCCCCTCCGCACGCCGGTGTGGCGCGGCCGCCGCCACCGCCGACCCATTCTTTGGGTTCTTCTCTTCGTGCCCCAGGGAAAGGAAAGGTCCTTTTCTCTTCATTTTTTATTGTAAAATTGTATAGATTTCTTGTATAGTTTTTAATATTACAAACAAGTCCATGTACATAAGTTGCATCGTATATTTTGTTTTCTAATTTGCACACAGACCCCCGTGTTTACTTATTAATTTGGACATCAATATTGCTTCTTTTTATTCAATAAAAAATGGAGTTGTGTTGAGCAACTAATTGTGTATGTTTTGAATATTTTTATGGATTTTTATGCTATATGGGTAATTAATTAAAAATGGTTAACTGAAACTCTGCATATTTTACCCAATCTGGACTCTTAAATTTATATCTCACAAATGGTTGTTCTAAAAATTCCACAAAAATTATATGTGATGCCTTAAGGATTGATTAACTTACTGTCCAAATTTCATGCAAAATGGAGTTGTCTCGTACCTGAAATAATTTGTAGAGTGAATTTAGTGTTTGATTTTTAATTAAATCCACATACATCCTTTTCGTGAACTTTCAAGTCTACTGTATGCCACATAACAATATCTACTTGAGATAATTTGCAGTCTAACTAATTTGAAAATGTGGATTTATTAGAAATTATTTACTCACTGTCACTCTGATTTCACTAAAAAAATCCATAAAAAATTCAAAATTTGTCAAAAAATTCCAAAAATATTATTGTAGCTTCCTTGTATCATGTTTTAGTTCTAATAACTTTTTCATCTGTTTTGCTTACTGTTTGTGTGAAAAATTACGAAAATACCCATAAAAAGTGTGCATTTTTAGTTATTGCATTTTAACCCCTAAAATTCTAAAAAAATGTGTTTTGCATTCATCACTGGATTAGGATTCTAGGAAAAATACGAATTGGCTAAATTGGACTTCTTTTCCATTAAAATTAATTTGGCCTTGTTTGTGTTTTCTAAGTGTCATAATTCACCCGCATTTGCATTTGCATTTGTTCTTGCATTAAAAAAATCTAAAAAAATACCGCATGGAAATCGAAAATCTTCATTTTCAAATTAAACCCAAGTTGTTCCTTTGCCTCCCTATGTTCAACCCCGGACTTGCCCGGGATATAAATTAAGCCGAAACACTCTTCACGGAGATTCTTCTCTCAGTTCTGACTAAATCGCTAAGTACATGTGCTACAACGTGATCGAATTAATTACCATATTCAACGACTCGTCTGATGGCGCCATTGCCGGGGAGGCAAACGGCTTAAGGATTAATTTAAAAATTCGGATTTAGATTATCATTTACTCGGGTAGTCTGACCCCGAGCCGCTTGTAATTATTCCGTTTTCTTCGTAATTATTTCTCTTCACATTCTTGTATATATCTTGTTGTTTATCTCTCTAATATAAATTTCATTTTCCTTGCGAGGGCCCGTTGGACTTGGAGTACATCGGAGGTCGACGGACACGACGCGCGTCGACTGCTGAAGAGCGAGGAGATCTAATTTATCTTCGAGAGAAATTTTGTAAATTCTTGTAATTATTTAGGTAGCTTGCTCCTTTATAGAGGCTCTTGTTTGAGAGCTCGCGTGTGTAAAAAAGACTTGGACTTTATTTGTGGTGTGTCGAGACCTGTTTCACTCTCCGGTGAGGGTGGGGCTCGACTTGAGTGGCGAATTAAGGATTAGGCACACGGTAGTTTAGATTCAAATTTGTTTGTGCCCATCATAATTTAGGCCACACATATCTTAGAAGATTCACATATCTTATAAGATTCATAACGAGACGCACATAAACATGTACTACTTAGCTCAAATTAAATCAATTCTTCCCCGCTAATATTATATTGTTTAGGTACGGTTTTCTCGATCTGCATGCATTTAGTGTAATATTTATAAATTCTGTTCTGCATAACGCATGGAGAGTGCTGGGATTCACTGTAAGTATACCTTCTTCTGAGCATGCATCATATTTTCTCGTTTGCATTCTGATTTCCGATTCCCCTCTTGTTTTACAACTTAAGGTTAAAAGGAAATTGGGACTGAACGGTAGACGTGCTTGTGTGTTCACATAAATTTCAAGTGATAACCTAAACTCTAAAATTGGGACTGAATTGAGCAGGTCGATTTAATTAATTGGAATAAAAAGAACCCCTGTTCTCGGGTGCATAAAGCCCTCATTGTTTGTTTTACTTGCAAGTGAGAGAGAGACGACCCTATGATAGAGCTAAGTCTGGATTTCTTACTTACTACTGGTTCTTTGAACCGGGTCAGTCTGTAGGAAAATACGGGCACCTAACAGCTCTTTAATCTTTCCAATATTGTATTTCTCACCAACTAAAATTGACAAGATAATTCGGTCGAACTCTTACGGCCTTTACGTGTTGAGTTGGTGAAACTGAGGGTTTGAATTGTGTTTGTATTGTGTGAGTTCACTCCGCACATTTACGTGCACCGTAGAACTAGCACTTCATTAGAATATCGTGTTCTAATCGGTTCTTTTGACATCGAAGATGACTGATTGAAGGGATATTTATTCGTACTTTGTGAATTTCCCGTTGAACCCTCCAAGAAGTATGTCTTCACAGGTCCATGCGCAACGTGGACCAACCTGGACTCATGACCCTCTTGAGCCCAGGATCACCCACTCTCGGGATGGTTACTCTCAAACCATTCCATTTCTCTCTTCCCAGCTCACCGAGGAAGACCTTCGCCTCGATGAGAATATCTTGATTCATAAATCCTCTTATAATCAAGAACACATTGCTGATTCAGGCCATATAGAAGACACAAGTAAAATGCCTCCAAAGAAGAAAGAAGAGGAAGAAGAGAACAATGAAGACCCAATGAAAATGATACTTGCCAGATTAGCTGCATCTGAGCAGCAACATGCACTTCTCAGAGCTCAGTTAGGATAATTGAATGTTGGGGTCCAACCACCAATGGATGCGGCGTATAACCCCGGACAATATCAAATTCGGAACTACTTGAGTCCGGCCGAACCCGAGGTTGATTTTGAATTGAAGCCGCATTTTCTGAACCTGTTGCCACACTTTGATGGGAATGCTTCTGAGGAACCGTATGCATTCCTAAGGGACTTGAACTCATCTGCGTTAACTTCAAACATCAAAATGTTAGCCAGGATTATATTAGGCTCAAAGCCCTTCCATTTGCCTTGGGTGGCAAAGCTGATTACTGGGTAAAGAATCTTGGGATCGCCGTCACCACATATGCCTAGTTCAAGGACCTGTTTTTGAAGAAGTTCTACCATTTGAGTAGAACTAACATGATGAGGACGCGCATTACGAGTTTTTCCCAATTACCCCATGAAGCTTTTTGTGATGCTTGGGAAAGATTCAAGGACATCCTGCAGAAGTGTCCCTGTCATGGACTAAATTATAACATCTTGGTCCAATCATTTTTCACTGGTCTCAACCCTGAGATGCAGGGTTTAGTGAGCACTGCCTGTGGAGGCAGCTATACATCTCGAGGAGCGGATACCGTCTGGAGGGTATTCGAGCAGATGGCTGAAACTAGCCGCTCACAGATGGCCAGCAGGGCCTATACACCATCCCCCAGTTCACTCTCACTTGGAGGGGGAAAACCAGCTGTAGTCGATCTCTCTCAGGATGTGATCCCTAGCATGGGACTCCTTGCTGACAAGCTTACTTTAGTAGAGAGAATCGACAGGAGGATTGATGAGTTAGACCGAAGCGTCTCCAAGATCCCAAAACAAATGGAGGAGTTGACTGATAGGGTATCTAAGATAAAGATACCTGCCGTGACTGCACCCTCTGCTCCCATATACCGAGTTCACCATGTTCAGGAGCAGTTGGTGTCAGGGCAACCCCAGTCGTGGGAGCAGGACCAATCCTACACCCACTTTTTCCAGCAGCCACCTCCTTTAGACGAGACAGTTCAGGAGGAGACTCCACCGGTTTGGGAGGTGAATGGAGTATGGTATACTCAAGACCCTGCCAGGCAGGGAAGTTCGGGAGACCGATAGACCAACCAGCGTCCCCCGACCTTTCACAACACCGCATTCACCTCCGCACCACCTCCTTCATAGCAGAGCCCTGGATTCCAGTCACCCCAGCAGCAGAGGCAGCAGTACCAGCAGCATGGCCGACAGGGCCATTACCAGGCGGCCAGCAGGGTCCGCAACCCCAACAGCAGCAGCAGAGGCAGTACTTTGGCCAGCAGGGCCAGTCTTCCCGTTCTTCTTCCCTGTCGTATCCACTTCCTTCTTTGTCTAGTCCCGTGGATATACAGCAGCAGATACTCGACGAGCTACGTTCCTACAGGAACGAGATTCATGACTTACGGGTGGATGTCAACCGCATGTCCAGATGGCGAGATGAGCAGACTGCACCCTCTACCTCTATCCCATCCCAAGTTCAGGCTAACCCCAACAGCCTGAACAGATCTAGTTCTCAGCAGCACTTTAGTCATGTATACTATTCAGCATCTCCTAGATCTGAACATGAGATTCTTTCGTGTGACGCGGCTAACCACATGTCACTCAGGAGTGGAAGGACCGTGACCGTACCTGACCGGGCGAGGGATACGAGGAGAGGCATCTCTGAAGCTCTACCTGAGGAGTCTTCAGAGGACGAGAAGGAGAGGCATCATATTTCAGAGCCCCATTAGCATCATTCGAGGATTTCCACTCAGGGAGCCGAGAGGAGAAGGAGAGCACGTATGCAGCATCGGCAGCATGGATATACTTCTGAGTCTACGGAGGACCTTGCATCTCCGGTTGTGGCTGATACCACTCCAGATTCTATTCCACAACCTATAGTAGATAGTTTTGATTTCGATCCCATGTTGCATCAAAAAGATTCATGTATGAAGAACTCTGTTTCCGTTAATGCCAAGAATGATCTTTCAGTTCATGATTCAGACTCTTCATCTTCCGTTTCTCTAGCTTCCATCCCTTTCCCCCGTGCTCTTACGGCAGGAAAGTGCATCAAAAAGATTCAGAAAGATGACCCCGATATGGCACAGTTTTGTAAAGAAAATATCACCGGTAAGGTGCCATTTGATGAGTATGTAGCTAACCATCCTGCCTTCCAAAAATACCTTAAGGTGAGATGCACACCTACAAGGGTTAGCAGGAAGAAAGATAATCGAAATATAAAGACACATGTCTTATCGGTAGCCACAACCTATTGTCTCAAGAATCAGACTTTGCCAAGGAAAAAGAGAGGCATGGGTGCTCACTATGTGGAGAGTCGTATTGACGACATTGCGTTTGCACGCACACTCTTAGATAACGGTTCCACGATTAACTTACTTCCCTTAGAACTATATCAGAAATTGGAGTTGGGTCCACTTCGCAAATCTAGAGCTTTACTCCAATTTACAGATCGTTCAGTGAAGAGACCTAAGGGAGAAGTGAAGAACGTCGTTATCTCAATTGAGGGGCAGAACTATCAGGTGGACTTCACAGTCTTGGATGTGGAGACCCCCAATCATTGGAGAGAATCTCAGATCATTCTCGGATGGCCCTTCCTCAGGACCGCAGGAGCGGCTTTTGATTATGGTACGGGAATGATGAAGTTCCGTTCTCCAGGCGGAGAAGTGAACCTAGAGATGAAGCAAACCAAGTGTCAGCGACCCGATTCAGAGAGTAGCACAAAGTACTCATCTTCAGAGGCAGATTGCAGTTTCATTAGCACAGTTGGGATTTGGGGACAGATTCCTTCAGGACAGAGTGAGTCCCTTTCATCTGGAAAGGGTATAGTGGATGATGCAGTTTGCCAGGTGTTGTTTGATCTTGTGAGAGATGCATCTACCTATTCCCATGATGACACAGAGATCCATCTGGATCTGTCAGTTCCATCCCCTTCGGAACGATCATGGGATATAGATGATGAGTCGGACGCGGCTTTGGCCGAACTACCGTATTTCTTTGGCGATCCGACTCCCGATACTTCTGATTTGGTGGTGAGTACTACTCAGCTTAGCCCACCTTCATGTAGCATGGAACCAGATTCAGATTCAGTTCAGCCAGATCTGCTTGATGATACCACATTGCCAAAACTGAAATCACTACCTCCTACACTCAAGTACGCCTTTCTTGCGGGACCCAAAGAGAGATATCCTGTCATCATTAGCTCATACTTGACTTTAGAACAGGAGTCTAGGTTGTTACAAGTTTTAGAGAGGAACCGCAAAGCAATAGGCTGGACAGTGTCGGATCTCGTGGGCATCAACACGCTCTCTGCTCGCACCACATTTTTACTGAGGATAATGTGAGACCTTCCCATGAGTTTCAAAGGAGACTTAACCCCAATCTACGGGAAGTGGTGAAGAAGGAAATTGAGAAATGGTGCAAAGAAGGGTTTATATATCCTATTTCTGACTCCAAGTGGGTGGCCCCGCTTCATGTTGTCCCGAAGAAGTCGGGAATTCAAATGGTCACCAACGAGGAGGGGGTAGAGATCGCGACACGAGTACCTACATCGTGGCATGTCTGTGTTGACTACAGACGCCTGAATGTTGCGACCAAGAAAGATCACTTTCCCTTGCCTTTTATTGATCAGATCTTGGAGAGACTTGCAGGGAAAGAGTTCTTCTGTTTTCTTGATGAGTACTCTGGCTACAACCAGGTGGCCATAGTCCCTGAGGACCAGGAAAAGACCACATTCACATGTCCATTCGACACTTATGCTTTCAGGCGCATGCCATTCGGGCTCTGCAATGCCCCGTGCACATTTCAGCGGTGCATGATAGCCATATTTGCCGAGATGGTGGGAGATTTCCTGGAAGTGTTCATGGATGACTTCTCGATCCATGGTGATTCTTTTGATACATGTTTAGCGCACTTGGACCGAGTCCTCACGAGGTGTAGAGAGGTAAATCTGGTACTCTCCTGGGAGAAGAGTCACTTTATGGTGACGGAGGGTATCGTGTTGGGGCATGTCATCTCCAAAAGGGGAATGGAGGTTGACCCTGCCAAGGTGGAGGTGATCAAGAAACTCAATCCACCTACCAACGTGAAGTAAGTGCGGTCATTCTTAGGGCATGTTGGATTCTATAGAAGATTCATTCAGGATTTTTCAAAGATTGCCCGCCCACTGACTGAGCTCTTAGGGAAAGACACAGAGTTCATTGTAGATCACAGGTGTCTAGAGGCCTTTGAGCTCTTGAAGAGGAAGATTTGTGCCTCGCCTATCCTAGAAGCTCCTGACTGGTCTCTCCCCTTTGAGATCATGACTGATGCTTCAGATTTTGCTATAGGAGTTGTGTTAGGACAACGGCGAGAGGGGATTCCGTTTGCGATTCATTATGCGAGCAAAGTTTTAGATCCTACACAGAAAAATTATACAATGTCTGAAAAGGAAATGCTCGCGGTAGTATGGGCCCTCGAGAAGTTCAGATCATATATTTTGGGCTCTAAGGTGACAATTTACACTGATCACACAGCCATTCGATACTTAATGGAAAAGAAGGACGCGGAGGCGCGTCTTCTTAGGTGGATTTTACTCCTCCAGGAATTTGATTTGGAGATAAAACATAAACCTGGAGTGAAGAATGTTGTGGCTGATCACCTTTCTCGGATTGAACTTAAGGATTCTCCTGATTATGAGCGGGTTAGAGAGACCTTCCCAGATGAGTCAATTTGTGTTATTGACTCACTCCTGTGGTATGCCAACATGGTGAACTATCTTGTCTCCGAGCAGGTTCCCCATGGTTGGACTAGGAGCAGTATTGACCGACTGAAGTCGGATTCGAGGAGATACCACTGGGACGATCCTTTCCTTTTCTTTGAAGGACCGGATTACGTTTGGAGAACGTGTATTCCTCAGGAGGAATACCAGAGTGTCCTCACATATTGTCATTTACTTGAGGCTGGAGGACACCATTCGGGAAAGAGAACCGCTCACAAAGTACTTCAATGTGGATTGTATTGTCCGACCTTGTTTAGAGATGCTATTGATTTTGTACGGTCGTGCCCTATCTGTCAAAGGATGGGAGGGACAGTTGGACAGAGAGATGAGATGCCCATGCAACCGATGATTATTTGTGATGTTTTTGATGCGTGGGGCATAGATTTTATGGGTCCCTTTCCCAACAGCCAAGGACATGAGTACATATTGTTGGCGGTTGACTATTTATCCAGGTGGGTGGAGGCTATCCCAACCCGAACCGCAAACAGCAAGACTGTCTGTAAGTTTGTGAGAGATCATATCATTGCTAGGTTCGGGGTGCCAAAAGTCTTGATATCTGATGGGGGTAGCCATTTTGTGAACCGAGATATGAGATCTTTAGCTAAGGACTATGGATTTGAGCATAGAGTTACTAGTCCTTACCACCCACAGTCCAACGGCATGGCAGAGGTTTCGAACAGAGAGGTGAAGAGTATTTTGCAGAAATTGGTTCATCCCGATAGGAAGAACTGGTCTCAGCTCTTGGACCAAGTTCTGTGGGCCTATAAGACAGCCTACAAGACACCATTGGGTACTTCACCATTTAGAATGATCTATGGCAAGCCATGTCATTTGCCCGCAGAATTGATTCATAAATCCAAATGGGCAATTAAGAAGATTAACTGGAGTTGTCACCTAGGGAAGCTTTGTTGAGACTTGAACTTGAACGAGCTTGTGGAAATCCGAAACAGGGCATATGACAACAGTTTGATTTGTAAGGACAAAGTAAAGAGATGGCATGATCAGCACATTACGTGCAAAGACTTTGTCCCTGGAAAAAAGGTATGGTTGTTCAATGCCAGGTTGAAGATGTTCCATGGGAAGCTCAAATCTAAATGGACGGGTCCCTTTTGTTGTTAAGAAAGTGCACGAGAATGGAAGTGTAGAGATAGCTGATATCACAGATGGTGCACAGTCTCATGTGGTAAATGGACAACTGTTAAAGCATTTTGTTTATTCAAAAGAGCAGTTAATCCAAGTCGAGGTCATCAACTTCATGCAGAGCGAGCACAGAGCAGATACATCATATTACTCATCATGAAGATGCAGCATCAAGATTCAACATCTTAGAAGATTCAATCACTCTTGTACATTCTCCCCTCTTTGTATATTCTCCAGATCACATCGGTTCTCACACTTACTCTTGTCATATACTTAGGCTTACCAAGAGCCTAAGTATAGCGGGAACCGATGCCCTCCATATGTATACTCATCCATTTCTCTTCTTGACCTCGTCCGCCCCATTTTTGCTCTTCTTCTACACTTAGGCTGACTAGAGCCTAAGTATAGGGGGGCGGATCGACTTCTATACCATTTATTATTTTAGCCATCCTACGCTTAGCACGAGCTATGTCTTTTTCTAGCTTCTTGTGCCATGAGGACATAGCACCTGCTAAGTATAGGGGGTGTGTATATATTAGATATATATACTTTACCCATAGCTCGTACTTTCACGTATTTTTGTATATATTATACAATAATTACGGGGTGGGTAAAAAAACTTTTTTCAAAAAAAATCTCTTAAAAAAACTTTTCATAAAAAATCCTCTTTAAAAAAATCCTTTCTTATCTACCTATCTTTCAAAAAAACTTGAAAATCTTTTTGAAAAAAAATCTCTCTTAAAAAAAAATTCAAAAAAAAATGATTTTTCCCCTTATTTGCTCTAAAAAAGTCCTTTTTTATTTACTTATCCTTTGCAAAAAAAACTAACTAATAAGTTGGTTTAATCCCTGACACATTCACTTTCACACAAGACTAGTGATGTTCAAGAACACTTGGTTTATGAGCTCTTGAATTTTTGAGTTAACCAACCTTAGTCATTAGGGTCTTAGACTTAATTATTCCCATTTCCCTAGTTTGAAAGATTTGTGTTCTATATTGCATGCTTAATCTCTACCTTAAGAATATGATCGGCACCTCACATACACGACTGCAGTTATGATGAGATGAGTTGAAATTTCACTTGAGGATCTGGGATGATGGATTTGAGTTTGGACTTGATTTGATGATGCTCGAGGATGGGATAAAATCAATGAAGGCTTCATGAAACCTGAGTGTCAGCATCTTTAGCCAGTATGAGAACATGATTCTCGTACTATCTCTTGACATTTACCTTGTTGGAAATGCGAGCCCACGGCGATCCATTATGCAATAAATGTTATTGCAATTCACTCCTTAATCTGAAATGAAGAATACATAATTTGCATAATAGGTCCCTTAGTACAATTAGGGTTATGTACCATGGCCATCTTGATGATCATACAGCTGTTGATGCAGTTATTGAATCATAGAGGCCGGTGTTTAGATGAATATCTAATGAGTTAGATTGAGGAATCATCAAGCACCGTCAAATGATCGTTAAGAGATGATCTCCAGCCTGAGTTGGAGATGGCAATCCTTATCTTTAAAGGATGATATCTGACCGACCTCTTGATGCAGGTCCTCTGCATAGGAATAGAGATTCGGAGGTGTCAGATTAGTTAGGTCAAAGAGTTGACTTAACGAGATCGAGATAACCAAAGTCCTATATCATATGCTGTCATGATATAGGCACGCATCCTCTGACCGGAGACAGATGTGTTACTATATGTCTGAGTCTGTACATTTGGCAGACCAATAGGTTGATGACCTAATCAAGGTCTATACACCGGCGCGCTGGTGTGCATATAAGGGCATATGAGTAATACGATCTCTCAAAGGGATCATACAGATTCAGTTACTGAACCGGAAGACATGAGCTCACTCATGAGATATTTGGAAGAATCAAATTCCGTGCGCACGGTCGTCTCGCTTTGGAAGCTTGACTGAATTTGTAGGTTTGATATATACTTTTGGAAAGTATATGATCAAGACCTAGGTATGATGTATGCTTTTGGAAAGTATATGATCGATACCGACTCCCAATGATCGAATGAGAAACTTACTGATAAAACCATGAAGTAGACAGTATAAAGTTGATCGAATACTTCGGGTTTAGTCTGAGTCTTCCAGTATGCAGGATGTACAGGTATTGGGAATACCTGAGGGTGATGTGATCATAAACGATTGTATAACCATGACGCTTCCATTCCTAGGGAGTGATGAAACGGGTCTGGATTTTAGTGACTCCTCTCAGTAGAGAAGTGATCTGATCTTGATCCAAGTATTGGACATTGATCTGAATGTGATTCAGATACAATGAGAGGATTAGATTTACGGTCTTGATTTAATGAAGCATCTATGGGAGGCCCGCGATCTGGATTTGAGATACGATCTCAATATCCATGTCACTATACGTGGAACAATACAATCACCCTGTCTTTATCTCCAAGTATCTGCGGAAAAAGCGCATTATCCTTGAAGGAGTTCATGGATAATTCTAGTGTTGATTTATGTATCCGAGCATTAAGAAAATGGATAATTAAATGTGATTTAATTATCATGAGTAATATGAATTTGATTCATAATATAAAGAGAGTTATCTAAGACAATTAAATGTGATTTGATTATCAAAGATGTGAATAATGTGAATGTGATTCATATTATTTGAGAACAAGAGAATAAATATCCAAGATGATTAAATGTGATTTAATTATCATGGATATGAATAATGTGGATAGCAATATCCATATTAGTCATATATATTATAAATGTGATTTATAATATATAAGAGAGAGCTATTTGTGATTTACATTTGTTAATTAAATGTTAATGTGAATTGGATTCACATTGGACATTGAATTGAAAATGTAATTTACATTTTGTTTTGGGTAGTGAATATAATTCACAAATTTCCAATGGCATGATTGCAATGTTCACAAAATAAATTGGATTTATTTTTGTGAAATAATTTGCAACAAATGTTGTTGCAAATATTGGAGAGAATCATAAGATAATGTAATCTCATGTAATAGGAAAAAGGAAGCTCCCTTCCTAATGAGGAGAGGGGACGGCCACAATTCCATAAGGAATGTGGTGGTCGTCCACCCTCCTTATGGAAGGAGGCTTGCCTCCTTTCCTATCTCTCCAATGGAGATTGATTTGATATAAATCAAATTATATTTAATATATATTTGATTTTTATTAAATTAATTGTTGTTGTGTTTTTAGCAACAAATCATGACCATTGAAAGAAACACAAATTAATGTGGACCATTGGATTTGTGTTGACACATGGATTGAGATCCATGTATCCCAAAACCCTATAAAAGGAGAGACACCCCATTGCTCTTCTTGGCACATAAGTGAGACAACAAGTCTCTCTTTCTCTCTCTCTCTCCCTCTCATGGTCGTCCACCATGGATGCCCTAGAGAAGTTCTCCATCGCCGCAGTGTCGTCGTTATGCTGCCCGATGGTTTGTTCGTGGAACTCCGTCAACTTCAGCGTGACTTGCTCGTGAAGAAGACGTCGGATCTTGTGTGTCGAGATCAGGAGATCCGCCGCTTGGATCATCAACATGGATTCCGAGAAGCACGCGGTTCATCCCCGCGCTCGCAAGCGTCTCCTCCGTCGGATCGGACTTGAGACAGGAGGTCTCTTCGTTTAGAGACTCGATTGCAACCACGCTTCAAGAGGTAAACCTAATACTGGTTTGTGGTTTAGACGAAACGATCCAAGAAGTGTTCTTGGATCATGTGGTTTCGTCACATAAAAATTTTTAATTTCCGCTGCATAGAACAACTAGTACGACTAGTCGTTCTTCGCCGTATTCGATACGACGATCACACTTCCGTGATGCGCTTGAGGATCTAACCATATCCTTCAAGTGGTATCAGAGCCAGGTCGGTGGTTTTGGTTACGATCCATAAACCGAGGACAACTTGGGTTCATTAGGGTTTGCGAAAGTTTTCTTGCATTTCATTTTCGCATGTCTGTTTTGATATTATGTTCGGCACTATTTAAATTGCTTAAACACGAAAATAATATTTGTATTTTATTTCTCATTAAATAAGGAAATCGTAGGATCTGAGTTTGCGTGATTTCGATTCCGTTTGCTCTAGATATCCTCATTTTAGTGAACATGTATCCACTGTTTCGGGGACTGCGGATCATGACGTAATTAAGATGTTAATTGTAGATTTGAAACACCTTGAAATGCGTGCAAATCACTTGAGTTCTATTGTAAATCAAGTTAGCAAACTTTAGTAATTTACTTTGCTTAATTTGGATTTAAATTGATTGAGATATGTATTTTTAGTAAGTGAGGGTCACTGCTGAAAATACTTTCCTAATCAAGAACCTAGTGATTGTCAATTAATTAATTAGTGAAATTAAATTGTTTAATTTCCTGTAATAATTATGCATAAATATTTGTGAAATATTTAATGATAATTATGTCCTTAAATGGCTTTGCCCTAACCAACAAATGATTAGATGTGATCTAGATCAAGATTGGTTACATGATCTACATGATCAACATTCCAACAAACATGTTGCTTGAATAGGACTTGGGATTTGTTTAGCAAATCTCATTATAATGTTAATCAAAATTGTTTTGATTATTACTATATGGTATAATTTCGGTTGAAGAACCGATGATCATCTCAAGTACAAAATGATCTATTTTGCATTATCCTTTCCCGAGGTGGATATGGTGTCTAGTCGGAGAGCATTGGGGTTGCGGGTTGCAACGTATGTGGTCCGTCCCACTCTCGTCGGTACTGGCCATGACAGCGGGTAGGGTTAGTATAATGCTTAAGAAATCATGATGTATTTCTAATTATTAAAATTCGAAATAATACGTATTTGAGATAATACCATAATTCAAGTAACAATTAAAATTGTTTGTTGGATATTAATTGGATCATTAATTTAATATGATTAGATTAATTGGAATCCAATTAAAATTAAAATACTCTATGAATAGAGATGTTATTTCCCTTGGAAGAATTAATCATAATGAATATGATTCATAATGATTAATTAGAATTTGAATATGATATGGAGGATCACATAAGTGACATCCATGGTCTCCCGTCAAGGCGAAGGGTTCCGTCGCCAGGGATTGTATATAGGAGACACCTGTCCGAAGTGACAGCTCCTGTATGCAAGCGCATCTGGATCGGTCTCTTTGCTTCTTGAAAGAGTAAGGCCGTATACGTAGTGACCCCAATATCGGATCCTCATATTATTGGGGCGATATTGGATTGCGTATAGCGAGTACTATTCCTGTTGACGGTTGGTTCAATTAACGACGGGTCAACATCGCCTTAGGGGTGGTGGGCCTGGGTGTTAAAGACCGAATTGGGAATGCAAGTTGGACTTGCAAGGCGGAATGTGTTCCCCCTTCTTTTTTTATCCGAGTTGCAGATTCTCATATTATTGGGATGTAACAAAGATAAGGAAGGAGATCCCAGATCTTGTTGAGATATAATGGTAAGTATATCTCTTACATTGAAAGTGATTAAGGGAATGAACTTTCAGTGTTGACAAGACAAGACAACTTTGATATAAAAATCCTAGATCAAAGTAATATATATATATATATATATTTGTGCAAATTTCTTATTTCAGATAATCCTTCATTAAAACCCACTCAATGTTATACTCAATAATAACCAGTAAAATATCATGGATTGGACTCATAATCCAGATATTGTACTTGCAGATGAACACATAATGTATGTGGTTGCAATGTGCAAGTTTCCTCATAACAATGAGGAATGACAATTAAATAAATAATAGGACTACAACCCTAGGGTTTGTATGTCTCTATAGTATTGATCTCATCGGATGTACTTTGGAAGTAACATGTTGATGATGATCGCAATTGTCAAATAATCCTTATAAAGACTTAAGAAGATATTCTGGCATACATATGTGCTCTTGACATTATCATGAATGACATGGTTCACTGCATCATGTAGAATGGTAGCTCTATAAGAGATGATGTATTCAAATTGTTTGAGTACCTACCTGAACCTATGTTTTAAGTGTTTAGATGGATATAGATGATGAGTGTCATCATTCTACTATCTATACTATGGTCATTCATGAAGCTTCATAATATTCATTTTGTATGAATTTAATGAAGCATGTATAAATGTTGAAATGCTCTTACATAAGAGATCCTTAGTCTTAAGCAATGGTTGCTTATAGATAAAGGGAGCGTAGTGGAAGCATGGGTTGGACCCGAGTAAGAAGTATGGCCAAAGAGTTGACTATACATCTATGACTTCCATATGTCATCCGAAGAGTTGGATGAATGCCAATACTGCAATAAGTTGATGTGTTGATAGTATGACTATCAATTCTATCTAGAATCCTTAGAGAAGGACTCGGATGGAGCATCGGATTAATCTACAAAAATCATTGATAAGATAAAGTCAAATAATTGTATCTAAATCTTCTGATGACATTTGCAATAGGTTGCATATGTTTTAGAAGACTGGAAAATTTGATCTTAAAGGTTTATAGTTATCCACATGGATATTGATGCAATTGTTGCAACAATCTCTGTTGGATTGATAGACTTGTTAATTTCAGTGGGAGAGTCCTTAGTCTTAGAGAATGTCTCTATGACCTAGATATAAGAATACACTCATTGTTTGTTTCTAAATGTTGGAAATAAACATGAATTCTGAGGTAAAACTATCATAAAGAGTTATGATGGAGATATTTCAGATAGTAATCTAAAATCTAGTAGACTCCACTAAATTAGAAAATTGACGAATGGCTCATTAACATTTCTAAATGTTGAAATTAAAACTTAAGATCAATATGAGGATGAAGATCATTTGACAATGATCTAGCATCAAGCTTTGGACATTTGTTTATTGATTTGATCAATAGACTAGTAAGAGATGAAACTTTAGAATGTCTAAAATTTCAAAACTTACATACTTATGAATATTGTATTCAAAGTAAAATGTCCAATACACCCTTCTTAGAGAAAGGTGTAAGATGCCAAGGTATTCAGGATCTCATGCATATTGATGTATGTAGATCATCTATATCATAGTAAACATTGTGGATATGTGATATCTGTTGATGATTATGTATGATATGAGATTTCTTCTCTTCACCTAAGAAACCTTTGAAATGTTCAAAGATTTCATTATTTTTGGTTTAAAATCAAAGTTTAAAGGAAGATAAAATGAATTTGATCTAATCTAGGTAGCAAGTACCTACTAGATAAATTCAAAGAATACCTTATAGAGATATGAATATCACTTCTATCTCAATCCTCCTAACACACCTTAACTCAATAGAGTTATAGGTAGATACAATTGGATCATGTGTGACATGATCGTATCAATGATGACTTTAGCATAATTATCCCTTAGTTTCCAGGTATATATGTGTAGAAGAGACTACAATATATATGCTTAATATGATTCCATGCATGCAAGCTAGAATCTAGCACTTGAAAGTGCTGCTTCATTAGGAAAATAAAGGATGGTATTAGATACCTACTTTATGACCTTGAGATTCTAAGTATCTCATCTCTGAGAATATGATTCTTAGAGGTTGAGACTCTTGAGAATCAAGATGAAAATGAAGTGTAGGAAGTCATTTATCTTGAGAAGATAATGAGGCTCCTGAAATTGGAAACTAAGAGGAGAATTAAAAATGAAACACTAATACCTCTTCAAATGAGTTTGAGGATGGATTCCATGTGTCAGAGAATTCTGACAATGATTGAACTTCATGTGATGAAGCTTCTGAAGATCATAGCATGAATAGATGGATGTTAGCAATAAAAGTCTAATGTAGACTTCATATGCAAGTGTTGTATATGGACCCTCGTGGATCTACCTATATGGGTAAAACCTGTAAAGGTGTAAATGGATCTTCAAGAGAAAGGGAACCTGATGAGAAGGTAGAGACCTTCAAAGCACGGTTCGTAGCCATGAGCCACACACCGGAAGAGAAGACATTGCTTGCAAATGAGACTTGCTCTTCGGTGACCATGCTTAAAATCGTCAGAATATTGCTAACCTTAGCTACACAACTTGACTATTGCATCTTCAAGATGTAAGTCAATATTGCATTCCTCTACGAATACCTCTTTGAGGATATTCACATGAAGTAGCCCAGGGCTTCATGGTTGAGGGAAGCAAGGTGTGCAAACTAAGGAATCCATCTATGAACTCAAATAAGCTTCTTGAAGTTGGACCATAAGATTTGATGGAATTATAATTGTTATGATTTCAGATAGAATCTTGATGAGCCATGTGAAGCTTAGTGGGAGTGCCTTTGTGTTCATCGTGCTAAATGTAGATAAAATACTAATCATTTGGAATGATATAAGGATGATAATAAGTGTTTTATAGACTGGCTATTCCATATCCTGAAATATGATTTCAAAGATACCTCTTAGATCTTAGTTCTGAAATTGTTCAGGAGCAAAGAGAAGAGGGTATTGGGACTGTCATATTAGTAGTACACCTTGGACATCTTCCATTTTATGGAAAATTCCAAGAAAGGCTTCCATCTCTTAAGACATGGTACTGACCTATCTAAAGGGATAGCACCTCAAAGAGTTGAGGAAGTAAATGCTACAACTACTTGCACTTGTGCATTAGTTACGAGAAGCTGAGTGTATGCTAGATGTGCAAAAAGAGCCAGATGTCTGCCATACAGTGGGAGTAGTAATCTGTTACTAGTCCTACTCTGGAAATAAAACACTTAGTTGCAGTAATAACAATATCTTCAAAGATGATGAAACTTAGAGATAGTGATGTCAAAGTCTTATATTCAAAAGTTTAAGACCATGAAGATAGTGATCTATAAGGGTCTTAACTTTAGATACCTTAGGATATAGAGATCTCCGGGAATGAAGGTATTCTAATAAGGATTATGGGAATAATGGTTATAATAATTAATCGAGCTAACGTGTCAAGGACACTATGACAAAATTGAGTATTGGTTGAATAAGATGCAACATTCGCATTGGATGCGAATAATGATACTGGGGATATGCAAGTGCCATAAAAGGACTTGGCGTAGTCTCTTGGGAACAGAGTGACTGATCAGCTTACCTAGCTATTTTCTAAATAGCCTATGATTGTCACATGAGTCTGGGTATAAATGATTAGCCCATGGCTCTTTGGGCTAGTGGGAGATTGTTGGAAATGCGAGCCCACGGCGAGCCATTATGCAATAAATGTTATTGCAATTCACTCCTTAATCTGAAATGAAGAATACATAATTTGCATAATAGGTCCCTTAGTACAATTAGGGTTATGTACCATGGCCATCTTGATGATCATACAGCTGTTGATTCAGTTATTGAATAATAGAGGCCGGTGTTTAGATGAATATCTAATGAGTTAGATTGAGGACTCATCAAGAACCGTCAAATGATCGTTAAGAGATGATCTCCAGCCTGAGTTGGAGATGGCAATCCTTATCTTTAAAGGATGATATCTGACCGACCTCTTGATGCAGGTCCTCTGCATAGGAATAGAGATTCGGAGGTGTCAGATTAGTTAGGTCAAAGAGTTGACTTAACGAGATCGAGATAACCAAAGTCCTATATCATATGCTGTCATGATATAGGCACGCATCCTCTGACCGGAGACAGATGTGTTACTATATGTCTGAGTATGTACATTTGGCAGACCAATAGGTTGATGACCTAATCAAGGTCTATACACCGGCGCGCTGGTGTGCATATAAGGGCATAAGAGTAATACGATCTCTCAAAGGGATCATACAGGTTCAGTTACTGAACCGGAAGACATGAGCTCACTCATGAGACATTGGGAAGAATCAAATTCCGTGCGCATGATCGTGTCGCTTTGGAAGCTTGACTGAATTTGTAGGTTTGATATATACTTTTGGAAAGTATATGATCAAGACCTAGGTATGATATATGCTTTTGGAAAGTATATGATCGATACCGACTCCCAATGATCGAATGAGAAACTTACTGATAAAACCATGAAGTAGACAGTATAAAGTTGATCGAATACTTCGGGTTTAGTCTGAGTCTTCCATTATGCAGGATGTACAGGTATTGGGAATACCTGAGGGTGATGTGATCATAAACGATTGTATAACCATGACGCTTCCATTCCTAGGGAGTGATGAAACGGGTCTGGATTTTAGTGACTCATCTCAGTAGAGAAGTGATCTGATCTTGGTCCAAGTGTTGGACATTGATCTGAATGTGATTCAGATACAATGAGAAGATTAGATTTACGGTCTTGATTTAATCAAGCATCTATGGGAGGCCCGCGATCTGGATTTGAGATACGATCTCAATATCCATGTCACTATGCGTGGAACAATACAATCGCCCTGTCTTTATCTCCAAGTATCTGCGGAGAAAGCGCATTATCCTTGAAGGAGTTCATGGATAATTCTATTGTTGATTTATGTACCCGAGCATTAAGAAAATGGATAATTAAATGTGATTTAATTATCATGAGTAATATGAATTTGATTCATATTATAAAGAGAGTTATCTAAGATAATTAAATGTGATTTGATTATCAAAGATGTGAATAATGTGAATGTGATTCATATTATTTGAGAACAAGAGAATAAAGATCCAAGATGGTTAAATGTGATTTAATTATCATGGATATGAATAATGTGGATAGCAATATCCATATTAGTCATATATATTATAAATGTGATTTATAATATATAAGAGAGAGCTATTTGTGATTTACATTTGTTAATTAAATGTTAATGTGAATTGGATTCACATTGGACATTGAATTGAAAATGTAATTTACATTTTGTTTTGGGTTGTGAATATAATTCACAAATTTCCAATGGCATGATTGCAATGTTCACAAAATAAATTGGATTTATTTTTGTGAAATAATTTTCAACAAATGTTGTTGCAAATATTGGAGAGAATCATGAGATAATGTAATCTCATGTAATAGGAAAAAGGAAGTTCCCTTCCTAATGAGGAGAGGGGACGGCCACAATTCCATAAGGAATGTGGTGGCCGTCCACCCTCCTTATGGAAGGAGGCTTGCCTCCTTTCCTATCTCTCCAATGGAGATTGATTTGATATAAATCAAATTATATTTAATATATATTTTATTTTTATTAAATTAATTGTTGTTATGTTTTTAGCAACAAATCATGACCATTAAAAGAAACACAAATTAATGTGGACCATTGGATTTGTGTTGACACGTGGATTGAGATCCATGGATCCCAAAACCCTATAAAAGGAGAGGCACCCCATTGCTCTTCTTGGGACATAAGTGAGACAACAAGTCTCTCTCTCTCTCTCTCTCTCTCTCTCTCTCTCTCTCCCTCTCATGGCCGTCCACCATGGATGCCCTAGAGAAGTTCTCCATCGCCGCAGTGTCGTCGTTATGCTGCCCGATGGTTTGTTCGTGGAACTCCGTCTACTTCAGCGTGCCTTGCTCGTGAAGAAGACGTCGGATCTTGTGTGTCGAGATCAGAAGTTCCGCCGCTTGGATCATCAACATGGATTGCGAGAAGCACGCGGTTCATCCCCGCGCTCGCAAGCGTCTCCTCCGTCGGATCGGACTTGAGACAGGAGGTCTCTTCATTTAGAGACTCGATTGCAACCACGCTTCAAGAGGTAAACCTAATACTTGTTTGTGGTTTAGACGAAACGATCCGAGAAGTGTTCTCGGATCATGTGGTTTTGTCACATAAAAATTTTTAATTTCCGCTGCATAGAACAACTAGTACGACTAGTCGTTCTTCGTCGTATTCGATACGACGATCACGCTTCCGTGATGCGCTTGAGGTTCTAACCATATCCTTCATACCTATGTGCCAGGGTGTGATAAAATAAAAAAAACTGTTGATCAGTGCGCGCCAACTCTTGGTAAAAGCAATGGAGCTAGCCAAAAATACTACAAAGCAATGAAATGTCAAAGAAAAGCTCTCATTCCATACAAAGTCAATTATCAAAAGAGCTTCCACGAAAGGCGAGCGCTCCCAACCATTTCAAAAGTGTCCACTTGGACCACCGCTATTAGGACCAGGAGTCAGGCTTTCACCAAAAAAGGGCTCTGCATCGTAAATGCTACAAGTCTGGGTGTAGAAGGTATAATAGATACTCAAGAAAGACACACCCCGGTGTACTCCCAGGAAAACAAGTGCAGACGGCTCCAACTTCTCTTGACGGACGCACTGATCAACACCAAAAATATGCGTTGAGTAATAAGGCACTCGAGAGGATCCTTGTTCCAATGAGAGGGAGAGAAGAAATGACACAATCCTATGCCATTCATCAACTGGCCTTCCATCTACACTTTTAAGTCTGACAACTAAAGAGACGTTGAATTGGATGCAAGAAATGATTTATTCCCTAGTGTTGAGGATCGAGTCCTTAGGAGAGTCTCCTGGACTGGAACCTTGGGTGACGTTGTGACTCTATTCTTGTAACTGCGGTCAACACGTAAAGTCATATCCCTATTATATATGTATACAAAGAGAGTCTGATGATTAGGGAAATTGGATACCTTTTGACTAGAGCTTGGTTCAGCTTAGAATTTTAGGATTTTTAAAACGGAGAGTTCTTGAACAGATCAAGTATTGTATTCACATGCACAGTCAGGGATTAACCCAACTTATTCATTCTTTATTTGCTCGAGGACTAGCAAAGTTTAAGTATAGGGGGGTGATGAATCCACGATTCATCATCTTAATATCTTGATCTTAGCAAAATCCTCAAGTAAAATCCCAAATAAATGTCCATAAAATCAATAAATTAACAAAATAACTCTTGTAAATAAAACACACTAATTGATGTATATTATATTGTACAAAATAATTTAACAATAAAAAGCCACAAAAATAAAGGAGTTTTTCACCTGTAAATAGCCCAAAACTTCATTTTTTTAATAAATTCATTTCAACTCCTTTTTGGCTAATTCTTTCTCCAACTGGTTCATATCAATGTATATAAAAATACAAAAATACAAAACAAATTTTAGCTCAAATAAATGTTCCTAGATCCCGAAGAGAAAAAGCCGTAAAGACCAACTTCCAAGCCAAATTCCCGCTCCGTATGAACTCCAAACTCACTTTTAAAGTTCAAGTTAGAAAATTATCTATCCAACGGAAGTGGTTTCATTAAAATCGGAGCTCATTTGCAAAAGTTGGATTTTGGGACCTAGATGTACATTGTATATTATGTACATATTCACTCCTTCTTCATTTTTTTTACTAAAAATACAAAAAAAAATATCATGATTGTGTTGTATTTTAATTGTAGTATTTTATTGTATTTTTCCGTTGTAAATATCTCTTATTAAAAAGACAAAAAATACATATAGAAAAGTAAAAAAAATATGTACATGTTGTTTGTCTTCCCTTGTAAATTCTCCACTATTTATTTTCTTCTTTTTTTATTCTATTGTAATTAAAGTAGCCAACTTTATTTCATTTATTTATTTAATTTCCATTCTTTACAATAACCACCATTCAACTCTTTACCACCAACCTCCATTCAACTCCACCATTTTTTAAACCTCCCATTCAACTCCATTAATAATATAACCTCCCACCACTTTAATAACTTCTCCTTTCATCTTCTTTATATACATTTCATCCTCCTCAATTTGCACTTGATCCATCTTTATGTGAGGAGAGTCAAGTTCCCAGAGTTGAATCAGTGACAGCGACGCAACCGCGGTCGAGTGACGACGGCCCTCTCTCCGGTGAGATCCGTTGGCTTTTTGGCCAACATCGCAGCCGCAACCGCGCGCTGCTCGAGCTCATCGCACGTCGGCGATTTGAGTGAAGACCGTGCTCACGAGAGCACCCCATAGGCGCTCGCGTTCATCATAGGTAATTTTAGTTCATCTTGTCTTCATTTTTATCTTTGTAATTTTTTTAGTCCATCATATCACCCCACCATTTTATTTCATCACTCATCTCCATCATCATCATCATACACCACCACATCATTTTGTTTCTCATTTGTTTCATTCCATTTTTTAAGAAAATTAAAAAAAATTTAAAAAATATATAAACAAAAAAATTTCCTTTCTTTTACATATGTAAAAATCAAAAAAAATAATAAAAAAATTTTAAAAAACGCAGCGGTGGGAGAACCCACCGCCGCCGCCCATCTCTGCTCCTCCATCCACCACGCCTGCCGGCCGCCGCACCCCCGTCCACGCCTCCAGCCGGTCGCCGCCAGTGTGCGCCCGCCTCGTGCTGCGCGCATCTCCGCCGCGCTACAGTGGATCTCCGCCGTGCTGCTCCACCGTCCAAGGACCAACCAAGCTGATTAGCCGCCAGCCCTCCTTCCACGCCGCAGCTCCACCACCAACCATCGCCGCCAGCCCTCCGCCGACAAGCCGTCGTCCCTCCGGGCTCCTCGCCGCCCCTCCGCACGCCGGTGTGGCACGGCCGCCGCCACCGCCAACCCATTCTTTGGGTTCTTCTCTTCGTGCCCCAGGGAGAAGAAAGGTCCTTTTCCCTTCATTTTTTATTGTAAAATTGTATAGATTTCTTGTATAGTTTTTAATATTACAAACAAGTCCCTGTACATAAGTTGCATCGTATATTTTGTTTTCTAATTTGCACACAGACCTCCGTGTTTACTTATTAATTTGGACATCAATATTGCATCTTTTTATTCAATAAAAAATGGAGTTGTGTTGAGAAACTAATTGTGTACGTTTTGAATTTTTTATGGATTTTTATGCTATATGGGTAATTAATTAAAAATGGTTAACTTAAACACTGCATATTTTACCCAATCTGGACACTTAAATTTATATCTCATATGAGGTTGCTCTAAAAATTCCACAAAAAATATATGTGATGCCTTAACGATTGATTAACTTACTGTCCAAAATTCATCCAAAATGGAGTTGTCTTGTGCCTGAAATAATTTGTAGATTGAATTTAGTGTTTGATTTTTAATTAAATCCACATACATCCTTTTCGTGAACTTTCAAGTCTCCTGTATGCCACATAAAAATACCTACTTGAGATAATTTGCACTCTGACTAATTTGAAAATGTGGATTTATTAGAAATTATTTACTCACTATCACTCTGATTTCACTAAAAAATCCATAAAAAATTCAAAATTTGTCAAAAAATTCCAAAAATATTACTAGCTTCCTTGTATCATGTTTTAGTTCCAGTAAATTTTTCATCATTTTTGCTTACTGTTTGTGTGAAAAATTGTGAAAATACCCATAAAAAGTGTGCGTTATTGCATTTTAACCCCTAAAATTCTAAAAAAAATGTGTTTTGCATTCATCACTGGATTAAGATTCTAGGAAAAATACGAATTGGCTAAATTGGACTTCTTTTCCATTAAAATTAATTTGTCCTTGTTTGTGTTTTCTAAGTGTCATAATTCACCCGCATTTGCATTTGCATTTGTTCTTGCATTAAAAAAATCTAAAAAAATACCGCTTGGAAATCTAAAATCTTCATTTTCAAATTAAACCCAAGTTGTTCCTTTGCCTCCCTGTGTTCGACCCCGGACTTGCCCGGATATAAATTAAGCCGAGACACTCTTCACGGAGATTCTTCTCTCGGTTCTGACTAAATCGCTAAGTACACGTGCTACAACGTGACCGAATTAATTACCGTATTCAGCGACTCGTCAGATGGACCGAGCACATCGCTGCTCGGTGAAACAGACCCCGATATAAGCCAAGTCCAGTCAGTTTAAAGTCCATGTATTATTACAACAACAAATAGTCTACTGAAAAATTAGCTACTCTATCCTATGTAACTAATTTCTTCCTATCCTTCTTCTCCTCCTTAGGTGTGGTCACTCCTACCAAAAACCGTAGAGTCCTCGGACGGTCCTTCGTACATAATGCCAATTAAAATAGTGTCAGAAAAAAGTTATAACATATAGAGGTGAAAATAATAAAAATAAGAAGAAAAATGAAAAGCGACTACTAAGTCGTGCAATGGCACCATTCTGATGAGCGGATCGAGGATCGAGGTTAAGTGATATCAAAGGTCTTTACGACCTCAATCACCCAATCGGACTCAACAAGAAGAATAAAGACCACAAATAGGACAATCACAGGGACATAATCTAATGTAAGCGGTCTCCGCTATTTATTTAACATGGTATAACGACCAGGGTCGAACACAAGGAGACAGAAATGTACGAAGTAGTCGAGATCAGCACAATAAATACAATTTTTATTTAATTTTGATTTTTGCAAATTTGTATATTTTAGAAATAGAGAGCAATCAAACAAGGCAATAAGAACACTAAGGCCCAAGGGAGCCTTCACAATTTTTATTTAAGCTCAAAGCATACAAAATCCAGAAATAAAAATGGATTTATGTTTTTCACTTAACATATGTTTTTGGTGATTTTATGGTATTTTTCTGAATTTTATTTGATTTTATAAAAATGAAACAAACACAAAACAGCAAGGCAATGTACAGCCTGGACACTAGGGCAAAGTTAAAATATCAAAAATGCCCAATAGTCCTTGTCCTAATTTTTATGACAAAGTAGAATAACTAACTACAGCAGTTGAAATCTCATTTTTTTATTTCTGTAGAATTTTTAGTGATTTTTATAAGATTTTTAGTCTTTTGTTATTTTTAGGGTTTTGTAAAAGATAATGCCACCAAACTGATACAGAAGCAAGGACACATTAAAACAAACACATAGAAATTTTTTATGAAATTTTTTACACTATTTTTATTTTTTTGATATTTTATAAAATAGACAGACACGTTTTTAAGGGTTTTTATTTTTAGAAATTATCAAATAAAAATAAATCAAGTCACAACAATTACCATAAATATTACACATTAGCAGGAGCTAATGGTAAATTTTGTGGAACTTTTGGAGTTGGTTTAATAATTATTTGATTAAAAATAAGGGACACATGTTGTAGGGACCAATTTGCAATTATCCAAAAGTTTCCAGACTAAATAATAATGCATACAAAAAGTCTAGGGGCATTGGTGCATAAAGTCCACAAAATAAGAGCAGATGCTCAAATCACCACGCACAAGGGTATTAGTGTAAATATAGGGAATATTTCATTCAAACCATAACCATCAGAAAGTGCATGACAGTTCTTGCAAAAACACCACAAAAGCACATGGGAATGCATGTGTGTCCATAATCGAAGGACTAAAGTGCAAATACTGGAAATCTAAAGGACTGATATGCAAAAAGTTCAAACTACAGGTTTATTTAATAGACTAAAAGGTAAACCATAAAAACTGAAGGGAAGCAAGTGTAAGATACCCTTTCAAGGCACGTGTGAAGCATGTAGGGAACTTGTGGCGTGCTCTAGTGGTGCGAGGAACATGCGGTGCAGATCTTCTGGTGTGTCAGATCTGACGGCCTAGAGAATGTCAGAGACGTGGGGCACAGATACATCAGGCGCCAGATCCAACAGCCTAAAGGCTACACCAGTTGGCGGCTAGGATCAGATCTAGCAGAGGTGGGCCAATACAATGGTGCAGAGGGGGTCTGGAAGAACATGACCCCGACAAACTTCACCTGAGTCTCAGATAGAATCCTTGACTCCGATGAATGATCGGAAGGGTTCAGCACGATCGTGGAAGTCACCCGTATTGAATGGATGGGTTCGATGGGGCAGCTACTGGCCGGATGTGCATGGCGAAGAAGGTGGACCTGGAGTTACTCCGACAGACTCTCTAGAGGCTGGAATTGGAATCCTTGCACGTGCAAACACCTACGAAGGCAAGCTTGACTCAAGACAAAGCTCCGATCAGGGTGATTTGAGCAAACACGGAAAGAAACAATGGTGTGGCAGGGTTCGATCTACGGTGAAGGTGGTAGAGGATATCATGGCCTCACCCTTGACCAAATGGTCGATCTTAAGGGTGATCAGGCTACGGAAGAAGATTGAGCATGCATAGAGGGTTCGATCGATAAGGGTAGATGTAAAGGACGGGGCACCAATCAGCTGGTTGGAGCAGATGAACGTATGGCGGAGGTGGATGAAGTGGATGAATTGAGCAAAGAAATGGATGGGAATACCTGAGGAGGTTGTGGCCTCGACCACGCTGTGGAAGGTAAGGAGGCTTGTCGCGGTGGTGCATGCCAGCCATGAGGCAGAGCAACGTGAATGCTTCACCAAACTCCCATCCGAAGGGCTCCTCTGGAAGATGTCACTCAACCGGAGGTGGCTAGGGTTGGAAGGAGGTGCGAAGCACGAGCTAGGGCACTATAGAGGCAGAATAAAGATTATATAGGCAGCTCGAGGGTGTAGAAGGATCAACTAAAAGCGCGAGACCCAAGAGCGATTCGGATCATCCAAGGAGTCTGTGAGGATCACGAAGGTCCGAGGAATCAAGGGTCCAAGATTTGAGGAGAGAGGAGGTCAGATTCAGGCGGGAGAAATCGGACAAAAAGCTCTGACGATGGGTTTTCGACCCGACCCAAGCTAGGAGGAGGCGTTGACCGAGGTCAACAAACCCTCCTAGACCAATTATAAAATATGAATTTGCATAAGATTTATGAATTCAATAAAAAATAGTAATTGGCTTAACAATAAAGTGTATAAAATAAAAAATATTTGTTACTTTTCAAACTATTTTTATGTGATTTTTATTTATTTTTATGAAAAATAAATTAAGGTCTATACAATATATAGTAGTTTATACAAATATAATATACATGTGTATTTCGTACAATTATTTTTATTTTGTTATTTTCACAGAAATACCCCCATTTTGTATTTTATTTATTTACGAGATATTTTTAGGAGTCTAAAATAATTTTTATTTTCTTTTTTATAGTTATGTACATGTATATAATAAATAAGAAATGTTCTATGTATCCATGTATTTTGTACAAGTGAGAGATGAATATATTTTAATTCTTATTTTTTTCTGATTTTTATTTTATTTTCTTTTTAGGAAAGAATGTAGGGAGGTAAAAAGAATAAATAATTTTTATTTTGTCAAAAATATTTATTTACAGATATAAGTGCTATATATACAATATAGAGTAGGTTATATCTCTCTCTACTTATTTTATTTGGCAATCAGGTCAAAGTTTTACCTTCTCTTGGGGTTCGGGTCACTCTGTATTTATTCTAAATACCTCGTTCCTTTTTCTTTTCCATTATTCTTTTATTTTTGCATAAATACACGCAAAATACATACAGTTAAGATATGCATGCCAAATACTAACTTATTGTATTTACACTTATCTATATGATGCTTCGCCAAGATAAATGGCTAAAATACAAGAATAAAGAGTGAGAATCAGGGGTTCATCAGGTATCAAACGTTTGATTATTCATTTGATTTGTTTACCTCTATTTGTTTTCTATACTTAGGGATATTTTACCCTAAGTATAGGGGAGGTAAACCCTGTACATCCTATCCTTCGGTTTTCTCCTATGTGCATAGTCTTCTATACTTATGATTACTTGATCTTAAGTATTAGGGGATTACCAACCTCCATTCATTATATTCTTTTAGTCGTCGTTGTAGTATAGAATTCTTTTTCACTCTCTAATACTCTGCACGAGTTATATCTTCCTTTCATCACTCTTCAATCACTCTGAGGACATCATTCGAGCTAAGTATAGGGGGTGTCGTATATATCGTATATATACTTTAGCCGTAACTCATACTTTGAGTATTGTCTATATATAAATAATACATCTAAAAATCACAAAACTAAAAATCACAAAAATTTTAATTTTTTTCTTGCATATAAAAATTCTTTCTAATACAAAGATGTTTATAAAAAACCTTTTATAAAAACTATTCTTATACAAATGTTTGTAAAAATGTTTAGATTATAAAGTTTTGTAAATATTTTTGTATCAGGATTATGTACATATTACATTTTTTTTAAAAATGTTTGAAAAATAAAAGTTTACAAAAATTTGTTTATAAATAGCTTGTAAAACTTTTCCTTCTTCCTTACATTCAAAATTTTTCCATAAAAAAATTGCATATTTTGAAAAATTGCACAAAAATAGTTTTTGTACATTCTTGCTTGTATATTATTCTAAATCATAGTTGATATTTAAACTAGTCTAGAACTAAATTTAAAAATGGAGCATGGATGAGACCTTAATCCACCTAACTTCAGATGAACCGTATAATATTTGAGGTTTAGATTTTTCAAGTCCATTACGACTTAATTCTTTGAATCCACTAGACTATGTTCACATGTCATCTTGATGAGCCTAAGTAGAACATTCAACAACACATGCATGACTCTCAGAGAGACTGGCTTGACTTGGTTACGCACCTTACACGTAGCTCAACATGGATGAAGTGATGAGGAGGCAGAATCCTTTGTCTTGGGGTAGCATGCGAGGGTGGTACTTCTAGGCGGAACCTCTCGTCCTCCTCTAGGGAGGGATGTGCACCTCAACCTGATTTAGCGGTGCTGAGATCTAAAGATATGAGTTGTGGGTTGCAATAATGCTTCAAAAGAGGGATAGTCTACTGGCTTAAGAAGAAAAACTCCTTGTGTACATGTTGCAGCACGTATATATGTTGCACATGTTCACATCAAAAAATGTGTGTGCAGAATCAAGAAAAACAATAAAAAGTGGACATGCCTGATTGAAAATAAAATGTATGTCGAAGTGTATACAGTCAATAAAGCAAAGCTTATGTATTACATCTTCTCATCTCATGAAGTTTGCAGCAGGAGACTTAGCTACACTAGTTAAGACCACAGGAATACGTGACTACACTGGTCACTGTCAATTATTTTCTTTCCCCTCTTCTTGAGCTGGTTGAACATGCTTAGAAGGGAATACCACGCTCCTCGAGGAAAGAGCTGCTAGACTGGGGAATTAGAGTTACCTTGTTGAGGGAGGTTGTTTCTTTGTCATTTCTAAGGTGGGGAGCTACATATCACATACACAGTACAAAGAAAGATGCATAGTCATTAGAGTTTGCATACGTAGACTTGTTCTAACCCGGTTTATTAAGGAGTCTTGACCATAGAACTGTGGAACTTCGAGGTTGTTGAGTCTTAAACCTATTTCCCAATAAGGATCTGACAAACTAATAATTCCAAAGGTCTGACTGAGTTCTATATCCAATTTAATGAAGACGAGTTTAATAATCAACCTTGATTCTTTTTCTTTTTGTTTATTATTATTTCCACTTATTTTTTCAAATAAGTGTTTGCTAAGGGACTAGCAAAGGTAAAGTATAGGGAGTGATGAATCTATGATTCTCACTCATTATTATTTTATTTTAGATCTTCTTTTTGGCAAAACTTATTTTAAAAACCTGTAAGTTCAATAACTTAGCATTCTGCATGCTCTTGTCAATAATATATAATTAGCATGTATTTAGCAAAAATAAAAAATAAAGGAAAAAGAAAAATCATGATGTATTTAGAACAAATACAGAGTGATCCAAATCCATGTAGAAGATCAAGACTTGACCTGATCGCAAAAGAAAACAAGTAGAGAGAGATAGGGTCTATTATGTAATATATATATATATATATCACCTATACTTGTATATAATATTTATGTATTAGTTTTTGAACAAATAAATTATTTTATTCTTGTTTATATAGCTTTAATAATATTATAAAAATAAAACAAAATAAGATAAATAAAATAAAAATATAATCATCAAACCATTGTTAAAATACACATATACATATTGCATTTACTATTAATTTTGTACCATTAAATAATTTAGAAAAATAGAATAAAAATTATTTTATACTTAAAAATCATGTTTTAAATAAATAAAGTATAAAATAAAATTATTTTTGTAATAATAATAAAACAAACATTCTTATGCATAATACATTGGTAAATTATACATGCATATAATATTGTATATATATTGTATACACATTATTTTATTTTTCATAAAAATAATAAAAATTCACAGAAAAATATTTTATAAAATAATAAACATTTTCTATTTTATAAATTTTTCATTTTAAATTCATTTTATATTTTTTATTGAAATTCCTTTTATTTATTAAATCATAAATTTTCTATTGGTCTACGTGGGTTTGTTGAACCTAGTCAATGTCACCCTCCAGACCAGGTCGAGCCTCATTCCTCTCATCGGAGCTTCCTCTCCGACTTTTCACGCCCAAACCCAGCCACCTCTTGCCTCGATATTCAGACACGAGATTCCTCATACACATGAGATACTCGTGGATCCCTAGAATCACCTGGATCCTCCTAGGGTTTCTCTTCACCTCTCGGTCTTTCCAAACCCTCGGCCACACCTATAAATCATCATTTTTGCCTCCAGATCTCTTCATCCCATCCCTCACGCCAACATAGACCCTTAGTCCCCCTCACCGAAGTGACAGTCGTTGGAGGAGTAGCTTAGGACTCGTTGGAGGTGCTTGGAGACTCGTAGCTCATCGCATCGCCAGAGAGCCGTTGCGAGAAGCCTCTCTGCCTGTCGTAGCTTGATCGAGGCCATAACCTAGTTGACCACCTTCTCCTGAAGCATAGGATCTCATCTGAAGCTTTATGTATCACTTTTATCCTCTGTATTTCCCCATTTGATTCCATCTTTGCATTTCACATCGTCACCAGTTCCTCTGCTCCGACCACCCCGTCAGAGCACCGTCTCGACCATCTATCCGCTCCGATCGACGCTTCACCGTTCCCTGAACCTTCTTACTCTACCTATCCACCCTACATCTCTCTCATGGGAGCGAGATTAGGTTTGAGACTTCCTTCCCCCATCTCCATCGGAAGTCAAGCATCATCCCCATTATTTCACTTCTCTCCTTATGTAATAACTTGGACCGGAGCATCGCCCCGAGTCACTCTATCTTACGCATGTGTTGGTTCGCACGATGTAGCCTAATTGATTCACCAGTTGATCGGGTGGAGTAGCCCCAGATGGTGTGACATAGTCACGCACTCCCAACCGTTCATCGCTCCCTCAGAGTCTACCAATAGATGTGGAGGAGCTTCACAATAGTGTTGGACCTATCAGTAGTGTCATCAGGGTTGTGGATCTCCCTCCATGTACAATTGAAGGATGCCGGAAGTCGAGTTCATCCAACACCTTTAGCCGCCATCTGATCTGGACCTCATCTTCCATATTGCATCTCCACCATCTCTTCAGCCCCTTTTTCAGAGGCATCAGATCCACGTTTAACGACCATCAGGGCCAACATTCTCTACGCCTTCTGATCTCACAAGAAGCCATCAGACCAGTACGTATGCTCCACTCTCTTGAGATGTCAGATCCTTAGCAAAGAAGATCAAAACTGTTAGCACCCGCCTTCATGAGAGCTTGCCATGCGTCCCACGTGCTCCGCTCGTGCCTGCAAGGGTATCTTTCACGCTTAGTTCTACATGTTTAGTTATATCGCTTTAGTTCATTAAATAGAAGTGTTGGACATGTGAGCCCACGGCGAGCCATTATGCAATAAATGTTATTGCAAATATCATTCCCTGATCTGAAATGAAGAATAAATAATTTGCTTAATAGGTCCCTCTGTACAATTAGGGTTATGTACCATGGCTATCTTAATGATCATACAGCTGTTGATTCAATTATTGAATCATAGAGGCTGGTGCTTGGATGAATATCTAAAGAGTTAGATTGAGGACTCATCAAGCACCGTCAAATGATTGTTAAGATGTGATCTCCAGCCTGAGTAGGAGATGGCAATCCTTTCTCACATAGGTTGATATCTGACCAACCTCTTGATGCAGGTCCTCTGCATAGGAATAGAGATTCGGAGGTGTCAGATTAGTTAGGTCAAAGAGTTGACTTAACGAGATCGAGATAACCTAAGTCCTATGTTGAATGCTGTCACAGCATAGGCACGCATCCTCTGACCGGAGACAGATGTATTGCTATATGTCTGAGTATGTACATTTGACAGACCAATAGGTTGATGACCTAACCAAGGTCTATACACCGGCGCGTTGGATTGCATATAAGGGCATATGAGTAATACGATCTCTCAAAGGGATCATACAGGTTCACTATTGATCCGGAAGACATGAGCTCACTCATGAGATATTGGGAAGAATCAAATTCCGTGCACGGTCGTCTCGCTTTGGAAGCTTGACTGAATTTGTAGGTTTGATATATACTTTTGGAAAGTATATGATCAAGACCTAGGTATGATATATGCTTTTGGAAAGTATATGATCGATACCAAATCCCAATGATCAAATGAGAAACTTAGTGATCAAACCCTGAAGAAGACCGTGTAAAATAGATCTTGATCTTCGGGTTGACCATGGGTCTTCCAGTATGCAGGATGTACAGGTATTGGGAATACCTGAAGGGTGATGTGATCATAAACGATTGTATATCCATGACGCTTCCATTCCGAGGGAGTGATGAAACAGGTCTGGATTTTAGTGACTCCTTTCAGTAGAGAAGCAATCCGATCTTAGTCCAAGTATTGGACATTGGTCTGAATGAGATTCAGATCCAATGAGAAGATTGGATTTGCGGTCTTGATTTAATCAAGCATCTGTGGGAGGTCCGTAAGATCTGGATTTGAGATGAGATCTCAACATCCAAGTCACTATACGTGGAATAATACAATCGCCCTGTCCTTATCTCCAAGTATCTGCGGAGAAAGCACATTATTCTTGAAAGGGTTCAAGAATAGTTCTTTTGATGAAATGTATATCCAAGCAAGGACTTGATGATTAAATGTGATTTAATTATCAAGCTTAAATATGAATATGATTCATATTGTGAAAATGATTATCTAAGATAATTAAATGAGATTTAATTATCAAAGATTAAGAGAATGTGGATAACACTATCCATGATATATGTGTGTTATAAATATGATTTATAATATACATATAATAAGAGAGAGAATTTATGTAAATAGCATTTGTTAATTAATAATGTGGATTGGATTCAAATTTGTTAATTAATTGGAAATGCAATTTACTAACTAGTTTGGGTTGTGAATATGATTCACATAATATTCAATGGCATGATTGAAATATTCACAAATTAATTTAGAAATATTTTTGTGAATATTTTTTGTGATTAATTAAGGAATAATTAAATAAATAAAATGGAGCAATAACCACCTTCATAGGTGGCGTCACCCATGAATGGTTCATGGGTGACGCCCCCCCTTTTTAGGAGGGTGGTTGGCTCCATTACATTTATCATATTATCTCTTAGTTAATTAATGTTTAAATTGATGTTGTTGTTTTTAACCAACAACAAATCATGGCCATTGATTTATCATGGACCAAGCATAGCCCTTGGATCCATGTGTCCCATGGATTGAGATCCATTGGATCCTAAACTAGTATATAAGGAGGGCTAGGGTAGCCTCTCCAGCGTACATGATTAAGAGTTGTACAAGGTGACAACTCTCTCTCTCTCTCTTTCTCATTCTCGCCCACTCTCTCTCTTTCTCTTCTCTATTAAGTGGCCGTCCACTTTGTGTTGAGAAAAGAGAGACTCTCGGCTTCTTCTTCGACGACTCGTGGATCTCCATCTTCTTTGGAGTTTCTTACTCTAAAGGAAGACGACGGATTTCGTTTGACGAAATCGGGGGAGCCATCGCTTGGATCTTCATCGAGGATTGCGGGAAGGAACGTGACTCATCATCGCGCCCGCAAGTGCGTTCTTCGTGGGTCGGACTTAAGATAGGAGGATCTCTACTTTGGGATCTCGCGATCACAACCACGCTTCAAGATGTATTCCTAATACTTTGTGGTTTGATGAAACGATCCGAGAAGTGTTCTCGTGATCATGTGGTTTCATCTTTAAAGTTAAAAAATTTTAATTTCCGCTGCATCTAGCGACTAGTGCGACTAGTTGCTCCGATTGCATACGATGCGATCGACACGCTTCCGTGATGTGCTTAAGGATTCATCAATTCTCCTTCAAGAAGTTATAGTTAAAATCATCTACATTTGGACCCTCGCACTTTTTGATATTTGTACTTTAGTCATGTTTATTTGAACTCATGTGCACCTCCACGTGCTTGTTGGGCTATTTGCAGTATTTTGTATGAACTTTTATGTTGTTATGGAAAGAATATGTTTTTCTAGAAATTGCATTTATATCCCTGTGCGTAAATTATTGAGCATGTCTGTGAATTGTATGGGCTTTTTGCATATTAGACCCTGAGCTTTCCACTATGTTATCTATTTGGTCCGTAAATTTAAAATATTTATAATTTAGTCCCGGTGAACTGTACTTAATTACATGTTGTGTTTTGGACTTAATAAATATTAAATTAATTAGAAAAATTATATAAAAATTACCATTGTCTCATGTTAGTGTGTAATATTTACTATTATTTTATTGGATTAATTTATATGCATTTTCTATTTTTGAAAAATCAAAAACCCTTAAAAATATCCATGATTACCTTCTAAAAATTATAAAAATTCGAAAAAAACTTTAAATTTTCCATAAAAATTATGTGTCCTTTTTTCTTGTTTTACCTCAAGTTTTCAATTTTTTTGAAAATTCATTATAAAAACCCTAAAAATTACAAAACAACCAAAATTCGTAATTTCAATTTTTTTTTGTAGCTTTTAACTTCTATTTTGTCATAAAATTTCTAACCTGGACTTATTGAATTTTAATTATTTTTAATCTGTAATTTAGTATGGACTGTACACTATCTTGATTTTTTGGCCTTATTTGATTTTTACAAAATCATAAAAATATTTTAAAAGCATAGAAAAATTATCAGAAATACTTTAATACCTAAAAAACCAAAAAAATACTTTATTTTCGGACTATAATTAGTTATCTAGAAAAATCCAAAAAGACTGTTGTGTTTGCTTTCTTTGATTTTTGCGCTTGTGTGTTTTATTCAAAAATTAAAAATCTAAAAATTAAGAACCACTAAAAATTTTATTTTTGGAAATTTGTCTACTTAATATTTCTCTCGTGCTCCTTGTATTTGACCCTGATGGCTATACCAGGTAAATAAAATAGCGAACCGCTTACACACTTGATTGATTGATTTTCTCTGAGTGGTTTTGTGCTTCTTGTTGAGTTTGCCTACTGATTGGGGTCGCAGTGACCATTGATTTATCTTGATTCGTAACCTTAGTCAGTAGGCCAATCATCAATCTTCGAACTTAGTATTTTTAGGAGTTAGATTTTTTTCATGGATAGATCGTAACTAGATACATTGTGGTTAAATTTAATTTTGGAGAATATTTAAGATTGCTAACTGTTAATGTTAGTTTTCTGAAAAGCACACTACCTTCATATTTAATTCATATTTTATTTAATGTCCATCAGAAAACACCAAAAATTCACAATAGCTTAGATTTTCACTCATCAACATCCAAGCCAAGTTTTAATATTTTTGAACATCATTTGGCCGAAAATTTTATTTTAGTCAGTATCATAGACTAAACTGCATTTCACTCTTTTATTGCATATAAAATAATAAAAAATTATTCTTTGAAAATCTTATCTATAAATACTCTAGAATTTGAACTAATGAGACAATGGCCTCCCTGAGTTCGAACATAGTCTTGCCCAAGTAAAAAATATGCTACCACTTCAAATTTTATTACATAAATAATTTAGCATTTTTTGATAAATCATGAAGTGTTTGACAACAATACGATAATTCCACATTCTTAGCAAGGGCATTTTGAGGTTTTTTAGAGGGGTGAAAAACGAAAAGACGGGAGTCGCTAAATAATGGCCTGACAACACAGGCTCATTATCGCAGAGGCGACTATTCCAATCCTTACGTTGATCAATAATTAACCTACACAAATAATCAAACAATTACGAGCGGGAGTTAAAATTTATTATACCCTACTAAGAATGTATAGTGGCAAGCAAATAGGGGTCGAACACAAGAAGCAAAGGAGTAAAGCAGGCTAAACAAAAGTCAAAGCGCCCAATGTCTTATGGATCACTTAGCCAACTTGAACTCTTTTTATGCGTTTTTAATTTTATATTTATTGTTTTTTTATTTTATAATTTTATATTTTGATTTTTAATTTCTGATTTTGTATATTCTCTTTATATTTTATATTTTTTTAGAGTTTCCATTTCTCTAAAATAGGCTATATAGAATTTATATATACAAGAGATATTAAATAGATATAAAAAGAGATAAAAATATTAAAAATACAGGAAATAAAGTTGTTTTGGCTTTTTATATTGTTTTAATGTTTTTTATGATTTTTCTATATTTTTCCTATTTTTTATTATTTTTAAAAGCAAAAATACTGAAAATAGTAAATAAGCAAAAAGACTGAAACTAAAATGAGGATGAAAAATATCAAAGAGTCCAAAATTCCTCAAGTTAATTTTAAAACAAAGAGAATAAAATGGAGAAAGATCGGGAACAGAGATTATATTTTTAGTTTTTCTGGAATTTTTAATATTTTTATGAAGTTCTAAGGCGCTTTAATACCTTTAGGGGTTTTCCTTTGAATTTTTTAGTGATTTTTGGAATCACACAGAAACACACAAAATATATTTTTTTTGGAATTTTTCAATAACGTTTTATAATTTTTATATATTTTCTAATGCAAACAGAACTAAAAATACATGTTTTTGAATATATAGAAATATTAGAATGCAATAAAAATGCAAAATAAAAATATAGTGTGGAAGCATATTGCAACAAGAATGTATGACTATTTTTTGGGGATTTTTTGAATTTTATAGATGCATGAAATAAATAGAGACAACAAAGATAACTACACAACTAATAAGGGCATATATGTAAATATTCAAAACATCCGGGCCCAAGTGCATTTTTTACAGAAAGTTATAACGTAATACAAAATTTTATGGATCAAATATAAATTTTAGAACCCGCTGGGATACAAGCGCAAAAATCCTAGCCCTCGCGTGCGTGCTTGCGCACGCCTGGGAGGACTTAAAAGCAATTACCAAAAATCGTAGAGGATACTTTGCAAAATACCCAAAAATATTACACGTTATGATATCTATCCTAGACTGGTACGAAATGACAAAACCCACGAGGGTTCCTGCGCAAAATACCCCTCCCACTCACGCGCACAAGCACGTGAGGTGACGTGGCCAAGGACTTAAGTGCAATAACCAAAAG
The DNA here is from genome assembly GCA_037367405.1 of Ottelia alismoides. NCBI lineage: Eukaryota > Viridiplantae > Streptophyta > Magnoliopsida > Alismatales > Hydrocharitaceae > Ottelia > Ottelia alismoides. Next base: position 191,342 of record JAZKJV010009784.1, read on the forward strand.
GTCCTGGGATGATATGCAAATTATACAAAATAGAACTAAATGCAGATGTAAGTTTAGGTACTAATTATTAATTACAAAAAACAGGATGGGTGGATACGCAAAATACCCCTCCAAGGTGCGGATCGAACGACTGATGCTCTTGACTAATCCACGTGTCGAGATCCTGACGCGTGATACCGGTTCGTTGATGACGGCTGGGATTAGATCCCAAGGGAAGATCGGAAGGCGCTAGTGCAACGAAGCGAACGACTCTTGTGCACCTAGGCGCTGGTTCTTAATCTGACGGCGGGGACGAGCGGTGGACGAACAGGGAAGAAGGCACGCTGCGACGACTTTCCTCCGATGATGGCGCCCCCCTCTGACGTGCTCTGAAGCTTCAAATGGGCCTAGGGCATTCCTGCAAAGTCCCTCTAGATGTTGGAAGCAATCGAAGGGGACGAGGTGGTCTGGAGCACTCGTACAGAGGTGGCAGAGCTATGGGGCTGAAGGGTCTCCAGCGAGCACCAAAAATCGCTCCAGTTGATGCGGTGTCCTTTGTACCTGCAAGGATGTGTTACATGGGTCGCGAGTAAGCTGTCATGACCCTCCAGAGGGCAAAACGAAGCGATTGGCAACGTGGGGTGTTTCGTCGTAGGTCGGCTAAACTCGACGCACGGCCAACGATGAAATACGAAGGTTCTCCAATGATTGAGAGAGATATAATGAAGGGGGAAATGCAGAGAAGATCCACAACTATCCTAATTTCTAAAGAGAATACAGGAAAAGGGAGAAAAAAGCCTCACCAAGGCGGCGCTAGAAGATGACTCCGGCGAGTGATCCGGCGAGGGGATACACGTTGTTCAACACCCACGACGGCCTCCGAAGGCTGGGATCGATTCCTGCTGTCACCAGAACGATCCTTGACTGCCTAGGGATCAGATTGGAGGGTGGAAGAGCGATGAAGAATTAAAGGAAGGTCAGGGGATCGATTTAAACACATTGATGGGGCAACAAAAAGAACGATGTGGCAAAGGCGACGCAGCAATGCGCGGCCCTAGGAGAGCTACCGACGTGCATCCTCGATCTACGATGAACAAAAGTCAAGAAGGAATCGATACGAGATAGTGAAAGACGTGCTCCCCGAAATTCCGAGAAAACGCCAAAAAACACAGTCTGACACTGAGCCAGACCTCGGTCAGGGAGTTGACCGAGGTCAACCGATGAAGGATTCTGGTTGTTCCACGTGGACCAACCAGAAAATTCGTTGGCAAAAAAGATTTATTAAATAGATTAAAAATAATAAATGATTTTATTATTTTTAGGTTATAGAACAAAAAATGTTTATTATTTTATAAAGTATTTTATTACGATTTTTAATTATTTTTTCAAGATTAAAAATTACAAGTTTCCCTTTTATTTATTTTATTCTGCTTTTAATATACACATATATTATAAATATTATTTACAAAATTATAAAAATATAAGAGTATAAAAATAATGATTAAAAATATAATTAATATTTTAATCGGTATAAGTATACAAGTAGGGTCCAAAACTCAACTTTCAAACCGTAACTCCGCAAAATATGAAACCACCATCATTAAATAGCTTATTAAAAGTTATAAACAATTAAAGTGATTTTGATACGTTTCGAATTTTTATTTAAGAGATACAAGTCTGGGAAGTTAGGATTTTGGAATCTTATTCAGATCATAACTTTTTATCTATACATTATTTTGTATGAAATTGATTTTTTTATTTTTCTATATTTAATTATCTACAACTTTCATGTACAAAGTTCTTTGTGTGAGGTATACAAAGAGAAACCAAAAATAGGTCCCAAAATGAATAAAGAATGAATTAAATAAAAGGGGTTTTTATTGTATTTTGGCCCTTATCTCCCCCTACTTTATTCCTTGTCGTCCTATTCATCTAGATGCCTAGGTCTCGGGGTTTCGGGTCATAAAATATTTGCAATATTTTATTCTTTTTCTTTTCTTTTCTTTATTCTATAATTTTAGCTTTAAAAATTGCATTTTATGTACTATTTACATAATGATGCATGAATGCTAAAATGCCTAAATTAAGCCTATTTACACGCATTTACTAGGGTTTTTAAGGTTAAAATGATAGAATAAAGATGATGAAACGTAGATTCATCATCCCCCTATACTTGCCTTTGCTAGTCCCTTGCAAACACTTATGCAAAAAGTGCATAAAAGAAAAACAAAGAAAAGAAAAAGAAGAAAATTGGATTGAATTTAATTATCAAGTTTGTCTTCACAAAATCAAAGTTTGGAGCTTAAGTAGGACCTTTGGTATTTTAGTGTGGGCAGAACCTTAATGAGAACCGGATTTGAAATCCAACAGCCTTCGAGAATCCCAAAACTCCACTCAAGTCTCCTTAATAGCCAGGTCAGAAATATTTCAACTCATACGCAACCCTTACGACTATGAATCTGATGGCAAAGAGACTAACTTCTCCAATATGACAACCCAATGATTCCCCAATCCAACAACTCATTCCTCGAGGAGCGGGGTATTCCCTTCTAAGTTCAAGTGGCAACCAACTCAAGAGGAGGGGTGAAGAGAAGAATGGACGGTAGCCAGTGTAGCTACCTACCCTAGGATGCAAGACCAGTATAGTCAAGTCAACCAGTTGCAGGCTCACATGATTTGACTCTGAATCTCAAGCTTTCTTATTGACTATGCACATATGTACACTCCGGCATGCATTTTTTTATTTTTGTACAGGCCTGTCCACTTTTTTGGAGTTTTTGCTCTTTGCTTTTTTTTTAATACTATGTACAACATCATCTACATAAGGAGTTTTTCCTCTTGAGTAAGTAGACTATGGATCTTTTGAAGCTTTATTGTGACCCACAATCTCCTTTCCTCAAAACTCATCATAACCGGATGGGTTGGGGTGCACTTCCCTCCCTATATGAGGACAAGTGTTTCCACATGTGTGCGTCTCATACCAGCAAATCCAGCCCCCTCGCCACTCCAACTGAGTTGAGCCAAGTGAAAGGTTCAGGTGCCCAAGTTAGGTCATTATCAACAAGAGTCGTGTGTGTGCTCTGAAATACTCTACTTTGGCAGACAAGAATCCATTAAACCAAGTCTTGTGATCCTCAAAGAATTAAGTCAACTAGACTTGAAGTACCTCAATTCCAACTCCTATAAGGTTCCTATTAATTAGGAAGATTTAAGGTCCAACCAAGCTCCAATCTTTGGATTTTACTTAGACTTGTTCAACTATCAAACTCTATCCGAAAAATGCGAATGCTATGCAAATGCCATGCAGAAAATCTTTTTGTGATGCAATTTTCAAAGATTTTGAACTTTTCTGGATTTTTGAAAAGATGATGCATATGCATTTTTAAGATTTTCAAAAAGATTTTTCAAATGTTTTTGGTATTTTAATTTTGCAAATGTTTTTGGGATCTTTGAAAACAAAGGATTTTGGCTAAAAACTAGGTACAAATATTTACATGGGGATGCATCTTTTATTTACAAGAAATGGATTTTAAGAATTTACAAAGGGCACATGGTCAACTTTATAGATATGCATAAAGAATTTTAGGTGAGATTTATGTATTCCTCAAACTTATTTGAAAAGTTTTTTTTAAACAGATTTTGAAAACCGTAGTCCAAACTACTTTTTATTAACATTTTTACAAACATGTACGCATATTTGAAAATCATTTTACAAAGGTTTTCCAAACTGTATATATAGATTTTTCAAATATTTTTGCAACCATTTTTCAAACCATTTGCAAATCATTTTTCAAACATTTTATTTCACACAAAGAAAATAATTTTACAATCAAAATGTTTTTATAAAGGTTGAAAACATGTAACAAAACGTTTTCCAAATAGTTTTCAAAAGATTTTAACAAGGATTTTCAAACTATTTTTCAAACATTTTGCAAAAACATTTTCACCTGATTTATTAATCAGTAACTACAAAAAGAATTTTGAGGAATAATAAACATCTTTTTATTAAGGTTTTTAATGAATTTTATAAGTATAATTAGCCATAATTATTAAGAAAAATATGAAAGTACGAGTTATGGCTAAAGTATATAAAGAGTATATACGACCCCCCTATATTGACCTTGAGCTATGTCCTCATAGATCAGAGAGAAAAGAGAAGACATAACTCGTACTGAGTATAGGAAAATTTAAAGAATAACGAATGAAGGAATGAACGAATGAGAAGTTGATCGTCCCATCTATACTTAGGATCAAATAATCCTAAGTATAGAAGATTGTACGCAATGCAGGGAGGGTTTGTTGGAAATGCGAGCCGACGGCGAGCCATTATGCAATAAATGTTATTGCAATTCACTCCTTAATCTGAAATAAAGAATACATAATTTGCATAATAGGTCCCTTAGTACAGTTAGGGTTATGTACCATGGCCATCTTAATGATCATACAGCTGTTGATTCCGTTATTGAATCATAGAGGCTGGTGCTTGGATGAATATCTAAAGAGTTAGATTGAGGACTCATCAAGCACCATCAAATGATTGTTAAGAGATGATCTCCAGCCTGAGAAGGAGATGGAAATCCTTTCTCTAAAGGTTGATATCTGACCGACCTCTTGATGCAGGTCCTCTGCATAGGAATAGAGATTCGGAGGTGTCAGACTAATTAGGTCAAAGAGTTGACTTAACGAGATCGAGATAACCAAAGTCCTCTATCGTATGCTGTCATGATATACGCACGCATCCTCTGACCAGAGACAGATGTGTTACTATATGTATGAGTATGTACATTTGGCAGACCAATAGGTTGATGACCTAATCAAGGTCTATACACCGGCACGCTGGTGTGCATATAAGGGCATATGAGTAATACGATCTCTCAAAGGGATCATACAGGTTCACTACTGAACCGTAAGACATGAGCTCACTCATGAGATATTGGGAAGAATCAAATTCCGTGCGCACGGTCGTCTCACCTTGGAAGCTTGACTGAATTTGTTGGTTTGATATATACTTTTGGAAAGTATATGATCAAGACCTAGGTATGATATATGATTTTGGAAAGTATATGATCGATACCGACTCCCAATGATCGAATGAGAAACTTACTGATAAAACCATGAAGTAGACAGTGTAAAGATGATCTAATACTTCGGGTTTATTCTGAGTCTTCCAGTATGCAGGATGTACAGGTATTGGGAATACCTGAGGGGGATGTGATCATAAACGATTGTATAACCACGACGCTTCCATTCCTAGGGAGTGATGAAACGGGTCTGGATTTTAGTGGCTCCTCTCAGTAGAGAAGTAACCTAATCTTAGTCTAAATATTGGACATTGATCTGAATGTGATTCAGATCAATGAGAAGATTAGATTTACGGTCTTGATTTAATCAAGCATCCATGGGAGGCACGAGATTTGGATTTGAGATGTGATCTCAATATCCAAGTCACTATATGTGGAACAATACAATCGCCCTGTCCTTATCTCCAAGTATCTGCGGAGAAAGCGCATTATCCTTGAAGGAGTTCATGGATAACTATTGTTGATATATATATATATATATATATATATATCCGAGCATTGAGAAAATGGATAATTAAATGTGATTTAATTATCATGAGTAATATGAATTTGATTCATATTATAAAGAGAGTTATCCAAGATAATTGAATATGATTTAATTATCAAAGATGTGAATAATGTGAATATGATTCATATTATTTGAACACATGAGATAAAGAGATCCAAGATGATTAAATATGATTTAATCATCATGGATAAGAATAACGTGGATAGCAATATCTAATTATTCATAATATATTATAAATGTGATTTATAATGTATTAGAGGGAGCTAATTATAATTTATATGTGTTGATTAATTATTATGTGTATTGGATACACATTGTGTAATTAATTGACGATGTAAATTATATATTGTTTTGGGTTGTGAATTTGATTCACAATTTTTCCATGGCAAGATTGCAATATTCTCAAATATAATTGTGAATTATTTTTGAAGAATAAAAAGCCAACAAAAGTTGTTGGAAATAAATAAAGGAGATTTTCAAGGAGATATGCAATCTCATGTATTTCCATGAGATTGCTCTCCCCATGGAAAGAGTGGGCGGCACATCATTCCTAATAGGAATGTGTGGCCGTCCACATGGAAGGTGCATGGAGATGAAATCTCCATGCACATTCTCTCCTTATTTATTGGTTTGATTTAGGACTAATTTATATTTGATTTTGTCAAATATATTTTAACCTAAATTTGTTGATTTTTACCAACAACAATCTTGACCATTGGATTGACATAAATCAATCTCATCCATTGATTTTATATGTCCCATGGATTGAGATCCATGGATCCTAAAACCCTATAAATAGAGAGGCATACCCATGCTCTGTCTTTACACATAATGCTTGAGAAGCATCTCTCTCTCTTTCTCTCTAGACGTCAGCCCTCTCTCTCCCTCTCATGGCCGTCCACCATGGATGCTACGGAGAGGTTCTTCATCGCCGCAGCATCGTCGTAATGCTGCCCGATCATCTGCTCGTGGATCTCCGTCTCCTTCGGTGCGCCTCGTTCGTGAAGAAGACGACGGATCTCGTGTGTCGAGATCAGAAGATCCACCTCTTGGATCATCAACATGGATTGCGAGAAGCACGCGGTTCATCCCCGCGCTCGCAAGCGTCTCGTCCGTCGGATCGGACTTGAGACAGGAGGTCTCTTCGTTTAGAGACTTGATCGCAACCACACTTCAAGAGGTAACCCTAATACTTATTTGTGGTTTAGACGAAACGATCCGAGAAGTGTTTTTGGATCATGTGGTTTCGTCACATAAAAAAACTTTAAATTCCGCTGCATCGAGCAACTAGTCCGACTAGTCGCTCCTCGTCGTATTCGATACGACGCACACGCTTCCGTGATGTGCTTGAGGATTTTACCATATCCTTCAAGTGGTATCAGAGCCAGGTTGACGGTTTCGAATATGATTCGAAAAACCGACGACGACTTGGGTTCGTTAAGGTCGCGAAAGTTTTTATCGCATTTGATTTCGCAGATCTGTTTAGTAAAAACTTTCGGCACTGTTTAAATTGTTTAAACACGAATTTAATTGGATTTTGTTCCCCATTAAATAAGGAAACCATAGGATCTGAATTTGCGTAAATCGGATTTCGTATGCTCAAGATATGGTTGTTTTATTGAACATATAAGCACTGTTGCGGGAACTGTAGATCTGAACGTGATTAAAATGTTAATTACCGTTTAGACTTGCCTCGAAATGCGTGAAACATCACTTGGTTTCTGTCCTAAATTAAATTAGCAATCTATGAAAATTTATTTTTTTGTAATTTGGATTTAATATGATTGAGATATGCTAATTTTAGTAAGTAGGGGTCACTGCTGAAATTACATTCCTAATCTAGAACCATGTGATTGTCAATTAGTGAAATTAATTGTTAATTTCGTGAAATAATCTTGAAAAATATTTGTAAGATATTGGAACATGATTATTTACCTAATTGACTTGGCCCCAACCAATTAATTGATTAGATTTGATCTAAATCATAATTGGAAACTACAATCTTCAAACTTGGTGCTTGAATAGGATTTGGGAATTTGTGTAGAAAATTTCCTTATAATCAAAAATGTTTTGATTATTACTATATGGTACAATTTCGGTTGAAGAACCGATGATCATCTCAAGTACAAATTAATCAATTTGGCATTATCCTTTCCCGAGGTGGATATGGTGTCTAGTCGGGGATCGCTGGGGTAGCGGGTTGCAACGTATGCGGTCCGTCCCACTCCCGTCGGTACTGGCCATGACAGCGGGTAGGGCCGGGATAATGTCCGAGGGATTAAGTTGTATTTTTCTAATTATTAAAATTCGAATTAACACGTATTTTGAGATATTACCATATATATTCAAGTAAAATAATCAAGTTTGATTGATTGAATTGGGATGATAATTAATTTAATATGATTAAATTGATTATGTCCAATTAGAATACTCTACTATGATTAGAGCTAATAATTCCCTTGGAAGAATTAATTGTATGAATGTGAATCATAGTAATTAAATAAATTTGAATAAGAGATGGAGGATCACATAAGTGACATCCATGGTCTCCCGTCAAGGCGAAGGGTTTTGTCGCCAAATATTATGTGTAGGAGACGCCTGTCCGAAGTGACAGCTCCTGCATATGATTCATTTGGATCGGGCTCATCGCTTCTCGAAAGAGTAAGGACGTATGCGTAGTGACCCCAATATCGAGTCCTCATACTATGGGGGTGATATTGGATTGCGCATAGCGAGTTGTATTCCTGTTGACGGTTGGTTCAATTAATGACAGGTCAACATCACCTTAGGGGTGGTGGGCCTGGGTGTTAAAGACCGAATTGGGAGATGCAAGTTGGACTTGCAAGGCGGAATGTGTTCCCGCTTCTTTTTATCCGAGTTGTAAGTTCTCATATTATTGGGATGCAACAAAGATAAGGAAGGAGATCTCAGATCTTGCTTGAGATATAATGGTAAGTATATCTCTTACATTGAAAGTGATTAAGGGAATGAACTTTCAATGTTGACATGGCAAGACAACTTTGATATAAAAATTCCTAAATTAAAGTAAAATATGTATATATATAAATACATACATCTATGCAAATTTCTTATTTCAGATAATCCTTCATTAAAACCCACTCAATGATATACTCAATAATAACCAGTGAAATATCTTGGATTGGACTCATGATCCAGATATTGTACTTGCAGTTGGACACACAATGTATGTGGTTGCAATGAGCAAGTTTCCTCATAATAATGAGGAATGATAATTAAATAAGACAATAGGACTAAAACCCTAGGGTTTGTATGTCTCTATAAGTCTTGATCTCATCGAATGTACTTTTGAAGTGACATGTCGATAATGATCGTAATTATCATATAATCCTTATAAAATCTAAGAAGATGTTATGGCATACATATGTGCTCTCGACATATAATCATGAATGACATGGTTCTCTGCATTATGCAGAATGGTGGCTCTATAGGAGATGATGTATTCAAATTGTTTGAGTACCTACCTGAACCTAAGTTTTAAGAGTTTAAATGGATGTAGATACGATGAGTGTCATCATTCTACTATCTTTACTCTAGTCATTCATGAAGCTTCATTATATTCATATTGTATGAATTGAATAAAGCATGTATAAATGTTGAAATTCTCTTATATTGAAATTTTTTGATTTTAATATAAGAAATCCTCTGTCTTGAGCAATGGTTGCTTATAGATAAAGGGAGCACAGTGGAAGCATGGGTTGGACCCAAGTAAGAAGTATAGTCAAAAGGAGTTGAATCTACTTCTGTGACTTCCATGTAACATCCAAAGAGTTGGATGAATGCCAATACTGCAATAAGTTGATGTGTTGATAGTATGACTATCATATCTATCTAGAATCCTTAGAGAAGGAATCGGATAGTACATCAGAATAATCTACTTATAATCATTGAAATTGACTTAATTATTTGATAATATAAAGTCTAATAATTGTATCTCAATCTTCTAATGACACTTGCAATTGGTTGCATGTGTATTAGAATATTAGAAATCTGATCTTAAGGTTTAATGGTCATCTAAGTTGGAATTGATGTAATTGTTGCAACAATTTCACCTGATGAATATACTTCATATTTTCAGTGGGAGTCCTTAATCTTAGAGAATGTCTCTATGACCTAGATATTAGATTACACTCATTATTTATGTCCAAATGTTTGAAATAAACATGAATTCTGTGATAAATCTACCATAAAGAGTTATGATGGAGATATTTCAGATAGTGATCTAAAATCTTATGGACTCTACTAAATTAGAAAATTAATGAATGGTTCATTAAGATTTCTAATGCTGAAAAATAAACCATTAAAGATCATTAGGAGGATGAAGATCATTTGATAATGATCTAGCATCATGTTTTGGACATATGTCTGTTGATATGATCAATAGAATAATAAGATATGAAACTTTAGATTGTCTAAAGGTTCAAATCTTACATACTTGTGAATATTGTTTTCAAAAGTAGAAATGTTCAATACACCCTCCCTTGGGAATGGTGTAAAATGTCAAGGTATTCGTGATCTCATACATATTGATGTATGTGAATCATCTATATCATAGTAAACATTATGTATATGTGATATCTATTGATGATTATGTATGATATGAAATTTCTTCTCTTCACCTAAGAAACCTTTGAAATGTTCAAAGATTTCACAATTTTGGTTTAGAACCAAGATTTGAAGGAAGATGAAATGAATTTGATCTAACCAAGGTAGCTTGTACCTATTAGATGAATTCAAGAAATACCTTATGGAGATATGAATATCATTCCTATCTCAATCCTCCTAATGGACTTTAACTCAATAGAGTTGTAGGGAGATACAATTGATCATGTGTGACATGATTTGATCAATGATTAATCTTAGCATAATTATCTCTTAGTTTCCATGTATATATATATATGTGGTAGAGACTACATTGTATATATCCTTAATAAAAGTTCCATGTGATTAAGTTGGAATCTAGCACCAGATAGTGCTACTTCATCAGGAAATTAAAAGATGGTATTGGATACCTACTTTATGACCTTGAGATTCTTAAAAGATCTCATCTTTGAGAATATGATTCTTATAGGATGACTCTCTTGAGAATCAAGATGAAAATGAAGTAAAGGAACCCATTTAATCTTGAAAAGATAATGAGGCTCCTGAAATCGGAAACAAAAATAGATAATTAAAGATGAAACATTAATACCTCTTCAAATAAGTTTGAGGATGGATTCCATGTGTCAGTTAAATCTGACAATGATCGGACTTCATGTGATGAAGCTCCTGAGGATCATGACATGGAAAGATGGATGTTAGCAATAAAGTCTAATGTAGACTTCATATACAAGTGTTGTATATGGACCCTCAAGGATCCACCTATATGGATAATACCCATTAAGATGTAAATGGATCTTCAAGAGAAAGAGGGAACCTGATGAGAAGGTGGAGACATTCAAAGCACGGTTCGTAGCCATAAGCTACACACCGAAGAGAAGACATCGCTTGCGATGAGACTTGCTCTTCAGTGACCATGTTTAACCCATCAGAATATTGCTAACTGTAGCTACACAACTCGACTATGACATCTTTATGATGTGAGTCAAGATCGCATTCCTCTATGAATACCTATCTGAGGATATTCATATGAAGTAGCCGCAGGGCTTCATGGTTGAGGAAAGCAAGGTGTGCAAGCAAAAGAACTCCATATTTGGACTCAAATAAGCTTCTTGTAGTTGGAACATTGATGAAATTATAAATGTTATGATTTCAGATAAAAATCTTGATGAACCATGTGAAGCTTAGTGGGAGTGCCATTGTGTTCATCGTGCTAAATGTAGATATTATTCTAATAATTTAAAATGATATAAGAATAATAATAAGTGTTTTATAATTTGGTTGTTCCATACCTTGAGATATGATCTCAAGGATACCTCTTAGATCTTAATTCTGAAGTCGTTCAGAAGCAAAGAGAAGAGGGTATTGGGACTATCGCATTAGTAGTACGCCTTGGACTTATTCCATTTTCTGGAAAATTTCAAGAAAAGCTTCCTTCTCTTAAGATGTGGTAGTGACCCATCTAAAGGGATAGCACCTCAAAGAGTTGAGGAAGTGAATGCTAGAACTGCTTGCACTTGTGCATCGGTTACGAGAAGCTGAAGTGTATGCTGGATGTGTACAAAAGCCATATGTCTGCCATGCAGTGAGAGTAGTAAACTGTTACTAATCCTACTCTGGAAATAAAACACTTAGTTGCAGTAATAACAATATCTTCAAAAGATGATGAAACTTAGAGATAGTGATCTCAAAGTCTTATCTTCAAAAGTTTAAGACCTTATAGATAGTGATCTATAAGGGTCTTAACTTTAGATACCTTAGGAGATAGAAATCTTCAGGAGTGAATGTATTCTAATAAGGATTATGGGAATACTGGTTATAATAATTAATCGAGCTAAAGTGTCAAGGACACTATGACAAAATTGAGTATTGGTTGCATAAGATGCAACATTCGCATTGGATGCGAGCACTGTTACAGGGGATATGCAAGTGCCGTAAGAGGACTTGGCATAGTCTCTTGGGAACATAGTGACTGATCGACTTACCTAGCTATTTTCTAAATAGCCTATGATTGTCACATGAGTGTGGGTATAAATGACTAGCCCATGGCTCTTTGGGCTAGTGGGAGATTGTTGGAAATGCGAGCCCACAGCGAGCCATTATGCAATAAATTTTATTGCAATTCACTCCTTAATCTGAAATAAAGAATACATAATTTGCATAATAGGTCCCTTAGTACAGTTAGGGTTATGTACCATGGCCATCTTAATGATCATACAGCTGTTGATTCCGTTATTGAATCATAGAGGCTGGTGCTTGGATGAATATCTAAAGAGTTAGATTGAGGACTCATCAAGCACCATCAAATGATTGTTAAGAGATGATCTCCAGCCTGAGAAGGAGATGGCAATCCTTTCTCTAAAGGCTGATATCTGACCGACCTCTTGATGCAGGTCCTCTGCATAGGAATAGAGATTCGGAGGTGTCAGACAAGTTAGGTCAAAGAGTTGACTTAACGAGATCGAGATAACCAAAGTCCTATATCGTATGCTGTCATGATATAGGCACCCATCCTCTGACCGGAGACAGATGTGTTACTATATGTCTGAGTATGTACATTTGGCAGACCAATATGTTGATGACCTAATCAAGGTCTATACACCGGCACGCTGGTGTGCATATAAGGGCATATGAGTAATACGATCTCTCAAAGGGATCATACAGGTTCACTACTGAACCGGAAGACATGAGCTCACTCATGAGATATTGGGAAGAATCAAATTCCTTGCGCACGGTCGTCTCGCTTTGGAAGCTTGACTGAATTTGTTGGTTTGATATATACTTTTGGAAAGTATATGATCAAGACCTAGGTATGATATATGATTTTGGAAAGTATATGATCAATACCGACTCCCAATGATCGAATGAGAAACTTACTGATAAAACCATGAAGTAGACAGTGTAAAGATGATCTAATACTTCGGGTTTATTCTGAGTCTTCCAGTATGCAGGATGTACAGGTATTGGGAATACCTGAGGGTGATGGGATCATAAACGGTTGTATAACCATGACGCTTCCATTCCTAAGGAGTGATGAAACGGGTATGGATTTTAGTGACTCCTCTCAGTAGAGAAGTAACCTAATCTTAGTCTAAATATTGGACATTGATCTGAATGTGATTCAGATCAATGAGAAGATTAGATTTACGGTCTTGATTTAATCAAGCATCTGTGGGAGGCCCGAGATCTGGATTTGAGATGTGATCTCAATATCCAAGTCACTATATGTGGAACAATACAATCGCCCTGTGCTTATCTTCAAGTATCTGCGGAGAAAGCACATTATCCTTGAAGGAGTTCATGGATAATTCTATTGTTGATATATATATCTAAGCATTGAGAAAATGGATAATTAAATGTGATTTAATTATCATGAGTAATATGAATTTGATTCATATTATAAAGAGAGTTATCCAAGATAATTGAATATGATTTAATTATCAAAGATGTGAATAATATGAATATGATTCATATTATTTGAACACATGAGATAATGAGATCCAAGATGATTAAATATGATTTAATCATCATGGATAAGAATAACGTGGATAGCAATATCCAATTATTCATAATATATTATAAATGTGATTTATAATGTATTAGAGAGAGCTAATTATAATTTATATGTGTTGATTAATTATTATGTGTATTGGATACACTTTGTGTAATTAATTGACGATGTAAATTATATATTGTTTTGGGTTGTGAATTTGATTCACAATTTTTCCATGGCAAGATTGCAATATTCTCAAATATAATTGTGAATTATTTTTGAAGAATAAAAAGCCAACAAAAGTTGTTGGAAATAAATAAAGGAGATTTTCAAGGAGATATGCAATCTCATGGATTTCCATGAGATTTCTCTCCCCATGGAAAGAGTGGGCGGCACATCATTCCTAATAGGAATGTGTGGCCGTCCACATGGAAGGTGCATGGAGATGAAATCTCCATGCACATTCTCTCCTTATTTATTGGTTTGATTTAGGACTAATTTAAATTTGATTTTGTCAAATATATTTTAACTTAAATTTGTTGATTTTTACCAACAACAATCTTGACCATTGGATTGACATAAATCCATCTCATCCATTGATTTTATATGTCCCATGGATTGAGATCCATGGATCCTAAAACCCTATAAATAGAGAGGCATACCCATGCTCTCTCTTTACACATAATGCTTGAGAAGCATCTCTCTCTCTTTCTCTCTAGACGTCAACTCTCTCTCCTTCTCATGGCCGTCCACCATGGATGCTATGGAGAGGTTCTTCATCGCCGCAGCATCGTCGTTATGATGCCCGATCATCTGCTCGTGGATCTCCGTCTCCTTCGGTGCGCCTCGCTCGTGAAGAAGACGACGGATCTCGTGTGTCGATATCAGGAGATCCACCGCTTGGATCATCAACATGGATTGCGAAAAGCACGCGGTTCATCCCCGCACTCGCAAGCGACTCCTTCGTCGGATCGGACTTGAGACAGGAGGTCTCTTCGTTTAGAGACTTGATCGCAACCACGCTTCAAGAGGTAACCCTAATACTTGTTTGTGGTTTAGGCGAAACGATCCGAGAAGTGTTCTTGGATCATGTGGTTTCGTCACATAAAAAAATTTTAAATTCCGCTACATCGAGCAACTAGTCCGACTAGTCGCTCCTCGTCGTATTTGATACGACGCACACGCTTCTGTGATGCGCTTGAGGATTTTACCATATCCTTCAGGGTTAAGGGTGGGAAAGAAAATATCATACTCTGACTGTCTCCCCCTATACTTAGGGTAAGATATCCTAAGTATTGACAAGAAGAGGAGACAGTGGAGGGGATCAAAGGATAGAAATACTTATATGCACACCCCCTATACTTAGGAAAAAGTACATCCTAAGTATAGAAAACTAACAAAAAGGGGTGACACCTTTCTGATAGATCAAGAATATAGAAAGGGAAAAGAAGAAAAGAATAAAAGAGATCAGAGTTGGAATATGAACAACTCAAGATGTACATCCCCCCTACACTTAGGATAAAGTGCATCCTAAGTGTATCAATGATGAAGGGGATGACATCATGTCGGTCGAATAAGATCGAAGAGGAGGAAAAGAAGAAAAGAAAAGTCATTCAAAAATGTTTTGCTCTGCTTTGTCTTCCTCTACTGCTCTGGAAATATCAGGCTCATCCCTATAAATTACTTGAATAGAGTCAACAACAGACAAGAATGTATCATGTTCAAGGTAAGGCTTCAGAAGTTGTCCCTTGACTACAAATGGTTGTGCGTCAGCTGGCATATTAGATATCAATACACTTCTATTGTCACGGGCATGCTTAACTAGAAACGGCCCAGTCCATTTGCTCTTCAATTTACCGAGAAAGATCTTTAGTTTCGCATCAAACAACCACACCTTCTGACCTGGTTCGAAGGACTTGCGGCAGATATGCTTGTCGTGCCATGTTTTGACCTTCTCCTTGTACATTAGGATGTTGTCATATGCATAATCTTTGAATTCCAATAATCTATTCAGATCCAATTTTCGGTTCTTTTTTGCTCTCTCAGAATCCAAATTACTAATGTTGATGGCCCATAGAGATTTGTGAATGAGTTCAACGGGCAGACGACATGGCTTTCCATACACAAGGCGGTAGGGAGACATTCCCAAGGGTGATTTGTACATTGTTCTATAAGCCCAAAGAACTGAATCAAGCAGTTGAGACCAGTTCTAACAATCCGTACGTACAAGCTTCTGTATAATTGTCTTGGTCTTTCTGTTTGAACATTCAGCTAAGCCATTGGACTATGGGTGGTAAGGTGAAGCAACACGATGTTCAATGCAAAATTCCTGAGTCAGCTTCTTCACCTCTCTGTTTATGAAATGACTACCCCTGTCAGATATGAGAATCTTGGGGATCTTGAATCATGCTATGATGTGATCTCTCAAAAATCGACAGACAGTCCTACTATCGGTATTTCGGGTTGGTATAGCCTCCACCCAACGACTTACATAGTCGACGGTGAGCAGAATATATTCATAACCTTGGCCATTGGGAAATGGGCCCATAAAGTCGACGCCCCATGCGTCGAAGACTTCCGATATCTGAATGAATTTCAGGGGCATCGTGTCTCTCATTCATATAGTTCCACCCATCTTCTGACAGTCAGTGCAGCATTTGACATACTCATCTACATATTTAAATAGTGTAGTCCACAGAGGCCACTCTGAAGAACTTTCGTTGTCGTTCGTCTTCTGGAATGATGTCCTCTAGAATCTTGATCATGACATAAAGCGAGGACACTTGGAACTTCCTCTTGAGGAATGCACCTTCTCCAGATACGGTCTGCCCCCTCACGAAATAAGTATGGATCCTCCCACTGGTAGAAATGGATTTTAGACAAGAATCTGACTATTTTCAAATTAGGCCAATCCTGTGGGATTTTCTTGGTCACGAGATAATTCACAATGTCCGCATACCATGGAAGCGAGGTGATTGACAGAATTGCCTCATCTAGAAAGGTTTTTGTGATTGGTTGCAGGCTCATCTCAGGAGATTCCGACTCAAGAAGCCGTGACAAATGATCGGCCACCACATTCTTTACCCCAGGTTTATCTTTAATTTCAAGGTCCAATTCCTAGAGGAGAAGGATCCACCGAATAAGGCGTGGTTTGGTGTGCTTCTTCTGCTGTAGATACCGGATGGCTGAATGGTTAGTATAGATGATCACTTTAGATCCGAGAAGATAGGATTTGAACTTCTCCAAGGCAAAGACTACCGCTAGCAGCTCTTTTTAGGTGACAATGTAGTTTCGCTGGGCTTCATCGAGCATTCGACTGGCGTAGTGAATTGCAAATGGCACATTATCTTTCCTCTGTCCAAGTACAGCACCAATGGCATAATCTGACGCATCGGTCATTATCTCAAAAGGTTGAGTCCAGATCAGTGGCTGCAAGACAGGGGCCTGTGTGATAAGTTATTTCAGCTGATTAAAAGCAACGAGCACATGATCATCTACAATGAATTCATTCTCCTTGCCGAGCAACTCATTCAACGGTATGGCCAATTTGCTGAAATCTTTGATGAATGCGGTAAAATCGACATGGCCCAAGAAAGACCTGACTTGTTCGATTGTTGTAGGTGGCTCTAGTTTAGAAATTACATCCACCTTGGTTGGGTCAACCTCCATGCCACGTTTAGAAATGACGTGACCCAGCATGATTCCTTCGGTCACCATGAAGTTTCTCTTTTCCCACGAGAGTACAAGATTTACTTCGCAGCACCTCTGTAAGACTCGGTCTAAATAATCCAGACATTGATCGAATGAATCCCCGTAGACCGAAAAATCGTACATAAAGACCTCAAGAAAGTTGCCCACCATGTCGGCAAAAAATGCTAGCATACACTGATGGTTCCGATATCGCAGCGTTAAGAATGTGTTATTATCATTCATGCTTAAAGAATAATGATTGAGTCGTTCGTTATAGGTGGCAACCGGAATCGGTCAAGAAAATAACCACAAATAATTATTTAATTTTTAATCGAGTGGTTTTATGTTTATTTTACTTGGGCAAGTCCCAAGGTCGATCACAAGGAGGAAAAGGAACAACCTAGAATTATGTCTACCAAAATTCATGCACGGTTTTCGAGGCGGTCTTTTTTTATGGAACTTTTAATGCAAATAAGGGATGCAAGATGCAATTCCGGCCTATTTTAGGGACTAAAATGCATTTTTATGTTCAATCAATGTCCAAAAAATACGAAACCTGGCCAAGATGATAATTATGGGGAAATGAATGCACTGTAATTTTTTGACTTTTTGGATGCAATATGAATTTTTTATGAATTTTTATATGCAAACAAAATGAATTTCAATATTTAATTATAATAAATATTAAACCTACTTGTTTTCAAGTAATAAAATTATCTAAGATCTATCACTAAGTAATGGATCCTAGAAAAATCCTAAACCTCAAAAATGTGAGATCTAATACCTATTA
The DNA here is from genome assembly GCA_037367405.1 of Ottelia alismoides. NCBI lineage: Eukaryota > Viridiplantae > Streptophyta > Magnoliopsida > Alismatales > Hydrocharitaceae > Ottelia > Ottelia alismoides. The sequence continues at coordinate 209,521 of JAZKJV010009784.1, forward strand.
AAAATTAAATATTGAAATATGCAAAATGATTTTTACAGGGCAAACTATGCATGCAAATCCAATTCTTTTTGGGAACAATATCAAGCACAATTAACTCTACAATATTTAATTTTTCGAGGATTTTTAGAGCAACGATTAATTGATGGGAAATTTAAGAGCATGGACTGGGCAAAATCCGCAATTTTCCACAGAATAATTAAATATCAATTAATCATGAATCACAAAAATATCCACAATATATCAACACGTAGAGAATTAAATGAGAAACATCATGCTATTTTTTGAATTATAAAATAATGCAAGGTATATGTCTAAAGATGGAGGAGAAAACAAGGGTCTCTCTGCAAAATAGAATATATATATATAAATGCAGTACGGGGATGTTCTTGTAATTACCTATAAATGGGGGTGAAATTTACAAATTGACCAGAGGGGCACATGCTAGACCTTGGACTTGACGGCGAAAAGGGGAACCTTCGGGGGGCTTTTGCAAATGATCCAGCAGGTCACGTGCAGTGCACGTGACCCCTGGGGATGACGTTCGGCTGACGACGACCTCCCCGCCCTCACATGCGTAGCCGTGGCGGGGAGTCTCGGGCTTGACGTGCTAGGCCACGAAGGCGGAGGCAAGGAGGCGGGCCGATGGCTTTGTTGATGAAGTCGTTGGCTGTCAGAGTTGATGGAGAGGCGGTAGATGAAGTGTCGCCGGCGATGGATGATGAAGAAGTCGGAGAAGCGTTGGCGAAGTAGCGCGTTGTTGTGGGCAGAGTCGTGGTCGGAGTTGATGTTGTCAGAGAATAAGGTCGTTGATGAAGTCGTAGGCTCTATGGGACAAACCGGAGCAAGGCAGAAGTGCGGGGAAGACCACCGCATCTGCAACGAGGACCGGAGGCTGGCTCGGATCTCGCCTACAAAGAAGCTCACGGCGCTGTCACCGCCGCGGTTGAAAGGAGGAGCAGCTTGGCGGATGCTCGAACGAGGTCGGGGGTACGGAGCTTAAACAGGAGAGAGAGGGAGGGGGCCGGCGATGGATGCGAGATGAGCGGAGGCGGAGATCACGGAGGTGGTTGAGCGGATCGCGAAGATTACGGGCGACGGTTGCGAGGTTTGCGCTTGTTTGGGAAGGGGGTGCGGGAGGACGACGACCACAGGCCATTCGATCGGTCGAGATTGAACGGCCTCGAATGTGCCACGTCGCGACGGGCGGAAGAGAAAGGATGGCGCGCCGCACGTGCTTGGCGCGTACCTTGGTGGCACGTGCCACGCACGTGTGCGATCTTTTATTTATTTATTTATTTATTTTTAATAAAACAAATAATAAAAACCTCAAAAGAGCTGACACATGGCAGCTCCAGGTGCTGCCACATGTCAGCACCAGAAAATTCAAGAAATTAATACTTTGTAAAATGTGAAATAAATAGCAAATGACCTTGGGTCGAAAAAGTTCCTTCACAAAAATTGCTCGTCTCGATGAGATCTACAACTTTCATGAAGACATCAAAACAAAAATCGATAAATTGCACAAAGTGATTTTTTGGGGTATCCCATGTACATAGAATACCTTGATTTTTGGGTTTTGTAATTTTTATGTCATTTTTAAACCGGATAAAAATTCGGAAAAAATATGGTAAAGCAAAAGATAGATTGTTACACCTTAGTCTAATTTTTTTGGATTTTTGTTAATTAATAAAATATGTACATAAAATGTAAGGTCAAAAACCGCTAAAATACACAATGTACAAAAGAGGCCCAAAACCCAACTTTCACATATGAGCTCCAATTCACTTGAACTTCGTCTTGTTTTGAAGGTAGTTGAATGTGCATTAGTTCAAAAGTGAGTAGGATCAAATTGGACATTGGATGGGGAAGATATGGGGTTTTTAGTCCGGAAATCCTAAAACTAGGGTTTAGGTTTTTGGTCCACTTATTTGGTTTAGTGATTTTTTTGTATTTTTCATTTATTTTTGTTAGTGATATGTACATAGTGGAGGTGGTTTTGGTTATTCGGAGCAAGCATGAAGGAGTTAAAAATCAGGGAAGTTAGGCTATTTACATGTCATTTTTGGCTTGATTTTTTGGCTTCTTATTTTGTGCAAAAATGATGGATAAAATGTTATTCTTATGAAAACATACCTAAATGCTAATTATGCAGAATAAATGCAGAAATGCTGATGATTTTGAGGGAGTTGAGCTTAATAAATGAGATTTAGAGTGATGAATCCGAGATTCATCATACACCTTTGAAAAGTGGATGGGGCATTGCAGAGCCCGAACGGCATCCGTCTGAAGGCATATGTACCAAAAGGATAGGTGAATGTGGTCTTCTATTGGTCTTCAGGAGCGATAACAACTTGATTATACCTAGAGTATCCATCACAAAAGCAGAAGTAATCCTTCGCGACCAGTCTCTCCAAGATCTGGTCGATGAAGGGTAAAGGAAAGTGGTCCTTCTTGGTGGCAAGATTAGGTCTTCTGTAATCCATGCATACTCGCCAAGATGTGGGTACTCTAGTTGCGATCTCCTCTCCTTTATCATCCTTTACAATGGTAATCCCTGATTTCTTTTGCACAACATGCAAAGGGCTCACCCATTTGCTATCGGAGATGGGATAAATAAACCCCGCATCACACCATTTCTGGATTTCCTTCATAACAACCTCCCGCAGATTAGGATTCAATCTCCTTTGGAGTTCTCGAGAGGGCTTGAAATCTTCTTCCAGGAAAATGTGATGCGAGCATAGTGATGGATTGATCCCATGGAGATCCAATGTTCGCCAGCCTATCGCCTTGCAGTTGTGTTCAAGAACCTCCATCAGACGAGATTCTTGGCCTTTAGTCATATGCACATTGATAATGACTAGGTACATGTTAGGTTCTCCCGTAAGAAAGCCATATTTCATATTGGAGGGCAAGGGGTTCAACTCTGGTGGGGTCTGAGTTGCTTCCAAAGTGACTTCAGCTATTAATTCAGGTGGCGATTCATTCATCTGTTCAGTGTCCACATACTCTGTTCTGCCTCTTCATTAAGATCGTGACAAAATGTTTCAATAATTTCCTCTTCATCACACGATTCTTCAATAATTTGCTCTTGATCTTGAAGGCACATCACCTTCGCGGAAGTTTCATCCAGTGTATCAGCAAGTACCTCATCCTGATTATAAGGGGAAATTCGACTGCGGTCTCCAATCCCTCTTCGAGGCAAAGGAGTTCATGGATCTCATTGTCATCCAAAAATAGGTCGGTGTCTTGAATTTCTTCCAGAAAGGCGTAGTCTTCAGAATACTCAATCACCCTTGTGCATGATGCAGATGTTCTTTTTAGCGATGCTGTATCGGACAGGGTCTCTATTTTGATTATTTCGCTGCCAATGCCAAAAGTAATTTCCCCAGTCCCATAATTAACCACTGCATTTGATGTTCGCAGGAATGGTCATCCAAGTATGATTGGGGTTAGGAGTAATGGAGCGGAGACGTCCATATCTAGTACCACAAAATCGGCTAGGAACTACTTCCCCTGAACCATGACTACTATGTCCTCCAGCAGACCCCTTTGATGCTTAACTGATTTGTCTGTGAACTGCAGAATCATCTTTGTAGGTTTGAGCGTTCCTAGCCTGAATTTTGTAAGCAGTGAGGCTTGCATTAGGTTGACAGATGATTTGTTGTTGAGCAGTGTTCGTCTAAATTCCTGATTGAACATCTGACAACGCACAAGATGTGCTCCCATATCTGGCTTCTTATCCGGGAGGTTGCTGATGGCATTAACTGTGACTATTGTGAGGATATGCTTTTCGAACTTGCCACATTTATTCATGGAATTCTGAGGGTGAGGCCTGCACTTGGTGGTGCATACATCTTTCAATCCTTTCTTTACAGCTGGCATGTACTCAAGAGCTTTCATCAATGGCATGTTCAATACTAAATTCTGAATGATTTCTATGATGGCAGGATCAGACAAAGCATTTTTCAAATTTTTCATTTTTTGTGTTTTTTTGTTGCTTCTGGGAAAGGAATATCTACAGAATCTCCACAAATGTCATTCAAAATAGTGTCCATATTGTTGTGTACAGGTAGATGGCAAAAAGGAATGGAATCATCTACAATGTGTGGATCAAAAATGGCTGGCTCGTCTTCAGGTGCAGGCATTGGACTCGCTGCAGGTGCAAGGTTCCTTTTGTCAGGAGCTGCTTCTGGGGCAGGTGCAGACGTCTCCAATGTTGGCCTATCTCCACCAAGGTTGCTACTATCTATTTGTGTTTTGTTGTTTTCTTCATTTTTTGTGATTTTCTGGTTGGTTGTGCTGCTTCAAAAATACTTCTTGTCCCTTGCGTCGGTCGAACTAACGATTCCCCGTCAGATGCAAGATGCTTCCCCTTCGTCGTTGTCGATGGCTGGAGTGTCCTACCGCTACTGAGAGTAACAACATTAGATAAAAAGAAATTTAATTCACCTGAATATGGTTGGACACTACCGACTACCTGATCCTTGCGTCGGAAATTGTTCGGGTTAGCTTCGACTTGAGCAGGTATGGTTGTCTTCGCAGCTGTCAAATCGTCGATCTTCTGGTTCATCTTAGACATGTTCTTCATCAACTGTTCAAGGCAAGAAAGGGCTAGATTGACCGGCACAATCTCGAAAGAATCCGCCTATTGGGGTCTAGGATGTTGGTATGACTGGTGAGACTATGATTCGTATCCTTGTGGGAATTGGTGAGGAGGAGGGTTGGAGGAATACTAAGAGTTCTGCTGGTAATACGGAGCAGCCGGTTGCTGATAATATCCATGGTCACGGTATCCAGACTGCTAAGGACCATGCTGATAATTCTGTCTCCATGTGTTTCCCTGAGACGGAGGTTGGTACTGATACGAGGGTTGGAAGGGCCACCCACCCTATTGCGGTTGGTGATAGGGCATGTTGCCCATGTTTTGACCCTGGGAATGTCACTGAGGACGAGTCAGATGCACTTCATTATTCCATACACCATTGATTTCCTGGATCAGTGGTGAGGGTGGAGAGAGCTGCTCAGAGTAAGAGGACCGGGGCTCTGGTTGATACGCAACCATATGTGTCTGAGGCTGCGGTAGCTGCTCCAGAACCTGCACGTAATACACGTCCTGAATAGGTTGGGGTTGCGGTGGAGTCGGCTGAGGGGTTTGATGTAGTACTTGCTCCTTCTTCTTAGCGGTCGGCTCGGCAGTAGTAGACACAGCGTTGCACATGTTGGCGTTCAGGGCACGAACGAGCTGTTTCATCTGCTGTGAAATCACGTTGAGCTTTTCCAAGCCCTAGGTCCTTTTCTCTATCACTGATAATTTTTCGAGGTCCTGTGACCTCTTCTCGATGATGTCCACCTTAGACAGATGGCTCCCAATGATACTCAAGTTGGAGCTCTCATCCTTGTCTTCGGTGTGAGAAGCCATGTTCATGGGCTTCGGTCGGTATCTTCATGTATGCTCGGGATGAGGATTGAGTAGCTTCTCCTTCAGCCATTTCCTCGAAGACATTCAACACCACATCCTTGCCCTTGTTAAAATGTGAGCCACCGCAAGCGGCATCGACAAGCTTCTAGCTCTCAAGTAAGAGCCCACCAAAGAAGTGTTGTACAAGACTTGTATTTGGAATTTCATGGTGGGGACACTTCTCCTGGAGATCCTCGAATCTCTCCCATGATTCGTGAATAGTTTCATGGGGTTGTTGGAAAAAACTGGAGATATGGGCACGCATCTGATTCAGACGACCGAGAGGGTAGAATTTGTGAAGAAAGGCGGACTTGAGCTCCTCCCAAGTCATGACTACCTTCCCTAAGTAGTCGACCCAGTATAAGGCCTTAACTTGGAGGCTGAAGGGAAAGGCGGTCATCTTGACTACCCCCAATGGAATTCCAAGGTAGTGAGAAGTAGCACAAATGCGGCCAAACTTCTTGAGATGGATATATGGTTCTACAGTGGTGTTCCCATGAAAAGTAGGAAGTAGAGACAAAAACTGCAGCTTTACCTTGAAGTGGGCATGGATTTGTGGAATTTGGATCCACTCAGTGATACACCTGACTCCAGGGTTGTATGTATGCTTTAAAGTAGGCTTCGCCAGCGGAGGTCATGCATCCTCTCTATCAAATTCGGGTCCTCGCACTGAAAATTCATCCTCACGATTGAACTCTTGGTCCTGATTTTGCTCATCTTCCCTTTGTCCATCTTTTGCATCGACCCTCCTCCTGAGATCATTCAGCATATCTTGGAAGGTGGTCTGGGCTAGGGCTTGATTGGTCAAATGATGCTGGATCACTTGGATGGATGCCAGCAACTGACTATTGACATTATTCTGGGTTGTGTACTTCCCTTCCCATGTGTTGACTTCAGCTTCAGGTGGGGGTTACGGTCCCTTTTCCCTTCCACCGACCATCTCAGATTCTACTTGACTTGTCAGCTCGGGATTAGGCTCTCGGTATGCACATGGAAGAATGCTCCGATCTGTTTGAATTGTAGCACCAGATGGAGAAAAGTAATCTATGTTAAGGTCAACACAGAACTTTGTTAAGGATGGCGATGTATAAGGAGTGAAATCAATGGCCATCCAAAATGGATAGAGTTTGGGACAAGAGTGATCCTGATTTATTAAAGAAGATGGGGAGTCTAGAGATCGGTTCACGGAGTTCGAACCTAGTTCTCGAGAATCGCCCCAAATTATTGGAGAAGGTGAACGGATGGAACCGATGTGGGTGTCGGCAGAGTCTTGACTAAACTGTCCATTCGTCGCTATCTCGAGGGTCAAGCAGAAGATCGATGTGGATGAAAGATACGGATGTCAATAAGAAACAAAGGGAGTGTAAAACAGTAGAAGGCTCACAATGAGAGGGGGTCAAAGGTGAGGGAAGCAAGATTGCGCAAATGCACGATGTTTTTGATCTTGACCTTAATGAAACTAATCAATCAAACCTCAAAGCAATGGATTCAACAACTTGACTCGTGAAGCCATGAAGGTTCGGCAATTATCTTTGTGATTTTTAGATTTGAATTCAGGCAATTATCTTGTAACGAGTCCTTAGAGCGCTACGCCTATAGGAACGAGAGTATTGCCAGAAAAGTATCTCGTACTTGTCCTCCTCCTTTGTAACATGTAGTTTGTACTTTTTGAGATCCTTGTAACCCTTCCTGGATCCCTACTCAGCCAAATAAATAGAGGGAGGAAGCCGATAGGCGAAACCAATACTTCGAAACTCGCTCGCAATGGAATCACTCGTGAGCGTGCAAGAACCTACTCGGACGCAAGACGATGAGACAGACACCCCCGTGAAGGCGTGGCCTATGCTCGATACTTTGGACAAGGTCAATGCTCTACACAATAGAGAGTCATCATTACCGACCGAGCCCTACTCATCAACGTATGATAGAAGCGCCAATACTACAGAAATCCAAGCAATACACAAGGCAGCCACAGAATGGGTTTTGGGCTCTAATCCTTACGACGTCGCTCACCTCACTAGGAAGGAGACCTTCCAATACGACATGAAAACAAATGAGGGCTTTGCTCACCCCAAGGCAATGAGTCCAATTAATCAATTTTATTTAGGTCAAGTATTTTTAGCGGTCCTTTTTAAATTTTTTTGTGTTATCACTTGTTTTGAGTAGATTTAGTACAAGCGCCTAACAATTTTGTATTTTCCTTGATTCCTAATTGATCCTAAAACAGAGGGAGAAGATCGGCAAAGCAATGCAAGACGACATAAAATGGAAATCTCAACTTAGTGCATAAATGATGAATGCTTGGTTAGAAGACTTACAGTGCTTCCCAGCTCTCTCCATGCGGGATGCAAAACAGGAATTTATAAACCTATATTAAATGCTGATATGCACATGGAAACCACCCTAAGCAGGCAACTATTAACTTGAAGAACCAAATGCTAATCACACAAAGCGAAACCGAAAGTCTGGTCTCGAAATCTCCTCGGTGCCCACCACAATGGGTCCTGCCAGCACTGTACGGAGACTCTCGCGGTGTAGTGGTTCCGAACTATGTGCCCAACAATTACTTATTTCTAAGTCCAAACGAGAAGACTATAGGTGCATGCAATGGTTATTAGGTGTTTGGCCTTAAGTTACACGATTAAGCAAGCCTAAATACTAATGGCTCATTCCACAAAATAAAGAAAATCAAAACTGGGAAACAAAATAAAATAACGTGATGAAAATGCGGCAAAACTGCGGTGAGCCCCCAAGTGAAGAAACACTTGGAAGTTGGGCCCGAATGTCCAAAGTTCAGGGTTCCTGTATTATTACAAATTAAAAAGTCTCTCTCTCTCACAAAACTAAAAGACTAAATATCCTCTATCTCTCTCTCACGAAAGTTCCTCCTACTCTCTCATGCCGGCTAGGATAGAATAGTCGGCTCCACTTCCGAAGGTTGCTCAGGATCCCCTAAGCGATCCTCCTCGGTCCGTGGTCCCTCGCAAGAAAACAAGAAAGAGATGTCAGATAGTTCACAATCAATTATACAATAGAAGGAGATAAGCAAAAAGGCTAAGCAAATAAAAAGACAAGGTCTACTCTACAAGTTGATGCTCTCCAGCAACGGCGCCATTTGAAAAACGAAAAGACGGGAGTCGCTAAATAATGGCCTGACAACACATGCTCACTGTCGCTAAGGCGACTACTCCAATCCTTGCATTGATCAACAATTAACCCACACAAATAATCAAACAATTACGAGCAAGAGTTAAAATTTATCATACCCTACTATGAATGTCTAGTGGCAAGCAAGTAGGGGTCAAACACAGGAAGCAAAGGAGCAAAGCAGGCTAAACAAAAGTCAAGCGCCCTATGTCTTATGAATCACTTAGCCAACATGAAGTCTTTTTTGTGGGTTTTTAATTTTATATTTTTTGTTTTTTTATTTTATAATTTTATATTTTTATTTTTAATTTCTGATTTTGTATTTTATTTTTATATTTTGTAATTTTTTTAGATTTTCTCTTTCTCTAAAATAAGCAATATAGAATTTATAAATACAAGAGCGATGAGATAGAGATGAAAGGAGATAAAAATATTAAAAAACAGGAAATAATGTCTTTTGGGGTTTTGTATTTTTCTAATGTTTTTGTGAATTTTTTATATTTTTCCTAATTTTTTTGGTATTTTTAAAGGAAAAAATACTGAAAACAGTAATAAGCTAAAAGGTTGAAACTAAAATGAGGATGAAAAATATCAAACAGAGTCCAAAATTGCTCAAGTTAATTTTAAAACAAAGAGCATAAAATGAAGAAAATTCAAGAACAAAGATTGTATTTTTAAGGTCTTTCTGAAATTTTTTAATATTTTTATGAAGTTTTAAGGCGGTTTACTATCTTTAGGGGTTTTCCTTTGAATTTTTTAGTGGACTGAAGTTAAAACACATAGAAACACACAAAATATAATTTTTTTTGAATTTTTCAAAAATGTTTTATAATTTTTATGTATTTTTGAATGCAAGCAGAGCTAAAAATGCATGTTTTTGAATTTTTATAAATATTAGAATGTAATAAAAATGCAAAAAAAAATATAGTGTGGAAGCACAATGAAACAGGAATGTTTTTCTCTTTTGGTGGGATTTTTCAAATTTTATAGATGTATGAAATAAATAGAGACAACAAAGAGAAACTACACTACTAGCAATGGCATATATGTAAATATCCAAAACATCCGGGCCCGAGTGCAATTTTTCCACAAAGTTATAACATAATACAGAATTTTATGGATCAAATATAAGTTCCAGACCCTGTTGGGATACAAGCGCAAAAATCCCCGCCCTTACGTGCGTACGCACGCGCGCCTAAGACGACTTAAAAGCAATTACCAAAAATCCTAGGGGCTACTTTGCAAAATACCCAAAACTATTACATGTTATAAAATATTTCCTATACTGGTAAGAAATGACAAAACCCATGAGGGAGCCTGCGCAAAATACCCCGCACCCTCACGCGCACAGGCACGTGAGGTGACGTGGACAAGGACTTAAGTGCAATAACTAAAAGTTCCAGGGATGATATTCAAATTATACAAAATCAAACTAACTGCAGATGAAAGTTTAGATACTAATTATTAATTACAAAAAGTAGGAGGGGTGGCTACGGAAAATACCCCTCCAAGGCGCAGATCGAACGACTGATGCTCTTGACTTATCCCCGTGTCGCGATCCTGGCGCGCGATACCGGTTCACTGATGACGGATGGGATTAGATCCCAGGGGAAGATCGGACGGTGCCAATTGATAACAGGCAGTTTCGGTGACGGTCAAAATATGTCCCGCACAAGGCAGGACCACGGTGTCGCTGAGACGACCGCTCACGAAACCCCGATTAATCAGAAATTAACCCACAGTAAAGAATAAGTCAATTAAGTCCAAAAATGTGAATTAAAATTTATTAACTCTACCATAAAATGCATAGTGTATAAGCATGTAGAGGTCGAACCACAGAGAGCAAAAAATGGGTAGCCTATAGGTATTTATGTACACTCCAGTCATCCTTAAATGAATCCTCTTTTTGTGGGTTTTTAATTTTATATTTTTATTTTATTTTTTTATATTTTTATGTTGTTTTTATATTTTATATTTTTTAATATTTTCTTTTTATATTTTAAATTATATAATATCGATATAGATATAAAGAGGTATATATATAAGAGGAGAGAGAGCTATTATGTATATATAGGCACTCAAAAGATAAGAAATACGATGTTTTTAGGTTTTTCATATTTTTATAATTTTTTATTATTTTTCTGGAGTTTTTTAAATTTTTATACATTTCTAATGTCAAAAACATCCCCGAAATGGGATTAATTACATACATGAAACTAATTTGGGTTTTAAAATAAGTAAATAAATTCCAAAATTACCCAAACTAATTTTAATACATAAATAATGACACATAGATAATTATAGAATAGAGAAATATCTTTTTGGAGTTTTTATTGAATTTTTATATTTTTTGTTTAATTTTGAAGTTTCCTGGTTTTTTTGTTAATTTTCTTTTGCTCTTTTTATGGGTTTTTTGGTTCCTGGACTCAATAAATAGCAAAATATAACGTATATAATTTGTTTGTAGTTTTTCAAAAACATTTTCTATTTTTCTTGGTATTTTATAATTTAAACAGTGCACAAATATCTCCTATTTCAATTTTAATAAATGGATAAAATGCACAAAATGGCCAGAGAAATATGCAGCGTGGATCTACAAGGCACAAAGCATTTATCCCAATTTTTGTGGATTTTTAGGAGCAAGCTAGATATTTTTAATAAATGCATGAAGCTCATAAAATACAACAACCTGGCAGGGCATTTTTGCAATAAAAAATAAAGATAGGGGATCTGTTGCAAATATACCAACTAAACAAAACATTTATTTAATATTTTAGAACCTTTTCACAATATACAAAACCGCCAGGTGCTTAAACGCAAAATTCACAACGCGTCACGTGGGACTACACGTGATCCAGATTCGGAGGGACCAAAATGCAATTTGTATTAACTCCAGAGATCTCGGTGCAAAATTTCCCCGATCACGTGGGACTACACGTGACTCGACTGGAATGACTTAAATGTAATATACACTTAATACAGGGGGTTTTATGCTAATAACCTAATTATTTATAACGTTACAATTATTTTACAGAACTCAATTAGAATTACAAAAAGGACGGGGGAAGATTTAGCAATTTATCCCCAAAGAGGCGCTCATGAACAGCGAAGATGTGTTCACTTATCCATGTGGCCTTCATCCAGCAGTTGGTATCGGTTCGACGATGGGCGGTGAAGATTAGATCATCCGAGATGATCCGACGGTCTGGGCGCTGCTCCATTGGACGGTCATGGGCGAATCTGGAGCAGGGTTCTTCATCCAACGGTGGAGGAGACGGGTGGATGAACTGCGAAGAAGATTGTCGCCAACGAGATTCGATCGGAGATTGCACGCTCCTCTGGCCTCCATTCCCTCCGCCGAGGGTCTCTAATCCTTCCTGGGGCTCCGCCGCATCCAATGATGGCCTCATGGAGGCACCTGGAGGTCCATAGCGATCAGGCGAGGTCGACGAAGAGGGGGACCTCCAGGAGCCTCGTTCCTGGTTCCACAGAGCCCAGGAGGGATTCATTCCCCTCCAAACCTGCATAGAAAGTATCTGGGGCTCGAGGGCTTCGACCTCGACCGATTTTGAAGCTGAAAAGCGAAAAGGAGTGATGCGGGTTGCGAGGTCCGGCGACACGGAGGAGAGGGACCTCGATTCGCAGAGCCAGTAGGGTTCTGGGTGATTGGGCATGATTGTGAGATGGATAACGTGTGGGGGTTCGAAATGAGGGTGATTAGTGGTTTGGAGAACCAACGGATCGGAAGGAAGTCGTCACTGGAGCGAAGCTCCGACGAACTTCGATTTAACTAAACCTACTCTAATCCCTACTCTAACCACTATCCTATTGGCATGATTAAACTACTGGAATAAAAACCTAACTAATTAAGAAATAACATAGCTCTTATACCTGGTGGAGCACTAGGGAGCAGGACGACGCCGGAGCTCCGCCGTGGGTGCTGCCTCTACTCCTCCGACCTGTTGACGCCTTCGGAAGCAACCCCCTGTCATGAGGTTTTCACTCTGGAGTGGAAGCGAGGCTGGAAGAAGATCAAAAGGAGACCAAAACGGGGTCGGTGGTTGAGGCTCTTATTTATGGACATGGCGATGCACCCTTATTGAGCGGGGTGCCGCCAAGAATCGCCTAGTGTGAGGATTGATCTGATATGTTGGTGTGAAGGATGGATTATTGATGAAACTTTTTCATGAACGAATCGAGGCTAGAATGTCACTAGACTAGAAGGGGAAAGTCGGAGAAGATGGGCTGAGAAGACGCTCTAACACAGGGCGGTTGGTGGCAGAGGAGTTGACCGGGCGGTCGACGAAGGAAAGAATCGGATTGGTCTACATCAGCGCCGATTTGACCTGTTAATTAAACATGATAAATGATTTTATTAATTTTTGCTTATAAAATAAAAAAATATTATTAAATAATGTAGTATTTATTTATGATTTTTATTTATTTTTTTGATGTATTTTATTATGAGTTTATTTTAATGGTGTATTTATAGGTATATTTACATGTATTTTGTATAATTTATTTTTATTTTGTATATTTTATTTTATTATTTCATTACATTATTTTCTATATGTATAACTTATTTTTATATACCTAAATATATTTTTATTTTATTTTTATGAGTTAATTAGCACCTTTAAATAAATACGTAGATGACTTTTATAGGTATACTAGGTATTTTGTCTATGTTTTATACACTATATTTTTTTATTTTTCATTTTCTTGTTAGTTTTATTTTGATTTTTATGTACACCTATATTATAGGTAATTTGTATAAAATTATAAAAATATTAATTTGTAAAAATAATACATGATGAATAAATTGAATATTTTAATCGGTATTATGTACAATAGGGGCCCGAAACCTATCTTCTGCATTTTAACTCCAAAAAAATATGAAAACACCCCCATTAAATAGATCTTAAAAAGTTATATATAATTAGAGGTGATTTTGCTATGTTTTGAGTTTTTTATTTGAAAGATATGGGTCTGTGAAGTTTGGTTTTTGGCTTTTTATTCCGGGTGTAAAATGTACACTTTATATCATTTTTGTGCAAACTCAATTTTGTATTTTTATTTACTTTATTATCTACAACTTTCGTGTACAAAGTTTCCTTATTTGATGAATAAATAATTAAATACAAGATAAGTGTCAAAAATGCACAAGTCATGAATGAATAAATGAGATATTTATTGTCTTTTTGGCCCTTATCCCCCCCTTCTTTATTCCTTGTCGACCAATTCCATTCTGAACTTGGTCTCGGGGTTAGGGTCATAAAATATTTGCAATATTTTATTCCTTTTTCTTTTCTTCTATTTATTCTATAATTTTGGCATTAAAAACCTTATTTTATGTACACTTAATACCGTAAATACTGAATGTTATTAGGGTAAATTACAATTTGGGTCCCCATCTATGGGTCCGATCTTAGAATGGGTCCCGATCTTTAAATTGTAACGATTCGGGTCCCAGGGCCATTAATATAAGGAACTTTTTGAGGCTAATGACGAGTATGCCCTTGTTTAAAAGTTGGAACTCAACCCCCATTCCCTTCCCAACTTGGGTATATTTGTCATGAACTACAAAATTTCCATTTCCTAAATGATCCTGGGACCCGAATCGTTACAATTTAAAGATTAGCACCCATTCTGGGATCTGACCGATAGATGGGGACCCAAATTGTAATTTACCCATGTTATTATAGACAAATTGATGATATTTACATGCATTTGCTTGGGTTTTTTTAGGCCAAAATGATAGAATAAAGGTGATGAAATGGAGATTCATCACCCTCCTATACTTGCCCTTGCTAGTCCCTAGCAAATACTTATGCAATAAGTACAAAAAGAATAAAGAATAAGAAGAAAAGAAAAAGAAGATTGAAAAAAATAGAGTGAATAGGATTGCTTTCAGTCCAATATCTTGTCCTTACAAAATCAGAATTTGGAGCTTCTGTTAGACCTTGGGTGTGAATGTGTGTAGAACCTAGTCAGGAACCAACTTTAAAACACAACAGCCTTCGATAGTCACAAAACTCGGTTCAACCCATCTCAATATCTTGGTCAGAACTGGCCTACGCCATACGCAAACCCTTATGACTATGAAGCTGACTTGTACAGTGTGAGTGATAGTGGCTCTCCCCAACTGAAATTACAAAGGAACTAACTTCTCCAGAATGACAACCCAATGATTCCCCAATCCAGCCCTCTGTCGTCGAGGAGCGGGGTATTCCCTTCTAAGTTCAAGTGGCATCCGACTCAAGAGGATGAGGGGAAGAAGAGAATGGACGGTAGTCAGTGTAGCTACCTATCCTGGGATGCAAGACCAGTGTACTCAAGTCATCCAGCTGTAGGATCACATGGTATAACTTTGATGCTCAAGCTTGCTTATTTTCTATACATCATATATACATACTCCGGCAGGCACTTTATTATTTGTATTTACAAGCCTGTCCACTTTTTTTTGGAGCTGCTTTTTTTCAAACATACAATTTACAGCAGCATTTAAATAAGGACTTTTTCCTCTTGAGCCAGAAGACTATCCCTCTTTTGAAGCTTTATCGCAACCCATCTCCTGTCATTCGACTTCATTGAAACTGGACCAGGTTGGGGTGCTCTTCCCTCCCGAGACGAGGACGAATGTTTCCACTCGTGTGTGTCTCAGATTGGCAAATCCAACCCCCTCTCCACTCCAACTGAGTCGAGCCAAGTGAAACGTGCAAGTGTCCAAGTTAGGTCACGGGCGACAAGTGTCATGCTTGTGTCCCGAAAAGTTCTAGTTAGTCAGTTGAGGTGACTTGAACCCAGCCCTGATTTCTCAAAGAATTAAGTCTGACTAGACCAGAAGTACCTTAAACCTAGTTCCCATAAGATTCCAGTGCAGTTAGGTGCGGTAAGGTCCAACCAAGCTCCAATTTTAGACTTTATTGGACCAGTTCAATCATCAAGCTCACTCAAAAAGAATATGAATGATATGTGCATGCTATGCACAATGAATGATGCAATTTTTCACAATGAATTTAAAAATCAAAGAATCTTTTTACACAAAGATTTTTTTGCAAATAAAAATCTTGGCACAAAAAGTATGTACTACTATTTACACAGGCGTGCCGTTTTATTTTACCATCTTAAAGAATTTTAAAGAATTTATAGTGTTATCCTATTTGTTCTATGTACATATATGTATACAACTGATAAAGTCTTTTTATTTAACGGCTTTACAGATCTGTCCATTTTTATTTATTTAAACATTTTCAAAACTATAGTATATGATAATTTTCACAATCATTTACAAACATTTGAAAACCATTTTGCAAAGATTTGTCACACTATGTATATATATTTTCCACAATAATTTTTACAAACATTTTTCAAACCATTTGCACATAGGTTTTCAAATCCTTTATTTCACACAAAGAAGAAAATTTTACAAACAAAGCAATTTTACACATGTTGAAAACATTTCACAGCAAGTTTTCCAAACAGTTCACACCATTTTTCAAATCATTCTATAAAGGTATTTAACCTGATTTATTAATTAGTGTATACAAAGAAAGACCACACTTTATGTACAAAATGGTTTAGGCTCTTATAAGTTTTATTTGGAATTATTGCTTATTTTTGCATGAGAAATTTTTGTGTAAACTCCTCAGACTTATTTGAGAATCATTTTCAAAAGATTTTGAAGACTATAGTCCAAAATATTTTTACAAGCATGTACACGCATTTGGAAATGATTTTGCAAAGGTTTTTCGCATGTTATAGATAAATTTTTCAAAATAATTTTACAACCATTTTTCCAACCACTTGTGAATCATTTTTCAAACATTTTTATTTCACTCAAAGAAAATAAATTTTGCAAACAAAATTATTTACAAAGGTTGAATACTTTTTAAAAAATATTTTTCAAACACTTTTCAAAAGATTTCTTCACAAGGAGAATATTTTTGCACAAAGCATTTTTCCTGATTTATTAAGCAGTAAGGGTAAAAAGAGTCTGAGGAGCTCAAAATCATCTTTTATTATAGTAATAGAAATACTTTTATCATTACTTTTAGCTTGAGGTGTTATTTTATTTACAGTATGAGTTATGGCTTATAGTATATACATAGTATATACGACCCCCCTATACTTAGCTTGAGCTATGTCCTCATAGATCAAAGAGAAAAGAGAAGACATAACTTGTACTGAGTATATACAAGTCTAAAGAATATACGAATAAGAGATGAACGAATGAAAGGTTGACTGTCCCCCCTATACTTAGGATCAAGTAATCCTAAGTATAGCAGACTGTACACAAAGCAGGGAGGGTCAAGGGTGGTAATAAATAGATCGTACTCAGATTGTCTCCCCCTATACTTAGGGTAAGATACTCCTAAGTATAGACAAGAAGGGGAGACAATGGAGAGGATCAAAGAATAGAGAAACTCAGGGTGCACAACCCCCTATACTTAGGACAAAGTACGTCCTAAGTATCGAAGACTGTCAACAAGGGGCTACACCCCTTCTTCTTTTTTGATAGAAAACGAAGATAGAAAAGGAAAGGAAGAAAAGAAGAAAAGATGAAATCAGATGAATAGTTTTTGAGGTGCAGCGTCTGAATCTTCTGATGCCGACAATGTTGTGGGTATGTCATCAAGGTGCAGGAGCTGGATGGAGTGGACAACGGCCAAGAATGTATCAGGCTCGAGGTAAGGCTTCAGGAGTTGACTGTTGACGATGAATGGTTGTGCGTCAGGGGTCAATTTTGATATGGCAATACTTCTATTGTCACTCACTTCACGAACTCGAAATGGCTCTGTCCATTTACTCTTTAATTTGCTCGGGAAGATCCGTAACTTTGCATCAAATAACCACACCTTCTGTCCAACTTCAAAGGTCTTTCGTCTGATGTGCTGGTCATGCTAGCGTTTCACCTTTCCTTGTACATCAATGTGTTATCATATGCATAGTCTCGGACTCCAAGAGCCTGTTCAGATCATCTTTTCTTTTATGACCACTTTTTTGAGAGTCCAAATTGCACATATTAGTTGCCCATAAAGACTTATGAATTAATTCAACAGGCAGATGGCATGGCTTCCCATATACAAGACGATAGGGCGACATACCCAAGGGAGACTTGTAGGCGGTCCTGTAAGCCCAGAGGACTGAGTCCAAGAGTTGAGACCAGTTCTTTCTGTCTGGCCTTACAAGTTTCTGAAGGATCGTCTTGATTTCTCTGTTCGATAATTCGGCCATGCCATTGGTCTGAGGATGATAAGGGGATGCGACATGATGGTCGATGTCGTACTCCTTCGTTAATTTCTTGTCCTCTTTGTTAATGAAATGACTATCCCCATCTGAGATGAGAATCTTCAGAATCTCAAACCGTGCAATGATGTTATCTCTCAAGAATCGACACACTATATGGCTGTCGGCGGCTCGAGCGGGAATAGCTTCGACCCAATGACTTACATAATCTATGGCAAGAAGGATGTGCTCAAAACCTTGACTGTTAGGGAAAGGCCCCATGAAATCAATGCCCCATGCATCAAAAACATTTGTTATCTGGATGATCTTTAGAGGCATCGAATCTTTTGCAGTGAGTGTACCCTTCAATCTCTGACAGTCAATGCATCATTTGACAAATACTGCTGCATCCTTGAATAGTGTAGGCCACCAGAAGCCACACTGAAGTATTTTAGCTGTCGTACGGTCTCTAGAGTGATGTCCATCAGATTCGAGCGAGTGACAATGATCGAGGACACTATAGTGCTCCTCCTGAGGTATGCATCTACGCCAAATACAATCCGCTCCTTCCCTGAATAAGGGAGGATCTTCCCATTGATAGAAACGGATGGTCGACATGAATTTATTCTTCTGATTTTCCGTCCAATCCGATGGTATTACCTCCGAGGCGAGGTAATTGACTATATCAGCATACTAAGGGAGGAAATCCACTGCCAAAGTTGATTCATCTAGAAAGGTTTCTGCGATAGGTGCACTATTAAGGGGAGGCTCTTGCTGCTCAATTCTGGAGAGATGGTCGGCTACCACAGTCTGAACTCCAGGCTTGTCCTTGATTTCCAAATCAAATTCCTGGAGGAGAAGGATCCATCTAATCAGTCTTGGCTTGGCATCCTTTTTCTGCTGTAAGTACCGGATAGCAGAGTGGTCTGTAAAAATGGTAACTTTTGATCCAAGCAAATAAGGTCTGAACTTTTCTAAGGTGAAAACCACAGCCAGCAACTCTTTCTCTGTCACAGTGTAATTTCTTTGTGCCTCATCTAATGTTTTGTTGGCGTAGTGAATGGCATAGGGCGCCTTGTCTTTTCTCTGTCCTAGAACAGCCCCAACTGCAAAGTCTGACGCATCAGTCATGATCTCAAAAGGGAGAGACCAATGTGGCAGCTGTAGGACTGGAGCTTGAGTGATAAGCTCCTTCAGTTGATTGAAAGCAAGGAGAACTTGGTGATCGACATTGAACTTGGTTTCCTTGCATAAAAGCTCTGTTAAAGGTCGGGCGATGAGGCTGAAATCCTTGATGAATCGTCTGTAAAACCCCACATGCCCCAGGAATGACCTTACATTTTTTACTGACTGAGGTGGCTCTAGATTGGCTATAACATCCACCTTTACCGGGTCAACTTCCATGCCACGTTTGGAAACGACGTGACCCAACACAATCCCTTCGGTGACCATGAAGTGGCTCTTTTCCCATGAAAGCACTAAATTAACTTCACGACATTTCTGAAGCACACTGTCTAGGTGCCCAAGACAAGAATCAAAACTGTCACCATAGACTGAGAAGTCGTACATGAACACCTCGAGAAAATTGCCTACCATCTCTGCGAAAATTGCTAGCATGCATCTTTGGAATGTAGCCGGTGCATTGCATAATTCAAAGTTGCATTCTTCTGAAGGCGTAGGTGCCGAACGAGCAAGTGAAGGTAGTCTTCTATTGATCTTTCGGAGCGATTTCCACCCGATTGTACCCGGAATACCCATCCAAAAAGCAGAAGAACTCCTTGCTTGCTAGTCTTTCCAAAACTTGATCAATGAATGGCAAGGGGAAGTGGTCCTTCTTAGTTGCTGCATTAAGATGGCGGTAGTCCACACACACCCGCCAGAATGTTGGTACCTGAGTGGATATTTCCTCTCCTTTGTCATTGGTAACCACGGTAAGCCCGGATTTCTTTGAACCTACATGTAGTGGGCTTACCCATTTTGAATCGGAGATAGGATAGATGAAGCCTGCGTCACACCATTTCGTGATCTCTTTCATGACGACGTCCCGGAGGTTTGGATTCAGCCTTCTTTGGAATTTGCGAGACGGCTTGGCATCTTCTTCCAGATAAATGTGCCGTGAACACAAAGCTGGATTTATCCCATGGAGATCTGATACGCACCAACCAAGTGCCTTGCAGTTCTTTTCTAGAACCTCGAGAAGTCAGGATTCTTGCTCCGGATTCAGCCTGCTGCTAATGATGACCAGATACATGTGTTTTTCACCCGCAAGGAAAGCATACTTCAGACCTGCGGGAAGTGGCTTGAGTTATGGTCTTGATCTGACCAACTTGTTGGTCACTTTAAACACTATACTTGTTGTGGGATGTACTTCTTTGATGGAGCTACCATCCTTAGTATTTTGTTGAGACCCTGATGGTGTGCCGAACGGTTGTGTACTAGGCTCATTGTGTTCGGGCCGGAGTGAATTCTCGAAATCACATAGTTGCGCCAGCATCTGAGAGTCTGTCTCCCAATCATCGGAACATAGATCAACTGTGCTTTCCAAGTTCTCCTTGAGAGTGAGGATTTCTCGGGTCCATGAATCATTCAATGACAGTGATGAGTCTCTGATCTCTTCAATAAAGTCACAGTCTGCTTCTGATACTGCATGGCTCTCATCAGTCGTGGTCTTCGGCTCTATAATCATGTCTATCATGATCTGCTTGCTGTCCGAGCGAAATGTGATCTTGCCAGACCCGTAATCAACCACGGCACCTGAGGTACGCAAGAATGGTCGGCCAAGGATGATAGGGGTCTGGAGTAAAGGTGCGGGTAAGTCCATATCAAGGACCACAAAATCAACCGGGAATTGCATCTCCCGCACCATAACTACAACGTCTTCCAACAGACCTCTGGGTCGCTTGATGGATCTGTCAACGAACTAAAGAATCATTTGTGTCTGCTTGAGCGGACCCGGCCCAAAATCTTACGTTATTAATGATGGCAAAAGGTTGATGAAAGACCCGCTGTCAAGGAGAGTGTGCTCGAAGACCTGATCGAAAATCTCACAACTGACAAGAGGTGCTCCATTATACTGCTTTTTCTGTGGGAGATTGCTGATGGCTGCTATTGTGGCCAAGATGAGGATGTGCTTCTCAACTTGTTGATGTATGTTCTTTCGTGCGGGACGACGCTTGCTCGTACATACTTCTTTCAATCCTTTCTTGACAGCTGGCATGTATTCCATGGCCTTTAGTAAGGGAATCTCAATAGTTAAGTTATCTATTATTTTCACAACTCCAGGATCAGACAATGCACTTTTTCTTTTTGCAATTTTTTTGGACTTTTCAATTGCTTAGGAGAAGGAATATTTACATCACTCATAGGCAAAGTAGAGTTCTTATTTACATCATAACCATCGCCGACAAATTGTTGTACATCCGAACTACAAAAAGGAGTACAAACTGGATCTTGACATGCTGATGCTACTAGGCGAGCAAAAAGTAGGGTGTCTGCTCTGTCGGTTGGCGAGGGATCGGCTGCTGCTGGCAGCTCCTCCGAGGCTGGCGCGGCTTTGCTTCGGTTGTAAAATTATTTTTGTTCTTTTTTATCTTTCTGATTTTTTTGTAGTTTTGCTGATGATTTTGGTGTTGCATGACTGCTGGAGTGGCTCCTCCTTCTTCTTCCTCCTCACCCGTCCCTGTAGCTGGCATGGCTGATGCAGAAGATGATGATTCACCTGGTTCTTTATTCTCCCCATTCTTGATAGCAAGCGGAGGCAAGGCCCTACCGCTCCTGAGAGTGACAGCATTAGAACAAACAAGATTATCATTTTCTGACTCTACAGACATAGACAGGACATCACATACTACCTGCTCTTTCTTTTTAAAGCTATTAGGGTTGGCTTCGACCTGAGCCAGGATGGTGGTCTTGGTGGCAATCAGAATGTCGAGCCTCTTGATCATATCTGCTAGCCCTTTTACAAGTAGGGCCAAGCAATCCATGGTTGGGTTCACAGGATTTGCCTCTGAAGATTCAGCGTGCAGACCACGTTGCTGCTACATGTGCGAGTGTTGAGGTTGTTGTTGGTGGTGTTGGGGTGGCGCAGGAAGCTGAAACTGATGGTAAGAGGGAGGAGGATACTGGTGGTACTTCTGAGGTGGAGCAGCCGCAAACTGATGGAAAGGCTGTGGCTGACGGTACTGCGGCTGCTGATAATGCCGATTCTGCCTCCATTGATTTGTATATGGGGGAGGTTGATGGTACTGTGGCGGCGGCTGTGAAGACTGCCCAAATCGACCACCCTGAGCTTGGTGCTATTGCTGGTTGGCTGGTAGCTGACCCTGAGGTTATCCCATAGGACGGGTCGATTGTGCTTCATTGCTCCATTCCTCGTTGACTTCTTGAATCAAGGGTGGTGGTGGGTAGACTGGATTGGATCCTGCTACGAAATCTGGTTGGTACACAATCATCTGCTGTTGCAGCTGGCCCTGGTTGGGCGCATGCACGTAGTACACGTGCTGGACTGCCGGTGGCTGCTGGCTCGGCTGAGGCTGATGTGGCGGTAGTAGATCATCCTTCTTCTCAGCGGGAGCTTCTGCTGGTGCTGCCGATTGAACAAAGTTAATGGTGCCCGCTATCAGTTCTAACTGTTTGGTGATCTGATCTAGCTTATCAAGGTTTTGCGTCTTCTTTTCGATCACAGCAAGTTTTTCAAGGTCTTGTGATCGCTTCTCAATAATATCAACCTTCGAGGGATGGCCCAGATGATACTGAGGTTGGAGCTCTCATCTCTCTCCGCCTCGCGAGACGCTGCCATGTGTACTTGTTTCTGGAGGATCTAGGGTTGCTTTTGGTATGCCTTTGATGAAGAGAGGGCGGCCTCTCCTTTGGCTTTTTCTTCGAATATCTGCCAGACTACATCTTCATCCTTATTGAAGTATGAACCCCCACATGCTGCGTCAACGAGCCTTTGGCTCTCAATGTTCAGGCCCCCAAAGAAGTGTTGGACCAAACTAGTCTTTGGGATCTCGTGATGAGGGCATTTCTCCTATAGATTGGTGAATCTCTCCCAAGCTTCATGTATGGATTCATGCGCTCCCTGAGAGAAGTTACTGATACGTGCTTGCATCTGGTTGAGCCGGCCGAGAGGATAAAATTTGTGTAGTAAAGCTGACTTCAGTTCCTCCCAAGTGGTTACAACCTTCCCCGGATGGTTGACCCAATAAAGGGCCTTGTCTTGCAAGCTGAAGGGGAATGCCATCATTTTGACTACGTCCAAAGGTACGTTGGGGTAGTGAGTAGTACAGCAGATGCGTGAAAACTGCTACAGGTGGATGTATGGTTCTTCACTGGTGTTTCCATGGAAAGATGGAAGAAGAATGAGGAACTGGGGCTTTAGCTCGAAGTGAACATGCACCGGTGGAATGAGTATCCACTCGGTCATCTGGTTGTCTCCTTCAGTGTAGGTTTGGGTCTCCCATGTCCTGGCTCTCCCTCATCATCCGAAGGGATATCACCTCCCCGGCCTCCTCCTCCTCCCTCGTGTATGTTCATTACATCATTCAGCATATCCTGGAAAGCAGACAGTGCGAGGGCGTGCTCTGTCAGCTGCTGTTGAATAGCTTGGATGGATGCCAAAAATTGTGCATTAACCTGATTATAATCAGGCATCTGTTCTTTCTCTGGCTGGGGTGGCTGCTGGCCCTTGCCCTTCCCTTGAGGAGCCATGTCAGGGTCTGAGTCTGATGAAATGAATTCCGGTTTACGATCCAGGGCTTGGTCTGTCTTCTATCTGCAGAATGAGAGAATCCTAATCAGACCACTTGCAATCTTATTCAGCTGCCATGATGAATCTGGAATAAAGGTTGATCCCAGAATGCTACGAATGGAAAAGGATATGGAATGTGATCGACTTCCATTCACAATGGCAAAAGTGGGACAAAAGTGATCCCGGTTTATGGGGTGGTCCAAAGAAGGGTAGAAGACGAGGAGTCTGGAGATCGATCCGCAAAGTTCGGATCAGGTTCTCGGGAATCGCCTCAAATTTATTGGCGAAGTCGAGTCTATGGAATCGATGTGGGTGTCGGCGGGGTCCCGACAGAAACCATCCATGGATCGAATTCACGAAGCAAGAGAGGATTGTATGTTGGAGGAAGGATACGATGGTCAACGAGGAGTAAAAAGGAGTGCAAAACAGTAGAAAGGCTCAAACTGAGCGGGGGTCAAAGGAGAATGACTCAACAAAATTTGCGCAAAGGCGCGGGACTTGATCTTTGAACCTTAATCTAAATCCATACAAACACAATACAAGATTGGGTTCACCAACTCACTCCATGTGGAGCCGTAAAGGTTCGTCTACTTATTATCTTTTCAATTTTAGAGTTGTTATTTCAGGCATATCTTTTAACAAGTCCTTAGCATGCTACCCCTATAGGAGAGAGAGTACTACCAGAAAAGTATCTCGTACTTGTCCTCCTCCTTTGTAACCTGTAGTCTGTACTTTTTGAGGTCCTTGTAACCCTTCCTGGATCCCTACTCATCCAAAGAAATAGAGAGAGGAAGCCAATAGGCGAAACCAATACTTCAGTCCTTGCTCGGAACGGAATCACCCGTGAGCGTGCAAGAACTTACTCGGATGCAAACTGATGAGACAGACATCCCCGTGAAGGCATGGCCTAAGCTCAGTACTTCAGACCATGTCGATGTTCCACACAAGGTGGGAACACCATCGCTGCCAAGGCCCTACTCGGTCACGTACGATAGAAGAGCCAATACTTCGGAAATCCAGGCGATACACAAGGCAGTTGTAGACTGGGATTTGGGCTCTATTCCTTATGGGACGTGCCTCATTCAAGGGAGTGGGGTTTTGGTCCCCCTCCAAAGGTACCTGAAAACAATGAGGGCTTTATGAACCCAACACAATGATAGTCCATTACAAGTTTTAATTAAGGTCAAAGTTTATTTAGCAGTCCCCTTGTTTTAGTTTTTTTTTGGGTTTTCACTTTTTTTGAATCAATTTCATAGCAACGCCTAACGTTTTTTTAGATTTTCATTTATGTCCTAGGTGCTCAAAATCAGAGGGAGATAGCGGAAAAGCCGTGCAAGTTGGTTCTATTATGGAAATCTCACCATTGAACTGAATGATGCATGCTGAAGACTTACAGTGCATCCCAGCTCTCTCCATGCAGTATGCAAAATAGAATTTTTAAACCTAACTACATGGCGGTATGCAAGCGACAAAATCGCCCTAAACAATTGCTGCTATTAATCCTGAAGAACCATATGTTTGTCATTCAAAGTCTAACCCTGGAGTCTGGTCTTGGAAATGTCTCGGTACCCGCCACAACTGGTCCTGCCAGCGATGTACGACGTCTCTCACGACGCGTGGGTCTGACTTTAAACAACTAACATTTATTAGATTTGACTAGATTCATATGTAATAGATTATAGGAACAAGCATTCTTATTAATGTGTGGACCTAGATAC
Source organism: Ottelia alismoides (assembly GCA_037367405.1). NCBI lineage: Eukaryota > Viridiplantae > Streptophyta > Magnoliopsida > Alismatales > Hydrocharitaceae > Ottelia > Ottelia alismoides. The sequence continues at coordinate 234,821 of JAZKJV010009784.1, forward strand.
CGAGTCTAGCAACCTAAGTCTACGGGCTCCATGCACACAAAACAAAATAAAGAAAAGGCAGAAAGCTCAAAACTATGGGAAACAAAGAAAACAAGGTGGGAAAACACGAAAAAGCCGCGACGAGGCCCTCAAGTGAACAGACACCCAGGCATTGGACCTCATTGTGAAGAGTAGAGTCCAAGTTATATTACATGCCAAAATTGTCTCTCTCACACAATAAATTACAAAACTGATCCTAATTACTCAAGGCCTCGCTAATTCACATCCCTTTTATCCTTGGTGCTCTCTCCAGCCGGTCATGAAGTGAAGACCAACCTCCTCCAAGCTCGGCTGCCTTAACTTCTTAAGAAACCATTTTCGCATGGCGGGCCCTCACAACAAGGTCACAAAGAGATAGAATTAATATACAAGCTCAATCAATGAAATAAAGAATCAATTAATTAATCAAAATAAATGAATGTGTATGTCACTAATCAAAGAATCATGTGCAGTTAAACAATTTCAAATAAATAACTATTCACAGAATAAATGATGAATAAATGAATTTCCATATAAGAATGACAAGGGATGATAGGCTATGCTCATTGCTCCCCGGCAACGGTGCCATCTGATAACAAGCAGTTTCAGCGAGGGTCAAAATATGTCCCGTACAAGGCGGGACTACGATGTCGCTGAGGCGACCGCTCACGAAACCCCGATTAATCAGAAATTAACCCACAAAAAAGAATAAGTCAATTAAGTCCAAAAATGTGAATTAAAATTTATTAACTCTACCATAAAATGCATAGTGTATAAGCATGTAGAGGTCGAACCATAGAGAGCAAGAAATGGGTAGCCTATAGGGTTTTATGTACACTCCAGTCATCCTTAAATGAATCCTCTTTTTGTGGGTTTTTAATTTATATTTTTAAATTTTTTTATAATTTTTATGTTGTTTTTTTATTTTCTATTTTTTATATTTTCTTTTTATATTTTAATTTATATAATATCGATATAGATATAAAGAGGTATATATATAAGAGCAGAGAGAGAGTTGTTATGTGTATATATATAGGTACTCAAAAGATAAGAAATATGATGTTTTTAGGTTTTTCATATTTTTCTAATTTTTTGTTATTTTTCTGGAATTTTGCTAATTTTTATACATTTTTAATATCAATCCCTGAAATGGGATTAATTACATACATGAAACTAATTTGGGTTTTAAGATAGGTAAATAAATCCCAAAATTACCCAAACTAATTTTAATATATAAATAATGATATATAGATAATTATAGAATAGAGAAATATCTTTTTGGAGTTTTTGTTGAATTTTTATATTTTTTATTTAATTTTGGAGTTTCCTGATTTTTTTGTTAATTTTCTTTTGCTCTTTTATGGGTTTTTTGGTTCCTAGACTTAATAAATAGCAAAATATAGCGTATATAATTTTTTGTAGTTTTTTAAAAACATTTTCTATTTTTTGGTATTTTATAATTTAAAATAGTGCACAAATAGCTCTTATTTCAATTTAACTAAATGGATAAAATATACAAAATGGCCAGATAAATATGCAGCGTGAATCTACAAGGCACAAAGCATTTATCCCAATTTTTGTGGATTTTTAGGAGCAAGCTAGATATTTTTAATAAATGCATGAAGCTCATTAAATACAACAACCTGGCAGGGGCATTTTTGCAATAAAAAATAAAGATAGGGGCTCTGTTGCAAATATACCAACTAAACAAAACATTTATTTAATATTTTAGAACCTTTCCACAATATAGAAAATCGCCAGGTGCTTAAACGCAAAATTCACAACACATCACATGGGACTACACGTGATCCAGACTCGCAGGGACTAAAATGCAATTTGTATTAACTCTAGGGATCTCAGTGCAGAATTTCCCCGATCAGGTGGGACTATACGTGACTCGGCTGGAAGGACTTAAACGTAATATACACTTAATACAGGGGGTTTTATGCTAATAACCCAATTATTTATAATGTTACAATTATTTTACAGAACTCAATAAGAATTACAAAAAGGACGGAGGAAGATTTAGTAATTTGCCCCCAAAGAGGCGTTGATGAACGACGATGATGTGTTCATTTATCCACATGGCCTTCATCCAGCGGCTGGTACCGGTTCGATGATGGGCGGTGAAGATTAGATCATCCGAGATGATCAGACGGTCTGGGCACTGCTCCATCGGACGGTCGTGGGCAAATCTGGAGTGAGGTTCTTCATCAAACGACGTAGGAGACGGGTGGATGAAGTGGGAAGAAGTTTGACGCCGACGAGCTTCGATCGGAGATTGCACGCTCCTCTGGCCTCCATTCCGTCCGCCGAGGGTCTCTAATCCTTTCTGGGGCTCCGCCGCGTCCAATGATGGACTCATGGAGGCACCTGGAGGTCCATAGCGATCAGGCGAGGTCGACGAAGATGGGGACCTCCAGGAGCCTCATTCCTAGTTTCACAATGCCCAGGAGGGATTCGTTCCCCTCCAAACCTGCATAGAAAGTATCTGGGGCTCGAGGGCTTCGACCTCGACCGATTTTGAAGCTAAAAGTGAAAAGGAGTGATGCGGGGTGGCGAGGTCCGGCGACCCGGAGGAGAGGGACCTCAATTCGCAGAGCCAGTAGGGTTCTGGGTGATTGTGCATGATCGTGAGATGGAGAACGCGTGCGGTTCGAAATGAGGGTGAATAGGGGTTCGGAGAACTGACGGATCGCAAGGAAGTCGTCACCATAGCGGAGCTCCAGCGAACTTCGATTTGACTAAACCTACTCTAATCCCTACTCTAACCACTATCCTAAAGGCATGATTAAACTACTGGAATAAAAATCTAACTAATTAAGCAATAACACAGCTCTTATACCTGGGTGGAGCACCAGGGAGCAGGGTGACGTCGGAGGCTCCACCGTGGGTGCTGCCTCGACTCCTCCGACCTGCTGACAACTCCGGAAACAACCCCCTGTCATAAGGTTTCACTCTGGAGTGGGAAGCGAGGGTGGAAGAAGATCAAAAGGAGACCAAAATGGGGTCGGGGGTCGAGGCTCTTATTTATGGACATGGCGATGCACCCTTATTGATCGGGGTACCACAAAGAATCGCCTGGTCTGAGGATTGATCTGATATATTGGCGTGAAGGATGGATTATTGACGAAACCTTTTCATGAAGGAATCGAGGATAGAACGTCATTGTACTAGAAGGGGAAAGTCGGAGAAGATGGGCTGAGAAGACGCTCTGACACAGGGCGACTGGTGGCAAAGGAGTTGACCGGGCGTCAACGAAGGAAAGAATCGGATTGGTCCACATCAGCGCCGATTTGACTTGTTAATTAAACATGATAAATGATTTTATTAATTTTTGCTTATAAAATATAAAAAATTATTAAATAATGTAGTATTTATTTACGATTTTTATTTATTTTTTGATGTATTTTATTATGAGTTTTATTTTAATGGTTATTTATAGGTATATTCACATGTATTTTGTATAATTTATTTTTATTTTGTATATTTTATTTTATTATTTTATTACATTATTTTCAATATGTATAACTTTTTTTATATACCTAAGTATATTTTTATTTTATTTTTATGAGTTAATTTGCAACTTTAAATAAATAGGTAGATGAGTTGTAGAGGTATAGTTGTAGGTATTTTGTCTATGTTTTATACACTATATTTTTTATTTTTCATTTTCTTATTAGTTTTATTTTGATTTTTATGTACACCTATATTATAGGTAATTTTTATAAAATTATAGAAATATTAATTTGTAAAAATAATACATGATGAATAAATTGAATATTTTAATCGGTGTTATGTACAATAGGGGCCCAAAACCTATCTTCGGCATTTTAACTCCAAAAAATATGAAACCACCTCCATTAAATAGATCTTGAAAAGTTATATACAATTAAAGGTGATTTTTCTATGTTTTAAGTTTTTATTTGAAAGATATGGGTCTGTGAAGTTTGGTTTTTGGCTTTTTATTCTGGGTGTAAAATGTACACTTTATATCATTTTTGTGCAAACTCAATTTTGTATTTTTTTACATTATTATCTACAACTTTCGTGTACAAAGTTTCCTTATTTGATGAATAAATAGTTAAATACAAGATAGGTGTCAAAAATGCACAAGTCATGAATGAATAAATGAGATATTTATTGTCTTTTTGGCCCTTATCTCCCCCTACTTTATTCCTTGTCGACCAATTCCATTCTGGGCTTGGTTTCGGGGTTAGGGTCATAAAAATATTTGCAATATTTTATTCTTTTTTCTTTTATTCTCTTTATTCTATAATTTTGGCATTAAAAACCTTATTTTATGTACACTTAATACCATAAATATTGAATGCTATTATAGACAAATTGATGCTATTTACATGCATTTGCTTGGGATTTTTTAGGCCAAAATGATATAATAAAGGTGATGAAATGGAGATTCATCACTAATGCAGCGAGTCGAATGGCTCCTATGAACCTGGGCGCCGGTTCTTGATCTGACGGGGAGAAGAGACGTGGATAAACATGGAAGAAGGCATGCCGTGATGACTTTCCTCCAATGATGGTGCCCCCCTCCGACGTGATTTGAAGCTTCAAAGGGATCCAGGCGTTCATGCGGGGTCCCTCTAGATACTGGAAGCATAGAAGGGGACGAGGTGGTCTGGAGCGCTCGCACGGAGGTGGCGGAGCTATGGGGCTGAAGGGTCTCCGGGCGAGCGCCAAAAATTGCTCCAGTCGATGCGGTGTCCTTTGTACCTGCAAGGAAGAGTTACAAGGGTCACGGGCAAGCTGTCGCGACCCTCCAGAGTTCAAAACAAAGCGATTGGCGACATGGGGTGTTTCGTTGTCGGCCGGCTAAACTCGACGCACGGCCAATGATGTAATCCGAAGATTCTTTGATGATTGAGCGAGAGATAATGAATGGGGAAACGTGGAGAAGATCCACTGCTATCCTAAGGGCTAAAGAGAATACAGGAAAAAGAAGAAAAAAGCCTCACCAAGGTGGTGCTGGAAGATGACTTCGGCGAGAGATCCGACGATGGGATATGCGTCGATTCGACACCCACGACGGCCTCCGAAGGCGGGGGTCAGATTCCTGCTGTTACCAGGAAGATCTTGGCTGCATAGAGGCCAGGTTGAAGAGTGATCAAGAATTGAAGGAAGGTCGGGGGGTCGATTTATACACGTTGACGGGGCGATGAAAAGAACGAGGTGGCAGAGGCGACGCAGCGATGCGCGGCCCTAGGAGAGGTGTCGGCGTGCATCCTCGATCTACGGTGAACAAAAGTCAAGAAGGAATCGATACAAGATAGTGAAAGATGTGCTCTCCAAAATTCCGAGAAAATGCCAAAAAAAACACAGTCTGACACTGAGCCAGACCTCGGTCAGGGAGTTGACCGAGGTCAACCGACGAAGGATTCTGCTTGGTCCACGTGGACGAACCAGAAAATTCATTGGGAAAAACATTTATTAAATCGATTAAAAATAACAAATGATTTTATTATTTTTAAGTTATAAAATAAAAAAATGTTTATTATTTTATAAAGTATTTTATTATGATTTTTATTTATTTTTTTGACATTAAAAATTACAAGTTTCCCTTTTATAGCTTATATACAGGCATATTCATCTATGTATTTTAATACTTTATTTTTATTTTTTATATTTGATTTTTATTATTTTTATTTATCATTTTATAAATTTATAACTTATTTTTATGCTCTTAAATATAATTTTATTTTATTTTTCTGATGTATTTTGTGCACTTAATAAAATAGAAGTATTAATTAAATAGCTATATTTACAAATATTATACCAATGTATTGTATATAAGATTTTTATTTTTAAATTTTATTTAGGTTTTTATTCTGAAGTTTCAGTAGCTCTTCCACTTCCAGGATAAATTCCCCTGATTGTGCTTCATAAAAAGAACTAGCAGGTTGGTGAATCATAACCATGATTATATAACATCATGAAAAGTTCTTCTATTAATATACACATATATTATAAATATTATTTACATAATTATAAAAATATAAGAGTATAAAAATAATGATTAATAAATAAAATTAATATTTTAATCGGTATAACTATACAAGTGGGTTCAAAACTCAACTTTCAAATCGTAACTCCACAAAATATGAAACCACCTTCATTAAATAGCTTATTAAAAGTTATATACAATTAAAGGTGATTTTGATACATTTCAATTTTTTATTTGAGAGATACAGATCTGGGAAGTTAGGATTTTGGAATCTTATTCAGATCATAACTTTTTATCTATATATTATTTTTGTATGAAATTGATTTTGTATTTTTCTATATTTAATTACCTATAACTTTCATGTACAAAGTTTCTTTACTTGAGGTATGAAAAGAGGAACCTAAAATAGGTCCCAAAATGAAAAAAGAATGAATGAAATAAAAGCGATTTTTATTGTATTTTGACCCTTATCTCCCCCTACTTTATTCCTTGTCGACCTATTCATCTAGATGCCTAGGTCTCAGGGTTTCGGGTCATAAAATATTTGCAATATTTTATTCCTTTTCTTTTCTTTTCTTTATTCTGTAATTTTGGCTTTAAAAACCGTATTTTATGTACTATTTACACAATGATGCATGGATGCTAAAATGCCTAAACTAAGCCTATTTACACGCATTAACTAGGGTTTATAAGGCCAAAATGATAGAATAAAGATGATGAAACGTAGATTCATCAAGGGGCATCGAAAATTAAAAATTTTCTATTAAACCACATGACATAGGACCGATTCCTATGTTGTTTCATCCAGATCGCTAACAAGTATTAGGGTTACCTCTTGAAGCGTGATCGCGATCCATGAGTCTTTAAATTAAGAGATCTCTTGTCTGAAGTCCAATCTAACGAAGTGAGTACTTGCAGGCGCATGGATGGGATGTGTGATTTCTACAATCCAAGTTGACAATCCAAGCATGGAACCTCTTGATTTTGTCTCAAGAAATCCATTGTCTTATTTACAAGCATAGGGTGTCGAAAAAGATGGATATCCATAAGAAGTCGATCCGGCAACACAACGCAATGTGGCGACGGTGGAGTTCTCTCAAACCCTAGGGTGAACAACCACAAGATTTGAGAGAGAGAGAGATGGACCATACATGTAGAGAGAGAGTTGTTACAAATTTTGCTTCAACTTAATTGTATAGAGAAAAGGATTAGGGTTAGTCCTTCTTTTATACAAAAATGGATGGCTAGGATTTACCACTAATGCAATCCTAATTTAATCAATGGCCAAGATCTTTTTGTAATAATTTGCAATAGTAATAATTAATTTCAAAAGAAAAATAAGTTGAAGAGATTCTTCAACACATTAATTAAATTAAAATCAATTTCTATGTAGAAGAAATAGGAAAGAGGAGAGCCTCCTTCCTAATTTAGGAGTGGAGTGCTCTCTACCATTCCTAATTGTTGCAATCTGAAATCTCCACCAAATCTTCTATATGTGCAGCAATGTTAATGCTTGAATTTTCACCAAATAATTACAAATTATTTTATGATAATTTCAATCATGCTATTGATTTTTATGAATCTTATTTAACAACTAAATATTAAATTTAAATAACATTATATTTAATTACACAATATGAATCACATTCATATTTAATTGTATAATGTGAATCCTTATTAAATAAAAAACCCTACTCTGATTATTTGCAACCGTATACCTTTGATGCATCTCTTTGCTTCCAACACTATCTGTAACGGCTTGATTTTTTTCCAGTGTATCTTTCCTTTAATTATCCCAATTAGTAGCATGGATTCCTTTCCAAATAAGGGTTAGTAATGATCCATTAATTTCTCCAATGAGAGGCTTTAAAACACAAGAATTTCCCCCACCCTCTCGTCACTTTCCTTGTAATTTGAGAGAGAGGAGAAGAGAGAGAGAGAGAGAGAGAGAGAGATAGAGAGAGAGAGAGAGGAAGAGAGATCTTATCGGGTCTCCTTCTTCTTCATAGGAGTCGTCGATGAAGAACCAAGGGAGCGAGCAATTTGATAGTGGGAACATATTCGAAATCGAGTAACCGCGTCTTGGAGGTGCTTTATCCGAATTTGAGGTATGTGTCGGTTTTAGGTTATTATATATATACAACATGTCGTTTTTTTAGAATTGACCTTGAAATGTATGTATCGATTTAGGATATCGATCTTTAAATGTATGTGTCGGTTTAGGTGTATGACTCATAAAAGGAGGTGTTGAATCCATAGGAATATTAAACATTGAGATGAATGATTTCTGACCGTAAATACGTTAATTGTTTCTGTCGCCTAAACTTAAATGAACACCATCCTTCTTCGATTGTCATCAAAGACAGATGATTGATTTCATAGAAGGGATAACCACGATGATTTGTCCTGGATATGTTATAATTGCATGGCATACTTTTCTAATATATGGGTACACGGTGATTCTTTGTCCAATCGGACAAGACCATATATCGTTTGAGGTTTTCAATTCACTAATCTTTGATTATTTCTTGATCCCTGAATAAATGGTTCTCTTAGATCCGTCAGAAGTAATATGATTGATTAGTGCATTAGATTCATCTTGAATAACATTGTTCTCTCTAGATTAAATGGTCTAGTCATAAGAATAAGTATCTAAATTATCCATAATCCATGGATGGCATGTAATTATGGGTGGCTCGCTTAGGGATTAAGTTTGGGATGGTACAATTGTTAAAAATTAGATTTACAAAAGGATCAATTTAAATCTGGCGGACTCATTCCAAATTATCATGGTCATGTCATTAAGAACGTGTAAATAGATAAAAATAAAGGAGAGAAGAATTCTTTGGGAATAATGATGGTAAGTATACTGAATCGATGCTAATCCAACGAGATACAGTAATGGAATTAATTAGATGCTTACGAGTTTGTGTTAAATTAATCTAGATATTGTTTGGGTATTTATATACAATTAACAGGATCTTACTTTGAAGTTGATGATTATCCTATGTGAGATGTACGTGGAGAGTAGGTTATAGAATTATAAGGCATACCTCATCAAAAGGATACTTCTTATCTCTACGCACATAATGTTAGTGTTTATGGTATGCATGTACTTCCCTGTTAACATGTTAGAGGCAATATATAAAGGGTAAAATGGGGCTGCCCCTAGGGAGTAGCCAACTTGGCTACTCCCACCCCTATTTTCCCTAATTTTTTATTTTTTATTTTTTTGAAAATAAAAATTTATATATTCATCATTATATCCCTCTCACATTTTATTAAAATTTCGTCAGAAACAGAGACTCCTAAGCCCTCCATCCAGACGTCATTTTTTAACGGTCGCAGGATTTTTTAAATCGACCATGTTTGGATGGAGGCCGTAGGAGTCTCTGTTTCTGACGAAATTTTAATAGAATGTGAGAGGGATATAATGATGAATATACAAATTTTATTTCCCAAAAAAATAAAAAAAATGAGGGAAAAGGGGTGGGAGTAGCCAAGTTGGCTACTCCCTGGGGGCAGCCCCATTTACCTCATATATAAATGATATCCATATAATCTCAATAACATATTGCATTTTTTTTATATCCGACAATGCCATACCGTTTCCCATCTTATAATTTAAATACCCGATATATGATAAATTACTTAAGTATTGTACAATGACAATTATTGAAGTTATCAAGTCATAAGACTGGCAATAAGATATTGAATTGCAATGTTCAATATGAACTGTTATCGTATGGAAAAAAAGGAAATGACGTCAAGATAAATGCAAATTCCTTAACAAGAATAATGGCACTATGACGATAAGCGGAGCTAAGTGCTACACCTAATGGTGGGAGCCACCTCTAGAGTCCAATTATCGTGTTAGCCCAAGGGGCAACGCCGCAAGGGGCGTATGGTTGCAAGGAACCATGGAGGCAAAAGCTAAGTCCTCTACAGTTGTATCTACACTGTCATGTAAATGCCGCAAGGGGCAACGCCGCAAGGGACGTATGGTTGCAAGGAACCACTGAGGCAAAAGCTAAGTCCTCTACAGTTGTAGCTACACTGTCATGTTATGGACCGCTAGTGCCAGCGGTAAAGCCAGCAAAGCCATCAAAGCCACCTAAGAATCTAACAATTAAGACAAGCCTAAACACTGAAATATTGTGGGCATATGTACAAGTACGCTAATTTCATGAGCAAATGTACAATTATGTTAAGGCCAGGGCCATTTGTGCAATTATGTTAATGTTAAGTTATATTGAAAAGTCATGCAAGAAATGGGTTATAAAGGTAACCCATTACAAGTATACAAGGAACGGGTTATAAAGGTAACCCTTTACATGTACACAAGAAGCGGGTTATAAAGGTAAACCATTACAAGTATGTAAAGAGATGGTTTATAAAGGTAACCCATTACAGGTATGTAAAGAGATGGTTTATAAAGGTATACAATTACAAGTATGCAGGGAAATGATTTATAATGATAAATCATTAGATGTTATGAAATAAATGATTTATAACAGAAAACCATTACAAGTTATGAAGGAAATGGTTTATAAAGATAAAGCATTACATGTTATGCAATAAAATGTTTAACGAAAGATAAACCACTATATATGATACAAGAGATGGTTTAATAAACTACGTATCGTACATGATTTGATTTAAGAACTATAAATCATCAAAGTCATGGGGGCTAAAATGCAAAGTAGTTTATTTGATAAAAGAAACATGTACTTGTTATAAATCATATGAAATATGCCCCATAAGATGCAGGACATATATGTTATATTTCTTATGCAGTTTACATATGTATACTCATGGTTATGAAATAACCCAAATCATACATGTTAGGGATCGAACCTAGACATGCATGGGAACAACTAGGCATATAATGATGTTTTTCCATGGAAACTTTAGTATATGAAATATAACGAGATAAACGACCGTTAGAATTCCCATGCATGGACCCCGATACATACTGGGCATTAGGCTCATGCAAAATCATGTTTATTTATTTCAGGTGAAAAACAAGTTTGATCAAGCACTCAAGTTTGCGCGGCAAACTCAACCAGACATTCATGTGATATGGATAATTATAGAGTTTATGGTGGATATTTGTACGCCCACTCGAACAGAGAGTCTTTTGGTGAAAGTATTTGGTTTTCTTTTGCAAGTATATCCTTATTGGTAATGTAATAATGGGACTCTTATTTAAATTGGATTTTATGGATTTTTTTTAGAATGATTTTTTGTATGCTCAATGATTACCATGCATGAGTCGGTAATGGTTCGGTCGTGCGAATTCAAGTTGCATGCTTCCGCCAGTCATCACGATCTGTTCCGTTACACTATCAAATATAAGTAGGGATGCATTTTGTATTCCTTTTATATGTTACTACTCTTTGTGGTTTCTTTCGAATATTAATACGTAGCAAGCATATATGATAATTTGTTATGGATCTAGGCCATTATATAATAAACACCGTCTCCCAATTTTACTAATATTATTCAAATTTGATTAGGATTCATTTCAAAAAGTTCAAAAAAAAATTAATGAAAATTAAACAAGCCAAATGTGAATAGAACTTTTTGGGATCAATTTCTAAACAATAAAATTTGATACGATAAGGAGATTTTATCCTGATATAAGCTATCCTCTTATAAATTGTCACATAAAGATTACATCTTTCATGGTATATTTATGTACAGTATTTATCTCTGATTTGGTCCTCAAGCCAACGAAACAAAAATGGGGAGTAAACCCATTTTTGATCTCTTATCCATCTTTACCCCTTGTCCTACTGGTGAAGGATAGATCGATTGTGAAGTTATGACAAAAATTAAATTATTTTTAAATGATGTTATGTTAATATCTCTTCACTTATCTTTATCCGTTTTTTTTTAATTCTTCTTTGTTTTCTAGTCATTTCCGGTCCATATCAAAAATAAAAAATATATAACTATTGTGTTGTTTTTCAAAGGATGAGTACGTAATAACAATCTATACATGCTTTTGAAATATTAACTGACGTTACAAATTGCATATTCGAAATGGAATGAATTAAATTGGGATGTTTGAAAATAAAAACAAATCGAATTTATGCATGAAATCTCAAATCTATCAACTTCAACTATAGAGGAAATTTTTTATAACTAATATTCTAAACCGTATTCTTCTTAACTTTTACAATATTAGTTATACCTCTCTCTTTTTTTAATATCAGTTATACCCTTCCTTATAAAATTTCATAACAGAAATGTGAATTTTGAATGAAATTAGGAGCACAACTGATTAAAAAATAAGAAAGGGCATAACTAATATGTAAAGTTAAAAAGGGTACAACTGATAAACACCTAAAAAAATCAATGTTACCTCATTACTAACCTTTCGATGGGTTAAGAAATAGCTGTAAATACGCAATCATCTTTAAACAAAGGTATTCTTACACGGCGGACCTTATAAACTTTGTCAATTACCTCCATGACCTTTGAAACAACATAATTCCCCCATCGACCTCGTAAATTTGTCAACTCTTATCCCATGAACCATGCGGTTAATCTGTTTGAAGTTAGTGAGAGTTCTTGGTGTAATTTATATGATCGATGGGATAATTATTTTATGCAAAAGGCCGTAAGAGTAATTGGCAAAGTTTACAAGGTATGTAGGGTAAAAATCCCTTTAAACAATAAATGTTTGGAGGGTATGTATGTAAAATACCGTCGTATGTTGTATTGTTGGGGTTTTGAATCGGATCGATAATCTGCATTGGAGTTCAGCATTAAAAACCATCGGGAATCACTACCGGTTGCAGAGCCGTAGGGGGTCTACAGGAATAGGGCTCTGAGCACAGTAGTAGACATCCAGCAGTCAACTTGACCTGACCTATGAGATGTTGGATCGGAAGTGGAAATTTTTCGGACATTTCATCTAAAAAGACCCAAAGGAGGCAGACGACTAATTTGGGAAATATGCCATTTCAGGTGTTCAAAGCTGCCGTTGGTGATCTCGTTGAGCAGATCGAGGATTTCGACATTTTTAAAAGACCAACGAGTCCGCTGATGGGTGGTGGTGGGATATTATACTGCTACGGGCTATTCAGAAAATATATTGACAGGAACATATTGTGGTGTTTTGTTGTGTTGGTATTCGTAAATAGAGCTGATTGATGTGAGGGTTTTTTCCCAGGTTGATTGCCTTAAGTTAGTTGATTGTTAGAGCTATTATTTACACCTCTCGGTAAAAATGCATGAGGCAAATAACTCTATCCCCTTCGTCCTTCGATTCCCTTCTGGGGTCCTGGTGAATAAAACCTTGGAGCTCGCCAAGTCTGTAGTGAACTACAGCAACAACAAAGCATTTTCCCACAATTAAGTAGAGTCGGTTACATGGATTCTTCGTCTCCATTCAGATCTATCTTGGACCAATCCCGGGCTTATATCCACCAAACTAAGATCCCTTCGTATGGTCTCTTTTCAACACTTCTTGGGTCGTCCTCACCCTCTCTTAGCCGGCTTAACATCCCAACACTCGCATCTCTTAACTGGTGCATCAGCTGATCTTCTTTGCAAATGTCCAAACCATCTTAAGCGGTTTTCTCGCATCTTATCCTTGATCGGAGTTACACCAACTTTCTTTCTGATTGCATCATTCCGAATCCGATCTTTACGTGTGTGTGTGTGTGTGTGTGTCCACACATCCACCTTAGCATTTTCATTTCTACTACATTCATTCTCTGCACATGTCTATGGTTCACAGGCCAACATTCAAATCCATAAAACATCTCACGGCTACTTTGTTGTAACGGCCTGGTCTTTTGAAAAAAATTCAAATACATTGTCTTGGATTAAATGGAATTAATTAATACATTAAATCTCATCCATTATCAACTTTAAAAATCACAAGGGTTCCCTCTCCATACATCACCATATCTTGCAATTTTAGAGAGAGTTAGAGAGAGAGAGGAAGGGTTATCTTATCGAACGTCCCTCTTCATCATAAGAGAAGGCGACGTCGAATCCGAAGAGGAGGAGAACACGGATTCGTGACCAAAAGGAGACGCGATGACCCCGACGGGTAGAGATAAGCTTTTGGATCAAGGTATGTATCGGCTTTAGGTTTTTGATTTCTAAACATATGTATCGATTTAGGATATCGTATAAACAATTATCACATCCAAAAATACGACGTCCTATTGTGTATATCGGATTTGTAGGATGTTAGCATACATAATTGGTTGATTTGAGGTATATGTGTCTATTTTGTAAGTTTACGATTCTTGTAGGATCAACACCTCGAAATTTGCATGGCGGATTTTCGGATAAAACATGAGTATTTCGAGACAATCCAGAGTAAGGCATCCGCATGTATATGAGAAACTCTTAAAACTCGTATGATATGATAACATGTCCAGTGGTAGTCGCATAAAGGGACTCTTTAAAGTTGTTATTATTGTGGATCATGGCTTAACTAGACCTTAGAATATCCATTAACATGTTCTTTTTTCAGAAATTTCGAGCAATTGCTTATGTACGTGGATCCATGAACCTCGGTAGGAATTAGATAATGATTATAGAATAAAGATTTGTGGCTATTAAATACACATCTTTCTTTGTTGATGAAATACGTATAATTACTTACATTATATTTTGGTTGTTGTAGTTAATTTTCTTTAAATAGGTATATTGTCATCGTAGATAGATATAAAAATCCAGATCTCACCCATGGGTACTGTTTTTGTTAAGTACACAAATTTCTAATAAATCTAAGCAGATTGAAATTATATGGCCTTGATGATTTATTCATATACATTAGAAGTTTATCCATAAAGATCATATACCTGATTGGTGAATATAACAAAAAGTATATGTAAAACTTTATATACACATGCGTATGCATAAATCTTAGACCTTACTAAATACCAGAGATAATCTTTTTCTACAAGAAATCCTATGAATAATTGATAGCATTTCCCTTAATTCAACAGACACTCACTTTTTATAAAATGTAAATAAATTGGCATAACGTGTATACACAATCACTGGAAAAGAAAAAGATCTGTGTTGAATATTGTAAAGGTTTGATTTCATGATCGAGTACAAACCTAAATTACCCATTACTTGTCTTAGTAATAAAATCATGTTCTATGAATAACCTACTGGTTGGGTAGTAATGTTAAAAGTTATAGTTATATAACAATGCATATGTTATATAATACGAAGAATATTCATGATGATAAAGAATCACAATTTTTGTTAATAAGATTTAAGGCACAGAATCATAAGGAATCACATAGACGACCGCTAGGGGTCGTGTTAGCCGCAAGGGGCAGCGTCGCAAGGGGCATATGGTTGCAAGGAACCATAGAGGCAAAAGCTAAGTCCTCTACAGTTGTAGCTACACTGTCATGTCATGCCATGGACCGCAAGTGCCATCGGTTGAAAACATATAAAAAGATACGTAAATGAATATTATGCAAGAAAATGGTTTATATAGGGAAACCATCATGAAAAATGCAAGGAATGATTTAATAAGAGAATGAACCATCACGTGTTATGCTAGAATTGGCTTAAGAAAGTTAAACCATCAAAGTCATGGGGGCCAATATGTAAAGTGGTTTATATATTTTATAAGTATGTAAATTGCTTGGTACGTTATGAAATATGCCCACAAGTAGAACTAAATGGTTATCATACCTACGTATGCAATTTACCTACTTTACACGCATTTCCATGTTTATGAAAGAAGTTAAACTACACATGATAAGAATCGAACTTAGACATGCATGGGAAATATCTAGGCACGGAATGATGTGTATACATGAAAAATCCAAATACATGATTTATAACAGATCAAGGACTGTTGAAATACCCATGCATGGATTCCGATGCATACTGGGCATTAGGCTCATACAAATTATGTTTGTCAATTTCAGGTGAAAAACAGGGTTGATTGCTTTTTCTGGATCGTGCTACGGGCTCATTGAGATTTCTGACGTGGTACAAATTATCTTGTAAAGATCTAGTGGATATCTATATGCCCACAGGAAGCATCAAGTTGCTATTTTTTATTTCTAGAATAGTTAAATTTTTTCATATTTCTCAGTTTAGAGTTGTAATAATGGAACTCTAGTTAAATGGACATTTTATGGAGTTGATATTTTATCTGCTCATTGTATGTCATTTATTGATATTTTGGTAATGTGTCGGTCGTGCAATCCTGCTTCCGTCGATTGTCACAATCCGTTCTTGTACATTTATAAAACTTTCATTTAATCTTTAAAGGAATTTTTATTATCACAGAGAACAACAGAGGCTCCTCTCCACTTTAACCAGCCTGCATTTATTCTATTAGTAACATCTCCATCAATTTCCCCATCATGTTGCAGAATAGATCCCAGATATCTAAAGGAATCTCTATTCTGGATATTATCGTCACCAATCTTCACATTGATTCCTTCACCATTGCTTCCATCAAAGGTGCACTCCATATATTTCGTCTTAGCCCTACTTACACGAAATCCTTTAGTCTCCAACTCATGTCTCTAGACCTCAAGCTTCTCATTTACCACATCTCTAGTCTCGTCAATTAACACAATATCATCACCAAATAACATACACCATGGTAACTCATCCTGAATGTGACTAATCAACTCGTCCATAATAAAAGTAAAACGAAATAGACTCAAAGCAGAACCTTGATGTAAACCAATGTTGATGTCAAAATATTTAGTCTTCCCAGATGGGGTCCTTACACAAGATAAAGCCCTATCATACATGTCCTTTATGAGGTTAATGTATAGGACGGGTATTTGTCTCTTCTCCAACACTCTCCACAATATCTCTCGTGGGACAGAATCATAAGCCTTGTCCAAATTAATAAAGATCATGTGGAGGTTCTTCCTTTTAGCTCTATAAATCTCCATTGTTCTCCTCAGCAAATGGATGACTTCAGTCGTTGAGCGACCTGGCATGAATCTAAATTGGTTTTCTTTTACATTGGAAATTTGCCTCAACCATCTTTTGATCACATGTTCCCAAATTTTCATTAGTGTGACACATCATCTTGATACCTCTATAATTTGAACAATTTTGAATGTCTCCTTTATTCTTATAAAGAGGCACCACGATACTCCTCCTCCAATCTTCAGGCATTTTCTTGCTTCGCTAAATAACATTGAATAGATTCGTAAGCCAAGTCAAATCACACTCACTTAAAACTCTCCATACTTCTACAGGGATGTCATCCGGACCTACACCTTTTCCAGGTCTCATAACCTTCAAAGCCTCCTCTACTTCCTTTCTTTGTATCCGTCTATAGCATGCATGATTCAAGTAACTTTCATTACAAGCTAGATCACCCAAAGTTTGTAGTGAACTACTTTGAAGATTTCCTCTCCGGAGATTGATCCTTTTAATGTAGCCGTTGTTGCAGCACACTCTGCGGTAACGGCTGGAGGAGATTGATTTTGATCGAGTGATTCATACGAATCACACGGAAAAGTGCGATTTCTTGCGAACTGCTCGATCAAGATCGAGCAGCTCCAACCATTACTGCGAAACCTGCTGCAGTAATGGCTACAGTAGAGGATTCATTCTGTTCCTCTCCGGTCTCCACTCACGTTAGTGGGGGATCCTTTTGTTGTTGTGTGGTTTGAACGTCCATTTCAAGAGGAGAATTTTTGATGGGCCCTTAGTGGCTTGGCCTCCTTTAGGGCTCTCGGCCTAACGGATTTAATGCATGATCTAGAAGCACCATTGGAGTTGGATTAAGAAGGTTTTCTCAATATTATGTACTTCTTGCACCGAGAGGGGGATATGGTAAGGAAGTCAATCACACATTCCTTACTCTTATTCAAAATTATCCTATGCATTTAGCCTTCCTGATTTTCGTGTAATTCTTGTTGTATGTGACGAACCGCTATATGTCCCTATTAATATGTGAGAATTAAATATCTAGTTGTTGTCACAGTACAATCGGAGAAAAAACAATCGCTCAAAAATACCGCAAAATACGTAGAGTGCCAATGTCGTGTTATTTTGTTTACTTGTGAAGTTAAGGGTAAACACAAGGAAGCAATGAGGATTATAATAACAACTTCGGCCAATTATGTGTTTCCCCTAAATCAATGTGCAATTGCTAATAAAGTGTTTTTTTTCAAATCGATGTGCAATTACAAATTATGTATCCAAAAATGCTATGAATATTGTTAGAAATTTTAATTTTATATTTCTTACATTTTTATATTTACTTTTTCTTTATATATTTGGATGAATTTTTTATTTTAAACTAAAAGATGAATAAAGAATAAAAGACAAGCAAAGCATAATGGATTTGAGTGAGATTTGCAAAAAATAATTTATTCATCAAATTATTTATATTTTATCTTAAATATATAATGAAGAATGTAAATATTTTCCTTGTATTTTTTACTAAAAGGTAAGTAAATAGAATATAAATAATATTTTGGTCTTTTCAATATAAAGGACGAAAATGTAATATTTTTGAAAACTTATAATATACAGTGTAATATAATAAAATAAAGTAATTATAATTTTTTGGAAAATTTTGGAATTAAAATGACTAAATTATAAATTAAATATATAAAAACTTAATTTGATGTATTTGATTTTAAACCAGATCAAACTTTACCAATTTATTTCTCATAAATATAAAATGATAGAATAATAAATAAGAAATCCTCGACAATTATTATTTGTGAGATATTATGTAAAGTATGTCCTAGAAAAATCAAGCAAAAAATATAAAGAATGGTCAATTCATAGCATAAGTACTCAATGGATTTTCAAAACTCGGGTACCAAAAGTATGCTTGTATCAAGATCTTTGCACTGATTTATTTTACACAACTTTAAAAAGTAATTGATGAATTTAAAATAAATAAATAATATCAAAATCAATGTTTCACTTACAAATTCATCAATAATTAAATATATCTCCAATTATTTCGACAATGTATCATAGAAAGAGAATTAGATCATCTACAAAATCACCCAATTTGTATTTTTTTGACAAGTGGTGTACAAGATATACTCAATTGTTTGCAAGGAATGTCCGCAGGGAGAAAGAAGAAAGAAGGGTTGACATGTGTGTGCATAGTGAGAGAGAGAGAGAAGTAAAGAGTTATTAAGATAAAAAAGATAACAAACTATCAATTACTTATCCAAATAATCCTTCAACATGTTAATCAACAAATAAAGAATAGAAAATAAGAAAAAAGGGGGAGAATACATAGTTTGGTAGGGATGTCCACTATGGTGGTGCCTACCATGGACATCCCCTTCAAATCTCTTACCAACCAGATTTTATTTAGTGTTAATTTTGAAATTCAATTATAATTAAATAATTACAAATTATTTATGATAATCATAAATAGGCCATTAATAAATATAAAAATATTCATATTCCAAACCAAAATTAAATCATATTTACATTTGTTGTATAATATGAATCCAATTAACATTTATATTAACATTAAAATTATTATTGTGAATCCAATTCACATTAGTAATAACATTATGAATCCTACTCACAATTAAGTCTCAATATGATGTTGTGGAAATTATCCATATTATACATGATTATTGTGGATAGAACTGTCAATATTAATCGTCTTCAAGATAAGTAAATCCAAATTAATTACCTCTGATATCTCTGTACACATGTTTAAAAAAATGTGAACCATATATATATTATTCTTGGATAACTGTGGATAATGCTATCAATGTTAATATTATCCATGATAATTAAATCTAATTTAATCATCCTCAAATTTCTCCTTTTTCCAATATTTAGATCTTGTCTCTAATAGAACAATCCTTGACCTCTTTTAAGAATAGTGTGGTTCCTCCACAGATATTAGGAGATAAGGTCAGGGTCATTGTATATGCCATGTATATTGACTTGAATAATGAGATCAAATCTCATGCGTAGATCTAGAAGACCTCTCAGTGTTGTTTGATCATTTCAAACAATGTTCCCAATCTTCTCATAATATATGATCCACTTCAGATCAATGTCCAACCTTTGGACTAAGATTGGATAACTAATCCACCAAGTGAAGTCATTAAAATCCAAACAAGTTTTATCACTACTTCGTAATGGAAGCATCGTGGTATAAAATTGATTAAGATCACATTACCATCGAGTATTCCTAATACATGTACATCCTACATACTGTAAGACTGCAATTAAACCCGAAGTTTGGATCTCATTTGAGTTGTCCTCTTCAGGGTTTTATCACTAAGTTTCTCATTCGATCATTGGGAGTTGGTATCGATCATATACTTTCCAAAATCATAACTTTACCTACAAGTCTTGTCCTATTTCTAAAATAAGACGACCATTGATGGATTTGTTTTGTCCCACTATTGCATGAGTGAGCTCATGTCTTTTGGTTCAGTAGTGAACCTGTATAATTCCCTTGAGGGATCCTATTACTCGTATGACCTTGTATGTACACCAGCATGCTTGTGTGTAGACCTTGACTAGGTCATCAACTTAATTGTTGTCTAACGTACATACTCATCATACATATAGTAACACATCTATATCTAGTCAGAAGATGTGTATCTATATATGGCAATATACAATATAGGTCTTAGTAATCTCGATCTTGCCAGGTCAACTCTTTGACTTAACTCATCTGACACCTCCAGATCACCTCCAAATTTCTATTCCTATGTAGAGGACATACATAAAGAGATCGGTCGGATGCCATCCTATAGATTAAGGATTGTCATCACCTTCTCGAGCTGGAGATCCTTTCTTAATAATGGCTTGAAGGTGTTGTTGAGTCCACATTCTAAACCTTTAGATACTCAACCCAACACCGGCCTTTATGATCAAACCTTTGAATCAAAAGTTGTATGCTATCAAGATGGTCATGGTACATAACCCTAATCGTATAAAGAGGATCATTATTCAATCCCTTATTTTAGATTTAGGAATTATCTGTAATAACTTTTATTGCGTAATGTCTCGTCATGGGGTCATATGTCCATCAATACATTGTCCTTTGACCACTTAATCTGCTAAGGGAGATCGTGATTTCCTCTATAATGAATAGTTTGTTATTGAACTCAATATTCAAAAATTTCACTCGGATTTAGGCTCTGACCTAAGAAGTGTTTATGTACATGAGATTGTGTCCAATGGAGAAAAATTGATCACTTTAATCCACTTTCCTCCAAACCATATGGTGGCCTCCTATGACTTTGCTTGAATTAGGTGAGAAATCAATTGGTGATCTATTATTAGTGTGTTTCAAGGGCCAGAGAGAACCACATAATGAATGAAGGGAAGACTAGATTTATGTAATACTTAAGAATTTCTAAAAACACATATAAATGGAAGCACTCCTATAGGAGAGACACCTAGGATGACTAAGTTTTTGAAAAGAGCTTACAGTGCCCGACATCAGTGATCCTAAGCAATCAGTGAAGGATATGGTTAGATCCTCAAGCGCTTTACGGAAGCGTGATCGTCGTATCGGATACGACGAAGAACGACTAGTCGCACTAGTTGTTCTATGCAGCAGAAATTAAAATTTTTTTATGCGATGAAACCACATGATCCAAGAACACTTCTCTGATCGTTTCGTCTGAACCACAAACAAGTATTAGGATTACCTCTTGAAGCATGGTTGTGATCAAGTCTCTAAATGAAGAGACCTCCTGTCTCAAGTCCGATCCGTCGGAGGAGACGCTTGCGAGCGCGGGGATGAACCGCGTGCTTCTCGCAATCCATGTTGATGATCCAAGCAGTGGATCTCCTGATCTCGACACACGAAATCCGACGTCTTCTTCACGAGCAATGCACGCCGAAGTAGATGGAGTTCCACGAGCAAAACATCGGGCAGCATAACGACGGTGCCGTGGCGATGGAGAGCCTCTCTAGGGCATCCATGGTGGACGGCCATGAGAGGGAGAGAAGAGAAAGAGAGAGATATGCTTCTCAAGCATTATGTGTAAAGAAGAGCAATGGGGTGCCTCTCCTTTTATAGGTTTTGGGAGCCATGGATCTCAATCCATGGGACAACACAAATCCAATGGTTCACATTGATTGTGTTTCTTTTAATGGCTAAGATTTGTGTTGGTAAAAACAATTAATTTAATTTAGATTAAATCTATATCGATAAATCAACATAATTCAATCACCAAATTAAATCAATCCACATTGGAGATAATGGAAAGGAGGCTCCTCCCTTCCATATTAGTGGCTGTCCCCCCTCTCCTATTAGGAAAGGGAGATTCCAATGCAATCTCCAAGATTGCATATATCTCCAATATTTGCAACAACGATTGTTGTAAATTATTCTACAAAATAATTCATAATTATTTTGTGAATATTGCAATCTTACCATTGAAAAATTGTGAATCACATTCACAACCCAAAATAAAATGTAAATTACATTTTTAATTTAATGTCCAATGTGAATCCAATTCACATTAACATTTAATTAACAAATGTAAATTACAAATAGCTCTCTCTTATATATTATAAATCACATTTATAATATACATGACTAATATGGATATTGCTATCCACATTATTCATATCCATGATGATTAAATCACATTTAATTATCTTGGATCTCTATTCTCTTGTGTCCAAATAATACGAATCACATTCACATTATTTTCATATTTGATAATTAAATCACATTTAATTATCTTAGATTACTCTCTTTAAAATATGAATCAAATTCATATTACTCGTGATAATTAAATCACATTTAATTATCCATTTTCTCAATGCTGGGATACATATATCAACAATAGAATTATCCATGAACTCTTTCAAGGATAATGCGCTTTTCTTCACAGATACTTGGAGATAAGGACATGGCGATTGTATTGTTCCACGTATAGTGACTTAGATAATGAGATCATATCTCAAATCCAGGTCGCGGGCCTCCCATAGATGCTTGATTAAATCAAGACTGCAAATCTAATCTTCTTATTGTATCTGAATCACATTTAGATCAATGTCCAACATTTGGACCAAGATTAGATCACGTCTCTACTGAGAGGAGTCACTAAAATCCAGACCCGTTTTATCACTCCCTAGGAATGGAAGCGTCATGGTTATACAATCGTTTATGATCACATCACCCTCAGGTATTCCCAATACCTGTACATCTTGCATACTGAAAGACTCAGATTAAACCCGAAGTATTAGATCAACTTTACACTGTCTACTTCATGGTTTTATCAGTATCTCATTCAATCATTGGAAGTTGGTATCGATCATATAATTTCCAAAAGCATATATCATACCTAGGTCTTGATCATATACTTTCCAAAAGTATATATCAAACCTACAAATTCAGTCAAGCTTCCAAAGCGAGACGACCGTGCACGGAATTTGATTCTTTCCAATATCTCATGAGTGAGTTCATGTCTTTCGGCTCAGTAAATGAACCTGTATGATCCCTTTGAGAGATCGTATTACTCATATGCCCTTACATGCACACCAGCGCGCCGGTGTATAGACCTTGGTTAGGTCATCAACCTATTGGTCTGCCAAATGTACATACTCAGAAATATAGTAACACATCTATCTCCGGTCAGAGGATGTGTGCCTATATCATGACAACATATGATATAGGACTTCGGTTATCTCGATCTCGTTAAGTCAACTCTTTGACCTAACTAACCTGACACCTTCGAATCTCTATTCCTATGCATAGGACCTGCATCAAGAGGTCGGTCAGATATCAGCCTTCGGAGATAAGGATTGCCATATCCTACTCAGGCTGGAGATCATCTCTTAACAATCATTTGACGGTGCTTGATGAGTCCTCAATCTAACTCTTTAGATATTCATCCAAGCACCAGCCTCTATGATTCAATAGTTGAATCAACAGCTGTATGATTATTAAGATGGCCATGGTACATAACCCTAATTGTACTAAGGGACCTATTATGCAAAATATTCATTCTTCATTTCAGATCAGGGAATGATATTTGCAATAACATTTATTGCATAATGGCTCGTTGTGGGCTCGCATTTCCAACAATCAGTTCATACTTCTTTGATTGAGAGTGAGGAAGAGAAAGATATGTTTCTTCTTTTTGCATTTCTCTTTGTACATGATACAACTGACACAGAATTAGTAAATAAAATGAGAAATAATATGTAAAAATAACAAAAATAAATAGGTGTAAGTTGTTAAGTCATTGACACCATTGCCAATGACATTGTGATTTTTGCAGTAATAAAAGTATGTTTTTATATGTTGTTATGTGCATGTGTAAAAATAAATGTATTTTAGATAGATGTATAACAAACATGCCTCAAGATAAATTAATAATGTTCAGTGACAAGTTTGAGAGTCGAATACTATAACTCTTATGATATTGTGTGTATTCTTATTGCATTGGTGGTATTTTTATTTTATTTGGCTCAGTTAGAATCATAATTATATTTTTTATATTTAAATTCAAATGCAAGGAAACCTATGCCACTAGATGTTAGATGATTTCAATACTCCATTTTTATTTTCAAAGATTTTTAATGATTTTTTGCTTTTTTTGGCAATTTTTTGAAGTTCAAGGAATCTACGTGTCATTCGTTGTGAAATAGGAGTTTTTTCTCAAAATTAAAAATAGGGGTATTTTGTAATTACCTGTCACTGGATAAAAACATGACTTTTTATTTTTATTAATTTAAATTTGATTGGGTAAATTATCAAATATTAAAGAATTTTTTTTATAAATTACAAATTGGTCCATTAGGAGTTGAATGGTGTTACTAGACATTATAAGTTTAAAATTGAAATTTTTTGCAAGATTAAAATGATAAAATTATGAAAATTACAATAAAACTTTAGAGTTTAGAAAAATCTCATTTTAGTTTTGAAAACATTCAACTAAGTTTCTTTACTATGGGTCTTGTGTACCTTTTCCTTCCAAAGGTTGCAGTAGTGGTGGCCATCTAATAATAAGCAGGACCCGCAACTGGTCGATGGCTGGAGTGCAATGAAACTTAGTAGTTATAATGGTGAATCTCCATAGTAGTATGATCTCATGCTTCTATTGGTGGGAGGAGTAGGGGGAAAGAGAGATGAGGACGGAGCCACCGGCGATGGCGAGCATAGGAGATCACTGTTGAGTAACATTGTGCCCTTCTCCAATCATGATGAATCTCCATTTCATCACCTTTATTCTTTCACTTTGACCTTAAATATCTATCTATGTGCATGTATAAATTATTAATTTATGAAAAAGAACACTCAATAATTCACATAAAATATTGTATACACTATTGTACAAAATATTATATTGATCCCAAAATAAAAGAATAAAGGAAAAAATGAACGAATTGTCAAAGATACTGAGTGCACCTAAAACTCAAGACCCAATTATCATGATGACTTATTCAATAATGAATAAAGTAGGGGGAGATAGGGCAACCAATTGTACTGAAAACACATCATAGAAATCCTAGTTTTATAGCCCAATAATAATATTTGGGACCTATTTTATTTTTATTTTTTTATACATCAAATCAATAAATCCTCAACATGAATATTGTACATAAAAATACAAAGAAACATATGAAATTTATTTCATTCAAAAATAATACATAGTGTTCCCTGGACACACAAAACAAAAAGCCGCAAAGAAAACTTTACATGTATCTTCTTCATACAAACTCAAAATTCAACAAACTCATCTTTTTCATAAAATAAAATTATATTTTTAATAAAGGTAGTTTCATTCAATTTAAGTTATTATGTAAAAGTTAGGTTTTGATCCCTCATTGTGCAGTTTGTATAAAATATTCATTAGATTTATTCCTTATAATTTTAAGTTTCTTATATTTTTACAAATTCATAAATATTATCTAAAAATATGTCTATATAAAAAATGAGAAAAAAAACCATTAAAATACATTAAAATAAATAGTGTATTTCAATATATAGATGAATTATACATATAAAGTACATATATAATAAATATACCTAAGTATTTAACTTAAAAATAAAGTCAAAAAAATAAAATAAAAATATGTAAAATTATATTCAAATAAATCATAAATACATAAAATAGGTGAACAAATTAATAAAATATGTAATAAAACTAAAAATAAAATATAAAAATACATGTATATTTAGTTATATACATACTGTAAATAATATATTACTATAAATTAACTCGTTAAAATAAATAAAAATTAGAATAAAATACTACATAAAATAACAAATATTTTTCATGTTTTGATCAAAAATTAAATAAATTATTTATTGTTTTTTATCTATCTTATAATGGATTTATGAATCTCATTTTTCTGGTTGGTCCATGTAAACCAACCAGATTGCTTCATTTGTTGACTGGTGGGTCAATTGTACAACCCCTGCCTCCTTGTCAGAACATGTGAAGCCCCCACCTTCTTCCAATTCTCCACAACACTTCCAACCTCCATTTCCCTTGAGAGATTCACCCTTCTGAAGCCTACTCATCCCTCGCCCTCGCCCATACCAACATATCCACCTACCACTGTGCTCTTCCCCGCCATCTTCTTCCCCCTTTTTCCCTTCACCGCCTCTATAAAATAAGAGCGGTGCCCCTTTTTTGAAGTTTGATCCCCATTCTTAGCATGTAACCCCAAGAGGAACCTTCATATATGATGCTCCTTAGTGACAACTCTGAGCTCCAGTCCTCCACAGCATGGATAAAGACAAGGGTAGTGCGATCCGAGGTTCGTTGGACGACCTCCAACCGAGCTTCTCTTGCTCCGAGCTTTCGGGGCTTGTTGAGCAGCTAGGTACCTTTCTTTAGCTTGCCTTTATTCCGGTAGTCTAGTTTTAATATTAGTTTTATTAATTAGTTAGCTATTTAGCTCAATTTTACATTTTAAAATCATCGGATCCTTAAGCTCCAGCACTAAATTCCTAGTGCTCAGACCATGTATTGTTCCCCTTTCACTACAATTTCAATCCTCACCGCTTGCTCCTCATTTCCCCTTTGTTTTCATCTCAAATCCCATAAGGATTCGAGCCACCAAGGTCCCCCTCCTCCACCTTCACTGGACTTTTGTTGCCTGCCTTTCCATTGTGCATCCAACTTCATCCTTGGTCGAGCACCTTCTGCTCGATCCCGTTGTCTTTTTACGTAGATGAGCAACTAGGAAGACCATCGAGAGCACCATCCCAGAGCTCGAACATGATCTCTAGGTGATTTGAGATCTAGGGCCCCTCTGATGGGCCCTAGACAACTTTGAGGACACTTGCAAACGCACAAAATTCCAGGAAGCACATAAAGTTCTTAGATGTGCATGAGGAGGATGAACGGAGGAGAAAGTTGAGAACCAACCTCGTCGGAGTCGTGTTCACGGAGTGTTCTTCCAAGAACCTCCGAAATCGTTCGCTAAAGACCATGATTGAAATCTATCATGGGCCGATCATTCCAAAGGTGAATCGACATCCTCCCAAGCCATCTGATCAGACACGTGGAAGCACAAGAGATCTTTGATCGTGTGCACTTTAAGGGTAAATTGCTTTGTAACCCCTCCACCTTTTTGTAGTTATTGTAAGGCCCTCTAAAAATTTAATCACGTTTAATATTTTGTGAAAATTTTGAAACCGGGCACCCACACTTATTGTATATTGCACATAGGTCCAATGCTAGGTCAGCTCATGTGGTCCCCATGTGACTTGGATAAATTGCAAGGGACCCGTCCGGGTTCTTTTATTTCATTTTAGTTTATAAAATTTGTATATTAGTTCAAAACTTTTAGTGTATTTGCACGGGGACCCTTTGCTTTATGTTTTATTGCAATTATACTCCTCCTAGGCTTTATAAATTAATTTATGCCTTTTATTTTTGGATTAAATAGCTCAAGTGCTTGAAAAATTGTGAAAAAATTATAGGATACGTTTTACATGATGATTGATTAACACTCTGATTTTTATTTGACATTTTTTTGTATTTCATATTTATTAAAAATCATTTAATATCTATTTATTCCCTATTTAGACAAAGAATATAAAAAAATTAGAAAATCTCTTTTAAAATTTCCAAAAAAGTATATATTATATAATACTATATAATATACCTCAAGACCAAAAATAAAAAATAAAAAATAAAAGAAAAACACTAAAAATTGCAAAACCCTTCTAACCCTAAAAATATAAAATATATATAATGCAAAAAATAGTTTTCTTATGTATATTTTTATTTTTATTATATACTATCTATTAAAAATCGTTTTTAGTAATTTTGAACTTATTATCTATTTTTAAAACTCATAACAATTCAGCCTATGTATTAACTCTCTATTCGGAGTATTTCAAGCTTTAAAAATACATAGAAATTAGCAAAAATTACCAAAAAGATAAAAATTATATATAGAAAATAAAAAAGACAAAAACATTTTATTTGTAATTTTTGTGTATTTATATATATTTATAAATATAAAATCTTATATAGACTATTTATAGTATATATACTTATTAATACTTATAACTAATAATATTATTATAAATACTATAAATATATTTAAAATCCCTTAAAAATTAAAAAGGATTGCACTTAATTATATTTCATGTTTTTATATAGTTATTATCTCTTTGTATCTTAAATATTATTTATATTATAAATATATATATACATATATATACTTATTACTTATGAAAAAATGAATTCAAATCAGAAAATAAAAAAGAAAATAAAAGTATAAAAATAAAAACATAAAAGAAATATAAAATTAAAAATATACATAAAAATTAATTATCATTAAAAACCCACAAAAACAGAAAATATCATAAAATAGTAGTTTATTTTTTTGTAGATAATAATTATTTGCCTATCTGCATATTTGCTCTCAATGGCTCGACCCTGCACTAGCTTGACTGTACATATATTATTTGCAGGGTATAATAAATTTCACCCCGTACAATTTCATTGATTTATCATTATTGCGGTTTGATTGTTTTTTTATTCGATTGTTGGCGTTCTGATTACTGCGAGAGCGACCGACACAACAATTGTCGGACCTGACTTGTCGGGCACCGCATACCCTCCAAGATCAGCCATTAGGGACCTGCCTTTGACTGATTCAACATATCTTTGAGGGCCTCTTCGATCTAGGGGAAATTCGGGCAAAATTCATGTTAACCCTCATTTTTTATTCGATTTCCACCCAAACTTCCCTTTCTCTACCTCATGAGACCTACCACACACTCATCTCTATCTTCTCTAGGACCCAATCAACAACCCATCTATCTCTCTCACTCATTTAATATATCCAATTCACTCTTTCTATCCCCCTTACTCTTTCTTCCATTTAAATATAAAATATTATGATATGTCATATTATCATATAAAAATACAAGATATTCAACATCTAATTATCTTTTCGAACTCCAATAAAATAGCATTATAACAAACTCTTTTAACAACAATTACATCATCCAAACACTAAAACAAACATGATGATTATACACTAGTCAAAATTTTCAAAAAAAAGTTATCCTCCACATGATAAACCCTTCGACCGATGTTACTTGAAGGCTTGGGGTGATGAAGCAGTTCCAATCAAATGATAGGTTTATGGATCTGGCCCTTTTGTTGGAAATACTGATGAGTTCTACCTTCCAGATGGAGGGACCGACTCTCTTTATAACCAATGCCATTACAGCAGCTATGAGGGTCGGAAAATTGGTGCAATGTAATAGATCCATGCTTGCTAGGAGGCGATGCGATTACATTTCCTCATGAGGAAGTCAAAGCTTGGATAAGGCACCAATAAAAAAGATAACAATAATATATAAAAAATTATAGGGAAAAAGTGTGGTTTGATTGCTCGTACATTCGAGTCTACGGGTTGTTGTAAATTAAGAAGATGAGGGAGTCAAATTTGAAATTATGACCATGCATGGGAGATATTGCAATGAGTTCTTGAATTTATTGGAATAGTAAATGAGAGTTGGAGGATTATGGGATTATGGAAGGGAGAAACTTATTCAATCAAAGCACATGGAAATCATTGGAAATGCTGAGAATGAACATTTGAATGAAATTTTTTACCCATTCATTATTTTTTATCGAAAATAATATGCATATCTAGATTAAACAATTGACATATGCATATATATTAGTACCATATTATATTATACATATATTTATATATTATCTATTCATTATATTTAATAAACATACATACATATTCTATATAGTTAGAATAAGTATTGGAACAATGTAAACTTACACGTGGCCTTGTTTTAAGGTTTTGTGGTTTCTCACTTTTTAAGAGAATAATAATCAATGCATAAAGAATAACTAGTATTATCATTATGCAAAAATGAAGGATTGTGTGTGAATCATATGTTCTATTAAAGTAAATTCATTTTTATTTGGTGTTCATGCTCACCATGTAGTTCATGTGTGAGTCGGTCACCTGTGCATGATTCGACCTCGATTATACATCTTTTTTTAGGGTGAGGAGTTCTGATTAAATGTATATTTTACATACTATATTGTGCATGCAATGAATATAGTGCATGTGTGATATGCATACGGAGTAGTGTACGCATATACGATGAATCTACTATACGAACTCGTGAATATATACATTAACGAGTTGTATGTGTCTAACATATGCGTAGTAAATATAATATGCTTGTGTTGTGCGTATGTAATGCACGAAATTGTTAGCACATGCATGAATGGTGCATACATTAACAAGAATGCCTCTACATGAATGCATGTATGTGCATGTGTACAAAGCATGCGTGGATTATTCTCTCCTCTCACACTGTGATCCATTTTGTCTTGTCTTTCTTTCTCTACTCATGCTCATAGCTGGGCTTATCAACAATTACAAATCTGAAATAAATTCTCAAAGAATCCATGATACCTATGATGAGTTTGTACATTAGTAATTAAGTATCTGATGCAGAATCAACAATTGGCGCTTAACTTGAAAAGCTACCTCGACTTAGAGCAACTAATCTTTCATTTTGAAAAGAATGAAGACTTCAGTATTCAACCATCGTGTAATGGTGCTAATACAAAACTACATCTTAGAATGACATAATATACGAGATATGGAACCACAATATAGTATGTATATTCATATTTGCTCTATATGTACATAAACTATTGGAATATGTCATAGAAGGCTACCAAATCTCTCCAAGATCCAAAAAGATCTGTTTACCTCCACTCAGGTTTAATTCCACATTGTCTATAAGAGAGACTATGATCTATCATTGTTTCTATATAAGAAGCCCCAAACCTATTATATTCATTGAGAAATTCTAATAGAAGATCATATCTGTTAGAGTTATTATATTTACATTTATGTTCATAATCCTTCGGGTTCCATAACCTTAACCCATTGAGTTTGTAACCTTTAACCCTTTGGGTTCCGCAACCCTTCGAGGGTATTTATGTATTTTCCTCTTGTACTCTTTAGGGTTTTCTTTGTATATAAGAGGCGCTAGACATATGGAATATATATCTTATTTGTCTCTCTTCTCCACATGGTATCAGAGCAATGATCCTAGTTTGGGGTTTTGACCTAAAATCTCCACCACCACCTTTAAGCCTCACAAAAGCCTACACGACCCTCTTCCCTGAATTAGGGCCCTGTGCAAGGCCCTCCAATCACCTCCAGTGCAGCAGCTCAACTCCAAGGGAGCATTTCTAGCACCTACCGGTGTTGTTGGAACCTCCTACAGAGGTTGCTTGTGTTTCCATGGGGCCCACACCCTCCCACTAGCATTGCCCAATGCTTCTAGCACCTCCTACGTGAAGTATATGGGAAAATCCTCAAGTGCATCACGGAAGCGTGAGGATCGCATCGTATGCAATCGGAAGCGACTAGTCGCACTAGTGGCTCTGGGCAGCGGAATTTAAAAAATTTTAAATGATGAAACCACATGATCCAAGAACATTTCTTGGATCGTTTCATCTAAACCACAAATATGTACTAGGGTTACCTCTCGAAGCGTGGTTGCGATCAAGTATCTAAACCAATAGACCTCCTGTCTCAAGTTCGATCCAACAGAGGAGACGCTTGCAAGCACGTTAATGAGATGCGTACTCCTCGCAATCTATGTTGATGATCCAAGAAGCGGATCTCCTGATCTCGTCACACGATATCCAACATCTTCTTTAAGAGCAAGGCACACCGAAAGAGATGGAGATCCATGAGTAGATGATCCGGCAACATAACGATGATGTTGCGGCGATGACGACTCTCTCTTGGGTTCCATGGTGGACGGCCACAATGGGAGAGAGAGGGAAAGCACCTTTGGTGTGTAGAGAGAGAGCTTATGGAATGATCATGTAACTTGAAGAGAAAGGGGTGCCTCTTCTTAAATAGTGTTTTGGGATACATGGATCTCAATCCATGGACAACACAAAATCAATGGATGAGATTGATTTGTGTTTCTTTCAATGGCCATGATTTTGTTGTGAAAACAATAATTAATTTAATTTTAATTAATATATGTCGATAAATCAATATATTTAAATTCAAATTAAATCAATTAATTATCATTGGAGATAATGTGGAAATAAACTACATCCCCTTAAATGGGGGGACGTCCACTCTTGAGATCTCACTATCTCATGAGATCTTATTATGTCATGAGATCTCATTACCTCATGATATCTACAAGATTTACAACAACATTTGTTGTAAAATATTTCACAAAAATAATTCACAATTATTGATGAATCTCAGATTCATCACTCTAAATCTCATTTATTAAGCTCATATCCCTCAAAATCATCAGCAATTCTTCACTTATTCTGCATAATTAGCATTCATACATGTTTTCATAAGAATTGCATTTCAGCACTAATTTCTGCACAAAATAAGAAGTCAAAAATTACATGTAAATAGCCTAACTTCCCGGATTTTTAACTCATTCATGCTAACTCCGAAAGACACAAAACCACCTCCACTGTGTACATATCACTAACAAGAATAAATAAAAAAATACAAAAAAATAACTAGCCGAAATAAGTGGACCAAAAACCCAACCCTAGTTTTAGGATTTCCGGACAAAAAAATCTCATATCTTACTCATCTAGTGTCTGTGTTAATCCTACTTACTTTTGAACTAATGTACATTCAATTACCTTCAAAACAAGACCAAGTTCAAATGAATCGAAGCTCATATGTGAAAGTTGGGTTTTGGGCCTCTTTTGTACATTTTGTATTTTAGTGGTTTTTGACTTTATATTTTATGTACATATTTAACCTATTTTAGTTTACTTATTTTTCATTTGTCTTCTTTGATGAAAGTTTTATTAAAATGCGTAAAAATCCATACCAAATTGAGCTTGAAATCAAAGAAACAAATTGGGTCTGAGTCTTCACTAACCGACACAAAATTGGTCTTTTTCATCTTTTATTTTATTTCTTCTTTTTCTTAATTAATAAAAATCCAAAAAATAGATTAATGTGTAATTATTTATTTCTGATTTTATCATATTTTTCTGGATTTTTATATGGTTTAAAAATGACATAAAAATTATAAAACCCAAAACTCAAGGTATTCTATGTACATGGGATACCCCAAAAATACCACTTTATGCATTTGATCGATTTTGGTTTTGATGTCTTCATGGAAGTTGTAGATCTCATCGAGAAGAGCAATTTTAGTGAAGAAATGTTTTCGATCCGAGCCGTTTGCTATTTATTTTTTATTTTACAAAATATTTATTTTTCGAATTTTGTGGAGCTCACACGTGGCAGCTCCTGGAGCCGCCACGTGTCAGCCATTTTTGGCCTTTTTATTTACTCGTTTTAAGAAAAATAAAAAATAAATAAATAAAATGACCCCGCACGTGCGTCGCACTTGCCTTCTAGGCACGCACAACGCACGTGCATCGCGCCTTTCCCCTTGATGCCACGTGGCATTCCACGGGCCATCTGATCGCACTCGATCGGACGACACCTGTGCTTCTTCCCTGCCAGCCCTCTTTCCCAAATCAAGCCTCCTCTGATCGATGCCTTCCGCTGCGTATCTCGCCATCACTGCCGCCTTCGAATCCCCGAGATTTCACCGCCGCCTATCACCAAATCCCCCCGATCTTCTTTCCATCCCCGACCTATCCCTCGCCCTATTTAAACTCCTCACCGCCGCACCTCTAGGATTATCTGTCGATTCCCGGAAGTGGGTTCCCCCGTCGGTGGTGACAGCCTGACGTAACCCTCTTCGCAACGAGATCTGACATCCTCCTAGATGCCATTGCAGCCCACGACACTTCTCTGCCGCCTCTGCCCAGCTCCGGCTCTCCCTCAACGTCGTCGAGCCAACGACTTCAACTATTACCATCACCTCTACAACGCTATCTTCGACGCACCAGCCTCCGTCTTCGACTACGCCACCTTCGTCATCAACTTCACGCAACCAGGGCCCCTCCGGCGACTTCTTCGTCGCACGACGCAGCAGCAGCTTCGCCGCCTCTCCGCAAAGCCGGAGCTCCGTCGCACGGACGGGCGCTCCAGACCCGAGGTCCTCCCACGTGTGTTGCACGTGCGGAGGAAACGCCGGCACTTACGTCACCCTCGGGTCACGTGTTCTGCACGTGATCGTGGGGCAAATTGCAAAGACCCCCCGGGAGATTATCATATTTGCACCAAAGTCCAAGAGCTCCAGGGTCACGTGCTTGGCACGTGATCTCTGGTGAAATTGCAGAAAATCCCCCTGGCAAATTGGTAATTACATCTAGATCCCCCAATGTTCTTTTATTTATTTTATTTAAATTGCAGAAATACCCTTGTGTTCCCCTGTGTTTTATGACTCTTACATTGCATTTTATTTTTCCACAAATAGCACGATGTTTGTCATTTAATTTTCTACAGTTTGACATATTGTAGACATTTCTGTGACTGATGGTTAATTAATAATTAATTGTTCTGTAGGAAATTGCGTATTTTACCCATTTCATGCTCTGAAATTTATATTTGATTAACCGTTGCTCTAAAAATTCCTGGAAAATCACGTATTGTCGAATTCATTGTTGTGAACATTGTGCCCAAAAAGATTTGTATTTGCACGCATAGATTGTCCTGTAAAAATCATTTTGCATATTTCAGTGTTTGATTTTTTATAGGTATTGAATCTCACATTTTCTGGGTTTAGGATTTTTCTTAGATCAATCACCCAGTGATAGATCTTAGATAATTTTTTTCCTTGAAACTAATTAGGTTTAATATTTATTATAATTAAATATTGAAATTCATTCTGTTTGCATTTAAACATTCATAAAAAAATCATATTGCATCCAAAAGTTCCAAAAAAAGTACCGTGCATTCAGTTCATCATATTCTGCATTGTAGCCAAGTTTCATATTTTTCGGATATCAATTGAACGTAATTGACATTTTAGTCCCTAAAATAAGCTGAATTTGCATTTTGCATCTTTAATGCATTAAAAAAATTTAGAAAAAAAGACCACCTCGAAAACTACGCATGAATTCTGATAGACATAATTCTATGTTGTTCCTTTACCTCCTTCTGTTCGACCTTGGGACTTTCCCAAGTAAAATAAACATAAAACCTCATTAATTAAAATAGATAAATATTTTGTGTGGTTGTTTTCTTGACCGATTCCGATCGCCGACTACAACGAAACGACAGATCGTTATTATTTTTAAGCGAACGATTAAATACACATCTTTAACAAGCGGATTTCGGACTCGTCAGATGGCGCCATTGCCGGTGCCATCAACCATTTTTAAGGTTTTTTATATATCATTTTTTATAAAAAAAAATAAATTAAAAAAGACCGCCTCGGAAACCGTGCACGAATTCTGCCGACGAGTCTGATAATCGCACATGTTAAAAAGATGAAATGTGTTTCATTCGCTCAAAAAAATAATGATGTTGTCGTTCGTTGTAGGCGGCAATTGGAATCGGTCAAGAAAATAACCATACAATTAGTTAATCAATTTTCAATCGATGCTATTTTATGTTTATTTTACTTGGTCAAGTCCCAAGGTCGAACTCGAAGTTGCAAAGGAACAACCTAGAATTATGTCTATCGAAATTCATACGTGGTTTTCGAGGCGGTCTTTTTTTGGAATTTTTTATGCAATTTTGTCATATTTTAAGGACTAAAATGTGAACTAAGCTCGAATTATGTCCGAAAAATATGAAACTTGGTCGAGATGATAATTATGATAAAATAAATGCACTGAAATTCTTTTGAAAATTTTGGATGTAATATGATTTTTTATGAATTTTTAAATGCAAACAAAATGAATTTCAATATTTAATTATAATAAATATTAAACCTACTTATTTTCAAAGAATAAAATTATCTAAGATCTATCACTAGGTAATGGACTTCAGGAAAAATCCAATGAAAATGTGAGATCTAATACCTATTAAAAATCGAACACTGAAATATGCAAAATGATTTTTATAGGGCAATCTATGCATGCAAATGCAATTCTTTTTGGGCACAATGTAAAGCACAATTAATTCTACAATATGTGATTTTTCGGGAATTTTTAGAGCAACTTTTAATCAATGGTAAATTTAAGAGCACAAATTGGGTAAAATATGTAAATTTCCACAAAACAATTATTTATTAATTAACCATCGATCACAAAAATATCCACAAGATGTTAAATTGTAGAAAATTAAATGACAAACATCATGCTATTTTTGGATAATTAAATAGTGTAATGTAGATATCTAGAATGAAGGGGAAAGACAAGGGTATTCCTGCGATTAAATAAATACAATAAATATAAAGAAATGTAGAGAGGGACCTAAGTTTAATTACCAGTACTTATGGGGGGCTTTCTGTAAAATCCTTAAAGGAGCACGTTCGTGGCACGTGCCCCTGGTCGACGGGGACTTGTGCGCAAAAAGTTGGAAGTCTGGGGCTTCTTTTGTAATTCTCTAGTGGCTCACGTGCCACCCACGTGCGTTTGTAGGTTCGGGTGGAGGTGTGGGCGCAAACCTCCACGTGTATTTTCTTCGTGCTTCGGGTCACTCAAGGTGCCTGGCTCGGGTCTGGTTTGGGGCCGAGGCTGAAGAGTCGATCCACGCCGTTTGTTCTGGGTGATCCGACGATGAAGGATGTGGCATATCTGGACGGTCAGATCTGGAGCATCGTTGTTGATTGAACGGCCACGGGTGGCCGACACACGGCCAGGGGTCGTCGGAGGAGCGGTGAACGATGGTCGTTAGCGGAGCTTTGACTGATGGCGAGACTGGCGAAGCTCCTACGCTTTTCTTCGTGTTGGTGGCGATGAATGGCGGAGCTCCGGGAGTAATGCCGGTGATGCCTCCGATGCTGTGACTGGCTACTGAGAGTTGATCGTGGAGATGAAGGTCGGAGGGGCTTATCGGAGGTTGATGGTGATGGTTGTCGATGGAGCGAAGTGGATGGGAGTTGATCGAAGTTGAGGATGATCGTGATAGATGGCGGGATCGGAGATGAAGATGGGGTATAGCTAGATGCATGTGAGATGGTGGAGTGGAGGAGTACCTGGGAGGCTCGACAGCGTGGGCCGGAGCGGAGCAACAGCTTGAAGGCGGGGGCTGCAACGAGTTTGATGACCTCGGATCTCGCCGATGGAGGGAGCATCGGGCTGTCACTTCCGATGAAGAGACCTCTTGTCATTGAACGGCAGATGGCTTTGTGGTCGGGCGGCGGAGCTTATTTTATAGGGTCGAGGGGTGCAGTCGGCTATGGAAGGAGATCATGATCACGGGATGGGGATTTGAGGGAGATTCGAGCGTTTGATTGATGAGATTTGCGATCTAGGAGTGCCGGAGGATCTGGTGATTGAAGGTGGAGGATTCAATGAAGAATAGTGGCCGGCGAGATTAGTGGGAGGCGGATAAATCACGGGGATACGGCGGAGATGCGGAAAGGGGAAAGGTGCTGCGGAAGATGACGACCCCTGGTCATCCGATCGGCCAAGATCGGACGGCCCAGGAGATGGCACATGGTTGTGTTTGAGGAAGAGGTGTGGCACATGCTGACCGCATGCATAGAGGCATGTGCCCCGTACGTGCGTCGTTATTATTTTTTTATAAAAACGAATTCAAAAGTGCCAAAAATGGATGACATGCGGCGGCTCCAGGAGCTACCACATGTCAGCACCACAAAAATCACAAATTAAATACTTTGTAAAATCAAAATTAAATAGCAAATGGCTTCGGATCGAAAAAGATTCTGCACAAAAATTGCTCATCTCGATGAGATCAACAACTTTCATGAAGATATCAAAATCAAAATCGATCAAATGTACAAAGTAATATTTTTGGGGTATCCATGTACATAGAATACCTTGATTTTTGGGTTTTCTATTTTTTGTCATTTTTAAATCAGATAAAAATCCGAAAAAATATGGAAAAAAATCAAAGATAAATAATTACAGATTAATCT
Source organism: Ottelia alismoides (assembly GCA_037367405.1). Classification (NCBI taxonomy): domain Eukaryota; kingdom Viridiplantae; phylum Streptophyta; class Magnoliopsida; order Alismatales; family Hydrocharitaceae; genus Ottelia; species Ottelia alismoides. Next base: position 273,199 of record JAZKJV010009784.1, read on the forward strand.
ATTTTTTTAATTTTTTACTAATTAAAGTATGTACAAAAATATCTGGTTAAAAATCGCTAAAATACAAAATGTACAAAAGAGGCCCAAAACCCAACTTTCACATATGAGCTCCAAATCACTTGAACTTGGTCTTGTTTTGAAGGTAATTGAATGTATATTAGTTCAAAAGAGAGTAGGATTAAAACGGACACTGGACAGGGATGATATGAGTGTTCTAGTTCGGAAATCCTAGAACTGGGGTTTGGGTTTTTGGTCCATTTATTTGGGTTAGTCATTTTTTTGTATTTTTCATTTATTCTTGTTAGTGATATATGCACAGTGGAGGTGGTTTTGGGTCATTCAGAGTTAGCATGAATGAGTTAAAAATCATGGAAGTTAGGTTATTTACAGGTCAATTTTTGGCTGAGATTTTGTGCAGAAATTAGTGCTAAAATGCAACTCTTATGAAAACATGCATGAATGCTAATTATGCTGAATAGAAGAAGAAATGCTGATGATTTTGAGGAATTTGAGCTTAATTAATGAGATTTAGAGTGATGAATCTGAGATTCATCATTCCCCTATACTTAAACCATGCTCGTCCCTGAGCATTAAAAAGAAATGCCATGAAGTGAAATGAGATTGGGTTCCATACCAAGACCATGAGCTGAATGTGAAAATGAACCTAGACTCGACCTTTGGATTATTAGTGTGGCAGAACTTCTGTGAGACTTAGAATTTTAAAATCAACATCCCTCAAGTTCTACAAATCATTGCTATAGTTATGGCTTAGAAGTCATCTTAGATCAATCTTTTTCCTAAAGCATACCCTATGAACATTGAACAATCAACTCATGTGTGAAAGAGTTTAGCTCTTCCCGGACTACCATGCTCCTCTCCTCTCCAGTAACTCATCCTCGGGGAATCAGGTATTTCCTTCTAAGGTTTGTCACGTTGTGTTTGCAATCGAATTGGGGGGAGAAGACAGAAGAAGGGGAAAAGAACTGGAGGGTGGTCAGTGTAATCATCTCTCCTTGTGAAGATGGCCAATGTAGCCAAGTCTCCACAAAGATCTGCAGGTTTCTTAAAGTTTGGACCTTTTTGGTCAGATATTTATTTGGTAGAATGCTTCTTTGTATTTGGAATCTTTGGTGGTTCTGCTTGGATCTTGTTGTGCTCCTACGGATATAGAATATTTTTGTTTTCGTACATTTTTTGGGGTCTTAGAAAAAATGTGCCCAGCCGTCCATCCCTTTTTCGAAGCTTTATTTCAACCCGTACTCCGGTCTTTAGATTTACACGCTACCAGAAAAGAAACTCACACAGTCTTCAAACATCCCGTTTGAGTTGAGCTAAGTGCATAGTGCTAGAGTACAATTTAATTCCTTATTCCAGGGTTGTAACCAGAATGAAGAGACCAGGTTAGACACTAAGAGTCAAACACTGCACATTGTTATGTGGAACTTAAAGAATTAAGTCAAAGACCTGAAGTTTCTAAAATCCTATTTCTCGGTGAAGTTCCTCTGGAAATTAAGTGGATTAAGGGCAAGTCCAAACCACTCTCGGTTTCTGCTCATAACTCGGTTCAGAACCCAATGACTTTTCATGCGAATGAATGCAATGTTGGATGAAGTGTGTGAAATGCAGTCACTATATATATTTATGCAAGGGATTTTTTTACACAAAAAATGAATAAGAAGCCTTTTTTTCAAAAAATTTGGGTATAGTTAGTGTTAGTAGCAAAACTCTTTTTTAGTTAGTTACCCACCCCGTAAATACATATAGACTTACGTGAAAGTACGAGATATGGGTAAAATATATACACAGTATATATACAGACCCCCCTATACTTAGTGAGTGTTGTGTCCTCAAAGCACAAGAAGCGTAAAGAAGACATAGCTCGGGATAGGCGTAAGAGAGTAAAAAAATTGATATACAATGGTCTGCCCCCATACTTAGACTGTAAACAGTCTAAGTATAGAAGAAGAGCACAAAAGAGGCGGTTGGGATATGTAAATGAGGAGAGTATATACAGATGGGCATTGCTTCCCCCTATACTTAGGCTCTGGTCAGCCTAAGTATAGAAGAAGGGTGGAAATGGTGTGATTGATATGGAAAAGTGTGATGAGAGAAATGGGATATACAAATCGCATCGGTCCCCCCTTGGCCTAAGTAGAGGAAGAAGCTGTACAAGGAGACCGATATGGTCGGGAGGGAGTGTGAGAATTGATCTGATGAATCTTCAATGTTCTTGCTCTGTGTGAAATAGATGACCTCAACTTGAACTGTTTGCTCTTTGGATGATTCTATATACGGCTTCAGCAATTGTCCATTTACTGAGAAAGGTTGTGCATCATCTTTGAGTTCGGCAATATCCATACTTCCATTGGTATACACATTGATGACAATGTAGGGACCCGTCCATTTTCATTTCAGTTTCCCATGAAAAATATTTAATAGAGCATTAAACAACCATACTTTTTGCCCAGGGACAAAGGTTTTATTTCTAATGTGTCTATCATGCCATCTCTTGACCTTGTCCTTATAGATCACATTGTTGTCATATACCCGATTTTGGATTTCAATTAGCTCATTCAGATTTAAGTCTCGGCATAATTTCCCAAAGTGACAACTCCAATTCAACTTTTTGATCGTCCATTCTGATTTGTGAATCAATTATGCAGGTAGATGGCATGGCTTGCCATAAATCATCTTAAAAGGTGAAGTACCGAGTGGAGTTTTGTAGGCTGTCCTATAGGCCCATAGAACCTGGTCCAACAGTTTGGACCAATTCTTTCTATCTGGACGAACCAACTTCTGCAGAATGCCCTTCACCTCTCTATTAGAAAGCTCTGCCATGCCATTAGATTGTGGATGATATGGGTTGGCTATTCTATGCTCAAATTTATAGGCTTTATCCAAAGATCTTATTTCCTTATTCACGAAGTGGCTACCTCCATCAGAAATCAAAACTTTTGCTATCCCGAACCTTGCAATGATATTATCCTTGCTAAACTTACAGACGGTTTTGCTATCTGTTGTTTGGGTTGGAATAGCCTCTACCCATCTTTATAAATAATCAACCGCTAACAATATGTACTCAAATCCATTGCTATTGAGAAAGGGACCCATAAAATCAATCCCCCATGCATCGAAAATATCACAAAAAATCATTGGTTGCATGGGTATTTCATCTCTATAACCAACAGTCCCTCCCATTCTTTGACAAATTGGGCAAGACCGTACAAAATCATTAGTATCTCGAAATAAGGTCTGCTAATAAAATCCACATTGGAGTACCTTGTGCGTGCTTCTCTTTCACGAATGGTGTCATCCAGCCTGGAGAGAATGAAAATGTGTGAGGACACTCTAGTCTTCTTCCTGAGGAATACATCTTCGCCAGACACAATCCGATCCTTCATAGAAAAGGAAAGGATCGTCCCGATGGTATTTTCTTGAATCTGACTTCAATCGATCAATCATTCTCTTGGTCCAACCAAACGGAACCTTCTTGGAGACAAGATAGTTCACGATTTTGGAATACCATGGGGTTGAATCAATAACGCAAACTGATTCGTCTCGAAAAGTTTCCTTAATTGGTCCAGTGTCAGGATAATTGTTTTGCTCAATTCGGGAAACATGATCAGCAACAACATTCTTTATTCCAGGTTTATCCTTGATCTCCAAATTAAATTCCTGGATTAACAAGATCCATCTCAAGAGTCGTACCTTGGCATCCTTCTTATCCATAAGATATCTAATTGCAGTGTGATCCGTGAAAATTGTCACCTTGGAGCCCAATATGTATGATCTGAATTTTTCAAGGGCCCAAACAACCGCGAGTATTTCCTTTTCAGTTACTGTATAATTTCTCTGTATAGGATCAATACTTTGCTCGCGTAGTGAATTGCATAAGGAAATCCATGTCATCTTTGTCCAAGCACCGCTCCGACAGCAAAATCCGATGCATCGGTCATGATCACAAAGGGAAGAGACCAGTCGGGAGCTTGTAATATTGATGATTCACATATTTTCTTTTTCCGGAATTCGAAGGCCTCTAGATACTTGTGATTTACAATGAACTCGGTGTCTTTTCCTAAGAGCTTAGTCAGTGGGCGGGCGATCTTTGAAAAATCAGGGATAAACCTTCTATAAAATCCAACATGCCCCAAAAATGACCTCACTGACTTGACATTGGTTGGTGGCTCAAGTTTCTTGATCACATCTACCTTGGTAGGGTCGACCTCCATTCCCTTTTTAGAGATGACATGCCCCAACACGATACGCTCAGTCACCATAAAGTGACTTTTCTCCCATGAGAGTACCAAATTAACCTCCCTGCATCTCTGGAGGACTCGGTCCAAGTGCGCTAAACATGTATCAAATGAATCACTATGAACCAAGAAGTCATCCATGAAGACTTCCAGTAAACACCCAACCATTTCGGCAAATACGGTAATCATGCACCATTGAAATGTGCCGGGGGCATTACACATCCTGAATGGCATGCGCTTGAATGCGTAGGTACTGAAGGGACATGCAAATGTGGTTTTTTTTCCTGATCCTCGGAAGCGATAGCTACTTGATTGTAGCCAGAGTAACCATCAAGAAAACAGAAGAATGCTTTCCCTGCAAGTATCTCCAAGATTTGATCAATAAATGGCAGTGGAAAGTAATCTTTCTTGGTCGTAGCATTCAGGCGCCTGTAATCGACACAGATGCGCCACGACGTGGGCACTCGGGTCGCGATCTCTACCCCCTCCTCGTTGGTGACCATCTGGATTCCTGACTTCTTCGGGACGACATGAAGGGGGCCCACCCACTTGGAGTCAGAAATGGGATATATAAATCCTGCTTTGCACCATTTCTCTATCTCTTTCTTAACTACTTCCCGAAGATTGGGGTTTAATCTTCTCTGAAATTCTTGGGAAGGCCTTGATTTATCCTCAACATAAATTTGATGCGAGCAGAGAGCGGGGTTGATTCCTACGAGATTCGACACAGTCCAACCGATGGCTTTTCAATTTTGCTCAAGGACTTCGAGTAATCTAGATTCCTGGTCCATGGTTAACGATGAGCTAATGATCATGGGGAATTTTTCTTTGGGTCCATTTAGAAATGCATACTTCAGTGTGGGAGGCAGTGGTTTCAGCTCTGGCAAATCTGAATCATCAATTAAATCTAGTTGAACGATCTTTGCATCTTGCTTAGTGTCGGTTGGCAGTGAATCACTCTGTGATGTGCTAGCTACCGATTCCGAAGAAAGATGAGTCAGATCGCTAATAGTGCGGTAATTCGGCCAAAGCTGCGTCCGACTCATCATCGATATTTCTTGATTGTCCTGAAGAAGATGGGACTGACAAATCTGAAAGGATTTGTATGTCATCAAGGTTATAAGCATCTAGTTGTCTAGATATGTTTGGCGACATCTCGCAAACTACACGGTGCACTGTTTCTTCATCTGATGTGGTGTTGTCAATCTGAAGGTCTGGCAGTTGGTTCCACGGCCCAGTAGTGCTGATGAGATTACATTCTGATGTTTCGGCATATTCAGTGGTGGATTTGGAATCTATTCTTTGCCACTTTGTTTGTTTCATCTCCAAATCCACTTCTCCGCCTAGAGAGCGGAACTTCATCATTCCGGTACCGTAATCGAATATAGCTTTGGCGATTCTTAAGAATGATCTTCCAAGAATGATTTGCGATTCCTTCCTATGGTTCAGCGTCTCCATATCAAGGACAGTGAAGTCCACTTTAAATTCCGTACCCTCGATCACGATGATAATATTTTTCACTTATCCCTTAGGTCTTTTAGTGGATTTATCAGCAAATTGGAGTATATATAATGATTTCTTGAGAGGACCTAACTCCAATCTATAATATAAGACTAAAGGTAGAAGATTTATGGAAGAACCATTGTTGAGAAGTGTGCGTGCGAACATAATGCCGTCAATGCGACTCTCCACATAATGAGCACCCAGATCCCTTTTCTTTCTTGGTAAATACTGATTTTTGAAACATTTGGTAGTGGCAACTGTCAAGATATGAGTCTCACAAATTGACTTGTTTTCTTTATATGAGTCCTGGAGGGAGTGCATTTCACCTTCAAGTACTTCTAAAATACTGGATTACTGGCCACATACTGATCAAAGGGTACTTTGACTGTGATATTTTGCTGACAGAAACTTTCCATCACTGGGTCATCCTGAATGTTTTTCTGTTTTCCTTTCTTAAGAGCATGGGGGAAAGGAATGGAAGCATTTGAGACAGGAGAATGAGAGTCAGAATCGCAAATAAGAGCATATTTATTAGAATTGGAGTTCTTATTACAATCATAAGTTTTCTGATAATAATCATGTTGCTGAAACGATGACAAAGGTATTTTTGCAGCAACTAGAGGTTCAAGGTCCTCTGCAGACTCCATAGATGCTTTTCCTTTATCTCGTGCTGTGATCTTCAGGCATCCTTCTTCTTCATCCTCAGAAGCATCCTCCGGTTGATCTTCTGAGTCTTCATGGTTCGATTTCCTTGCCCGGTAAGGTACGGCTACGGTCCTTCCGCTCCTGAGTGGCACAGCATTGATATTGTCAAACGAAAGGATCTCATTTCAAACGTTGAAAAAACTGAATAGTATACATGGCCATTGTGTTGAGAAGATTGAGATTTGTTCAAGCTATTGGGGTTAGCTTGAACTTGGGCGGGAATGGTTGTGGTCGGGTCTGTCTGTTCATCCTTCCAACGGGACAAGCGATTAACATCGACCCGTATATCGTACAGCTCATTTCGGAAGTTGTGAATTTCTTCAAGCATCTGTCTCTGGATATCTATCGGTTCTTCTGGAGGGTTGGATGATTGAGATGTTTGTTTTGGAGCTTGATATTGCTGACGATGTTGCTGAGGTTGGTTCTGACAGTTGTATGGTTGCTGTTGCTTCGGATGTTGGAATGTTGCATTGTTCTGAGTGTGTTGTGGAGCTGAAGGGAATGAGGCATTATAGAAACTGGGCGGACATTGATTTTGCTAAAGGTCCCCCATATTACCCTGTCGGGTAGTGTCCTGTGTGTACCAAATGTCATTTACTTCGAATGTCAGAGGTGAGGCTTCTTTAATTGTCTCGGCTTGTGGAGGTGGCTGTTGGGAAGGTTGGGATCCTGAGCCCATGGTTGCTGTTGTTCTGGTCCTGGCTGCTCCTGGACATGATGCACATGATAGATCGGGACCGTAGGTGCAGTGGATATCCCTATCTTGGATACCTTCTCAGTTAGCTCCTCCTTTTGCTTTGGAAATTGGGAGAACATGTTGTCGATGTCGTTCATCCTCTTATGAATTTTGATACACAACTGTTAATTTATCGGCGATGATGTTCATTTTTGGAATCAAATCCTATGTTATTTCTACAACAATTTGCTTTCCTCCTTTGGCTTGAAAGGTATTCCGGGAATCAGTGTATGCTCTACTGGCGATTTACGAACGCTTGTCTCTGCCATCTGCTCCAGTATTTTCCAGACGGTCTCAGCTCCTCGTGATGTGTAATAGCCTCCGCAGGTAGCACTGGCTAACCCTTGAGTCTCGTAGTTGAGGCCAGAGTAGAGTGATTGAACTAGGATGTTGTTATCCATGTCATGGCAGGGACATTTCTGTAGCAGATCTTTAAATCTATCCCATGCATCACAAAGTGGTTCTATAAGCATCTGAGAGAAACTAGTGATGTGAGTCCTCATTAGATTGGTCCGACTCAGAGGGTAGAATTTCTTCAAGAATAGGTTTTTGAACCTATCATAGGTAGTCACAGTCATCCCCAGCAACGACGCCATCTGACGAGTCCGAAATCTGCTTGTTAAGAAGATGTGTTTATTTGTTCATGCTAAAAATGTAATGATTTTGTTGTTCGTTGTAGGCGGCAATCGGAATCGGTCAAGAAAATAACCATAAAAAATATTCATCAATTTTAATCAATGCGGTTTTATGTTTATTTTACTTAGGCAAGTCTCAAGGTCGAACACAAGGAGGTAAAGGAACAACCTAGAATTATGTCTATCAAAATTCATACGCGGTTTTCGAGACGATCTTTTTTTGGAATTCTTAATTCAATAAAGGATGCAATATGCAATTTTGGCCTATTTTAGGGACTAAAATGTCAATTACATTCAAACGATGTCCGAAAAATATGAAACTTGGCCACGATACAAAATATGATGAAATGAATACACTGTAATGTTTTTGGAATTTTTGGATGCAAAATATTTTTTATGAATTTTTAAATGCAGACAAAGTTATTTTCAATATTTAATTATAATAAATATTAAACCTAATTGTTTTCAAGGAACAAAATTATCTAAGGTCTATCACTAGGTGATTGATCTTAGAAAAATCCTAAACGATGAAAATATTAGTTTCAATAACTATCAAAAATCAAACATTGAAATATGCAAAATGATTTTTATAAGGCAAATTATGCATGCAAATGCAAATCTTTTTGGGCACAATGTCAAGCAGAATTAATTCTACAATATGGGATTTTTTGGGAATTTTTTGAGTGACGGTTAATCAATTGTAAATTTCAGAGCAAGAAATGGGCAAATTACGTAATTTTCAACATAATAATTAATTATTAATTAACCATCAATCACAAAAATGTCTACAATATGTCAGACTATAGATAATTAATGGAGGAACATAATGCTATTTTTGGAAAAATAAAATATGCAATGTTAGAGGTTCAAAACAGAGGGGGAATACAGGGATAAAACTGTAATTTATAATAAATAATATAAATAAAAAATACAGGGTGGACATTGCGGTAATTACCAATAATGACGAGGATCTCTTTGTAAAATTTCCAGAGAGTTCCCCCGCCACGTGCCAAGCACGTAAGGCGGGGGCCTCGGGCAGGTCCCGGCACTGGCGTTGGGAGTCGGAGGCGGGCCGGCCAAGGCGGAGAGGGCGGAGGGGGGTTGTGTTGCTCCTGTTTGCCGATGAAGGTCTTGGAGCAGCTGGTCCTTGGCGGGGCTGAGCTCCGCCCGTGGATGGTCGTACGGCGGTTGATCAGGAGTCGGGTGCTACAGGTGCTGCTTGAAGGGGATGACACCTGGATCTATGGCGGTCGAACGATGAAGACATGGTGGCGACTGTTGTCGACGAAGGTGGTTGATGAAGTCGGTGGTCGGAGTCGTAGCGGTGGTCGGAGATGTAGGCAGAGGTAATGAAGTTGGTGGCTCGACGCCAAGGCGGAGCAGGGGCATATCGTCGAGGAAGACGCCGCTGCAATGAGGGTCGTGTCCCTCGGATCTCACCGACGAGGGCTACACGAAGTTGTCACCTTCGGTGGAGCGCAAAGCGCCGGATGGCGCACAACGAGGGGGTGGCGAGGCTTTTATATAGGTTCGAAGGTGGGCGCAGGCGATGGAAGTTGGATCGGGCGAGATCTGATTGGCGATTCGATTTGGAGGGGATCGCAAGATGCGGGGGCGCGATTGGAGGCAGCGGTCGGAGATATTTTGGGGATGAAATCGCGGAGGAGACGGTGGCCGAATCTGGAAAGGCGGGAGGAAGACGAAGGTGGATGGTCGTCCGATCAGCCGACATCAGACGACCAAGGGGTGACACGTGGCAGGGGGGTTGAGAGGGCGCTGCACGTGCACGGCGTGTGCCTGGGAGGCACGTGCCGTGCACGTGCGATCCTTTTATTTTTTTGTTTTTTTTATTTTTTTTATAAAAAATGATATATAAAAACCTTAAAAATGGTTGCCACATGGCGGTTCCAGGAGCTGCCACGTGTCAGCACCATAGAATTTAGAGAAATAAATATTTTGTAAAATCAAAAATAAATAGCAAATGGCCTCGGATCGAAAAAGTTCCTTCACGAAAATTGCTCGTCTTGATGAGATCTACAACTTTCAAGACATCAAAACCAAAATCGATCAATTGCACAAAGTGATATTTTTGGAGTATCCCATGTACATATAATACCTATATTTTTGGGTTTTGTGATTTTTCTATCATTTTTAAACCAGATAAAAATCCAGCAAAAATATGGTAAAATCAGAGATAAATAATTACACATTAATATATATTTTTTAATTTTTATTAATTAAAGTATGTACATAAAATCTTGGATTCTTCCCCGACCTTGAAATATTTTACAAGACCGCCTTGAAAACCACGCACAAATTTTGATAGATATAATTCTAGGTTATTCCTTTGCCTCCTTGTATTCGACCTTGGGACTTGACCAAGTAAAATAAACATAAAACTGCATTGATTAAAATTGACAAATATTTTTGTGTGGTTATTTTCTTGACCGATTCCGATTGCCGCCTATAATGAAACGACAAATCATTATCATTATTATTTCTAAGCGAACGATAAATACATCATAACTTTTTACATGCACGAATCCGGATTCGACAGATGGCGCCGTTGCCGAGAGGCAAACGCCTTAGTTTTGTGTTTAGAACATTTTCATTCGGTTTTCCGCGTTCGGGTAGTCTGACTGACCCCCGAATTTTTCGAATTAAATTCCATAATTTTTTTCCTGCATTTATTTTCAACATTTATTTTCGTATTTTATTGAGTCACTCTCTTATACAAATCTCTCTTATTTTTCTTGCGAGGTACCCGGTGTACGTGGAGCGGTTCTTCAAGAAACTGAAGCAACTTCACCGACTTACGAAAAATCCGCAATTAATTAAAGATCGAGTCGAGTCGTGAGAGAGCGTAAAGTCTAGGTTTTTAATTTATGCAAACTCTTAAATTTATGTAATTAATTGCTTGTTTATAGAGGTGTCCGTTTGGACTCTCGCGTGTGTAAAAGACTTTGAACTTTATTCTGTGGTGTGTCGTGGCCTGTTTCAATCTCCGGTGAGGGTGGGGACCGACTTGAGTGGTGATTAGGCTAGACCTGCACATACGGCTCTTAGAGTATTTTAATTTTTGATTGTGCTCGTAGGAAACACTTCACATTAATCGAGACGTACATAGATCGTTCAATTTAGCCAAATTCAACTCAATTCTTTCTCGCTAATAGAGCTTTCTGCTAGGTGTTGTTTTTCATCGGCTTGCATCCATATAGATTAAATTTCAATTTCTGTATTGCATCCCACATGGAGATTGCGAGGATTCACTGTAAGTCTTCTAACTGAGCATACATCATTGTTTTTGTGTGCATCGGCTTTTCCCAAATTTCTCCCTCTTGTTGTATCACATAATTTTAAAGGAAATCGGGACTGGACGGTAGACGTATATTTGTCCTCATTTAATTCTTCAATGATCGCCTAATTAAAATTAGGACTGCTAAATATAGCCGATTTCAAATTAACCCATAAAATTAAGAATTTCTGCGGGAGAGCAACTCCAACCTTGGATTATTTTATTTTTTCTGAGTGAGCGAGAGACGACACTTAAGGCTAGAGTCCAAAACCCAGATTTTCATTCAGACTACTGATTTTAAAAACGATTATCTACTTCTCAGTGAGGAATACGGGTAGCCGGTAATCTGTCCGGACTTCCTTAGGAGAGTGGGTGGTTTAAAGGACACTGCGTAAGGCTCCGTCCTTAAGTAATACGGGTAGCCGTTTTACGGTCCGTACTTACATCTATACTGGCTGAAAGTAGACACAACTAGTTGTAGGAATTCGGGATAGTCTTTAAAAAAATTTCCAGCACCTAACAGCTCGATTAAATATTTTCCAAGATTGTCTTGTCACCAATTAAAAATTGAAAAAATAATAGCTGAACTCTTACGGCTTCATTGTGTGAGTTGGTGAACCCTGGGTTTAACTTGTGTTTGCATTGGTGTGCGTAAACCGATATCAAAGATCAAAAGCCGCACATTTAATAAAATTTCTTTTGACTATCCCGTGCAATTATCTCTCTCCTTTCTTGATTTAAACCTCATCATGGAACTTTTTTTCCAAAAACTCTTACAGACCCAAACCCTCATTCCTTTCAACTCTTTCAAAAATGGTCGAACATTTATCTGAAAATCCATCAGAGCTATACTATAAAAATGAATTTGTCTCGGTTAGGCCCAAATCAGCTACATCCTCTTCTTTCAATAATCCTCCAATATTTGCGGGAGACTTTAACCCACGGATGAATTCATCTCCCTCATTGAATTCCTACTCGAATCATCCGACCGCACATGACCACCTACCATCTTGGATTGAACCGTCTTACTCTCGGTTTTTCGCTAATGAATCATTTCAAGATCAAAATACCTTTGAGTTTCATGACTGGCCGAGAAACCAAACCGAGATGGAAAGACCCGCACTTAATGATCATCGGAGTTGGATTGACATCAACGATCAAATCCCTATTGACCAACCCCAATATGAACCCTATTGGCCTCTCTCGCCTGGAGCCTCTCTCGCCTGGAGCCGCTCCCGCTCGGAGATGCTCACACTAGGAGCCTCTCTCGCCTGGAGCCTCTCTCGCCTCTCGCTCTCTCGCTCGGAGCCTCTCTCACCTGGAGCCTCTCTCGCCTGGAGCCGCTCCCGCTCGGAGACGCTCACACTAGGAGCCTCTCTCGCCTGGAGCCTCTCACGCTCGGAGCCGCGCACATTCAGAGCCTCTCTCGCTTGGAGCCTCTCCCCTCGGAGCCACTCACATTCCGAGACTCTCCCTCGACTCTGTATCTCGGACCCTCTCCGTCGGTGGTAGAATAATCATCAACCCCTCGGAGGTAAAAAACTCTATTCTAGTTCATCTTGGCCACCTCGGCCCCCGCATCAATACACGGGCAGACAGAACATCTATACAACCCACGTCTCCAACCTTCAAAAACAGGTTGAGCATCTCATTCTTCAAGCAACAGCGCCATCAGGTTTTTCTGAAATCAACCCATCTCAATAATTAGCGCATGCACCTGAAACGACGGACCAGAAAATCCTACAAATCATAATGAAACGTGGAAAGGAAGACATTACATTCAAAGGAAAATACGATACGGGTTGCAAGGGATTCAGAAAGAAAATATCCCTTCGATCAAACAAGCTCACACAGATCAAAGACACTGGCCCTATACAAAATTATGCAATACAATCGTTGACAAAACCAACAAAAAAGACAAGAGAATACTATCTCTGTGAGAAAAATCACAAGTTCGAGCAAGACAAGATGAGTACAACTTTCAAAAAAAAGATCAAAAAGATACTAATAAGTGAGAGCAGGAAAAATTCCTTATCCTCAGACTTGAAAAAAAACACATCCACCGCCGAGGTAGTTAAGAACCTGACGAAGATCGAAAGTTTTAAACCAAACAAATTTAACAAAAGTCTGCCCATACACGATGGAGAGGAGATGATTGATCTTAAAATAGGAAAAGATACAAAGAAGGCAAAGACGGGAGAGGCTTGGACCATGAATTTAACATCATTCAAAACTACGGAACCTGATAACCACATTCAATTTCAATGGAAAATTGAATATAGAATGATAGACAAAAAGATAGCCTCCTGTTGGATCCAAGCTGAACCTGAAGACGCCAAACAGAGAGACGTAATACGGAACTCAGAGCTGCAAAGAAGATGCCCTCAATACAATCAAATGAAGGCTCTTCACGAAGGCACAAATTTGTCATGCAATATGTTACAGGAAACTCACCCATGGCACAAATCGGATGATCTTGATACAATCAGACCGATTGACGAATCCGAAAATATCGCTTTTAAAAAGTTGTTTTTATCGTGAAGTGCGTAAAAATTATGTGTCGTGCATTGTAGGCGGCAATCGGAAACGGTCAAGAAAATACCACAATTAATATGTTCAATTTTTAATCTCGTGGTTTTATGTTTATTTTACTTGGGCAAGTCCCAAGGTTGATCACAAGGAGGCAAAGGAACAACTTAGAATTAAGTCTATCAAAGTTCGTGTTCGGTTTTTGAGGCGGTCTTTTTTTTATTTTTAATGCAATAAAGGGTGCGGAATGAAAATTTGGCCTATTTTAGGGACTAAAATGTTAATTACATTCAAACGATGTCCGAAAAATATGAAACTTGGCCACAATGTAAAGTACGATGAAATGAGTGCACTATAATTTTTTTGGAATTTTTGGATGCAATATGAACTTTTTATGAATTTTTAAATGCACACAAAATGAATTTAAATATTTAATTATGATAAATACTAAACCTACTTATTTTCGAGGAACCAAATTATCTAAGGTCTATCACTAGGTGATTGATCTCAGAAAAATCCTAAACCTCAAAAATGTGAGATCTAATACCTATTAAAAAATTGAATAGTGAAATATGCAAAATGATTTTTACAGGGCAAATGCATGTAAATGCAAATCTTTTTGGGCACGATGTTAAGCACAATTGACTCTACAAAATGTAATTTTTCGGAGATTTTTAGAGCAACGGTTAATCAAAGATGAATTTTAGAGCAAGAAATGGGTAAAATATGCAAACATCCGCAAAATAATTATTTATTAATTAACCATCAATCACAAAAATGCCCACAACATGTCAAAGTTTAGAGAATTAATTAACAAACATCATGCTATTTTTGGATTAACAAAATGAGATAGAGAAGATGTTCAAAACGAAATGGGAATACAGGGGTACAGATGCAATAAATAAATAAAATATTAAATGCAGTGGAGGGTTTCTATGTAATTACCAATAGCCTCAGGGGGTGTTTGTGCAAAATTTCCAGAGAGGCACGTGCCCAGCACGTGCCCTCTGGATGGCGGGCCTGCTGCGCAAAATGGAGAGCTTCCAGGGGGCTTTGTAAATTACCCAAGGGACACGTGCGCAGCACGTGACCCCCTGGGGTTGATGATAGAGTTGGTGTTCCCCCCACGCACGTGCGGCTCACGTGCGGGGGGGGTCTCGGGCTGGCCCGGGTGGCGATAGCGGCGGAGGATGCCGGCCAAGGCGGAGGCGAGATAGGTCGGCAGGCGGAGGAGTCGAAGCTGCGCCGGCGTGGCGAGGATGGTGGAGAGGGCTGGCAAGGACGGTGGAGTTGCGGCGAGTGTTGACAACGTGGCGGTCGGCCTCCCTCTGGCCGACACACGGCCAAGAGGGCGGCGATGGCTTCGGTCGGTGAAGATGCTGGTGTCGAAGTCGGTGTTGAGGAAGCGGAGATGGCCGGAGATGTCGATGAAGGTGGCGATATCGTCGTGGACGACGGCGGAGTAACAGAGAGGCGAAGCTTTGGCCCTCATCGGGGTCGGGGATGAACGGTGGCAGGGAGAGAGAGAGAGAGGATACCTGAGGAAGGGTTGGGATCGACGGTCGAGTGGTGGCCGGAGCGAGCAGCGCCTGGAGGAGATGCTGCGACGAGGAAGATATCCTCGGATTACGCCGGCGTCGAGGGCTGTCACCACCTAGCGATGTAAAGCGGCGGATGAGAGACGAGGGGTGGTGGCGTGGTTATTTATAGGAACTGGAGGCTTGTCGGAGATGGAAGGATGTGGAGACTAATCGGGGATACGAGATTGCGGGGATGACAAGATATGGAGATCGGAGGGGCGGCGGCGAGATACGCGCGGGCGGCGCGGCGAGATTTGGGGTTGAAGAGATTCGCGGCGGAGGTCCCGATTGGGAAGGAGGCGGGAGGTGGAAGACGCACAGTGGTCGTCCGATCAGCCGAGATCGGACGGCCAATTGTGAGCCACGTGGCACAGTGATGAGGCTAAAGGGCGGGCACGTGCGGAGCATGTGCCTGGGAGGCACATGCGCCGCACGTGCGTGGGCATTTATTATTGTTTTTTTATTTTTTAAAAAATTATTTTTTTTATTTTTTATTAAAACAATATATTAATAAAGCCGAAAATGGCTGACACGTGGTGGCACCAGGTGCTGCCAAGTGTCAGCACCAGAAAAAAACTAGAAAAAGATCTTGTAAAATCTAAAATAAATAGCAAATGACCTCGGATCGAAAAAGTTCCTTCACGAAAAATGCTTGTCTCAACGAGATCTACAACTTTCATAAAGATATCAAAGCCAAAATCGGTCAAATGTAAAAAGTGAATTTTTGGGGTATCCCATGTACATAGAATACCTAGAATTTTTGGGTTTTGTAATTTTTATGTCATTTTTAAGATCAGATAAAAATATGAAAAATTACGGTAAAATCAAGGATAAATAAAGACACCTTAATCTATTTTTTTGGATTTTTATTAATAGGTTAAGTAAGTATATAAAATAATAGGTCAAAAACTGCTAAAATATACAATATACAAAAGAGGCCCAAAACCCAACTTTCACAAACGAGCTCCGATTCACTTGAACTTGGTCTTGTTTTGAAGTAATTGAATGTACATTAGTTCAAAAGTGAGTAGGATTAAATCGGACACTGGATGGGGAAGATATGTGGCTTTTAGTCCGAAAATCCTGAAATTAGGGTTTGGGTTTTTGGTCCGCTTATTTGGGTTAGTTAATTTTTTGTATTTTTCCTTTATTCTTGTTAGTGATATGTACACAGTGGAAGTGTTTTTGAGTCATTCGGAGTTAGCATGAATGAGTATAAATTCCGGGAAGTTAGGCTATTTACAGGTCACTTTTGGCTTGGATTTTTGGCTTCTTATTTTGTACAGATTTTTGTGCTAAAATGCAATTCTTATGAAATCATGCACTAATGCTAATTATGTAGAATAGATGCAAGAATGCTGTTGATTTTGAGGGTTTTGAGCTTAATAAATGAGATTTAGAGTGATGAATACGAGATTCATCATCCCCCTATACTTAAACCATGCTCGTCCCTGAGCATCAAAAAGAAATGCCATGATGTGAAATGAGATTGGGTTCCATACCAAGACCATGAGCTAATGGTGAAAGTGAGCCTAAACTCAACCTTTGGATTATTTGTGTGTCGGAACTTCTGTGAGACTTAGAATTTTAAAATCAACAGCCCTCAAGTTCTACACATCATTGCTATAGTTTCGGCTCAGAAGTCATCTTAAATCAATCCTCTTCCCAAAGCATACCCTATGAACATTGAATAACCGACTCTTGTGTGTGAAAGGTTTTTAGCTCTTCCCACCCAGAATGCCGGACTACCGCGCAAACCTCCTCTCCAGTAACTCGTCCTCGGGGAGTCAGGTATTTCCTTCTAAGGTCTGTCGCGCTGTGTTCACAATCGAATTGGGGGGAAGAAGTTAGAAGAATGAGAAAAGAACTGGAGGGTGGCCAGTGTAGTCACCTCTCCTTGTGAAGATGGCCAGTGTAGCCGAGTCTCCACCAAGATCTGCAGGTTTCTTGAAGCTTGGACCTTTTGGTCAGATATTTATTTGGTAGTTGCTTCCTTGTATTTGGAATTTTTGGTGGTTCTGCTTGGATCTTGTTTTGCCTCTACGGATATAGAGTCTTTTGTTTCCGTACATTTTTTGGGATCTTAGAAAAAATTGTGCCCAGCCGTCCATCCCTTTTCCAAAGCTTTATTTCAACCCGTACTCCGGTCTTTAGATTTCCACGCTACCAGAAAAGAAACTTACACAGTCTTCCAACATCCCGTTTGAGTTGAGCTAAGTGCATAGTGCGAGAGTACAAATTAATTCCTTATTCCAGAGTTGTACCCAGAATGAAGAGACCAGGTTAGACACTAAGAGTCAAACGCTGCACATTGTCATGTGGAACTCAAAGAATTAAGTCACAGACCTGAAGACTCTAAAATCCTCTTTCTCGGTGAAGTTCCTCTGAAAATTAGGTTGATTAAGGTTAAATCCAGACCACTCTCAGTTTCGGCTCATAACTCGGTTCAGAACCCAATGACTTTTCACAGATGCAAATGAATGCTGGATGAAGTGCAGGTGTGTGGAATGCAGACACAATTTTTTTATGCAAAAATGAATAAGAAGCCATTTTTTTTCAAAAATTTTGGGCATAGTCAGTGTTAGTAGCAAAACTTTTTTTTAAATACCCACCCCGTAAATACATATAGACTTATGCGCAAGTACGAGGTATGGCTAAAATATATACATAGTATATATACAGACCCCCCTATACTTAGCGTGTGCTATGTCCTCAAAGCACAAGAAGCGTAATGAAGACATAGCTCGGGCTAAGCGTAAGAGTGGAAAATTTGTTATACAATGGTCTGCCCCCCTATACTTAGACTGTGAATAGTCTATGTATAGAAGAAGAACGCAAGAAGAGGTGGTCAGGATATGTAAATGAGGAGAATATATACAGGTGGTTGTCGGGTCCCCCTATACTTAGGCTCTGGTCAGCCTAAGTATAGAAGAAGGATGGATATGGAGTGATCGAGAGATAGGAGTGTGATAAGGGACATGGTATATACAAATGGCATCGGTCCCCCCTATACTTAGGCCTTGGCCTAAGTAGAGGAAGAAGTTGTACAAGGGGATCAATGTGGTCGGGAGGGAGGGTGGGTCTGATCTGATATATCGTCAATGTCCTTGATCTGTGTGAAGTAGATGACCTCAACTTGCACTGTATGTTCTTTGGATGATTCTATATATGGCTTCAGTAATTGTCCATTCACTGAGAAAGGTTGTGCATCATCTTTGAGTTCTGCAATGTCCACACTTCCATTGGTATGCACATCGATGACAACATAGGGACCTGTACATTTCGATTTCAGTTTCCCATGAAAAATCTTTAACCGAGCATTAAACAACCATACTTTATGCCCAGGGACAAAGGTTTTATCTCGAATGTGTCTATTATGCCATTTCTTGACCTTGTCCGTATAAATCACACTGTTGTCATATGCTCGGTTTCGGATTTCAATTAGCTCATTCAAATTTAAGTCTCGACATAATTTTCCAAGGTGACAACTCCAGTTCAACTTTTTGATCGCCCATTCAGATTTGTGAATCAGTTCTGCAGGTAGATGGCATAGCTTGCCATAGATCATCCTAAAAGGTGAAGTACCGAGTGGTGTTTTATATGTTGTCCTATAGGCCCAAAGAACTTGATCCAATAGTTTTGACCAATCCTTCCTATCTGTACGAACCAACTTTTGAAGTATACTCTTCACCTCTCTATTAGAAACCTCTGCCATGCCATTAGATTGTGGATGATAAGGGTTGGCTATTCTATGTTCAAATTTGTACTCCTTAGCCAAAGATCTCATTTCCCTATTCACAAAGTGGCTACCTCCATCGGAAATGAAGACTTTTGGTATCCCGAACCTTACAATGATATTATCCTTGATAAACTTACAGACGGTTTTGTTGTTTGCGGTCCGGGTTGGAATAACCTCTACCCATCTAGACAAATAATCAACCGCTAACAAGATGTACTCAAATCCATTGCTATTGGGAAAAGGACCCATAAAATCAATCCCCCATGCATCAAAAACATCACAGAAAATCATTGGTTGCATGGGCATTTCGTCTCTATAACCAACGGTCCCTCCCATCCTTTGACAAATCGGGCAAGACCGTACAAATTCATTAGCATCACGAAATAAGGTCTGCCAGTAAAATCCACATTGGAGTACCTTGTGTGCGGTTCTTTTTTCCGAATGGTGCCCTCCAGCCTCGAGAGTATGACAATGTGCGAGGACACTCTAGTATTCTTCCTGAGGAATACATCTTCTCCAGACACAATCCGCTCCTTCGTAAAAAAGGAAAGGATCGTCCCAATGGTATTTTCTTGCATCCGACTTCAGTTTATCAATCATTCTCTTGGTCCAACCAAAGGGAACTTTCTTGGAGACAAGATAGTTCACAATGTTGGAATACCATGGGGTTGAATCAATAGCGCAAACAGATTCATCTGGAAAAGTCTCCTTAATAGGTCCAGTGCCAGGATAATCATTTTTCTCAAGTCGGGAAAGGTGATCAGCAACAACATTCTTTATTCCAGGTTTATCTTTGATCTCCAAATTAAGTTCCTGGATTAACAAGATCCACCTCAAAAGCCGTGCCTTGGCATCTTTCTTATCCATGAGGTATCTAATTGACGTATGATCAGTGAAAATTGTCACCTTGGAGCCCAATATATATGATCTGAATTTTTCAAGGGCCCAAACAACCGCGAGCATTTCCTTTTCAGTCACTGTATAATTTTTCTGTGTAGGATCCAATACTTTGCTCGCGTAATGAATCGCATAAGGGATTCCATCCCGTCTTTGTCCAAGCACAGCTCCGACAGCGAAATCCGATGCATCAGTCATGATCTCAAAGGGAAGAGACCAGTCGGGAGCTTGTAATATTGGTGATTCACATATTTTCTGTTTGAGGAGCTTGAAGGCTTCAAGACCCTTGTGATTTACAATAAACTCGGTGTCTTTTCCTAAGAGCTCAGTCAGTGGGCGGGCGATCTTTGAAAAATCAGGGATGAACCTTCGATAAAATCCAACATGCCCTAAAAAAAGACCGCACTGACTTGACGTTGGTTGGTGGCTCAAGTTTCTTGATCGCATCCACCTTGGCAGGGTCGACCTCCATTCCCTTTTTGGAGATGACATGCCCCAACACGATACCCTCAGTCACCATAAAGTGACTCTTCTCCCAAGAAAGTACCAAATTAACCTCCCTGCATCTCTTGAGGACTCGATCTAAGTGTGCAAAACATGTGTCAAATAAATCATCATGGACCGAGAAGTCATCCATGAAGACTTCCAGGAAATCACCCACCATTTCGGCAAATACGGCAATCATGCACCGCTGAAAAGTTCCTGGGGCATTACAAAGCTCGAATGGCATGCGCTTGAATGCGTAGGTACCCAAGGGACATGTAAACGTAGTTTTTTCCTTATCCTCGGGAGCAATAGCTACTTGATTGTAGCCGGAGTACCCATCAAGAAAACAGAAGAAGAATGCTTTCCCTGCAAGTCTCTCTAAAATTTGATCAATAAATGGCAGTGGAAAGTAATCTTTCTTGGTCGCAGCATTCAGGCGCCTGTAATCGACACAGACATGCCACGACGTGGGTACTCAGGTCGCGATCTCTACCCCCTCCTTGTTGGTGACCATCTGGATTCCCGACTTCTTCGGGACGACATGAAGGGGGGCTACCACTTGGAGTCAGAAATGGGGTATATAAAACCTGCTTTGCACCATTTCTCGATTTCTTTCTTAACTACTTCCTGAAGATTGGGGTTTAATCTTCTCTGAAATTCACGGGAAGGCCTTGCATTTTCCTCAACATAAATTTGGTGCGAGCAGAGAGCGGGGTTGATTCCTACGAGATTCAACACCGTCCAACCGATGGCTTTTCGATTTCGCTGAAGGACTTCTAATAGTCTGGATTCTTGTTCTAAGGTCAATGATGAGCTAATGGTCACAGGAAATTTGTTTTTGGGTCCTTTGAGAAATTCATACTTCAATGTGGGAGGGAGGGGTTTCAGCTCTGGCAGATCTACATGATCAATCAAATCTGGTTGAATATCTTTTAAGTCTGGTTCATTGTTGGTGGTGGATCATTCTGTGATATGCTAGCCACTGATCTTGAAGGAAAGTGAGTCGGATCGCAAAAATAGTGCGGTAATTCAGCCAAAGCCGCATCCGACTCGTCATCGATTTTTTCCGAAGAAGATGGGATGAACCAATCCGAAAGGATTTCTGTGTCATCAAGATTATACACATCCAGGTGTTCAGATTTGTCTGGTAATAGCTCACACACTGTATGGCGCATTGTTTCTTCTTCTGATGTGATGATATCTATGTGAAGATCTGGCAGTTGGTCCCAAGGTCCGGTAGTGCTGATCAGATTACACTCGGATGTTTCGGCATCTTCAGTGGTGGATAAGGAATCCGGTCTTTGCCATTTTGTTTGTCTCATTTCCAAATCCACTTCTCCATCTAGGGAGCGGAATTTCATCATTCCAGTGTCGTAATCGAATATAGCCTTGGCGGTTCTTAAGAATGGTCTTCCCAAAATGATTTGCGACTCTTTCCAATGGTTCGGGGTCTCCATGTCAAGGACAGTGAAGTCCACTTTGTATTTTGTACCCTCGACCATAATGATAACATTTTTCACTTCTCCCTTAGGTCTTTTAGTAGATTTGTCAGCGAATTGTAGTAACGGTAGTGATTTCGGAAGAGGTCCTAACTCCAATCGGTAATATAAGGCTAAGGTAAGAAGATTGATGGAAGAACCATTGTCGAGACGTATGCGTGCGAATGCGATACCGCCAATGCGGCTTTCCACATAATGAGCACCCAGATCTCTTTTCTTTCTTGGTAAATGTCGGTTTCTCACGCATTTGGTAGTGGTCACTGTCAGAACATGGGTCTCCACAAACTGATTTGTTTTCTTTATACGAGTCCGGGTGGGGGTACATTTCATTTTCAAATATTTCTGAAATGCAGGGTTACTGGCCACATATTGATCAAAGGGTACCTTCACTGTGATGTTTTGTTGACAAAACTTTTCCATCACTGGGTCATTCTGGATAATTTTCTTTTGTTTTCCTTTCTTGAGAGCATGGGGGAAAGGAATGGAAGCATTTGAGATAGGAGAAAGAGATCCAGAATCATAAATAAGAGCATCTTTATTGAACTTGGAGTTCTTATTACAATCATAATGTTTTGGATGATAATCATGTTGCTGAAATGGTGACAAAGGTATTTTCGCAGCAACTAGAGGTTCAAGGTCCTCTGTGGTCTCCATAGATGCTTTTCCCTTCTTTTGGGCTGAAATCCTCGGGCGTCCTTCGTCTTCATCCTCAGAAGCATCCTCCGGTTGATCTTCCGAGTCATGACGGTCAGCTTCCCTTGCCCGGTCAGGTACGACCACGGTCCTTCCGCTCCTGAGGGGCATGGCATTGATATTGTTAAACGAAAGGATCTCGTGTTCAGATGTAGAAAAATCTGACTAATATACCTGATTATTGTATTGAGATGATTGAGATTTGTTCAAGCTATTGGGATTAGCTTGAACTTGGGCGGGAATGGCTATGACTGGGGCTGTCTGTTCTTCCTTCCAACGGGATAGACGATTAACATCTACTCGTAGGTCGTATAGTTCATTCCGGAAGCTGCGAATTTCCTCCAGCATCTGCTTTTGGATATTAACCGGGTCTTCTGGAGGTTTGGATGATCGAGATGCTTGATTTGGAGCTTGATATTGTTGACGATGTTGTTGAGGTTGGTTCTGACGGTCGTGTGGTTGTTGCTGCCTCGAGGGCTGATTGTGTTGTGGAGCGGCATTGAGAAGGTGGGTGGACGCTGATATTGCTGACGGTCCCCCGGATTACCCTGTCGGGTATTATCCTGTGTGTAACAGATGTCGTTTATCTCGAAAGTCAGAGGCGGGCCTTCTATGACTGTCTCGGCTAGAGGAGGTGACTGATGGGAAGGTTGGACATAGGATTGGTCCTGAGTCCATGGTTGCGGTTGTCCATAGCCTGGCTGCTCTTGGACATGATGCACATGATAAATTGGGACCGTAGGTGCAGTAGGCATCCCTATCTTGGACACCTTCTCAGTGAGTTCCTCTATTTGTTTTGGAAACTGGGAGAGCCGGTTGTCGATGTCATTCACCCTTTTATTAATGTGATCCACAACTATTAATTTGTCTGTGATGATGTTCATGTTGGGCAGCAAGTCCTCTGCTATTTCTGCGACAGTTTGTTTCCGTCCTTTGGCCTGATAGTTGTTCAGTGAATCAGTGCACGATCTACTTGCAATTTGTGAACGGCTAGTCTCCGCCATTTGCTCCAGTATTTTTCAGATGGTATCAGCTCCTCGGGATGTGTAGTTTCCTCCACTGGCAGGGCTGACTAGACCCTGAGTCCCGTGGTTAAGGCCAGAATAGAGGGATTGGACCAGGATGTTATTATCTAGGTCATGGCAGGGACATTTTTGCAGCAGATCTTTAAATCTATCCCATGCATCACAAAGTGGTTCATTTGGCATCTGAGAGAAGCTAGTGATGCGAGTCCTCATTTGATTGGTTCGACTCAAGGGATAGAATTTTTTCAAGAATAGGTTCTTGAACTTATCATAGGTGGTCACTTTCACTCCCAAATTTTTCACCCAGTAATCTGCCTTACCCTTCAAGGCGAAAGGTAATGCAGTGAGACGAATGTAGTCTTGGCCAACTTGTGGGTGCCTCTGATTAGAACATACTAGCTCCAAATCACGCAAGAATTCATAAGGTTCTTCATCCGAATTACCATGAAATTGTGGTAATTGATTCATGAAGTGTGGCTTCAGTTCATGGTGAACCTCAGGTTGAGGTGGCTGCAAGTAATTTATGACCCTATATTGCCCGGGATTATATGCAGCCTCCATTGGTGGTTCTTCCTCTGCATTCATTCTTTCTAGTTGTGCCCTCATCAAATTTTGATGCTGCTCAGATGCAGCTAGTCTTGCGAGAATCATTTGCATCGGATCTTCATTTTGGTCATCTTCAGGATTGGTCTTCTTTGGAGGCATTTTTTGTGAGTTCTTCTTTTCACCTTCAGATTGTGAAAAATAGGAGTCAATAGTTTGAAGAGAATTATAAGATGAAGATTCCAGGGGAAGGTGTCCCTGAACCCAAGGTGGTTCTGAGTAAGAGTGGCTCAGAGCATTTGAGGCTGGAAAGTTTGTGGTAGTCAGAAAAGGGTTCGCTGAGTCCGAACAGAAATTACCACAATTTTCCATTCTCGAATTTCAAGAGATTGTGAATGGATGTTGATCTAAGTACTAGTGAGGTATTAAGTTTTACGCACAGATCAAACACAATACAAAATTTTGTTTCACCAACTCACACAGTGATGGTCGTAAGAGTTCGACCAATTTTTTATGTCAATTTTAAATGGTGAAAAGACAATCTTGTTAGCGAGTTGAAATTTCGGATTTGGGCTCTAGCCTTAAGTGTCGTCTCTTGTTCACTGAGAAAAATAGAACATCCAAGGTTGGGGTTACTCTCCCGCAAAAATTCTTAATTTTATGGGTTCTTTTAGATCAGCTATTTTTAGCAGTCCCGATTTTAATGAGGTGATCACTGAAAAATTAGATGAGCACAAATACACGTCTATCGTCCAGTCCCAATTTCCTTTAAAGTTATGTTATAAAACAAGAGAGAGGAATTAGGGAAAAGCTGATGCACGCGGAAAACTATGATGAATGCTCAGTTAGAAGACTTACAGTGAATCCTCGCAATCTCCATGTGGGATGCTAGACAGAATTGAAAATTTATTCTAAATAATATGCAAGCCGATGGAAAACCGCACCTAGGCAGAAAGTTCTATTAGCGGGATGAATGGATTTAAATTTGGCTAAGTTGAACGATCTATGTGTGTCTCAGTTAATGTGCAGTGTGGCTTAAGATCCTACGAGCATAAGCAAAAATATAAATGCTCTGAGAGCCGTATGTGCAGGTCTATCCTAATCGCCACTCAAGTCGGGCCCCACCCTCACCGGAGAGTGAAATAGGCCACGACACACCACAGAATAGAGTCAGAGGTCTTTCTACACACGCGAGAGTCCAAACGGACACCACAGTAAATAAGAAATTAATTACAAAAATTTAGAAATTGCAGGAATTAAAAACCTAGACTCTACGCTCTCTCACGACTTGACTCGATCTTAAATTAATTGCGGTTTTTGCAAAAGTCGGTGAAGTTGCGTCGGTTTTTGAAAAACCGCTCCACGTACAAAGTACCTCGCAAGAAAAATAAGAGAGAAAATGTAAGAGAGTGACTCAAAAAGATATGAAAAATAAGTGTTGAAAAGAAATTGCAGGAAAAAATGGAATTTACAATGAACGATTCGGGGGTCAGACTACCCGAATGCAGAAAACCGAATTAAAAATTTCAAGAGAAAATCTAAGTCGTTTGCCTCCCCGGCAACGGCACCATCTGACGAATCCAAAAATGTCGCTTTTAAAAAGTTGTTTTTATTGTGAAGTGCGTAAAAATTATGTGTCGTGCGTTGTAGGCGGCAATCGGAAACGGTCAAGAAAATACCACAATTAATATGTTCAATTTTTAATCTCGTGGTTTTATGTTTATTTTACTTGAGCAAGTCCCAAGGTCGATCACAAGGAGGCAAAGGAACAACTTAGAATTAAGTCTATCAAAGTTCGTGTTCGGTTTTTGAGGCGGTCTTTTTTTTGGGATTTTTAATGCAATAAAGGGTGCGGAATGAAAATTTGGCCTATTTTAGGGACTAAAATGTGAATTACATTCAAACGATGTCCGAAAAATATGAAACTTGGGCACAATGTAAAGTACGATGAAATGAGTGTACTGTAATTTTTTTGGAATTTTTGGATGCAATATGAATTTTTTATGAATTTTTAAATGCCCACAAAATGAATTTCAATATTTAATTATGATAAATACTAAACCTACTTATTTTCGAGGAATTAAATTATCTAAGGTCTATCACTAGGTGATTGATCTCAGAAAAATCCTAAACCTCAAAAATGTGAGATCTAATACCTATTAAAAATTAAATAGTGAAATATGCAAAATGATTTTTACAGGTCAAATGATGCATGCAAATGCAAATCTTTTTGGGCATGATGTTAAGCACAATTGACTCTACAAAATGTAATTTTTCGGATATTTTTAGAGCAACGGTTAATCAAACATGAATTTTAGAGCAAGAAATGGGTAAAATATGCAAATTTCCGTAAAATAATTATTTATTAATTAACCATCAATCACAAAAATGCCCACAACATGTTGAAGTGTAGAGAATTAATTAATAAACATAATGCTATTTTTGGATTAATAAAATGAGATAGAGAAGATTTTCAAAACAAAATGGGAACACAGGGGTACAAATGCAATAGATAAATAAAATATTAAATGCAGTGGGGGTTTCTATGTAACTACCAATAGCCTCGGGGGGTGTTTGTGCAAAATTTCCAGAGAGGCACGTACCCAGCACGTGCCCTCTGGATGGCGGGCCTGCTGCGCAAAATGGAGAGCTTCCGGGGGGCTTTGTAAATTACCCAAGGGGCACGTGCGCAGCACGTGACCCCCTGGGGTTGATGATAGAGTTGGCGTTCCCCCCACGTACGTGCGGCTCACATGCGGGTGGGTCTCGGGCTGGCCCGGGTGGCGATAGCGGCGGAGGATGCCGGACAAGGCGGAGGCGAGATAGGCCGGCAGGCGGAGGAGTCGGAGCTGCGCTGGCATGGCGAGGATGGTGGAGAGGGCTGGCGAGGACGGTAGAGTCACGGCGAGTGTTGGCAACGTGGCGGTCGGCCTCCCTCTGGCCGACACACGGCCAAGAGGGCGGCGATGGCTTCGGTCGGCGAAGATACTGGTGTCGAAGTCGGTGTTGACGAAGCGGAGATGGCCGGAGATGTCGATGAAGGTGGCGATATCGTCGTGGACGACGGCGGAGTAGCGTAGAGGCGAAGCGTTGGCCCTCGTCGGGGTCGGGGATGAACGGCGGCAGGGAGAGAGAGAGAGAGGATACCTGAGGAAGGGTTGGGCTCGACGGTCGAGTGGTGGCCGAAGCGAGCAGCGCCTGGAGGAGATGCTGCGACGAGGAAGATATCCTCGGATCACGCCGGCATCGAGGGTTGTCACCACATAGCGATGTAAATCGGCGGATGAGAGACGAGGGGTGGTGGCGTGGTTATTTATACGATGTGGAGGCTTGTCGGAGATGGAAGGATGTGGAGGCTAATCGGGGATACGAGATTGCGGGGCTGACAAGATACGGAGATCGGAGGGGCGGCGGCGAGATACGTGCGGGCAGCGCGGCGAGATTTGGGGGTGAAGAGATTCGCGGCGGAGGTCCCGATTGGGAAGGAGGCAGGAGGTGGAAGACGCACAGTGGCCATCCAATCAGCCGAGATCGGACGGCCAATTGTGAGCCACGTGGCACTGTGATGAGGCTAAAGGGCGGGCACGTGCGGAGCAAGTGCCTGGGAGGCACGTGCGCCGCACGTGCGTGGGCATTTATTATTATTTTTTTATTTTTTATTTTTTTTAAAAATTATTTTTTATTTTTTTATTAAAACGATATATTAATAAAGCCGAAAATGGTTGACACGTGGCGGCACCAGGTGCTGCCACGTGTCAGCACCAGAAAAAAACCTAGAAAAAGATATTGTAAAATCTAAAATAAATAGCAAATGACCTCGGATCGAAAAAGTTCCTTCACAAAAAATGCTCATCTCGATGAGATCTACAACGTTCATGAAGATATCAAAGCCAAAATCGGTCAAATGTAAAAAGTGATTTTTTGGGGTATCCCATGTACATAGAATACCTAGAAGTTTTGGGTTTTGTAATTTTTATGTCATTTTTAAGATCAGATAAAAATATGAAAAATTACGGTAAAATCAAGGATAAATAAAGACACCTTAATCTATTTTTTTGGATTTTTGTTAATAGGTTAAATAAGTATATAAAATAATAGGTCAAAAACTGTTAAAATATACAATATACAAAAGAGGCCCAAAACCCAACTTTCACATACGAGCTCCAATTCACTTGAACTTGGTCTTTTTGAAGGTAATTGAATGTACATTAGTTCAAAAGTGAGTAGGGTTAAATCGGACACTAAATGGGGAAGATATGTGGCTTTTCGTCCGAAAATCCTGAAATTAGGGTTTGGGTTTTTGTTCCGCTTATTTGGGTAAGTTAATTTTTTGTATTTTTCCTTTATTTTTGTTAGTGATATGTACACAGTGGAAGTCGTTTTGAGTCATTCGGAGTTAGCATGAATGAGTTAAAAATCCGGGAAGTTAGGTTATTTACAGGTCACTTTTGGCTTGGATTTTTGGCTTCTTATTTTGTGCAGATTTTTGTGCTAAAATGCAATTCTTATGAAATCATGCACTAATGCTAATTATGCAGAATAGATGCAAGAATGCTGTTGATTTTGAGGGTTTTGAGCTTAATAAATGAGATTTAGAGTGATGAATACGAAATTCATCACCTATTAAGTCAAAAGGGTCTCATGCATCGTTCAGTTCAGATAAGCCAAGGTGGTGTATTGACTTCAAAAAGGTTGGTGAGGCACTCGACTGGGTCACTTCAAATTTCATACCGCCCTCAAAAAAAGGGACGTCGACATTGAATATAGGAAAAAGAAAAATAAACCTAATTACGCTTGAAAATATCTTGGACAACGAGAACTTCAAACCTAACAGATACTCGTATAAAAAATTTCAAAATCCAAACGACTCTATAAAATTTGGCTCCCTCCCAAAGCGCCCATTGCCTAGGGGACAGGTGATGAGTACTTTGGATACGATCGGTAAACTAACAAGAAAAGATCACATCCGCGAAAATTCCAAGGAAAGACCTGTACAAAGCGTCGATTCACAAGGATGGTGTATGGTCCAACAGAATATACGAAGGAGAGAGGGGGATAAGACAAATACGGGGAGAAATGTGGAAACGCAAAGGGGGTTCGCAACTCAGAAGGTTAACCCATGCATTAATGACAATAGATTTGTTGTGCTCCAAAATCTCACAAACTACAATCCACGTCACAAAAAAACCGACGCATTTATCACACAAAATCTTTTCGAAGCTAAACGACAAAACCAAACCGCCCGCTTCAAAACAAAGAGCGTCTCAAACATCCGTTCTTGGAACTCAAAGGCTGCGACGTCGGGCTTCGTAAAACCACAAATCACTAGTCAATGCTTCCGATGCCTCGAGAAGGGACACATCATTAGGTTTTGTACGAGGAAGACTCGCTGCTTTCTATGCTTTCAGCAAGGTCATATTGCAGTTGCTTGCCGTTTTGCTCTACAAGATCGTCCACCTCCAAAAACTATGGCCCCCAACCGTCCTCAGAAGCGGGCTCGTTCATCGTCGCCGAATATTGAGGGACGAAGCTCTAGAAACACCACCACGGAGATGCAAACATACATCCCCAACACCATCCCAAACCATACTGCAGATACTCGTGCAAGGGAGTCAAATGTTAGACCGATCACGAGGGCAGCAAAAATGCGTGCAGACATCCTTGGCAAGACGGTCCTCTTGTTTTGGAAGTCAGAAATCTGTGAGGAAGCGAAGAGGCTCCGCTCGAACTTCCAAAAATTCCTAATCATCGAATATTCAACATCTTTTGAATCCATCGACTACGCGAGGGAGATCCTATCAAAAGAAGTTTCAAAGGCATCCTTTGGATGCCTGTGGATAATCTCCAAGCGTCAGCTGGTGGGGGAGGTCGATTCCTCTAGCATCTTTGAGACCTTAGCCCACACTGCGATTCACTGCTCCGATGGAAACTGGTTATGGTTCTTCAAATGGTCCCCCTCCTTTGGAGCGAAAAGAGTGGAGGAAGTCGCTGCGTACTGGGTAGATGCTTTGGGTCTACAACTGCACCATTGTTACCCTTACATCCTTGCAAACATGGTCAAACAATTTGGAAGGCTCCTAGATTATGAATGCCCAAATCTTTTGCTGGACTGCGGAGATGCCATGGCGGTAAAGCTGCTGATCGACATACCAGATATTAGATATTACAAATGTACCGCGAGCGATTGAAGTGAGCACGGTGGATGGAATCTTTGAGGTAACCTTCTCACCAGTCTCTCAGTTCCGATCGGTTAAATTCATCCACTACAATACTCCTCTGGTGGATTCTACAACACTCAAGAATGGGCTCGGAGCATTCAATCTGGAGGAAGATATGCATGGAAAGTCAAACAAATGGTCGAGAAGAAATCTGCAGACAGGACCAATTGTCGAGCTTATGCAAGAAAGATTTAACCTCTGCCCTGGAAATGATTGGGAGAGAATCAACTTAAATGTAGTCCCTTTTCCGACACATAGAGGCCCATCTACTGAGAAGCATGCAAATTACGTGGAGGAGCCCACAAGAGTGCATCTGGAGTGCGCACTCAATTGGTTGGAATGCAAAGGTCAACCAATAAATCCTTTGATGTGGGAACACATAAAGAATCTACCAACTTCGGAGGTCCAGGAATCGGCCAACCTTACCATGGAGATGCATGTACAGAGTTCTTTAAATCTGGTGGTGGATCTGACCCCCAGACAAAAAGAAATTCCATCACCAACAACGGACAAAATGGCTACGAAAGGCAAAGGTATGGAAAACTCTTATTTATTACCAGACAATGATTTAGAACTTTCGCAAAGTTCCCTTATGGAGGCGGATAGGGTCAGAAACCTCCTTGACTTTTTCCGTTTCGCATTTCAAAATGATAGGGTAAAAAATAAATTTATTTCTGAGCTATGCAATGAATAAGTCCATTGCTTAAACTGAAATAAGAGTTATTCATCTCTGGAAAAACAGAAATATGAGTTATTCATCTCGAAATTAAGAGTTATTAATATCTGAATAAGAATTATTCATCTATGAAATATCTGAAAACTTTGAAGCATTCATTAACTATACACGAATAATGGAATTCACTGTGTTAAGTTGGAATATAAGGGGATCGGGAGGACCAAGGAAAGTGGGTAGGTTGCAAAACCTGGTGATGAAACACAACATCCATATCATTTGCTTGCAAGAGACAAAAACAACTACCACTCCAAAACTTCCAATAAACTCACCATTGGAAAGATTTCAGTGGCATGCAAACGGGCTTGGGCAAACTTGCGGAATTATGACCGGTTGGGATTGCCACAAAATCTCTGTGGTAAACCAAATAGACCACCCTTTCTTGAGTATGTTTGAGTTCAAATTGCTACAAAATAACTTGATTTGTCAGCTCATAAATGTTTATGGGCCGCCGAGAGACGATAGAAAAAATGAATTTCTAGACTCACTTGACTCATTAACTTTAGTGGATATCCCATCGATTTTGGTGGGTGGCTTCAACCTGCTTAGAAATAGATCAGACCGCATATCGAAGAAAGCATTAAAAATGTTTGACAAAAGATTTGATAGGTGGATAAATCGATCAAACCTTATTGAGCAAAAAGAGAGAGGGACAACGTTCACATGGTCTGGATCCTCGAATTGCGAATCGTGGGCCATTCTTGATCGTATACTGGTGGACCTACACTTTCACACAACTTTCCCTTGTGCCCATGCAAGGAGATTACCAAAAACTTTTTCTGATCATAATCCCTTGTTATTACGAGGTGGACCATCTAGATTAACCAATCGTATCTTCAGGATAGAAAACTTCTGGCTGAAAATGGAATCTTTTATGACCATGGTCAATGATTCTTGGTCATCGGAGGTTATCTCCGACAATCCTTTCCACAGATGGGCAGTCAAGGTGAAAAGATTGCGTGGATACATGAAGTTCTGGAGTAGGCAACAAATCCCTGATATAAACAAAGAAATAGCCAGAATTGAGGAAGACATAAGGAAGGAGGAGAATGTAATAAAATCGGGACACGGGCAAATAGCTGGAAAACTAAAGGATTTGTACAGAAGGCTGGAATCTCTTAGAAATGATGAGAGAATGATTTGGAAGCAGAGAGCAAAGATAAATTACATTCAAAAAGGTAATGAGAATATTAAGTTCATGAAAGTAATGGCGTCCAAGAAATCGGGCAGAAATTTAATCATGGCGTTGAAAGACGAAAGGGGGGACATAGTACAAGGGAGGGAAGAGATCACAAAAGTTGTGGTTGATTTCTATACGAAACTATTGGAGGATGAAGAAGAGGGGATGACTAATGGCCACGCTATGGAAATACCTTCGGATTTGGTAGTCAAATTAGAGGATCCATCAGTCTTTACAGCCCCAATATCACTGAAGGAAATACAAGACACTGTTAGAACATTCAGAAACAACAAAGCACCGGGACCTCATGGACTCACAATTGAGTTTGTAAAGAAATGTTGGAACTTGCTAAAATCAGATTTTATGGACATGATATCAAATTTACAAAGTGAAGAATTCAGGACAGCGGATTTCAGACATTTAAAGAACACCCTAGTTTCTTTAATCTATAAGAAAGGAGGAATGGAAAACATTGAAAACTATAGACCAATTAGCTTGATTAATTTACCGATATGCATAATATCAAAAGTAATAGCTAATAGATGGGCATCCTTTCTTGCAAACAACATAAAACCATCCCAATGCGCCTTCTTGAAGAACAGATCCGCAGCTAATGCCTACCTTGTTACATCTTCGATTATCCATGATTGGAATAGAAGGAAAACTAAGGCGCTGGTGTTGAAAATACACTTCAGAAAAGCATTCGATACTTTAAAATGGCCCTTCATCCTAGGAGTTTTGAGAGTGGCAGATTATCCTTCCATCTTCATCAAATGGATTACGACACTCCTAAAAACAACTGGAATCTCATTTAAAATCAATGGAACTTCCTCGGGATTTATTCACCCTAAGCGAGGAGTCAGACAAGGAGACCCACTCTCACCTCTTCTCTTCATACATTCAATGTCAGTCCTAGATGCGATGCTGCTCAAATTAGTAAAAGGTGAGAAATTTAGAGGGTTCATGAGAGATGGAATGCAGACCCAGATTACTAATATCCAATTTGCAGATGATCTACTCATCTTCCTGGAATACCAAGAGGAGAGCCTCAAAAACGTAATCACCACATTAAAAATCTTTGTTAAAATGTCAGGCCTTCGCATTAGAGAAAAGAAAAGCTCATTTTATTCGATCAACTTGACGGACGATGAAAATAATAAGGTCAAGGACATACTGAATTGGCCTGTGGGATCTTTCCCTATGGAATATCTTGGATTCACAATAGCGAAGCATAGGAGACTGATGAGAGATTGGTCATCCACTATTGATAAGTTTGCCACAAAACTTCAAGGTTGGAAGTCCAAGATTCTACCACTACCAGCTAGAATCAATCTGCTAAACTCAGCCCTAACACCGGCCATAATACATGAGATGTCATGTCTGAAGATGCCGGAGGGTATTGTTAAAAAGATTGACAGACTTAGATGAAACTTTTTATGGGGGACCGAGGTGGACCTCAAAACAAAGGCTAAGGTGGCATGGTCAAAAATAACTAGGCCTAATCTAAATGATGGTTGGGAATCATTAACCTTCGATCTTTCAATAATGCTCTATTAACAAAATCGGCAATTCGCATTGTCGATTTTGTGAGACCATGGGTTTCATCGGCCTCTGGAACCAGATCGTTAGTCTATTCATTATTCGTAAAATGGCCTCTAGAACCAAGAGCCTACTATTTTATATGGATGTTGGCTCATAATAAGATTACAACACAAGACTCTTTCGAAAGATGGAAAATACCGTGGGTAAACAGATGCTACCTCTGTAACAATGGGCTAGAAAACTATAAACACCTTTTCGATGAATGTCAAACAATTAGAGATATATTTCTCTTACGTAACATGGAACCAAATTTTAGCAAATTACTCAACATGTTGTATCTCAACCAGACCATCAGCTTCAAGGATAAAAGGGCAAGATTGCTATGTTTTAAAATTACGGTTTGGTGGCAACTTTGGAAAAGTCGACGCAGACTCATCTTTGAAGAAATACCGATAGACAAACATAAATTACTGTCGGAAGCGTGCATCATCTGTGAGGCAAGGATGGGCACACAAGAAGGAGATATATGGTCCAGGCAATCACCCTCGGGACAAGATTAAAAATTAACTTGGTTCCGCAAATATCACTAGATGCATTTATTCATCTCTTGATAGCATTATCAAGGAATCACTGTATAACTTTCTCATGATTATGATATTGTCCAGCTAAAGATAGATTTGCGTTGATTCCAAGAACCCGATCCTCCAAGCGCACTTAGCGGAAGTTAACAGCAGGCCAGTAGAGAGGCTGGAGGCGCTCTGCAGAAGACCTAAACTAGGGCATGCTCTTCGCCTGACGTCTTTAAAATCATCACTCTACTTTATCTATGTTTTTGTTATCTTAAACTCTATCTATTGGCTGTATTTTGTTGCGACTGGGGGCATTATGTGTTCCCCCTTCTTATGTTTTTTTTATGTTCGGTCTGTACTAAACTCTAACTTGCTCTGCTTTTTATTTACGATGAATGACTATGAACTGTTTTATCAAAAAAAATGATCAGCCTATACATGTAGAGGACCACATAGATGATATCGGCACATATGCACCCTGTATGACCCCATTATTTGAAGATACGATCAATCATGACCATGGAAGTGGACTCTACTCAAACCAGGATAACATGCCTAAGTCACGGCATGTTGAGTATGAGACCTACACATTCCCGCAAAATCCTTCCACTGAGCAGCCTCCTTCCATAATTTTTGAGGAGAAATTTTCAGAAAATAATGAGCATGTGTCGGATATTCCGAGAAACTCTCCTCTCAGCACATACAGAAAAATGGAAGATGAAATTATTGAATCACAAAAACACACATCGACTGCTCTCATTATTGATCATGAAAAGAATTTTGAGAGTGATATTTTGAAGATCAATAAAAGATTTGAATTAATGGAGGATAGATTTCAAAAATTTACCGACCAATTAATTTCAATCTCGGAAAGCTCAGACATTAAAATGAATGAGGAAATGATTGAATCCAAGATTGAAAATTTTGAGGATATTCAAGAATCTGGGGACGATTCTGACAGCATCATTCTGCATATTATTCCCCCAGAAATGACTATGCGTCTGACTCTCACTCTAAACAATCTGAGGAACACACTACATCACCAAACCACACAGAAAATACCAAAAAATGAGAATATTCAAAAACACCAAAAAATCAAAAATCCGGAAAATTCCATAAAAATTAAGACTGAAGAAGATCTGATTAATTTAGATCATGTTGTACGGGAAGCATTGGAGAAGAAATTAATTTTTGAACTTCCCTTTATAAAGTCCATTGAACACTTCCCTGACCTTAAAGGATTAGTAATGGACAAATTAATGATCAAAACGTCGGGCAGGATATGGACAAAGACTGAAAGACATATCTTGTCAATGGCCTCCTCCTTGGTGTTGAGGAGAAAACCAAGAGTCGCATAGTGAAGTGGTTTCCCATATTTGACTGCATAATCAAAGACACAATTTTCACCCATGCTCAGATTGATGACGATTCACCAGTCAATATCCTCCTGACCTCTGTGTTTCACGAACTCAAATTCGGACCGATCACGAAAATACGAGAGATTGTTCAATTGGCGGACCGATCGATAAAGCGGTCGAGAGGAATCATTTCCGTCATCATGATATTCCACGGTGCTTTGCTCAAAGTGGAATTCATGATCATTGATATTGAGCATCAAAGAGAATTCACTCAGTCACCAATTATCCTCGGAAAGCCATTCTTAGCATTGGCTAAGGCAATTATTGACTGTGAGACTCGAGAAATCAATTTCACAGCGTTAGAAGCACTACGATCTGACCCAGTCTTTGAGGAGCCACGATCTTCTAAGGCAACCCACGAAGTCCCCGACAACCGTAACTATGAAACGGTAGAAGAACCCTACCCCATTGATACACCTGAGATAGCGGTTGTTGATGAGACTATTGGTTTAGAGAATCTCCCACCCGCTCCATTCCCAGCTGCGCTCACCAACGGGAATCAAGTATATGAGTCTTATGATCCGGAGACTTATGCATGGGTACACCCTGGGTCAACCTATTCTGACTACATGGATCACATCAACTTGACTCAGGAATGCTCCAATGTCAAAATAATTGAGGATGAAAATGCAGAAACTCTCGCCAGGATTTCAATTCTCATGGATCTCAAAATAGACAAATCCTTCTTCTGTGATCTTAAGACATATGCATGGTCGCACCCTGGAGCAACATTCTCTGAATATATTGACCAAATCATTCCAAATCGAGAGTGCACAAACATTTAGGAGATAAGAACAAACACGCAACCTGAAAACCGACCAAGGAGAAGAATTCCAATGGCTATTCATCTGGATACTCAAGTGAACCGACATCTTCACGAAACAAGAAAAAGAAAGTCACCTTTGACCTTTCGGAAGAGGAATCAGCTGATGATCCCTCATCAGGTCCGGAAAAGGTAATCTACATGAGTGAAGTCTGTTCGGCAGCTCTAAAGTCATATCTTCGGAAGGATCCAAAATTCGATTCTCATTGAACAACTCCCGTTCCTAACTACTATTCATCCAAAGCTGATGCTCCTGCCCTCTTCAAGTACTCTGGAGTTATTTCTTATGAGTTGGATGAGACCGGTGCTTCTAAGTATTCATCCGAGGACAAACCGCTTGACCCTAAGAAGGAACGAATTCTGATGAAACAATTGAAGAAACAAAAAGACAAACATGAATATCTGAAGTGTGTCCACATTCAAATACTATTCCTCTGAGGATAACTCTGATGATGGCTACCTTTTATCTGACTCGAATGTTTCATCTACTATCCATAATGATTTTTCTGAGGATGACACTAATAATAGTTGGGAATCATATGCTTCATCTCTGTCTTGTTATACCAATCTCCCATCACAGGCTCACAAAAAGATCAGCCGAAAACCGCCTTAATCATCGGCTAACCACCCTTCCTCTCGACCACATCGACCTCCTTGTACAGGTTCTTCCTCTACTTAGGCCAAGGCCTAATTATGGGGGACTGATACCATTTGTATATACCATTTCTCTCATCAAACTGTTCCTTCTCAATCACTCCATTTCCACCCTTCTTCTATACTTAGGCTGACCAGAGCCTAAGTATAGGGGGGAACCGACACTCACTTGTATATACTCTCCTCATTCACATATCCTGACCGCTTCATTTTTTCCTCTTCTTCTTCTATACTTAGACTATTCATAGTCTAAGTATAGGGGGCGGTTATGTAAATCTTGTTCTTTTTCTTTTCCTTTTTCACTCTCCTACGCTTAGCTCGAGCTATGTCTTCTTTACGCTTCTTGTGCTCTGAGGACACTGCACTCGCTAAGTATAGGGGAGTCTGTATATATACTTTGTATATATTTTACCCATATCTCGTACTTTTGTGTAAGTATATATGTATTTATGGGGTGGGTGATTAATTTAAAAAAAAACCCAAACAAAGAAAAAAAGTTTTTGCTACTAACACTGACTATGCCCAAAATTTTTTAAAAAAATAGCTTCTTATTTATTTTTGCAAAAAAATCACAAAAAAATGTGTTTGCATTTCACACACATACACTTCATCCTGTATTTCATGCATCTGTGAAAAGTCTTTGGGTTCTGAACCGAGCTATGAGCAGAAAACGAGAGTGATCTGGACTTGCCATTAATCCACCTAATTTTCAGAGGAACTTCACTGAGAAATAGGATTTTAGAAGCTTCAGGTCTTTGACTTAATTCTTTGAGTTCAACATGACAATGTGCAGCATTTGACTCTTAATATCTAACCTGGTCTCTTCATTCTGGGTACAACTCTGGAATAGAGAATTAATTTGTACTCTCGCACTATGTACTTAGCTCAACTCAGACGAGAAGTTGGAAGACTGTATGAGTTTCTTTTCTGGTAGCATGGAAATCTAAAGACCGGAGTACGGGTTGAAATAAAGCTTCGGAAAAGGGATGGACGTTTGGGCACAATTTTTTCTAAGACCCCAAAAAAATGTACAGAACAAAAAGATTCTATATCCATAGGGGCACAACAAGATCCAAGCAGAACCACAAAAAAATCCAAATACAAAGAAGCCACTAGCAAATAAATATCTGACCAAAAAGGTCCAAGCTCCAAGAAAACCTGCAGATCTTGATGAAGACTCGGATACACAGGCCATCTTCACAAGGAGAGGTAACTACACTGGTCACCCTCCAGTTCTTTTCTCCTTCCTCTAACTTCTCCCCCCCAATTCGATTGTGAACACAACGCGATAGACCTTAGAAGAAATACTTGACTCCCCGAGGACGAGTTACTGGAAAGGAGGTTTGCACGGTAGTCTAGCATTCTGGGTGGGAAGAGCTAAAACCTTTCACACACATGAGTCGATTGTTCAATATTCATAGGGTATGCTTTGGGAAGAGGATTGATCTAAGATGACTTCTGAGCCGAAACTGTAGCAATGATTTGTAGAACTTGAGGGCTGTTGATTTTAAAATTCTAAGTCTCACAAAAGTTCCGCCACACAAATAATCCAAAGGTCGAGTCTAGATTCATTTTCACATTCAGCTCATGGTCTTGGTATGGAACCCAATCTCATTTCACTTCATGGCATTTCTTTTTTATGCTCAGAGACGAGCATGCTTTAAGTGCAGGGGGTGATGAATCTTGGATTCATCACTCTAAATCTCATTTATTAAGCTCAATCTCTCAAAATCAACAACATTTCTGCATCTATTCTGCACAATTAGCATTCATGCATGTTGTCATAAGAATTGCATTTTAGCACTAATTTCTCCACAAAATAAGAAGCCAAAAATCTCAGCCAAAATTGACTTGTAAATAAGCTAACTTCCCCGATATTTAATTAATTCATGCTAACTCCGAATACCACAAAACCACTCCACTGTGTACATATCACTAATAAGAATAAATGGAAAATACAAAAATAATAACCCAAATAAGTGGACCAAAAATCCAAGCCTTAGTTTTAGGATTTTCGGACTAAAAACTTCATGTCTTCCTCATCTAGTGTATGTTTTAATCCTACTCACTTTTGAACTAATATACGTTCAATTACCTTCAAAAAACAAGACCAAGTTCAAGTGATTCGGAGCTCATATGTGAAAATTGGGTTTTGGGACTCTTTTGTACATTTTGTATTTTAGCGGATTTTGACTTGATATTTTATGTACATACTTTAATTAATAAAAATCCAAAAAATAAATTAAAATATAGCTATTTATCTTTGATTTTACCATAGTATTTGTGGATCTTTATCTGCTTTAAAAATGACAAAAAATCAGAAAACCAACAAATATAGGTATTCTATATACATGGGATACCCCAAAAATATCACTTTGTGTAATTTATCGATTTTGGTTTTGATGTCTTCATAAAAGTTGTAGATCTCATCAAGACAAGCAATTTTCATGAAGAAACTTTTTCAATTCAAGGCCATTTGCTATTTATTTTTTATTTTACAAAGAATTTAATTTCTGATTTTTTTATGCTGACACGTGGCGGCTCCTGGGGCCCGCCACGTGTCTGCCATTTTTCATATCATTTCTTATTCATTTTATAAAAAAAATTAAATTCAATGCCCCCGCATGTGATGTGTCTGTGCCTCCCACGCACATGCCCAGCACGTGCCTCGCCACTCTTCGTCAATCCCCCGCCACACGTCATCACTGGGACCGTCCGATCTCGGCCGATCGGACAGCCGAGCTTCATCTTCTCCAAAACCTCCGCCGCCCAGCCATGATTCTGTCACGGATCTCGTGCACGCTCTGCCACTGCCAATGTCCTCAATCTCATCAAATTTCTCCTCCGGCATCAATCTCCTCCGATCACGATTCCAACACAAATCGAATCTCGGCCATCCCCGATTCCCTTCATCTTCCGGCCTACGACCCCGACCCTATTTAAAATCGCCACCGCCCCTCGAGGTTCTTCATCCGTCCATTGCACGAGCAGAGGACACCGGTGGGGACAACCCAGTGCCCTCGTCTTCCCCAGCGAGGTCTGAGCCCATCAGGACTCGTCGCAGTGCCACTCCCCCGCCGTACTGCCTTGCTCCGGCACTGTCGTCGAGCCACCGCCCTCCGACTTCATCAACGCCCACGAACGCCTCTGCCTCTTCTCCACGGCAACGCTTAAGACCACCTCCGTCTCTGCCCTTCCGACCAACCTCCGCCATGCTCACCTCCCCTCGCTGGTCGGGCTCCCACATGAGGAGCATGTGCGGGAGGGATCATCTTACGTCAGCAACAGCACCCCGGAATCACGTGTTGCGCACATGCCCTGTGGGAAATTTGCAGAAGAGCCCCCGGTCCTCCTCCATATTGCATTCCAGTCCACCGACCAGAGGGTACGTGGGTTGTAGAAAAATTGCAGAAGTACCCCCTGATGTTCTTGGTAATTAAATCTAGGTCCTCCCTGCATTTCTATATTTATTTTTATTTATTTATTTATTGCAGAAATAGCCATGTGTTCCTCATTAAGTTTAGACCTCTACATGACATTATTTTATTATTCAAAAAAAGCATGATGTTCTTCCATTAATTATCTACAGTGTGACATATTGTGGACGTTTTTATGATTAATGGTAAATTAATAATTAATTATTTTGTGGAAAATTGAATATTTTGCCTAGTTTGTGCTCTGAAATTTGTATTTGATTAACCATTGCTCTAAAAATTCCCGAAAAATCACATATAGTAGAATTAATTGTGCTTGACATTGAGCTCGAAAAGAATCTCATTTGCATGCATAATTTGTCCTATAAAAATCAATTTGCATATTTCAGTGTTTGATTTTTAATAGGTTTTGAAACTAGTATTTTCAAGGTTTAGGATTTTTCTGAAATCCACCACCTAATGATAGATTTAGATAATTTAATCCCTTGAAAATAATTAGGTTTAATATTTATTATAATTAAATAATGAAAATCATTTTGTCTGCATTTAAAAATTCATACAAAATTCATATTACATCCTACAATTCCAAAAAAAATTACAGTGTATTCATTTCATCATATTTTGCATTGTGGCCAAGTTTCATATTATTCGGACATCGTTTGAACGTAATTGATATTTTAGTCCCTAAAATAGGCCGAATTTGCATTCTGCATCCTTTATTACATTAAAAATTCCAAAAAAAGGACCGCCTTGAAACCGCACATGAATTTTGATAGACATAATTCCAGGTTGTTCCTTTACCTCCTTGTGTTCGACCTTAGGACTTGCCCAAGTAAAATAAATATAAAACCACAATGATTGAAATTGACAAATATTTTTGTGTGGTTATTTTCTTGATCGATTCCGATTGCCGCCTACAATGAAACGACAAAACATTATCATTATTATTTTTAAGCGAATGATAAATACATCATAACTTTTTAGATGCGCGAATCCGTACTCGACAGATGTGGCACCGTTGTCAGGGAAGACGAGGGCACCGAGATGTCACCACCGGATTCATCAGTAGAATTACACATTTATCTATTAGAATTCGTGCGCGGTTTTTTTGGCAGTATTTTTTTAATTTTTAATTTTTTATAAAAAAATGATACATAAAAACCTTAAAAATGGCTGATGGCGCCGGCGATGGCGCCATCTGACGAGTCCGAAATCTGCTTGTTAAAGAATCTTGTGAAATATTGCAATCATGCCATTGGAAAAATGTGAATCACATTCACATCCCAAAACAAAATGTAAATTATATTTTCAATTAATCATCCAATGTGATTCCAATTCACGTCAATAATTAATTAACAAATATAAATCACAATATGCTCTCTCGAATATATTATAAATTACATTTATAATATACCTGATTAATATGGATAGTATCATCCACATTATTCATATCCATGATAATTAAATCATATTTATTCATCTTGAATCTCTATTCTTGTGTGCCCAAATAATATGAATCACATTCACATTATTCACATCTTTGATAATTAAATCACATTTAATTATCTTAGATAGCTTTTCTTATATGGATAAATAATACAAATCAAATTCATATTATATTTTACGATTAAATCAGATTTAATCATCCATGTCTCAATGCTTGGATATATATAAATCAATAATGGAATCATTCTTGAACTCTTTAGGATAATGGGCTTTCTCCGTGGATAGGAGATAAGGACAGGGCGATTGTATTCTTCCACGTGTAATGACTTGGATATTGGGATCACATCTCAAATCCAGATCTTGCAGACCTCCCATAGATCCTTGATTAAATTAAAGCTGTAGATCTAATCTTCTCATTATATCTGAATCACATTCAGATGAATGTCCAACATTTGGACTAAGATTAGATCGCTTCTCTATGAGAGGAGTCACTAAAATACACACATGTTTCATAATTTCCTCAGAGTGGAAGTGTCATGGTTATACAATCGTTTATAATCACATCACCCTCAGGTATTCCCAATACATGTACATCCTGCATACTGGAAGTCCAAGATTAAACCCGAAGTATTAGATCTCTTTTAGACTGTCTCCTTCAGGGTTTTATCATTAAGTTTTCTCATTCGTTCAATGGGAGTCGGTATTGGTCATGTACTTTCAAAAAGCACATATCATACCTAGGTGTTGATCATATACTTACCAAAATTTATACATCAAGCCTACAAATTCAGTCAAGCTTCCAAAGCGAGACGACCGTGCATAGAATTTGATTCTTCTCAATATCTCATGAGTGAGCTTATGTATTCCGGTTCAGTAAATGAACCTGTATGATCCCTTTGAGAGATCGTATTACTCATATGCCCTTATATGCACACCAGCTTGTCGGTATATAGACCTTGATTAGGCCATCAACCTATCGGTCTACCAAATGTACATACTCAGACATATAGTAACATATGTATCTGGTCAGAGGATGCGTGCCTATATTGTGACAGCATACGACATAGGTATTTGGTTATCTCGGTCTCGTTAAGTCAACTCTTTGACCTAACTAATCTGACACCTCCGAATCTCTATTCCTATGCAGAGGACCTGTATCAAGAGGTCGGTCAGATATCAACCTTTAAAGATAAGGATTTACATCTCCTACTCATGCTGGAGATCACATCTTAACAATCATTTGACGGTGCTTGATGAGTCCTCAATCTAACTCTTTAGATATTCATCCAAGCACCGGCCTCTATG
Organism: Ottelia alismoides; assembly: GCA_037367405.1. Taxonomy (NCBI): domain Eukaryota; kingdom Viridiplantae; phylum Streptophyta; class Magnoliopsida; order Alismatales; family Hydrocharitaceae; genus Ottelia; species Ottelia alismoides. The sequence continues at coordinate 316,639 of JAZKJV010009784.1, forward strand.
ATTCAATAATTGAATCAACAGTTGTATGATCATTAAGATGGACATGATACATAACCCTAATTGTACTAAGGGACCTATTATGTAAATTAGTTATTCTTCATTTCAGATTAAGGAGTGAATTGCAATAACATTTATTGCATAATGGCTCGTCATGGACTCGCATGTCCAACACTACAAAGATCATCAACCCCACAGCTACCCTCTACAGGTACCGTAGGTCTCTATGGAGATCTAAAGGTCATCCTGGATCGCTGTTAGGACTCTAGATTTGTTGTCTGTTGAGGTTTTTCAACCTTCTTCAAGGGCAAACGTGAGTTCTAGGGCATTTTTTAGCCCTTTTATGCATCCTCAATTGATCATAAGATATTCTTTCGATTTTATGATCACCATGATGCCTTCTTATATCGAGACAAAGCCCTTGGCCACAAATATTATGGCACAAGGCACTGCTATCAAACTCAAGGGCATAGAAAATTACGTGCTCTGGTCTCGATCTTTTATGGTGTTCATAGGTGGTCAAAGGAAACACTACATTCTGACTAAAGATCATTTAGATGAAAAGGATAAAGAGTACGACAACTGGCAGATGGACAACAACTTCGTTATCAACTAGATGACCAACACTGTTGAGGCTCACATTGCCTCAAATCTCCTTTACAAAAATACAGCCAAGGAAATTTGGGAGGATCTCAAGCAAACATACTCTCAAAAGAAGACAAAGTCACGCCTTGTAGACATTTACAGGCGAATTTGGTCGGCATCTCAGGATGATTCCACCCTCGTCAAGTACTACAGGCATTCTCCAGCCTGTATGAGGAGCTTGAAATATACCATCCCTCATGTTGTGCCATATAGATACAAGAGTGTTCTAACTAAAAGGTATACCACTTTCTTGATGGCCTTCATTCTAAATACCATGTAGCGAAAGAGAAATTTCTTATATTAGACACACTTCCAACGATGAAGGTCATCTTGACTGACTTGAGGAGCTCAAGACATCTGTTGCTCAGCCTCCTGTCTTACCTTCAACAGAGACCTTTACACACATCGCCTCATCTAGGTGAGGAGGTAGATACAACTTACGAGGAGGATGTAGTCGTGATCCAAGTCATGACCATGGATGGGAATCTGGACGAGGTTGTGTTTTTGTTCATGGTTGTGAGCGAGACTCTACTACCCCATGAACTCATTGTGGTATGTGGAACCATTCGACTGAATGACGTTGGAAGAAGTTTGGTGTACCTTCTTATCATGCCAATAATGCCTATGAGGATGCCTATGATGTGGAAGGGGTATTGCCTACAGTAACCTCCAATGGCAAGATTGTTCATCTTAATGACGCATATTATCCCCGCCTGATGCAGATCCTTCAGACTCCAGGGCCTACTACCACTAGTGACACTACCATTGTTGCCCTGGCTACTCCTTCAGGTACAATATCCAACTATGTTGTCACTCCTGTTCCAACTTGGATTATTGACTCTGATGCCCCTACTCATCTCACTGGATAAGGTAGTATGCTCACGTCCTTCGTACCAACTACCTTCATGAAGTCGGTTCGATTCACTAATGGGACTCAATCACCGATTACTACTATCGAAACTATGGAATTCTCTTCCAAGCTCCAACTTTCCGGGGTTCACTGTGCTCATGATTTTCCTCTTAGCTTGTTGTTAGTTCACAAGCTTTGTGTTGAGCTTCATTGTCGTGTGATATTTTATGAATCTTGTTATTTTTAGGACATTCGGACAAGGTAGATTTTGGTGGGGTCATGATAAGAATGACCTATATTATATTGACATACCCTCAGACTCCAATTTGGTTGGTGTTCCATCCATCACTGAAGACCCTCTCCTATGGCATATGTGCCTTGGGCATCCCTCTGTCAAGGCCAACTCCATGATGTTTTCTGAACTCTCTGCTCTGAAGCCCTTTCGGTGTGAGGTGTGTGAGTTCGGGAAACACCATCAAGCTACGTTTCCTGATCGTACCGAGTCTCGTAGTACTACTGCTTCTCATCTTGTTCATTGTGATGTATGGGGTCCTTGTTCGATCCGCACAATAAGTGGTCATCCCTATTTTATAGTTTTTGTTGATGATTATAGTCGATTTTCTTGGATATATCTCATAAAATCGAAGGATAATCTCTTTCTAGTTTTTAGTCTTTTGTCCTATATCTCATCAAGACCAAGAAGCATTCGAAGATTAATCAAATTGTCTTCTTTCAATAGGATAAAACTTTCTTTTATAGCATTATTAAGATCATTCATACGGACAATGATCTTGAGTTAACCCAACAGGACTTGAACTCTTTCTTTGCATCCTAGGGAACTGTTCATCAAACATCATGTCCATATACCTCACAAAGAATTGTATAGCTGAGAGGAAACTCCGACACTTGTTAAATGTTGTCAGATTTCTTCTTAGTCAAATGACTATTCCTAAACAATATTTGGGGGATGCCATCCTTACTGTAATTTATCTCATCAACAGTGTTCCTTTATCTTTTCTCGGAGTGGCAAATCCATTTTCCTTACTTTACCCTATTGAGTCTTCTTTTCTCATACCTCTATGAATTTTTGATTGTATTGCCTTTATTTATAACTTTCATGCTGCTGACAACATATCCCCCCATGCCATCAAATGCGTATTTCTTGGGTACTATTGTACTCAGACATTCTATCACTGATATGATCAAGTTGGGCATCGATACAATGTATATGTTGATGTTACCTTCTTTGAGCAAACAAGTTATTTCACACAGATTGTGAGTGACATTCCTCTGGACCTCCCTCCTCCACTAATCATCTATACTCGTCAGCGTACCTCTATGCCTTCTACATCAATGTTTGTACCTTTGCATGTCCCTTTTATGCATAATGATATGACCACTTCGAGTTCTCCCACCACTGTTGCCTCGGATGTACCTGAGGAGCTTCCAATAGCTCTACGCAAGCAAAAAAAGGCAATGTACATATCAACCCATGTCACATTTTACTTTTACAGATGGTTTATCTGGTTGTGACAAAAGATTTGTAGATGCTCTAAATGTTATTTCTATTCCAAAAGATCATTTCAGTGCAATGCAAGATCATGGTTGGCAACAAGACATGGATGAGGAGATGAATGTACTTACCTCTCGGGGGCGTGGGATCTTGCACCGTTCCCCTCGGAAGTTTGCCCAGTGGCTTGTCGATGGGTCTTCATGACCAAACAGTCGCCTGATGATTCTATTGATAGGTTGAAAGCAAGATTTGTTGCCAAAGGTTTCACACAAACCTTTGGAGTTGATTATTTTGATATCTTCTTGTTCGTTGCCAGAATCGGGTTGATACATACCATTCTCTTTGTTGCTGCCAACAAGGCTTGGCCCATTTATCAACTTGATGTGAAGAATGCTTTTCTTTATGGTGATCTTAAGGAGGAGGTCTACATGATGCAACTGTCAGGGTATGTAGTCGAGGGGGAGCATGTATGTCGACTATGCAAGGTCATTTATGGCCTGAACTAAAGCCTCATGAATCTCCATTTCACCACCTTTATTCTGTCATTTTAGCCTTAAAACCCTAGCTAAGGCATGTAAACAACATTAATTTGTACAAAATAGCATTCATCTTTTATTGCATTTATTTTGTAAATAATATTGTTTTTAATGCCAAAACTATAGAATAAAGAAAAGGAAATAAAAAGAATAAAATATCAAAGATATTTTATGACCCTATGCCCCGAGATTAAGTCAGGAATTGAGTTGGTCGACAAGGAATAAAGTAGGGGAGATAAGGGACAAGATAGGATAAAAATCATTTAATCATTCATTATTTTATGCATTTTTGACACTTATTGTATTCTTCATTATTTATTCATCAAATGAAGAAACTTTTGTACATGAATGTTGTAGATAGTAATGTAAATAAAAATACAAAATTGAGTTTGTACAAAAATAACATACAATGTTCATTTTATACACAAAATAAAAGGCCAAAAACCCAACTTCCCAGATCCATATCTTTCAAATAAAAACTCAAAACATATCAAAATCACTATAATTGTATATAAATTTTCACAAGCTATTTAATTGTGGTAGTTTTATATTTTTTGGAGTTATTGTGTAAAAGTTAGGTTTTTGACCCTCATTGTACATTATACCTTATTAAAATATTCATTTTATTCATCCTTCATTAGTTTTACAAAGTTAGATTTTTTAATTTTGTTAATATTATTTATAAACCTGTGCATATCAAAAGCAAAATAAAACCAAAAGTAAAATGTAAAATTAAATAAGTCTACAAATACATAGATAAAATACCAATGTTATACATGTATATAAATAAAATGGAACCCTACTCTTTTATTATTTATTCATTTTATATTTTTATACTGTAAATATTATTGATGTTATATTAAAAATACAAAACTAAAATACAACTCATTAAATACACTAAAATAAAAATATTTATATAAAACATAGGTAAAATACCTATAAGTGTACTTATAAGATATACATATCTATTTATTTATGTGTATAAATAACATCATAAAAATAAAATAAAAATACATTTATACTCATAAAAATAATATATAAATATATAAATGAAAGAAGAAAATAATAAAATAAAATATACAAAATAAAAATAAAAGAGCCAAAACATAGATGAATATACATATAAATACACCATTAAAAATAAAATATTTATAAATAAAGTCAAAAAATAAATAAAAATCATATTAAAATACTACATTAAAAAATAAACATTTTTTATAATCGAAAATTAATAAAATTATTTACTAGGTTTAATTAATAAATCAATAACTAGTCAACTTGTTTTGTCATTTTGTGCTGACGTGGACCAATCATCGTCCAGCGTTGGTTGACTGCTGGTCAACACTTCCCCCAACTCCACAATAGACGTGACCTATCTAATCCCATGATTTTGTGCATTTTTCCTAGGTGTCTTGTCGCTTAATTGCCTGCGCCTCCTTCATATGAAATGATCATTGATCATTGTACATACTCGTTGTACCCTTTAATCTCTTGTATATACACCCGAATCATCGCAATTAGCCGGTCAAATAAGGATGAATCTATGTTCTATAAATAACCCCCTCCATCTTCCATGCATTCTTTGGCCATTCATTCGAGTCTAGGAGCCATGTTTCTTCATCTATGAAGCTTCCTTGTTACAGGAGGAACTTCTTGGCAGTTGGAACCAGCTCCGAGAGGACGAAGGTGCGCCCACGACCGTCCCGCCGACGTCTCAAGTATAAGAGTTGTTATTTTTTAGTTTCTTAGTCTATTTTGATTCCAGAATTTTATTTCTGCACTTAGTTTAGCGTTTAGATATTAGATGTAGCGTAGATCTTCAAATCGTAGTTTGTTGGAATCGAGCTCCGGCGAGCTCCTCTACGCGTAATCATCTGCTCTGCATCTCTGATTTCACCTCCACTTCATTTCCCTTCCAGTTTACTACATCCCATGCATCCTTGCTTGCCCAGATCCTTAGCGGATCTGGAGTTCAGCTTCTCCACTGATGAATACCGAATTCATCACTCTAAATCTCATTTATTAAGCTCAAATCCCTTAAAATCAACAGCATTTTGGCATCTATTCTGCATAATTAGCATTCATACATGTTTTCATAAGAATTGCATGTTAGCACAAATTTCTGCACAAAATAAGAAGCCAAAAATTCAAGCCAAAAGTGACCTATAAATAGCCTAAATTCCCAGATTTTTAGCTCATTCATGCTAACTCCGAATGACCCAAAATGACCTCCACTGTGTACATATCACTAACAAGAATAAAGGAAAAATACAAAAAAAATAACTAACCCAAATAAGTGGACCAAAAACCCAAACCCTGGTTTCAGGATTTCCGGACTAAAAACCTCATATCTCCCTCATCCAGTGTCCATTTTAATCCTACTCACTTTTGAACTAATGTACATTCAATTACCTTCAAAACGAGACCAAGTTCAAGTGAATCGGAGCTCATTTGTGAAAGTTGGGTTTTGGGCCTCTTTTGTATATTGTGTATTTTAGCAGTTTTTGACCTATTATTTTATATACTTATTTGACCTATTAATAAAAATCCAAAAAATAGATTAAGGTGTCTTTATTTATCTTTGATTTTATCGTAATTTTTCGAATTTTTATCTGATCTAAAAATGACATAAAAATTACAAAACCCCAAAATCAAGGTGTCCTATGTATATGGGATACCCCAAAAATACCACTTTGTGCAAATGATCGATTTTGGTTTTGATATCTTCATAAAAGTTGTAGATCTCATTGAGACGAGCATTCTTCGTGAAGAAACTTTTTTGATCCGATGTCATTTACTATTTCTTATTGATTTTACAAGGTATTTTATGTTTGAATTTTTTTGTGCTGACACGTGGCAGCACCTGGTGCCGCCACGTGTCAGACATTTTTCGCATTTTTATAATTTGTTTTATAAAAAAATAATAAAATAAGAAAATAAAAAATAAAATAGACGCATGTGCGTCGCACGTGCCTTCAAGGCACGCGCTCCGCACGCGCGTCCCCTCTTCGCCTCCTGCTAACACATGGCGCGACGGGCGCCATCCGATCACGCGCGATCGGACGGCGCCTGTGCGTCGTCCACCTCGCACCCCCCCCCCCCCACTTTCCCAAATCGTCGCCGCCACCCCCGCAATCTCGCCGCGAATCCCGCCATCCCCTCGATGTCGCCTATCTCCGATCACTTCCCTCTTCCGGCTCCAATCTCGCACCGTCTTCCCAATCCGATCCCTCGTCCGATCTGCACCCTGTGTATCCTAATCAGATCAAATCCCCCCACCATAGATTTCCTTCCCCGACATGTTACTACCCCTATTTAAAGAACGAAGCCCGACCGAGGTTCTTCATCCGCCGACTACAGCATCAACGAGGAGAGGCTCATCAACCGGAGGTAACAGCTCCGTTCTTAAATCCCCCTTGGACCACCGACGTCAAACACTGCGGTGCCACCTACTTCATCGAGCATCGTCATCGACTCCATCGACAACACTGCCTTCAGCATTGCCACTTTGCGCCCTCGGCTTAATTGGTCCACCACTTCACCGACGACCCACAGCCGTTTATCAGCCAGCTTCCACGCTTAATCGACACTTCGCCAACAACGTTCACCTCCGACAGCCACCACCAACGCCCAGTTCATCATCGCCTTGCAACCTCGACCGCCCACCATCTGAGTTGGCCCCTCCTCTTCCGCATCCGACGTGCGTCCCTGGAGTCCAGCACCGCCACGCCTCTGCCGCTGAAGTTCCTCCATCAGTCGCCGGACCTCCAGCTATCTCTGCCTTGGCCATACGACCTCCAGCCACCAGAGCCCAGCGCACCGCCGCCAGCCACCGGGCGGAGGGCCCGAGACCCCCGCTCGTGCTTCGCGCGTGCGTGGGAGGACTTCAGCCGCACGTCACCCACGGGTCACGTGTCACTCCCGTGCCCATGGGAAAATTGCAAGGAAGTCCTTCGAAGACTCTCTATTTGCGCACGTGTCCAGCCGCCCAAGGAGCACATGCAAGGCACGTACTCCCTTGGGAATTTTGCAGACTCTCCCCCAAAACTTTTGGTATTTACATTACAGCCCCCTGCAGTCATATATTTTTATTTTATTTATATTGATTTGCATATGTACCCCTGTGTTCCCCATTATTTTTAGACCTCTATTTGGCATTATTTTATTTACTCAAAAATAGCATTTTGTTTGTCAATTAATTCTCTGCACTTTGACATATTGTGGACATTTTTGTGATTGATGATTTATTAATAAATAATTATTTTGTGAAAATTTGCATATTTTTCCCACTTTGTGCTCTCAAATTTGCCATTGATTAACCGTTCCTTTAAAAATCCCCGAAAAATCATATTTTGTAGAGTTAATTGCTCTTGACATTTTGGCTAAAAAGATTTGCATTTGCATGCATACTTTGTCCTGTAAAAATCATTTTGCATATTTCATTGTTTGATTTTTTAATAGGTATTAGGTCTCACGTTTTCGAGGTTTACGATTTTTCTGGGATCAATCACTTAGTGGTAGATCTTAGATAATTTTATCCCTTGAAAATAAGTAGGTTTTATATTTATTATAATTAAATATTGAATTTCATTTTGTTTGCATTTGAAAATTCATAAAAAATCATATTGTATCCAAAAATTCCAAAAAAATTACAATGCACTCATTTTATCATATTTTACATTGTAGCCAAATTTTGTATTTTTCGAACATCGTTTGAATGAATTTGACATTTTAGTCCCTAAAATAGGTCGAATTTGCATTTCGCACTCCTTAATTCATTGAAAATTTCAAAAAAAAAAGACCGCCTCGAAAACTGAACACGAATTTTGATTAGACATCACTCTAGGTTGTTCCTTTGTCTCCTTGTGATCGACCTTGGGACTTGCCCAAGTAAAATAAACATAAAGCCACTTGATTAAAAAATTTGATTAAATTTTGTGTGGTTATTTTCTTGACCGTTTCCGATTGCCGCCTACAATGAACGACACAATCATTCTTTACGCACGAACACATAAAAACACATTCTTAACTTGGCATTTTCGGATTCGTCAGATGGCGCCGCCCCCGGGGAAGCTCCGCCCGAGCCATTTCCCATCCATTTCGACCAATAAGAGCACCAGAACCTTCGTGGTGTTGTGTTTGAGCTTCTTGCAGGTACCAGAGGCCTAAAAGACTCTACGGGGAGTCGATTTTGCTGAAGAATAGGCACCTGGAGCTCCACATCTTCCTCGACAATGTGTGACCATGCCGGAGAGCCAGGTGCTTGCTTTAAGGTACCATTTTACACGAATGGCCACCAGGAACAAGAAGAGCCCCTCGACGGAAGGAATGGAGGTCGAAGGAGCCCCCAACGATCGATCAAAACTAGCCAGCGGTGAGTTTCTTTCTCGTTTTTCTAACAGCCATCCTCATCGTCCGATCAATATCCGTGCCCCAGATGTAGCAGACTCCATTAGATGCAGAGCCATAGAGCCATTAGATCTCGCCTGGAGATTTAATCTTGGTCGTCCAACGATGAAGCGTCATCGATCGTTGTGCGAGCACCATGTGGATAAGTGGATGGCATCCCGCCATCCATCAACACCTTTAATGGGGGTAATTTTCACCTTTAGCCCTACATTTTTGTATATTTAATATTTAATGCTGTAAATAAAATATTACACGTAAAAATAAATGGTTATTTTGCAAATGGACCATGTACTACTTGTATTTACGCTTTGATCTAGTCCAACTCATCTCACATGTAATCCCACGTGATCTAGGCAAATCGTAGGGACACCCCTATGACTTTTTGTATTTATATATAGTCCAATAAAATGAAATGAATGTTGTATAATATTGTAATATTTACTTGAAGGCCCCTGGACTTTTGTTGATTTACATTTTGTTCCTTCCCATGCTGCGTCACATGTAGTCCCATGTGATGATCAAATTGCATAGATGCCCTGGCGAGTTTTGCAATTGTGAAATGGTCTTTAAAAATCAAATAAATGTTTTATTACATTGGAAAATTTGCACTCGTGCCCCTGATCTTTATTGTATTTGCAAAAATGCCCTTGTCAGAATTTGTATTTCTAGATGTTTCATCTATTTTTTAAATATATCTATGGTGCTCCTAAAAATATACAAAAATAGTGATAATTATTTTATGTCATGCATATCCACTCTCTTTTTTTATTTGACATTTCTGAGCATGGTATCTATTTATTAAAAATATAAAGGAGCCTATATATTTACTGTTTGATTTATAAAATACCAAAAATATAAAAACGGTTCTAAAAATTCCATATATATGTATATATATATAATATGTTGACCCATTTTATTTACAAACAAAAAATCACTAAAATAGAAAAAAAGCCTAAAAATTGAAAAAACCCAAAATCTGTTATAAAAATCTTAAACATTCTTAAAAATCCAAAAACATCATTTTCTATGTTATAATTTTATTTATATAAATATTTATATAACAAAATTGATTTGGGTAATTTTGGGACCTATTTACTATTTTTTATATCCAAATCAATTTCGAGTATTTTATTAATCACTTACTTTGGATATTTTTGACTTTAAAAATATATAAAAATTAACAAAGATTTCAGAAAAATAACAAAAAATAGAACAACAAAAAGCACAAAAATACTATATTTACTATATTTTTGACTATTTTAACATATTTGTATATATATATTGTATCTATGTATACCTTATATTGTATTTATACATAAACGTATATACATATATATACAATATTTAAATGAAAAGGAAATATAAAATTTGGAAAATATAGAGTAAATAACAAAATAAAAAACCAAAAAATAAAATAAAATAAAATAAAAACCGACAAAAAGAATAAATGTTTATACATGGTGAATGACTTGGTTATACATGAATAACCTTAGGCTACCTGTTTTTCTCTATGTGGTTCGACCTCTACATGCTTATTCACTATGCATCTTATGGAAGAGATAATAAATTTTAACCTAAATTGTGCTCTTTATTGCCTTTATTTATATTGTGGGTTAATTGTTGACTAACCCAGGTTTTGTGAGTGGTCACTTCAGCGACACCGTGGTCTTGCCTTGTGTAGACTACTTTAGACCCTCACGAAATTCGTGTTATCAGAGCCCCAAGGCATGGTTTGTTAGGCTTACTATGGAGATCAACACACTTGGTTTTCAGAGGACAACATCTGACTACTCTATCTTTGTTAGACAACGGTCTATTGGAATGGTCATTCTTGATGTCTATGTTGATGATATGGTTGTCACAAGAGATGGTGTAGATGGTATTAAAGAGATCAAGACCTTCCTCCTGAAGATCTTTGTCACAAAAAACCACGTCCAACTTCACTATTTTCTTGGCATCGAGGCAATACACACTACATAGGGGCTCTATCTTTTACAGAGGAAGTATTACCTTGATATTCTGACTGAGGCATGACTACTTGGATGCAAGCCATCTAACATCCCTACAGAAGTGGGAAAGTATGTGGAGAAGGAACTAGGCCATATATATCATATGTTGTGAGTAGAGCCAGTCAGCATGTGGAGAAGTCGTTTTATAATCACTACCATTCTCTTGATCCTTCAATATTTGAAGGAATCTCCCAGATGTGAACTCTTTAGAGGGGTGAATGGGCACACTAATATTCCTGCCTATACAAATTATGACTATGCTAGCTCTCCTGAGGTACGTCGATCCACTATATGATACCGCATACTTGTTGGGGATAACCTTGTCACTTGGCGAAGTAAGAAGAAAAAAGTAGTCTTCATATCCAGTGCGGAAGCAGAATACATGGTAATGGCTCAGGGAATATGCACATGGCATGTCTCTTTCCTGACAGAACTTGCCATGTCAGTCACCACTCTTGTACCCTTATACTACGACAACAAGTCTGCCACGTACATCGCCATCATTCCAGTTTACCATGAGCGGGCAAAACATATTGAAGTTGGTTATCATTTCATTTGTGATGCAGTATAAGGAGGATGGATCGTCACTCCACACATCTCCACTGAACTTCAACTTCCAGACATCTTCACAAAGTCTCTTCCAAGGAAGTATCTCATGTACTTAGTATCCAAGTTGGGCATGATCGATATATATGCTCCAACTTGAGGTGGAGTGTTAGAATTATTATATTTACATTTATGTCCGTAACCCTTCGAGTTTCGTAACCCTTACCCCTTCAGGTTTCGTAACCTTTAACCCTTCGAGTTTCGTAACCCATCGATGGTATTTATGTATTTTTTATCTTGTACTCTCTAGGGTTTTATCTCTATTGAAGAGATCCTAGCCTATGGAATAGATATCTTGTTCATCTCTCTTATCCACAATATCCTTTGATTCCTTCTCCTATGGCTTCATCTCGCTCCTTAGGGAGAGGGATTCCACATAAAATCCTAAGATGTTTATGTTTGGTTTCTTGCTCTGATTTGCTTTCACGTTTTATTTATTCACAATATGGTATCAAAGAAATTTGTTTTGGGATATTCTACTATATTTTTGTCCCTATGTTACATCCATGATAGTGAGATATATTCTCGTTTTGTTGTAGGAGTTAATGCACTGAAAACCGTTCTTTTTTGTTTCTTGAGATCTTGCAGTATCAAAATGGATATGATCTCTAGGGTTACATAAACCCTTATCATGGGTATTGTATGCTACAGTTAGGGTTTCCAAACAAGAACCCTAAATCCCTCATCCAACGCACGTGATTCTCTTCCACATGGCATGCCCACAAACAATTCCAGGCCATCTACATCCATCTCCATGAACCCCGAGGTGGCCTCACCATGCACCTCCACTTATTTTGTGAGCCCCAATGCGTACCCATGCACCTCTGTGCCACACCTCCTCTTCGTAGCATCATAATACCATTGACTCCAAATTGTCGATGGAAGAAGGTTGGTAAAAAATTGGTGGTGAAATATGGGTGGTGAAAGATGAGTTCTGTGGTATACCCATCAAAGAAGATGAAGACACATAGGGCACCAGATCTGCAAACCCTTTGAGCATGCACGAGTCATCATATCTGAGGCAGGAACCTCACTACACAAACCAAGGCTCCATTATAAGGCATAGCCCCCTTCTAGCAATGATTAACTCCAAATTTTCTTCTTTAATAGTAAGGGAATGTCATAGTATATGAGGCAAATTTGGTTCAGCAAAAACCAAAATCTTTGAATGTTGTAGAATATTTATACTTGCCAAGTCTACCAAGGTCGAATACATGGACACGAGCCTCTTTAAGATATTTGTCAAATTTTGGTTTATTAAATCGATGTGTGAATAGATTCTCCATTTTTAGGTCTTTGTGTAGATGCACGCTAAAATATAGATAAAATGATGCGTGTAAAATTTTTATTTATTTTAATATGAAATTATAATATATGCAATTCATAATGTAAGATCAATTGTAAAGGATTGACATGCAAAAGATGAATTACGAATATGCCCTAGAAAATGCTAAGTAGATGATCACAGGTTATGGTTTGAATTCAGAGTTAATTTGAGCATAAAATTACGATCAAAGATCTATTTAATGACAATGCATTTGAGAAAGGGACACTATATAACATTAAAAATATTACACTTAAATTAGTGCCATATCAGAAAACTAAATATGCCATTAGATAGAGAATTAAGTAAGCAACAAAACGACACTTGAAATCATGCAATTTGGACCTAAGATGCTCAAGTTATGAATTCAAGGGCATAAATGTAATAAAAATTTGGAAAAATAAAGAATAAATAATCACAAATAGGTCCCTGAAGGGATCTATTTGCAATTTCAATGAATCGGTGGGGGTTATTTGTAATTTTTCCATTGTGCGCAGGCGCACATGTGACGCACGCGCATGGGGACCAAATGCAATTTGCAATACTCGCAGGGTCATTCATGCAATTTACCTAGTCCCATACACATTGGGCACGTGCAGAGGCTACGTTCGGGAGATGTAGCAGATTCGGGCCACGTGGTGCGTCATGGTCGCTCGGTGTGCGGCTCGATGGAATCGAGCCAGTAGGTCCGGTGTTGCTCACGTGGCATATACTGGTGATGAATCTCCATTTCATCACATTTATTCTATCATTTTAGCCTCACAACCCTAGCTAATACATGTAAATAGCATTAATCTGTACAAAATAGCATTCATTATTTATTGCATTTTTTGTGTAAATAATAAGGTTTTTAATGCCAAACTTGTAGAATAAAGAGAAGAAAGAAAAATTATAAAATATAGAAAATATTTATGATCCTAAACCCCAAGACCAAGTCAAGAACTGAGTTGGTCGACAAGGATAAAGTAGGGGAGATAAGGGCTAAGAATACAATAAAATCCATTTTATTTATTCATTATTATGCATTTTTTTAGACAAATTTTATTATTTGTTATTTATTCATCAAATAAAGAAACTTTGTACATAAAATTTGTAGATAATAATGTAAATAAAAATACAAATTGAGTTTATACAAAAATAATATACATTGTCCACTTTATACACAAAATAAAAAAACCAAACCCAACTTACATACCCATATTTTTCAAATAAAATCTCAAAATATATCAAAATCACTCTAATTGTATATAACTGTTCACAAGCTATTTAATGGTGGTGGTTTCATATTTTTTGGAGTTATGGTGTAAAAGTAAGGTCTTGGGTCCTCATTGTACATTATACACGATTAAAATATTCAAGTTATTCATCCTTTATTTTTTTACAAATTTATACTTTATAATTTTGTGATTATTATTCATAACATATGTACATGTTGAAAGCAAAATAAAAACAAAAAAAATATAAAATAAAATAAGTCTATTTGAAATCATAGACAAAATACATATCGTTAAATATGTATATAAATAAAAGGGAAACTTATTCTTGTATACTTTATTCATTTATATTTTATAATATTGTAAATATTTTTTTGTAATATACTATAAATACAAAAATAAAATAAAATGAATTAAATAAATAAAATGTATATAAAACATAGGTAAAATACCTATAAATGTACATATAAACTATACATATCTATTTATTTAAGTATACAAATTATTCCATAAAAATAAAATAAAAATATGTTTATGAACATAAAAATAAGTTGTAAATATATAAAATAAAGAATAAAATAATAAAATAAAATAAAAATAAAATAAAAATAAAATATACTAAATATAGGTAAATATACCTATAAATACACCATTAAAAATAAATTGCTAACAAATAACATCATAAAAATAAATAAAAATCATAATAAAATACTAAATAAAATAATAGACATTTTTATTTTATTATACAAAATTAATAAATCAAATACTATTTTTAAATAATTATACTTTAATAAAATTGCAGTTTTGTCTTATAGCAGACCGATGTGGACCAATCACATTGCATCCAGAGTTGATCCTCGATCAACTCTCCTCCCAGCTCCAGATTTGATGCGGTCTATCTTGTCCTGACTTTTCCTCCATTTTTCCAGCTAATCTGTCGCTTAAATGGCATCGATCCCTTCACGGAAATTACTCCCAGATCAATCATCATGCACGTCGAGCCTTCAGATCCATTGTACATAGCGCCAATTTCTTGATTTCATCCGGTCGAATAAGGGTGTTGCTCATGTTTATAAATAAAGGACCTCCTCCTCCATTGAATTTTTGGACTAATCCGAGTATAAGTGTCCTATTCTTTCATCTAGGGAGATTCCTCGTGACAGGAGGAGCTTCCCGATAGTTGGAACCAGCTCCGGGAGGATGGCGGTGCGTCCAAGGCTGTCGTCGCTGGCGACCTTTGCTCCTTGGCCTCCGTCCAGGTAAGAGTTGTGCCCCATTATATTTTTAGGTAGGTTTTAATTCCAGCGTTTCATTATGCATTTGGTGTAATGATTAGACGAATGTTGTAGTTTAATTATCCTGAATCGAATTACCCTATTTTTTTGATGTGCACTCCACCCTCATAACCTTCCCCATCGTTTCTACTCCATCCCCAGCACCTTCGCTCCCCCATATTCCCTTCGGATTTGAAGATCAGCTCCTTCACCTCTGTCGCCCGCCGGAGGAGCTTCGCCTCGACCCATTTCCATCCGCCGATGCCACTAAGGCCCTCAGTCCCTATTTTTGCTTGTGTGTAACTTCTTTGTAGGTCTGGAGTGCTAAAGGACTCCAAACTAAGTAGATTTAGTAGAAGGCGAGGATCCTGGAGCACTCTTTTTCTCTGAGTTCGCCATGCCTCTACATGGGTTCCTAGAGCTTCTAGCACCCACCATTAGATGTGGCACACTCTCCTAAAGGTGCAGAGCCAATTTCCACTGACGAAAGCCATCGGAGGAATGAGAAAATCACGATCGAAGTAAGGGGAGTCATTTATTCTTCGTGTGGAGCGGTTGTCGTCCGATGAAGAAGGCGGTCCGATATTTAATCATAGCCATCCATCCTCGCCACATTTTGGTCATTAATGAAGACTAAGGATCAGATCCATAGCTTCCATCATCGAAGGGGTATCGGCTCACCAGAATGTGCCACGTGTCTATGTGAGGGAAGGAGGATTGTCCAATCGCATGTTGTAAGAGGGGTAATTTTCATATCTGGACCCATCTTTTTGTATTTTATTTTTAGTCCTGTAAATAAAAGTTAGCCTTATTAATAAATTGGTAATTTTATACTTAGGCCATGATAGTTATTTATTATTACAATTAGATCCTTCCCAGGCAGCATTACTTGTAATAAATTTTTAATTCTGTTGTATATTTGTGGCATAATTGCATTGAGCCCCCTGTTGAAAATTTTTATTGCAAAATGCCCTTGCCATGAAATATATATTTATCATATTTGTATATATATATAGTATCTATGTATAACTTATATTGTATTTATACATAAACGTATATACATATATATACAATATTTAAATGAAAAGGAAATATAAAAATTGGAAAATATAGAAGAAAAAACAAAATAAAAAACCAAAAAATTAAATAAAAACCGACAAAAAGAATAAATGTTTATACATGGTGAATGACTTGGTTATACATGAATAACCTTAGGCTACTTGTTTTTCTCTCTGTGGTTCGACCTCTACATGCTTATTCACTATGCATCTTATGGTAGAGATAATAAATTTTAACCTAAATTGTGCTCTTCATTGCCTTTATTTATATTGTGGGTTAATTGTTGACTAACCTAGGTTTTGTGAGCGGTCACTTCAGCGACATCGTGGTCTCGCCTTGTGTAGACTACTTTAGACCCTCACGAAATCCATGTTATCAGAGCCCCAAGGCATGGTTTGTTAGGCTTACTACGGAGATCAACACACTTGGTTTTCAGAGGACAACATCTGACTACTCTATCTTTGTTAGACAGCGGTCTATTGGAATGGTCATTCTTGATGACTATGTTGATGATATGGTTGTCACAAGAGATGGTGTAGATGGTATTAAAGAGATCAAGACCTTCCTCTTGAAGATCTTTGTCACAAAAGACCACGTCCAACTTCACTATTTTATTGGCATCGAGCCAATACACACTACATAAGGGCTCTATCTTTTACAGAGGAAGTATTACCTTGATATTCTGACTGAGGCATGACTACTTGGATGCAAGCCATCTGACATCCCCACAGAAGTGGGAAAGTATGTGGATAAGGAACTAGGCCATATATATCATATGTTGTGAGTAGAGCCAGTCAGCATGTGGAGAAGTCGTTTTGTAGTCACTAGCATTCTCTTGATCCTTCAATATTTGAAGGAATCTCCCAGACGTGAACTCTCTAGAGGGGTGAATGGGTACACTAATATCCCTGCCTATACAAATTATGACTATGCTAGCTCTCTTGAGGTCCATCGATCCACTATAGGATACCGTATACTTGTTGGGGATAACCTTGTCACTTAGCGAAGTAAGAAGCAAAAAGTAGTCTCCATATCCAGTGCGGAAGCAGAATACATGGTAATAGCTTAGGGAACATGCACATGGCTTGTCTCTTTCCTGACAGAACTTGTCATGCCAGTCACCACTCTTGTACCCTTATACTACGACAACAAGTCTGCCACGTACATCGCCACCATTCCATTTTTCCATGAGCGGATAAAACATATTGAAGTTGATTATCATTTCATTTGTGATGCAGTACGAGGAGGATGGATCAGCACTCCACACATCTCCACTGAACTTCAACTTCCAGACATCTTCACAAAGTCTCTTCCAAGGAAGTATCTCATATACTTAGTATCCAAGTTGGGCATGATCGATAGATATGCTCCAACTTGAGGGGGAGTGTTAGAATTATTATATTTACATTTGTGTTCATAACCCTTCGAGTTTCGTAACCCTTACCCCTTCAGGTTTCGTAACCTTTAACCCTTCGAGTTTCGTAACCCTTCGATGGTATTTATGTATTTTTTATCTTGTACTCTCTAGGGTTTATCTCTATGGAAGAGATCCTATCCTATGGAATAGATATCTTATTCATCTCTCTTATCCACAATATCCTTTGATTCCTTCTCTTATGGCTTCATCTCGCTCCTTAGGGAGAGGGATTCCACATAAAATCCTAAGATGTTTATGTTTGGTTTCTCGATCTGATTTGCTTTCACGCTTTATTTATTCACAATATGGTATCAAAGAAATTTGTTTTGGGATATTCTACTATATTTTGGTCCCTATGTTACATCCATGATATTGAGATATATTCTCGTTTTGTTGTAGGAGTTAATGCACTAAAAACTGTTCTTTTTATTTCTTGAGATCTTGCAGTATCAAAGTGGATATGATTTCTAGGGTTACGTAAACCCTTATCATGGGTATTGTATGCTACAGTTAGGGTTTCCAAACAAGAACCCTAAATCCCTCATCCAACGCACGTGATTCTCCTCCACATGCCATGCCCACAAACAATTCCAGGCCATCTACATCCATCTCCATGAACCCCGGGGTGGCCTCACCATGCGCCTCCACTTATTTTGTGAGCCCCAATGCGTACCCATGCACCTCTGTGCCACACCTCCTCTTCGTAGCATCATAATACCATTGACTACAAATTGTCGATGGAATAAGGTTAGTTAAAGATTGGTGGTGAAATATGGGTGGTGAAAGATGAGTTCTGTGGTATAACCATCGAAGAAGATGAAGACACATAGGGCACCAGATCTGCAAACCCTTTGCGCATGCACGAGTCATCATCTCTAAGGCAGGAACCTCACTGCACAAACCAAGTCTCCATTATAAGGCATAGCTGTTGGAAATGCGAGCCCACGGCGAGCCATTATGCAATAAATGTTATTGCACATATCATTCCCTGATCTGAAATGAAGAATGAATAATTTGTTTAATAGGTCCCTTAGTACAATTAGGGTTATGTACCATGGCCATCTTAATAATCATACAGCTGTTGATTCAACTGTTGAATCATAGAGGCTGGTGCTTGGATGAATATCTAAAGAGTTAGATTGAGGACTCATCAAGCACCGTCAAATGATTATTAAGAGATGATCTCCAGCCTGAGTAGGAGATGGCAATCCTATCTCTGAAGGCTGATATCTGACTGACCTCTTGATGCAGGTCCTCTGCATAGGAATAGAGATTCGGAGGTGTCAGATTAGTTAGGTCAAAGAGTTAACTTAACGAGATCGAGATAACCAAAGTCCTATATCATATGCTGTCATGATATAGGCACGCATCCTCTGACCGGAGACAGATGTGTTCCTATATGTCTGAGTGTGTACATTTGGCAGACCAATAGGTTGATGACCTAATCAAGGTCTATACACCGGCGCGCTGGTATGCACATAAGGGCATATGAGTAATACGATCTCTCAAAGGGATCATACAGGTTCAGATACTGAATCGGAAGACATGAGCTCACTCATGAGATATTGGGAAGAATCAAATTCCATGCGCATGGTCGTCTCGCTTTGGAAGCTTGACTGAATTTGTAGGTTTGATATATACTTTTAGTATATGATCAAGACCTAGGTATGATATACACTTTTGGAAAGTGTATGATCGATACCAACTCCCAATGATCGAATGAGAAACTTACTGATAAAACCATGAAGTAGACAGTATAAAGTTGATTCGATACTTCGGGTTTAGTCTGAGTCTTCCAGTATGCAGGATGTACAGGTATTGGGAATACCTGAGGGTGATTTGATCATAAATGATTGTATAACCATGACGCTTCCATTCCTAGGGAGTGATGAAACGGGTCTGGATTTTAGTGACTCCTCTCAGTAGAGAAGTGATCTGATCTTGGTCCAAGTGTTGGACATTGATCTGAATGTGATTCAGATACAATGAGAAGATTAGATTTACGGTCTTGATTTAATAAAGCATCTATGAGAGGCCCGCGATCTGGATTTGAGATATGATCTCAATATCCATGTCACTATACGTGGAACAATACAATCGCCCTGTCCTTATCTCCAAGTATCTGCGGAGAGATTGCATTATTCTTGAAGGGTTCAAGAATAATTCCATAAGATCTAAGCAATGAAGAAATAATGATTAAATGTGATTTAATCATCTTGATGTGTGAAGAAATTATCCAATTTAATTAAATGTGATTTAATTAATGTGGATAAGAATAATGTGGATAGAAATATCCAATTATTCATAATATATTATAAATGTGATTTATAATGTATTAGAGAGAGCTAATTATAATTTATATGTGTTGATTAATTATTATGTGTATTGGATACACATTGTGTAATTAGATAACTATATGAATTATATGTTGTTTATGATTCACAATTTTTCCATGGCAAGAATGCAATATTCTCAAAGATAATTGTGAATTATTTTTTGGAGAATAAAACCCAATAAATTTGTTGCAAATAAATAAGAGAGAAAATCAAGGAGATATGCAATCTCATGGGAATCCATGAGATTGCCTCCTTGGACTCCCATAGTGGGCGGCACACCATTCCTATATGGAATGGGTGGCCGTCCAACATGGAAGGTGCATGGAGATGAAATCTCCATGCACATTCTCTCCTTATTTGTTGGGTTGATTTAGGATTAAATTATATTTGATTTTTTCAAATATATTTTAACCTAAATTTGTTGCTTTTGACAACAACAATCTTGGCCATTGGATTGACACAAATCAATCTCACCCATTGATTTTATGTGTCCCATGGATTGAGATCCATGGATCCCAAAACCCTATAAATAGAGAGGCATACTATGCTCTCTAATGACTTGCAATATTGGAGCTCTCTCTCCCTCATTTCTTCATACACGCCAGCCCTCTCTCACTCTCTTGTTGGTGGCCGTCCACCATACCCTAGAGGAGAGAACCATCGTCGCCTTCGCCACCGCTCCGCCGCTTCGACGTTCTTCGGTTCTCCGTCTTCTTGGAGAATTCCTCTCACGAAGGAGACGTTTGATCTCATGCGACGAGATCATGAGCAACCACGCTTGGATCATCTTCTTGGATTGCGAGGACAACGCGGTTCATCCCCGCGCTCGCAAGCGGTCTCGCCGACGATCGGACTTGAGACAGGAGGTCTCTTCCTTTAGAGACTTGATCAACCACGCTTCAAGAGGTATTGCATTATACTTGTTGTGGTTATAGATGAAACGATTTGAGAATGGTTCTCGGATCATGTGGTTTCATCGGTTTAAAAATTTTTAAATTCCGCTGCACCGAACAACTAGTATGACTAGTCGTTCTTCGTCGTATTCGATACGACGATCACGCTTCCATGATGCGCTTGAGGATTTCTCCATATCCTTCAATAGCCCCCTTCTAGCAATGATGAACTCCAAATTTTCTTCTTTAATAGTAAGGGAATGTCATAGTATATGAGGCAAATTTGGTTCAGCAAAAACCAAAATCTTTGAATGTTGTAGAATATTTATACTTGTCAAGTATACCAAGGTCGAATACATGGACACGAGCCTCTTTAAGATATTTGTCAAATTTTGGTCTACTAAATCGATGTGTGAATAGATTCCCCATTTTTAGGTCTTTGTGTAGATGCACGTTAAATTATAGATAAAATGATGCGTGCAAATTTTTTATTTATTTTAATATGAAATTATAAGATATGCAATGCATAATGTAAGGTCAAGTGTAAAGGATTGACATGCAAAAGATGAACTACGAATATGCCCTAGAAAATGCTAAGTTGATGAGCACATGTTATGGTTTGAATTCAGAGTCAATTTGACATAAAATTACGAGCAAATATCTATTTAATGACAATGCATTTGAGAAAGGGACACTATATAACATTAAAAATATGACACTTAAATTAGTGCCAGACCAGAAAACTAAATATGCCATTAGATAGAGAATTAAATAAGCAACAAAATGACACTTGAAATCATGCAATTTGGATCTAAGATGCTCAAGTTATGAATGCAAGGGCATAAATGTAATAAAAATTTGGAAAAATAAAGGATAAATAATCACAAATAGATCCCTGAAGGGATCTATTTGCAATTTCAATGAATCGGTGGGGGTTATTTGTAATTTTTCCATTGTGCGCAGGCGTACATGTGACGCACGCGCATGGGGACCAAATGCAATTTGCAATACTTGAAGGGTCATTCATGCAATTTACCTAGTCCCATACGCATTGGGCACGTGTAGAGGCTAGGTTCGGGAGATGTAGCAGATTCGGGCCACGTGGTGCGTCATGGTCGCTCGGTGTGAGGCTCGGTGGAATCAAGCCAGTAGGTCCGGTGTTGCTCACGTGGCATATCCTGGTGATGAATCTCCATTTCATCACATTTTTCTATCATTTTGGCCTTTACAACCCTAGCTAATACATGTATATAGCATTAATCTGTACAAAATAGCATTCATTATTTATTGCATTTTTTGTGTAAATAATAAGGTTTTTAATGCCAAACTTGTAGAATAAAGAGAAGAAAGGAAAAATAATAAAATATAGAAGATATTTATGATCCTAAACCCCAAGACCAAGTCAAGAACTGAGTTGGTCGACAAGGAATAAAGTAGGGGGAGATAACGGCTAAGAATACAATAAAATCCATTTTATTTATTCATTATTTATGCCTTTTTGAGACATATTTTATTATTTGTTATTTATTCATCAAATAAAGAAATTTTGTACATAAAAGTTTTAGATAATAATGTAAATAAAAATACAAAATTGAGTTTGTACAAAAATAATATACAGTGTCCATTTTATACACAATATAAAAAAACCAAACCCAACTTACAGACTCATATTTTTCAAATGTATATCAAAATCACTCTAATTGTATATAACTGTTCACAAGCTATTTTATGGTGGTGGTTTCATATTTTTTGGAGTTATGGTGTAAAAGTAAGGTTTTGGGTCCTCATTATACATTATACACGATTAAAATATTCAAGTTATTCATCCTTTATTATTTTTACAAATTTATACTTTTATAATTTTGTGATTATTATTCATAGCATATGTACATGTTGAAACCAAAATAAAAACAAAAATAAAATATAAAATAAAATAAGTCTATGTGAAAACATAGACAAAATACATATCGTTAAATATGTATATAAATAAAAGGGAAACTTATTCTTTTATACTTTATTCATTTATATTTTATAATATTGTAAATATTTTTTTTCTAGTATAATAAAAATACAAAAATAAAATAAAATGAATAAAATAAACAAAATGTATATAAAACATAGGTAAAATACCTATAAATGTACATATAAACTATACATATCTATTTATTTAAGTATACACATTATATCATAAAAATAAAATAAAAATATATTTATAAACATAAAAATAAGTTGTAAATATATAAAATAAAGAAAAAAATAATAAAATAAAATACATAAAATAAAAATAAAATATACAAAATATAGGTAAATGTACCTATAAATACACCATTAAAAAATTGCAGATAAATAACATCATAAAAATAAATAAAAATCATAATAAAATACTAAATAAAATAATAGACATTTTTATATTATTATAAAAAATTAATAAATCAAATGTTATTTTTAAATAATTATACTTTAATAAAATTGCAGTTTTGTCTTATAGCAGGCCGATGTGGACCAATCGCATTGCATCCAGAGTTGACCCTCGATCAACTCTCCTCCCAGCTCCAGATTTCATGCGGTCTATCTTGTCCTGACTTTTCCTCCATTTTTCTAGCTGATCTATCGCTTAAATGGCATCGATCCCTTCACGGAAATTACTCCCAGATCAATCATCATGCACGTCGAGCCTTCAGATCCATTGTACATAGCGCCAATTTCTTGATTTTGTCCGGTCAAATAAGGGTGTTGCTCATGTTTATAAATAAAGGACCTCCTCCTCCATTGAATTTTTGGACTAATCCGAGTCTAAGTGTCCTATTCTTTCATCTAGGGAGCTTCCTCGTGATAGGAGGAGCTTCCCAATAGTTGGAACCAGCTCCGGGAGGATGGAGGTGAGCCCAAGGCAACCGCCGCTGGCGACCTTTGCTCCCTGGCCTCCGGCCAGGTAAGAGTTGTGCCCCATTATATTTTTAGGTAGGTTTTAATTCCAGCGTTTTATTATTCATTTGGTGTAATGATTAGACGAATGTTGTAGTTTAATTATCCTGAATCGAATTCCCTCATTTTCTGATGTGCACTCCACCCTCACAACCTTCCCCATCGTTTCTACTCCATCCCCAGCACCTTCGCTCCCCCAGATTCCCTTCGGATCTGGAGATCAGCTCCTTCACCTCTGTTGCCCGTCGGAGGAGCTTTGCCTCGACCCACTTCCATCCACCGATGCCACTAAGGCCCTCAGTCCCTATTTTTGCTTGTATGTATCTTCTTTGTAGGTCTGGAGTGCTAAAGGACTCCAAACTAAGTCGATTTAACAGAAGGCGAGGATCTTGGAGCCCTCTTTTTCTCTGAGTTCACCATGCCTCTACACGGGTTCCTAGAGCTTCTAGCACCCACCATTAGATGTGACACACTCCCCTAGAGGTGTAGAGCCAATTTCCACCGACGAAAGCCATCGGAGGAATGAGAAAATCTTAATCGAAGGAAGGGGAGTCACTTGTTCTTCGTGTGGAGCAGTTGTCATCAGATGAAGAAGGCGGTCCGAGATTAATTGTAGTCGTCCATCCTCGCCACATTTTGGTCATTAATGAAGCCTCCGGATCTGATCCATAGCTTCCATCATCGAAGGGGTATCGGCTCACCAGAATGCGCCACGTGTCTATGTGAGGGAAGGAGGATTGTCCAATCGCATGTTGTATAAGGGGTAATTTTTATATCTGGACCCATCTTTTTGTATTTTATTTTTAGTCCTGTAAATAAAAGTTAGCCTTATTAATAAATTGGGAATTTTATACTTAGGTCGTGATAGTTATTTATTATTACAATTAGGTCCTTCCCAAGCAGCATCACTTGTAATAAATTTTTAATTTCGTTGTATATTTGTGGCATAATTGCATTGAGCCCCCTGTTGAATATTTTTATTGCAAAATGCCCTTGCCATGAAATATATCTTTATGATTTTTATCTATTTATTCAATATATCTATTGTGCTCTTAAAAATCCACAAAAATAGGACTAAATGATCCATGCCTTATACTTTCACGATGTGATTTTTATTTGGCATTTGTTACATTTTATCTAATTATTAAAAATGAAAAGAGCACAATTTATTCCATGTATAACTTATAAAATACCAAAAAATATAAAAATGTGTCTAAAATGTCCAACAATTTTATATATAATGTGTTTTATCACATTCTATTTACATACTAAAAATCATAAAATGAAAAAATAAAAAACCTCAAAATCAAAAAACCTTAAAATCCTTCATAAAAATCTAAAAAAATAAAAATATATTTTTCGTGTTTTATAATTCTCTTTATATAAATATTTATATATTCAAATTGATTTGAATAATTTGGAACTTATTTGAATGTTAAAATTCAAATAAATTTTGGATTATTTACTTAATCCCTTATTTTGGATATTTTTTACTTTAAAATACATAAAAATAAGAAAAAATACCAAAAAATAACAAAAAATTAGAAAATTTTAAAAACACAAAAATACTAGATTTACTGCATTTTGACTATTTTTACATATTTATATATATGTGACATCTATATATACCTTATATTGTATATTTACACATATATGTATACATAAATATATATATATCTTACATATTTAAAAGAAAAAGAAATATAAAAATATAAAAAGCATATATAAAAAAATTGGAAAATAAAAAAATAAAAAATATAAGACAACAATAACAAAATATAAAATTAAAAACACCATAAAAATAATAACATGGACAAGAGATATAAGACAAATGTTTTAGCATTATTTGTGCCTCCTTCTACCGTTTGCTCTCTGTGTTCGACCTCTACACGTACTTACACCTATACACATATTTTGTAGAGTTATAATAAATTTTAATTTCACATTTTTTATATTTAATTGCTTGATTCTTGTTGTGGGTTAATTGTTGATCAATTAGGATTTTCGTCTAAGGTCATTTCAGCAACTGTCGGTCTGCCTTGTGGATTGATACGACTTTTGCGAAAATACTAGTTATCAAATGGCATTGTTGCTAGGGAGCAACGC
Organism: Ottelia alismoides; assembly: GCA_037367405.1. Taxonomy (NCBI): domain Eukaryota; kingdom Viridiplantae; phylum Streptophyta; class Magnoliopsida; order Alismatales; family Hydrocharitaceae; genus Ottelia; species Ottelia alismoides. The sequence continues at coordinate 342,752 of JAZKJV010009784.1, forward strand.
CACTTAGTTGGAGATTATTTTATTTTATCTTTTATCTCTTGTTCATTTATTTATCTCTTGCATTGATTTATTTATTTTTCATTAATTATTTGATATCGGTTATGACTGCTTTGACCATTTTTCTCATTTGAATCTGTTGCGAGGGATTGCGACGTGACAGGGTACCTCTTAGGAGGACCTATGCACCCAAGCAAGGCGGAGCCAGCCTTTCTTACTCACCTAGCAGGAGAGAGCAGTAAGGGCAGACAACAAAATTTTTGCAGATAGTCTCTTTTCTTTATTTATTTATTCTGCATTATTATGTATATTTATGTGAGAGAGTGACACTTATATGTAATAATTCATACTCTCTAGACACATCTACTTCGCGAGGTCCAGTGCCCGAGGGATTATTCCCTTGGGGGCCTCGCCGGCTTTTTCGTGTTTTCTTTGCTTTCTTTTTATTTGTTTTTCCATTTTTTGTTTTATTTATTTTGTGTGAATGAGCCCTAACTTAGGAATCTCTTACTCGATAGACTAAGGCCAAACACTTAATAACATTGCATGTACCTATAGATTCTCTTCTGGACTTAATCAAATCATAATTGCTAATTTAGATTTGAGATTGAGCACCGAGAGAGGTGTTATACAGCGCTGTTAGGATCCATTGTGGCGGACATCGATGCACTTCAAAGATCGGACTTTTAGATTTCACTTCTAGATATTTAGCATTCTTATGCCTCAAAATAATAGCAGTTACTATCCTAGGGTGGTTTCATCAGATTGCATTTGCATATAGCATAGTTTTCAATTCTATTATGCATCTCGCATGGAAAGAGTCAGGAAGCACTATAAGTCTTCTGACTTTGTGTGCATCATTGATTTCCAACTTGCATGGATTTTCCGAACTTCTCCCTCTGATTTTTATCACTTAGGATTCTAAATGGAATTGGAAAACCGTTAGGCACATGCATTGAAAAATAACCAAAAAAGTGATGGCCTAAATAAAATTGGGATTGCTAACTCTATTGGACTTTTAAATAAAAATGTAATGGATTCATCACTTTGGGGAGAACAACCACCTACTTGTTTGTGCATTTTATTCCTATGTACACGCTAAGGATTAGTGCCCAAATCCCAAGCTTATCTTCGGTGCGTACAACTTTTGATGATCACCTAACTCTAAAATCGACAAGATAAAAAGACCATATACTCGATCTTTATTGTGCTGAGTAGGTGAATTAGGGGTTTGCTTTGTACATTGATTGTGCTTTGGGTTCATTTGCATTTTTCATCTCTCTTTGAGTTGTCGGACCCATCCGTGTGCGTATTTTCATCATTGAGTCCTTCTATCCTCCTTGTCCATATATATTTCCTCATCCACATTCAAGTCATGATATTGGGTCTTGAGCTCCACCTTCTTAGCCGAATTTTGTAGTTTTTCTCTTTGCCCATATAACCCATATCTAGTCCGGTTCGAGGAGACCCTTCTCCTTGAACCACAATTTTAATTGTTCCTCCTTTCAACTCGCCCGCTCTCCTCGTCCCCTCTGTATCATCCCTTATCCAACCCAGGATTGTTGTGCTTGTAGGAAGAGCCTGCATCAAGGTTTTACAACTTCCATTGATTATTTGGAGTAAGTCAGGCAAGATTTGAGGATGTTGCGATTGATATGCTACTCTTTGGTGGATTTGACTTCCGATGTGTGCAAAGGAGCTTATTGAGGACTTTGATAATGCACGATTACTAGGAGTGATTTGTTATTGAGGATTCTTGATCACGCACACTAGATAGAGGATGTGATGAATTTTGATGATTGGTGATGATGATTTCGTGAAGTTATGACTGATCGATCTATTTCGCGATTCCTTTCGTATTGTTTTAGAGGTTTGATTGACTATCTTGATTCAGACTTCAGAGCGATAGTGACCGGAACCCACATGATTTCACTCATATTCCTGATTGATCCATCTTCGATCTCCTGACTCTTCCATCTACCTGTGGCACTTTGAGGATATATGCATATATTTTGTGTCATCTCAACTGATTTGATTAACTTGAGGGGCATATCTTGATTGACCTGATTGACTTTTATCCCTAAATGATCTTATGCCCTCATGAGGATTGATTGCTTGATCTTGAGGACCTGAGATTTGACGCCAGCAATCCCATGACTTGATTGACTTAATTTGCATTACTCCCTGAGGACTATCTGTGGGAGGATGCAACACATTCTCTATGCTCGGTTCCCCTTGTTGATTATGCGTCTGATCTGGTGGAGCATGGATCCGAATGGTCTGATTTGAATGTTTGGCCTCTCTCTCTCTCTCTCTGAATGTGTGCCCGATCTGTCGGTACACGAGGCCAATTTCACCTACTCTCTTTTGAGTCTACTCTCCCTGACGATCCTCGCAAGGATGAGCCCAACCTTTTTTATTATTCCTTGCCTAGTTCAGAGTGCTCTCTGAGGTTTATCTATGAGAGACTATGACACCTTTCTAGATCCTTCAGTTTCTTTTGCTGGTAGCTGAGATGTCGCCTACCGAGACCATTCTGATTGACTCCTTTGAGTCATCTCACCTTGACGACCCTCGTAAGGACGAGATCTGATCTGACTATTCTCTACTTAGCTTGCATTGTTCCCCAAGGGCTATCTGCGAGAAAATGCAACATTTTCTTTACGTTCGGTTCCCCGTGCTGAGTGTGCCTCCAATCTGATGGAGCATGGAACCGAGTTGTCTGATATGCTTCCAGTCCCCACTGCCTTGTTGTTGATCTAATCTGACGAATCTGGGGACCTCTCTGACTAGATTCAGCTGAATATGCTCTCCCTGATGGTCCTTGCAAGGATGAGCCATATTCCTTTGATTATTTCCTGCTAAGTGGGCAGTATGCTCCCCGAGGGTTGTCTGCGAGATGCTGCCACATTTTCTAGATCAGTCGGTCTCTTTTGCTGGTAGATGATATGTCACCTACCGAGACCACTTATGTTGATCCGTCTGATGGATATGACTCCTTTGAACCCGCTCACCTTGACAACCCTCACAAGGGTGAGCTCTATATGATTATTCATTAACTAGTACGTATGCTCCCTAAGGGTTATCTGTAGGAGGGTACATCAATTTGTTGGTACCCAGCTTCTGAAGAGTCTATACTACTCACTCTTCTTGCATGTCTTACGGTATCGGCTACGATCTCTCATTCCTTCCTTATAAGCCGATGATTTTCTTCAAGTTATCGGTTCCTATTTTAGTTTTCGATCTTCTTTTCCCTAGTATCTAATACCCACTTGATTTTATACCTGAGTCTGACTACATCACCGTTCTCACAGGGAGATGATGATGAGAGTACGATAATCACGTACCAGATATCGTCACGTACTTCACCTTGTCTTACTTGGTGTATATACGTATTATGTATTATATTCCTTCTTTCTTCTGTATGACATGTGTACCCCAGATATTTTGCCATATCTGTGTGTCTAAACTTCGGACATACCTTGTCCCAAGTATAGGGGGTACACACCGTGTTGTTCTTTCTCCAATCTGTTTCATTACTCATGTTGTTGCTTATACTTCAGGATCCTTTACCCTAAGTATAGGGGGAGTACTGCGTATATTTTCTATGATCTTTTCCTCTATATGTGTATCTCTATCTTTTACTCTTTTCTTCTTTTCCTTTTCATTTTTCTTTTTCTACAAGAAAGGTGTTGCCCTTTTTTGTCAGTTTTATGTACATAGGACGTACTTTGTCCTAAGTATAGGGGGCGCGCCCCAAAATTCATTCATTTTTTGATCCCCTCCAGTCTCCCCTCTTGTTGATTTTCTCTACTATACTTAGGGATACCTTACCTTAAGTATAGGGGGAGACAACCAGAGCTGTAATCTGTTTATTCCCATCCTTGACCCTCCCTGCCTTGTGTACAATGTGCTATACTTAGGATTATTTGATCTTAAGCATAGGGGGAGCGGTCAATTTCTTATTCATTTATCTCTTCATTCTTTCATTTATTATTCCATCATTGCATTATAGGCTTTTTTATACTCAGTACGAGTTATGTCTTCTCTTTTTCTTTTCGATCTATGAGGACATAGCTCGTGCGAAGTATAGGGGTACCCTATATATACTTTAGACATAACTCGTACTTTCGTATTATTAATAAATATGGCTTAAAATACTATATAATTCATTAAAAATCAATTAATAACATAATTTATTCCTTAAATTCTTTTTGTATATACTGAGTAATAAATCCAGTTAAAAATATTTTGCAAAATGATTTGAAAAATGGTTTGACCCATTTGGAAAACCTTCTGTAAAATGTTTTCAACCTTTGTAAAAATGTGTTGATTTTTAAAAATTCTTTTCTTTGTGTGAAATAAAAGGGATCTGAAAACCTATTTCCAAATAGTTTTGAAAATGGTTGTAAAAATATTGTGGAAAATCTATATATGTTGTTTGAAAAATCTTTACAAAATGGTTTTCAAATGTTTGTAAATATTTGCAAAAAATATTTTGTACTATAGTTTTCAAATTTATTTTCAAATAAATTTGAGGAATATATGCATCATTAAATAAGAATAAAATATATAAAAATAATAAATTCTTTACCAATTGTATATATATACCTATAAAATAACTTTTAAAATTTGTAAATTCTTGAGAATTCGTAATTCTTGTAAATAAAAAGAAGCATGCCCATGTAAATAATTGTGCATACTTTTTATTTTTGTTTTTGTGCTAAAATTCTTTTTGATTTAAAATTTTTTTTGAAAAATTGAATTATTCTTTCTGCATTGTACATGGCATTTCCATAGCATTCAAATTCTTTTCCAATTGAGCTTGATGATTGAACTAGTCTAATAAAGTCAAAGATTGGAGCTTGGTTGGACCTTACTGCACCTAACTACAGTGGAACCTTATGGGAACTGGGTTTAAGGTACTTCAGGTCCATTGGCACTTAATTCTTTGAGACTCAAGGTTGGGTTCAAGTCACCTCAACAGACTAACTAGAACTTTTCGAGATGCACACATGACTCTTGCCGGTTGTGACCTAACTTGGACACTTGCACCTTTCACTTGGATCAACTCAGTTGGAGTGGTGAGGGGATTGGATTTGCCAGTATGAGATGCACACGAGTGGAAACATTCATCCTCTTCTAGGGAGGGAAGTGCACCCCAACCTGGTCCAGTTGCCATGAAGTCAAATGACAGGAGAGCGTGGGTTGCAATAATCTTCGAAAGAGGGATATTCTTCTGCCTCAAGAGGAAAAAATCCTTATGTAAATGCTATTGTAAATAGTATTTCGAAAAAAGGGAAAAAAGATCCAAAATGGACATGCTTGAAAATAAATAAAATGTCTGTCGGAGTATGTATATATGTTGTATAGCCAATAAGCAAGCTTGATCATCAAAGTTATACAATGTGAGCCTGCAGCTGGATGACTTGACTACACTGGTCATGCATCCCAAGATAGGTATCTACCCGGGCTACCGTCCATTCTTTTCTTCACCTCCTCCTCTTAAGTTGGATGCCACTTGAACTTAGAAGGGAATACCCTGCTCCTCGAGGACAAAGTGCTAGATTGGGGAATCATTGGGTTGTCATTCTGGAGAAGTTGGTTATTTTGTCATTTCAGTTGGGGAGAGCCACTATCACTTACATTGTACAAGTTAGCTTCATAGCCATAAGGGTTTGCGTATGATGTAGGCTAGTTCTGACTTGTCTATTGAGGTGGTTTGAACCGAGTTCTATGACTCTCGAAGGCTGTTGTGTTTTAAATTTGGTTCCCGACCAGGTTCCATACACATTTTCACATCAAGGTCTAACCTGAGCTCCCTTTGATCTTGTGAAGACAAGTTTAATTATGGAAATCAATTTTATTTATTCTTTCTTTTTCTTTTCTTCTTTATCCTTTTTGTACTGATTCCATAAGTTTTTTGCTAGGGACTAGCAAAGGCAAGTATAGGGGGTGATGAATCTTCATTTCATCACCTTTATTCAATCATTTTGGCATTAACAACCCTAGATAATATATGTAAATATCATTAATTTGTACAAAATAGTATTTACTATTTATTGCATTTATTGTGTAAATAATAAGGTTTTTAATGCTAAAATTATAGAATAAAGAGAAGAAAAGAAAAGGAATGAAATACCGAAGATATTTTATGACCCTAAACTCCGAGACCAAGTCAAGAATTGAGTTTGTTGACAAGGAATAAAGTAGGGGAGATAAGGGCCAGTAATACAATAAAATCCATTTTATTTATTCATTTTTTATGCATTTCGGACACCTATTTTACTCTTTGTTATTTATTCATCAAACAAAGAATCTATTTACATAAACTTTGTAGATAATAATGTAAATAAAAATACAAAATTGAGTTTGTAAAAAAATAATATACAGTGTTCATTTTATAAACAAAATAAAAAGCCAAAAACCCAACTTCACAGACCCATATCTTTCAAATAAAAACTCAAAATATATCAAACTCATCTCTAATTGTATATAAAACTTTTCACAAACTCTTTAATGGTGATGGTTTCATATTTTTTGGAGTTACGGTGTGAAAGTTAGGTTTTGGTCCCTTGTACATTATACCCGATTAAAATATGAAATTTATTAATCCTTTATTATTTTTGCAAATTTATATTTTTATAATTTTTTGATTATTATTCATAACATATGTACATATTGAAACCAAAATAAAATCATAAGTTAAATATAAATAAGATAAGTCTATCTGAAAACAAAGACAAGATACCTATCGTTATACATGTATATAAATAAAAGGAAAATTTATTCTTTTATTATTTATTCATTTATATTTTATAATATTGTAAATATTCTGTGTATTATATTAAAAATACGAAGATAAAATAAAACAAAAGAAAATGAATTAAATAAATAAAATGTATATAAAACATAGGTAAAATACCTAAAAATGTACCTATAAACTATACATATCTATTTATTTAAGTATACAAATTATCATAAAAATAAAATAAAAATATATTTATGTACATAAAAATAAGTTATAAACATATAAAATAAAATAATAAAATAATAGAATAAATTACAAAAAAATAAAAATAAAATATACAAAATATAGGCGAATATACCTATAAATACACCATTAAAAATAAACTACTAACAAATAATATAAAAAAATAAAAAAAATAACATAATAAAATAATAAATAAATAATAAATATTTTGATTTTATAATAAAAAATGCATAAAATCAAATACTATTTTTAAAAATATATTCTTTAATGAAATTACAGTTTTATCTTCTAGCATACTAATATGGACCAATCACATCGCTTCCAGAGTTGACCCCCGGTCAACTCTCCCCCCAACTCCAGATTTGACGTGGTATGTCTTGTCCCGACTTTTCTTCCATTTTTCTCGGTCGATCTGTCGCTCAAATGACATCGATCCCTTCATAGAAATTACTCCCAGATCAATCATCACACACGCCGAGCCTTCAGATCCATTATACATAGCATCGATTTCTTGATTTCGTCTGGTCAAATAAGGGCATTGCTCGTATTAATAAATAAAGGACCTCCTCCTCCATTGATTTTTTGGCCACTAATCCGAGTCTAGGAAATATGTTCTTTCATCTAGGGAGCTTTATCGTGACAGGAGGAGCTTCTCGGCGTTTGGAACTAGCTCTGGGAGGATGGAGGGGCGCCCAAGGCCATCATCATTGGCGACCTCTGCTCCTCGAACTCCGGCCAGGTAAGAATTGTGCCCCTATATATTTTTAGGTAGGTTTTAATTCCAACATTTCATTTATGCATTTAGTGTAATGATTAGACGATAGTTGTAGTTTAATTAGACCCTAATCGAAGTTCATCGGAGCTCCGCTCCAGCAAACCCTTTCCACTGTGCTTCCCTCATTTTCTGGCATGCACTCCACCCTCACACCCTTCCCCATCATTTCTACTCCATCCCCAGCACCTTCGCTCCCCTCATTCCCCATTGGATCTAGATATCAACTCCTTCACCTCCGTCGTCCGCCATAGGAGCTCTACCTTGACCTACTTCTATCCACTGATGCCACCAAGGCCCCCAGACCCTATTTTTTGCTTGCACGTATCTTCTTTGTACGTCTGGAGTGCTAAAGGGATCCAAACAGGGTCGATGTAGTAGAAGGAGAGGTTCCTGGAACCCTCTTTTTCCCACGCTCGCCATGCCTCTACACGGGTTCCTGGAGCTTCTATCGCCCACCTTAGCTGCGGAGCACTCCCCCAGAGGTGCAGAACAATTTCCACCAACGACAACCATCGGAGGAAGGAGAAAATCATGATAAAAGAAAAGGGGAGTCGCTTATTCTTCCTTATTCTTCGTGTAGAGCAGCTACCGTCGGATGAAGAAGGAGCCCCCAGATTTAATCGTAATCGACCATCCTTGCTATGTTTCGGCCGTTGATGAAGACCCCAGTTTTGATCCAGAGCATCCATCATTGAAGGGGTATCGGCTCACCAGAATGTGCCACATATCTAAGCGAGGGGAGGAGGATCGTCCGATCGTGTGTCGTATGTGGGGTAATTTTCCATATCCGGTCCCATCTTTTTGTATTTTATTTTTAGTATTGTAAATAAAAGTTAGCCTTATCAATAAATTGGGAATTTTACACTTAGGCCCCGGTAGTTATTCTTTATTACAATTGGGTCCTTCTTTAGGCAGCATCACGTGTAGTCCCACGTAACAGTTAATTTGTAACTATGCCCTGGCAGCTTTTTGAAATTATTTATTAGTCTAATAAAATTTTAATTCCATTGTATACTTGTGGCATAATTGCAATGAGCTCGTTATTGAAAATTTTTATTGCAAAAATGCCCTTGCTAGGGCATATATTTTTATGGTTTTTATCTATTTATTCAATATATCTACTATGCTCCTAAAAAATATACAAAAATAGTATTAAATGCTCCATGCTTTATACTTTCATGCCTAAATTTTAATTTGGCATTTTTGCATTTTATCCAATTATTAAAAAGGAAATGAGCGCTATTTATTCCCTATCTAATTTATAAAATACCAAACAAATATAAAAATGCATCTAAAATTTACAAAAAAAACTATATATAATGTATTTTATCATATTCTATATACATACCAAAAATCACTAAAAATGGAAAAACAAAATGCCTAAAAATTGAAAATTCCCAAAATACTTCATAAAATCTAAAAAATTATTTTAAAATCCAAAAATATGTTTCCCTATTTTATAATTTTCTCTATATAAATATTTATAAATCAAATTTTGGATAATTTTAGAATTTATTTGATATTTTTAAAATTCAAATCAATTTCAGATTATTTATATAATATCTTATTTGGGATATTTTTTACTTTAAAAATTCATAAAAATTAGTAAAAAATCTAGAAAAATAACAAAAATATAGAAAAATATAAAAAAATAAAAAATACTTTATTTACAATATTTTGACTAGTTTTAAATATTTACATATAAGTTGTAGCTATATATACCTTATATTGTATATTTACACGTATATGTATATATATCTTATATATTTAAAAGGAAATATAAAAATATATAAATATAAAATAAATATAAAAAATGGAAAATATAAAAATGAAATACAAAAATATTAGACAAAAATAAAAATAAAAATTTATAAAAAAACCCACAAAAAAACAATAACATGGATAAGAGATAATGGACAAATTTTTTAGTATTATTTGTGCTTCCTTCTACCGTTTGCTCCATGTTTCGACCTCTTACTTACCTATACATATTTTATTTTAGAGTTATAATAAATTTTAACTTACATTTTTTATATTTAATTGCTTGATTCTTGTAGTGGGTTAATTGTTGATCAATTAGGGTTTTCGTCTGAGGTCATTTCAGCGATTGTCCGTCCACCTTGTGGATTGACATGACTTCTACAAAAATCCTAGTTATCACTTAGGTTATTGGATAGCCATCATGAGGAGCCATCCAACGGTACCTAGGTTTCTCCTTTGCTGGAGGAGCGACGGCATAAGTGGGGCTCCGACAAGCTCGTCAGTGCCCCTTTATGCTCCTCTGTGTCCATAAATGGTCCATGGACCATCATGGTCCTTTGGTGAGGGTCTTCAAGGGGAGAGGAAGCTTCCAACATAGTTGAAGGTAGACGATGATGTCGCAACGCCTAAGATGGAGGTCGAGATCAGAGTAAGCGTGTAAGCTCTGACCAATGAGAACCTGTAGGGGTTAGAAGGATAGTTGAGTCATTCGCATGCAGATGTGGGTGAAGTGAGGTGAATGGATGGTCGTGGGGTGACGGGAGCTGGAGGACCTATCCCTAATCTCCGGCGGAGCAGGGAAGAAGGAAGTGGGTGGTGGATGTGGTTTTGGAGAAAGGGGAGGGGCGAGCGGAGGAGATGGCGTGGACCAAGAATGGATGGAGAAGCTTGGGGGATGGTCAATAGGTGGCGAAGTTGGGCGTATGCATCTAGATAAATCCAAGAAAATCAAGAAAAATGATATGGGAAATATCTGGGGATCAGAGAGGATTCTTAGGCGGAAGATGGGTTTGTGCTGAGAAGCGAATGTCACTCCGGTCATCGCACGACGAAGTCAGTCGGACTTCGGTGCTCAACGGTGCACGGAGGCGGTCGTGACATGGTCGGAGGACCATGGATCTCATCAATGGTTCTCATCATCTTCTCCTTGGCCTCCGCCCTCCGCTGTCACTGGAGGGACGAGGCAAACTGGGACGAAGCCCCTTGAATGCTTGATGGTCTTGACGACGGGCAGAGGAGATGTATTTATAGGGAAGGGTACTCAGCAGTTACATGGTGTTGCGGAGGTTTCTAGATGGTTGTAGTGATGGTGTGGAGTTATGGAGGGAGGCATTGATGGGTGCACGGAGAAGGTGGAGCCAGGGCAAAGTGGTGGTGGCGTTATGGAACGAGGAGGAGATCGGAGGAGAGGGATAAAAATGGAAGGGGTGGGTGGTTCACACGGTGTAATGTCTAGCTGCTGGAGGCATCTGAGGAGGAAGATGAAGTGGATCTATTGGATCTTTTGATCCAACGGCCCAGATGTAGGAACGGTTGGATGCCTTGGATCAAATCATATGTTCTGATCTAACGGTCAAGGTAAAGGCAGGGGCAGGCAGCTAGGATGAGATCTGGGGATCCCATCCAATGGAAGGGGGTGAGCGAGTGTTGTGGAGCAAGCAGAGGCATAGGATAAGAGCAGGATAAAGCGGTGGAGGATGAAGGGATGACGTGGTGATTTGAGAGATGTAGGATGAGAAAAAGGATCCTGCAGATGATATTTAGGCACGAATGAGCGGCGGGATCTCATCTAAAGGAAGATCGGATCGTTGAAGATGAAGCAGGGATCAATGGTGGAGATAGGGGTGGGGGAAGCTTGATCCAAGGGCCATAAGAGGTGGCGGGTGGCGCAAGAGGGGGTGGTCACGTGGCAGTTCCAGAGAGCGCCACGTGGCTGCTCCAGAAAAATCAATAGATTGAAAATTTAAGAAAAATAAAAAAGAATTAGTTAGAGGCAAAAGTAGAAAAAAAATCAAAACATGAAACTTGTAGATCTTGATGAGTTCTACAAGTTTCATGTTGGACAAAAAGCCAAAAGAGGCCATTTGTACAAAATTGTATTTTTGAGGGTATTTTTAAAGGGAAAGTACATCACTTTTTGGGGTTTTGATATTTTTGTATTTTTTATTTATTTTAAAGGTTAGTAAAATTATAAACAATTATTTAGCTCTACTTTTTATGTGTTTTTAATGAGAATTAAAAACAAAGAAAATAATAGTAATTAATTATAATAAATATAGGTTAATTAAACACATTTTATATTCAATATAATACAAGATAAAATTAATGAATTATTAGGGAATTTTATTGAATTATTTAAGCGAGGAGATTAATATATCGATTTTAACATGATGAATACGAGATTCATCAAGCATCTCCAACAATGGTGCAACCGTCTTCTCCATGATGGGTTCCTCCAGTAGCATCCCTCCCCACGCAATCAATGCATCACTCTTTTCCCATAGTCTCTAGGTGACAATGATCAGGCCTCCTCCTCCCAAACCTTAGGTGGCAGTGGTGACTTTGAGGCATGGGTTTCTCCCTCAGGCAACCCTATTTGCAATTGGAGAAGCAAGAAAGTAAGGCTGACAAAGGGATTGGTTATTGATATCATTTTTTGATTATATTGGGTCTAAAATGGGCCTCTTTATATTGAAATATAAAAGTGGGTATAAATTTGAGACCAAATGGGCCATAGCTTCAGAAAAAAAGTAGCACTAAAAAATAAATGCTGAAAGAAGAAGAAAAAACAATAATTGCAGAAAAAGAGAGGGGGAAGTTGAAGCAAACAAAAGGTAGGCTACACACAAACATTTGGGTACCCTATGGGCTTTATACAAGAATAAGTTGCAATACATACAGAATAAATAACATGTGAATTTCAGATAAGACTCAATCCAAACCTGCGGGAGGTTGTTATGAAAGAAATTCAGAAATGATGCGATGCGGGATTCATGTATCCCATCTCCGACATCAAATGGATGAGCCCTCTGCATATAGTGCCAAAGAAATCAGGGATCACCGTCATGAAGGATGACAAAGGAGAGGAGATCGCAACCAGAGTACCCACTTCTTAGCAAGTGTATGTAGACTACAGAAGACTTAATCTCGCCACCAAGAAGGATCACTTTTCATAACCCTTCATCGAACAGATTCTTGAGAGATTGTCCATGAAGGAATACTTCTGCTTCTTGGATGGATACTCTGGGTATAATCAAGTGGTTATCGCTCCTGAAGACTAAGAGAAAACCACATTCACCTGTCCCTTTGGTACGTACGCCTTCAGACAGATGTCATTCGGGCTATGCAATGGCCCGGCTACATTTCAGAGGTGTATGCTTATAGTTTTTGCTGATATGGTTGGAAATTTTCTTGAGGTCTTTATGGATGATTTTTCGATCTATGAGACTCCTTCGATCAATGTCTTGAATATTTAGACCGAGTCTTACGGAGGTGCTACGAAGTAAATCTAGTGCTCTCGTGGGAGAAGAGCAACTTCATGGTTACTGAAGGAATTGTGCTAGGTCAAGTTGTTTCTAAACGTGGCATGGAGGTTGACCCAGCCAAGGTGGAGGTAATTTCTAAACTTAATCCACCTACAACCATTAAGCGGGTCAAGTCATTCTTGGGCCATGTCTATTTTTACAGGCAATTTATCAAAGATTTCAGCAAGTTGGCCAGACCATTGACAGAGTTTCTAGGAAAGGAGAATGATTTCATTATGGATGACTGTGTGCACCTTGTCTTTAATTGGCTGAAAGAAATTATCACTGAGGCCCCTATCTTGCAAACACCGATCTGGACCCAACCTTTTGAGATAATGACAGATGTGTCAGATTATGCCATCGGTGTTGTGCTCGGACAGAGGAAATACAATGTCCCATTTGCAATTCACTACACTAGTCGAATGCTCGATAAAACCCAATGGAATTACACAGTCACTGAAAAAGGAGATGCTAGTTATAGTCTTCTCCTTGGAAAAATTCAAATCATATCTCCTCGGGTCCAAAGTTATCATCTATATAGATCATTCAGCCATCCAGTATTTACAGCAGAAGAAGGATGCCAAACCACTCCTCATTCAGTGGATCCTTCTCCTCCACGAATTTGACCAAGAAATTTGAGATAAACCTAGAGTGAAGAATGTGGCGGCTGACCACTTATCTAGATTGCATGAAACTGAATCTCATGAGCTAAGCCTACAACCAATCACAAAAACCTTTCCAGACGAGGCAATTTTATCAGTCACCTCGCTCCCCTGGTATGCTGATATTGTGAATTATCTTGTGACCAAGAGAACCCCACAAGATTGGTTGAAGCTGAAAGTAGACAAATTTTTATCTAAAATCCATTCTACCAGTGGGAGGATCCATATCTATTCCATGAGGGGGCAGACTGCATCTGGAGGAGATGTATTCCTCAGGAGGAAGGTCCAAGTTTCCTCGAATTATACCATGATCGAGACTCCGGAGGACATCACTCAAGAAAACGAACGGCAATAAAGGTCCTTCATAGTGGCCTTTGGTGGCCTACATTATTTAAGGATGTAGAAGAGTATATCAAGTGTTGCACTGGCTGCAAGAAGATGGACGGCACCATAGGAATGAGAGATATGATGCCTCTGAAGTTTATTCAGATATCAGACATTTTCGACACATGGGGAATCGACTTTATGGGTCCATTTCTGAAAAGTTAAGGCTATGAATATATTCTGCTTGTTGTCGACTATGTGAGTCGTTGTGTGGAGGCTATTCCCACCCGAACTGCCGATAGTCATACAGTTTGTCGATTTTTAAGGGATCACATCATTGCACGGTTTGAGATTCCCAAAATTCACATATCAGATGGGTATAGACATTTCATAAACAGATAGGTGAAGAAGCTGACTCAGGAATTCTGTATCGAACATCGCGTTGCTTCACCATATCACCCACAATCCAATGGCTTGGTTGAATGTTCAAATAGGGAGATAAAGAGGATTCTACAGAAGCATGTGCGTCCTGATCGCGAGAACTAGTCTCACCTACTTGATTCAGTTCTTTGGGCTGACAAAACCGTGTACAAGTCATCCTTAGGGATGTTTCCCTACTGGCTTGTGTATGGAAAACCATGTCATCTGCCCGTCGAGCTAATTCACAAATCTTTATAGGCTATCAATATCGACAATTTGGACTCTAAGAAAGCTGGAGAGTACCAGAAAGTGGATCTGAACAGATTGTTGGACTTTAGAGACCACGTATATGACAACAGCCTTATGTACAAGGAGAAGGTCAAGAAGTGGCACGACAAGCATATCTGTCGCAAATCCTTCAAACTAGGTCAGAAGATGTGGTTGTTCGATGCAAAATTACGGATCTTTCCAGGCAAACTGAAAAGCAAATGGATTGGGTCGTTTATAGTGAGGCATGTGCGTGACAATGGAAGCGTAATGATATTTGGTTTGTCAGTTGACGCACAGCCATTTGTAGTCAATGGACAGCTTCTGAAGCCTTATCTTGAACATGATACGTTTATGTCTGTCATTGACTCCATTCAGGTAATTTTTTAGGATGAGCTGAATACTTTCGTAGCGACAATTAAATACAAAGCAAATCAAAATATTTTTGAATGACTTTTCTTCTTTTCCTTCTTTCCTCTCTTATTCTACTGAAAAGGTGCCATCCCCTTCATCATTTCTACACTTAGGATGCACTTTATCCTACGTATAGGGGGAAGGGCATCCTGAGTTGTTCATAGTTACTTTTCTATCTTCTGGTCTTTTTTCTTCATTTCCTCTTTTCTTCTTTTCCTTTTCTATTTTCTTTGTCTACTAGAAAGGTGTCACCCTTTTTATCAGTCTTCAGTATGTCCTAAGTATAGGAGGGTGTACACCCGAGTTTTCTCATTCTTTGATCCTCTCCCCTGTCTCCTCTTCTTATCTATACTTGGGGATATCTTAACCCAAGTATAGGGGAAGACAGTCGGAGTACAATCTATTCATTCCCACCCTTGACCCTCCCTACTTTGTGTACAGTGTACTATACTTAAGATTAGTTGATCCTAAGTATAAGGGGGCGGTCAACTTCTCATTCGTTCATTCATTTATTCCATTCCTTGATTCTTTAGACTTTTCTATATTCAGTACGAGTTATGTATTCTCTTTTTCTCTCTGATCTAAGAGGACATAACTCAAGCTAAGTATACGGGGGTCGTATATACTTCGTATATACTTTAGTCGTAGCTTGTACTTTCATATTTTTATTATGTCTAGGTATACCTATTAAAATTCATTAAAAATATTAATAAAAAGATATCTATTATTCCTCAAATTCTTTTGTATTTACAGATTAATAAATCAGGTAAAATATTTTTTTGCAAAATGTTTGAAAATAATTTGAAAATCTTTTTTAAAAATCCTTTGAAAACTATTTGAAAATGTTTTGCTAAATATTTTCAACCTTTGTAGAAATGTTTTGTTTTGAAAATTTATTTCCTTTGTGTGAAATAAAATGTTTGAAAAACAATATGAAAATATTTGGAAAATGGTTGCAAAAATATTTTGAAAAATATATATATTGTTTGAAAAACCTTTGCAAAATGATTTTCAAATTTGTGTACATGTTTGAAAAATTGTGTGTAAAATTTATTTTGGACTATAGTTTTCAAAATTGTTTGAAAACCTTTCTTTCAAATAAACTTTGAGGAATATATACATCACGCTAAAATTCTTTATTAAATTGCGTGTATATATATCTATAAATTGACCACTCACCCTTTGTAAATTCCTAAAAACCTAATTTTTGTAAATATATACGCATTCCCGTGTAAATATTTGTACCTAGTTTTTATCCAAAAAATTTTGTTTTCAAAAATCCCAAAAATATTTGAAAAATTAAAAGTACCAAAAACATTTGAAAAATATTTTTGAAAAATATGCATATGCATCATCTTTTCAAAAATCCATAAAAGTTCAAAATCTTTGAAAATTGCATCACAAAAATATTTTCTCATTGAGCATAGTATTTGCATAGCATTAGTATTTTTTCGGATTGAGTTTGATAGTTGAACAAGTCTAACTAAAATCTGAATATTGGATCTTGGTTGGACCTTAAATCTACCTAATAAACAGGAACCTTATGGGAACTGGAATTGAGGTACTTCAGGTCTAGTTGACTTAATTCTATGTGGATCACGAGACTTGGTTCAATGAATTCTTGACTGCCTAAGTAGAGTATTTCGGAGCATACGCATGGCTCTTATCCATAATAACCTAACTTGGATGCATGCACCTGTCACTTGGCTCAACTCAGTTGGAGTGGTGAGGGGATTGGATTTGTCGGTTGGTATGAGACGCACACAAGTGGAAACATTTGTCCTCCTCTAGGGAGAGAAGTGCACCCCAACCCGTCCAGTGATGATGAATTTTGATGTGGGTTGCAATAAAGCTTCAAAAGAGGGATAGTCTACTGGATCAAGAGGAAAAGCTCCTTATGTAAATGTTGTTGTATATAGTATTTCAAAAAAAGGAGAAAAAAGAAGAAAAGTAAAAAAAGCAAAAACTCCAAAAAAATGGACAGGTCTGTTTAAAAATAAAATGTCTGACGGGGTGTATATATTTGTAAAGTCAATAAGCAAGATTGAGATTCAAAGTAAAATCATGTGAGCCTACAGCTGGATGACTTGACTACACTGGTCTTGCATCCCGGGATAGGTACCTACATTAGCTACCGTCCATTCTTCTCTTCAATCCCTTCTCTTCAGATGGTTGCCACATGAACTTAAAAGGGAATACCCCGCTCCTCGAGGAAGGAGTTATTGGATTGGGGAATCATTGGGTTGTCATGCTGGAGAAGTCAGTCTCTTTGTCATTTTAGTTGGGGAGAGCTACCATCACTTACATTGTACTAGTCAGATTGATAGTCATAAGGGTTTGCGTATGAGTTGAAGTATTCTAACCTGGTTATTGATGAGACTTGAGAAGAGTTTTGGGATTCTCAAAGGTTGTTGGACTTCAAATCTGATTTCCATTAAGGTTCCGCCCGCACTAAAATTCCAAAGGTCTGACTTAAGCTCCAAACTTTGATTTTGTAAAGACAAGGTTGACAATTAAATCCAAACTTCTTCTTTTTCTTTTATTTTTTTTCTTTTCTATACTTATTGCATATGTGTTTGTTAGGGACTAGCAAAGGCAAGTATAGGGGGATGATGAATCTCCATTTCATCATCTTTATTCTATCATTTTGGCTTTAAAACTCCTAGTAAATGCGTGTAAATAGGCTTAATTCATGCATTTTCATTCCTGCATCATTGTGTGAATAGTGTATAAAATGTGGTTTTTAAAGACAAAATTCTATAATAAAGAAAAGAAAAGAAAAAGAATAAAATATTGAAAATATTTTATGACCTGAAATCCTGAGACCTAGGCATCTCGATGACTAAGTCGACCAGGAATAAAGTAGGGGGGATAAGGGATCGAAATACAATAAAAACCCTTTTATTCTATTCATTTTCCTTTATTTTTGGGTCCTATTTTAGTTCCACTTTTTATACTCCAAATAAAGAAACTTTGAACATAAAAGTTGTAGATAATTAATAGAAAAATACAAAATTGATTTCATACAAAAATAATATACAGATAAAAAGATATGATCTGAATAAGATTACAAAATCCCAACTTCCCAAACCCATATCTCTCAAATAAAAATTCAAAATATATCAAAATAACTTTAACTGTATATAACTTTTAATAAGATATTTAATGACGATGGTTTTCATATTTTTTGGAATTACGATTTGAAAGTTAGGTTTTGGACCCCTATTGTATACTTATATCGATTAAAATATTCATTTTATTTATTATTCATTATTTTTATACTTTTATATTTTTATAATATTGTAAAGATTATTTATAATATATTTACATATTAAAACAGGAACAAAACATTAAATAAAATAAAAAATAAAATATCTAAAGAAAATACATAGATGAATATACCTATATATAGCCCTCAAAAAGGAACTTGTAATTATAAGTCTCTAAAAAATAAGTAAAAATCATAATAAAATACTTCAGAAAATAATAATAATAATTTTCATTTTATAACATAAATTAATAAAATCATTTGTAATTTTTAAATGAATTTACAAATATTTTTTCTAGGGATTTTTCTGGTTGGTCTACGTGGACCAACCAGAGGCGTTGGTTGACCTCGGTCAACTCTCTGACCAAGGTCTGCACTGCGTCAAAACTGAGTTTATGTCCGATTTTGCAGATTTTTTCGAGGCTGACCCTTGCACTTTTTTGTGATAAATCATTCTTGACTTTTGCTCCTCGTCCATCGATCTTACACGCCCCTATGTTTACATCGGGGATTGTGTCACCGATTCGCTCGATCTTCATTGATTTTGGAGTCCGCTCTCAACGTATACAAAAATGCCCCTCATCTTCCCTTCAAATCTTGATCGCTCATCTACCCTCAAATCCTAACCCTAGGTCATCAAAGATCCTCCTAGTGATAGTAGGAGTCGATCCCTACCTCCAGGGTTCTGCGTGGACATTGAATTGAGTCTGTCCACATTCTCCGCCAGAGCACCACCACCGAGAATATCTCCCCGGTTCTCCAGACGGTGAGGGTCTTTTCTTTCTTTCCTTGTTAGTGTAGCTTTACTCAAAAGTTCACCTACAACATTTAGTTTATCTTTTAATCCAGTTCCCTAGACGTAAATCATGTCTTCGACATTCACCGGAGCTTGCTCCGGTGAACCTTGTTCTCCTTGCTCTGCTCGTATCCATCGTATCCGACGCCCCATCACTCCTCCCTGACGCTTCTCCATGCCCCACGCACCCCCATCCACCTCGTTCTTACAAATAATGACATACTCGCTCCTCCTCCTCCGCTGTTCACCGAAGGGGCGCCACCCACTTCACCCACCATCCATTTTACCCCCAAAAGCATGGGGAACCTTCATCTTTCTTTGTTGGTACTAACCCTACAGGTTCCTGGTGCTTTAGACCCCATCTGGAGGGCATTTTGTTAGAACGACACGACACCTCCCAGTTTCTTCTCCGTCGTTGGCCGTCACCGGAGCTCTTCGGAGCATTTTTGAAGTGTCCATTCGACAGAGAGGAATCCTGGGAGGCATTTGGTCTCATCGAAAGGGAGTATGCAATGCTAAGAGAGAAGATTTTAGGGCTTAAAATTCATCCAGGCTGGGTTCCTCACCCGTTCTTCCTCCACGTCTCCGTACCGTTGGATTACAGGTCGTTCTTCTAAGCTTCAGCCACCGTTAGTGCACCACAATTGTCAGATCCTTGAGCAGCATCTAATCTTGGCCATTGGAGGAGAAGCGGTATCGGTGCGCCTGAGCGCGACGCATGTCCAAGTGAAGCTAATCCTGTCATCTGTCAGCGCCTTAAGCTTGGGTATTTTACAACTTTGCCCTCGTATATTTTGTATTTCTTAAATAGTCTACAAACATTCATCGGTTTTTGTTATATTTCTGTAATATTTGCTTAAATACCCCCGGAGTTTTGGGATTTTCATTTCGGTCCTAGCCATGTCACCTTACATGACGCATCACGTGGGGTGGACTTTTTGCGGCTGACTCCCTACGGTTTTGTTTATTTAGCTTTGGTCTAGAAACTTTTTGTCTAGTTATATATAATTACAAGAAGGCCCTTAAGTTTTTTTAATATTGCATTTCGGCCCCTACCAATATGGCTCATGAGCTGGTGCACGTGAGCTTGGTAATTTTGCATCGAGGCCCCTCCGGGTATAGGATTTTATATATGGTCTAGGAATTTAAATATTCAGTTATATCTTTTTGTGAGAATCGTATTTTGACACCTGGATTTCTTAGTATTTACATATATGCCCTAGCTAGTAGTGTAGTTTCTCTTTATTGTATCTATTTATTTCATATAGCATTTTAACTCAAACAATTCCTAAAAAATATTTGTAGCTTCCTAGTGCAGTGCTCTTTCACGCCATCATTTTTTGTTTTTCATTTTACAGCTATTTATTATTTATTATAAATAAAATATCACTTTTTGTCCCTATTTGGAAAAGAAAATACAAAAAAATTATAAAACTTTTTGAAAAATTCCAAAAATATATATTTTATATTTATCTAAGTATTTTACAACTTCAGACCAAAAATCACAAAAAATTAGAAGAAAACTCGTAAAAATTGAAAAACCCCTAAAACTTTTATAAAAATATAAAAAATCCATAGAAAATCCCAAAAATATCATTTATATTTTTGAGTTTTATTTTTATTATTATATATATAGTAAAACAAATTTAGAGAATTTTTTACTCTGTTTGATATTTTTATCCCCATTTTAATTTTAGGTATTTATTTTAAACCCTGTTTTGGATATTTTGACTTTAAAAATCTATAAAAATTAGCAAAAATTCTAAAAGAGTCACAAAAAAAGTAAAAAATATATAAAATCCAAAAATATTTTATTTCCTATGTTATGATTATTTTTACTAATTTATATATATATATATATATATATTATCTCTCTCTCTTACCTATATTGTATGCATACTCTTTATAGCTTTATATATCTATTTTCAAAGCAAAAGAAAATACAATATATATAATATAAAAGAAAAATATAAAATCAGAAAATAAAAAATCAAAATATAAAATTATAAAATAAAAAATATAAATATAAAATCAAAAACCCACAAAAATTGCAACTTGGCTAAGTGTTTGTAGAGATAATTGGTGCATTGATATCTATCTTGCCTACTCTATCCCTTTGCTTCATGTCTTCGACCCCTACTTGCTTGCCATTATACATTCTTAATAGGGTATAATAAATTTTAACTCTTGCTCTTAATTTCTTAATTACTTATGTGGGTTAATTGTTAGATAGCGAGAGGATTCGAATAGTCGCCACAGCGACAGTGAGCCTGAATTGTCATGCCATTACTTAGAGACTCCCATCTTTTCATTTTTTCAGGTAGTGGGACTAAATCCCATATTTATTTCTTGAAAGAGAGTTCATCTCCTCATCCATGGATAACTCCCACTGATTCCTTGTCTCACCTTGTATAGCTTCATCGAAGTATTCATGCTCACTGTTATCAGTTAGAAACAAATAATTCAAGGAAGGTGAATACCTTATAGTGGGTTTGCTGATTCTAGAAGATTTATGTAGTTCCGGAGTTTGTGGATTTTGTGGGATGGGTTGAACATTCTCATCACTTGGCTGTGATGTGCTTTGTTCAGGAGTTTCATCAAACTCCACAGAATATGGTTCTTTAATTGTCTTTCCTTTTATTAATTCATCCTTGTATAAGGAAGACTCACTGAATGCGACATCAATGCTTCTGACTGTCTTCTTGTTCTCAAAATTCTGTAATCTATATCCATAGTTATATGTACCATAGTTAACAAAGATACACTTTCTTTCTTTGGGGTCAAGCTTTCCTCTGTCTTCCTGCTCAATGTGAACATAAGGCATGCATCCAAAGATACGTAAATGAGAAAGTGTTACATCCTTTTTTGTCCACATTTCTTTTGGAAGATTCCTATCTAAAGTAGCAGACGTACCTCAATTGATTAAGTATGTAGTTGTATTCACTGCATTAGCCCAATGTCGCTTGGTTATACGTACATGTATCCTCATGCTTCTCGCATGCTCTAGAAGAGTCTTGTTCATCCGTTCAACAACACCATTCTGTATGGGTTTTTTTGGGATCGTTTTCAATCTCATGATCATGTTCTTAGCATAGTAGGATTAAGCTCCTCGCTGCAATATTCTCCTCCATTGTTTGACTTGAGACATTTCAATTTTAAATCTGTCTCAGCCTCAACTAAGGACTTCCACATATTGAAGGTCTCAAACACATTGGATTTATATTTGATAAAATAAATCCACGGTTTTCAGTTGCATCATCAATGAAAGTAATAAAATAATGAGATCCAATAAGAGAAAGTACATGAGATAGACCCCATACGTCTAGATCAACAGTCTACAATCCTATCAACTTTCCTTTCTTTTGCATGATTTTCATTCCCTTTTCACTCATGTGACCAAGTCATCTATGCCAAGTTTTAGAATCATACCCAGATGATGCAATATTTATCCTTTATGAGCTTGATGCAATATACAAGGTTCCTTCTTTCTTACCTTGATCAATGATCAATGATCCCTTTGACATCTTCAATGAATCTGAATCGAATGATGTCACCACATCGCTTTCTGATGGTTGTCCAACAGATATGAAATTTATTGTTAGACTTGGTACATGTCTAACATTCTTCAATCTTAAGATGCTACCATTGGGTTGGGATATGTCAATGTCTCTCTTTCTTATTATGCTGCAATATTCATCATCATTCAAATATATCTTTCCAAGATCACCTTTCACATAAGTTTGGAGGATATGCTTTTGTGGAGTGGTATGGAATGAAGCACCCAAGTCCACAATCCAGGACTCACTTCGAGCATCTGCAACACATATTAAGGCATCGATATCCTCGTCATCAGTAAGATTTACAATGTTTTTACCTTTGTCATTTTCTCCTTTCTGCTTTCTTGGAGCCTTGCATTCTGTCTTGTAATGCCCCTTTTGATTGCAGTTCCAGTAGACCATGGACTTTAGATCTCAGGATTTGGATCTTACTGTAAATGACTTTCTCCTAGAATGCTTTTGGTTCCTATAGCTCTTCCTGCTTATTCCTTCCGTATTCAAGGCAGAACTTGACAAGTGTTCTTCTCCGAACGTCTTTCGTCGTGCCTCTTCTCCAAGAAGAAAACCAACAACATCCTCCAACTTCAACTTTGCAGAACCAGAGGATTTGCTAACCGCAACAACTAAAGCATTCCAACTATTAGTAAACTATAGAGAAGCAGAAGAGCTTTTACCTAATCATCAAACACGATCTTCACGTACTCCAATTGGTTGATGATATTGTTCATATCATTCAAGTGTGAAGCCACTACAAAGTTCTCACACATCTTTAAATTGAAAAGCTTCTTCGTCAAATACAACTTATTGGTGTGGATGGCTTCTCGTACATCTTTTCAAGAGCTTTGAAAAGATTCATTGTCGTTGTCTTCTTTGTGATATTTGAAGCCACCAATGGAGCAAGGGAGAGCCTTACCAGACCTTCCACTCATCATCTTTCATGGATTTGGGCTTCTTCCTTTCAATCAGAAGGTAGAGATTCTTATAATATATAACATCTTCAATTTGCATCTTTCAGAATGTAAAGTTTGATCCATTGAACTTCTCGATCTCGACCTTCGATTCTTCCATCATTTTGTGTAGAGGTTAATCTCTAAACCATGATTTGATACCAGTTATCGGGGATAGATCCAATCACACACCACATGGCTAGAACTACGATCGAAGAAGAAGACACGCACCACCACACAAGACAAGGATTTATAGTGGTTCGACAATGTACCTACTCCACTTGCTCACACCAGACTCTCTACTATTGTTTGAATGATGTTGGATACAATATGTGGTGCCACAGGGCTCCTTTTATAGTACAATAAAAGAATGCCAACCATTTAGCAATCCCCGCCATCAGCTCTCAACCAGTCAGGATACATGATGTGGGTTAAGCATCTCAGTAATCCAACCCAACACCTCTTAGCCAATCAGAATGCAGGAGGTGAATCAGACATCTTAACAATCTAGTCCAATAGATCTCAGCCAATTAGAAGGCATGTGGAGATCAACCACATTAGCAATGCTCTCTGCTTGTATTCAACCAATCAGTCTGCATGAGATAATTCTCAATACTTTATAAACATGTCGCCACGTGTTTACAAATGAGGAAGATGTGGATAAATGGAGAGAGTGGATATAAAAGTGATGCACATGTCTTGGGAAATAACGAGACCTAAAAGGAGGGGATTTTCCTACACAGGAAAGCTACGTACATGCCATGAGGAAGAGACACGACAAGGCCATGGGCAAGTAATTGAGTTGGGTTGGAGTACCTCTCATGAATAGTAGTTGTTTGGAATCTGGATGATTAGGAGGGTTGGAATGATAAATGTGATGTGATGCGATATTGATTATGTGTTATATGAATTTATTTAATGATTTTAATATGTTTTTTATGTTATTTTTATTTGAATGTGATTAAAAAATATTATAACAAAGAAACTGTACGGTCCATACAACTAATTCCATCTAGGAATACAGAAACATGGCATGCAGTATATGCAAGGTTTCCTCGAGGTAACCTGGAAACTAAACGAGCCCGTATGCAATAGCTACGTGTCTACATTCGGAGATCTACCTATGGTACGCAAAAGAGGGATTTAAAATAGAGGGAGGGTAATTATATATATTGTCATTTTATCTCATCTCTCTCCATTTAAGTTAGTATCTCTCACCATTATTCTTCTCATTTATTTTTCTTCTTTTATGTGTGGCTATCTCTTTCCTTTATCGTTTTTTCTTTCTTTCTATGTATCTCATTTTATTATTTTGATTTTTATCTCTCTACACTTTCTCATGTCGATTATATTATTTTTTAAGTGTAGTTCATCATTAATTGTGTTTAATAACTTTTATATAATTGTATTATATAGTCAATCACTAGTACCATATAGAAAATTGTATAATTATATACACTAATGATACTAACATATGCAAGGAGATTTGTTTAGCTCAAAAGAGATTTGAGCATGTTATCATCGTAATTCATGCATCCATCACTTTCATTTTCAATTGAGGATACTAGGAGTTTTGCAACTTTGTTAATATCTAAGAGGTTCCAACATGTGAAAGCTCTTAATTACTTTGGATTGAGTATATAGTTTTATACTTCAAAGGTTTCTTAAGTATATGACGTATGACAGTTGAGTTTGTCTACATTGAAACGACTTGCTAGTGGATGATTGAGTAATATGACAATTAAATTCATATGTTCGATAATCCTTATCAAGATTTTTACTTGGTTTGATCATACATTTAAAATACGTGTGTTATCCATATGATTATTTGGTTATTTTATAATCGATAGTTACAACACTTAATGATTTCGTTGAGATATTATATGATCGGTTGATTCCAACAACTGGTATCAGAGGTGTCTACCTATCTCAAACATGAGAAAAATAGGGAGAATAAATCACATGCATTGATAAAGAAGAAAAGACAAAGTCAAACGAATGAAGCATTATCTCGTCTTTAACTGATTAAAATTCAATATGATGTTTGTAGATTGTTTTGTCAATAATTTTATATTATTTTAGTTATCTGATCATAAGCTTTTATGTTTAGTTTTCATGTATCTAAATGTGTACATGTGCATGTATGTGGGATGTGGACGTAAATCATCGAGCAGAAGAGAAGGGAGAGCATCCAAAAAAAGTCTAACTAGGCTCACGTGAGTGCTCATTTCCGTGATGGAGAATAAAATCTGCCACTTAGTTCTTTTCTCAAGACCACTTATGTTTCCATGAGCTCAAGAGATGAACATATTGCATGGGGCTCCATCACATCTTCTCAATTCACAACTAGTCTCAACAATCAGTTTCCCAATTCAGTTTGTACTCTTTCATCTCACATTGTGTCCTCTCCAATCTACCATGGCACATCGGCAATCCAACACTGCAAATTGGAGCACTTACATCACGGTAGCAGTTGTTGTATAGTTCTTTGTTCACCTCTTCAGAGAGTGAACACTAACTTAGCATGATAGTATCAGTGTGATCATGTGAGGCTGGATGTTCCATTTCAATTGCTTGACCATGTATTGCATCTTATGGATTTTCTTTATGGGATATTTACACCAATAACCCTAAGTAATTTTGTAATTACCTCAAGAACCCTTAACCCTTGTTAGTTTAGTTCATTAAATGAATAAAATGGCTACGTTAATCTAGTAAATCTGTTATCTAATGACTGAGATTAATCCAAAAAAATAAAGGAAAAGGAAAGGAAGGAGAGGAGGAGGTGGGTTCAATCCTAGAGCTTGCAGGCAGACGGTAGGGTTTTTCACGATGATGGGGGGCGACGATGGGGGTAGGCCTTCCACATGGTGGGGGTGGGAGGGGGGCTCTCGACCTAGGACTCGCGGGCAGGTAGGGGTGAAGGATATGGGAAAATCCTTAAGTGTGTCATGGAAGTGTGATGATCACACCGAATGTGATCGAAGCGACTAGTCGCACTAGTTACTTGGGGCAACGAAATTTAAAATTTTTTCAAATGATGAAACCACATGATCCAAGAATACTTCTTGGATCGTTTCATCTAAATCACAAATGAGTATTAAGATTACCTCTTGACGCGTGGTTGCGATCGAGTCTCTAAAGGAAGAGACCTCCCGTCTCAAGTCCGATCTGACAGAGGAGATGCTTGCGAGCGCACTGATGAGATGTGTGTTGCTCGCAATCCATGTTGATGACCCAAACGGTGAATCTCCTGATCTTGTCACATGAGATCCGGTGTCTTCTTTACGAGCGAGACACGCTGAAGGAGATGGAGATCCACGAGCAAACAATCTGGCAGCATAACAATGATGTTGCAATGATGGAGACTCTATTCTAGGGCATCAAGGTGGATGGCCACAGTAGGTATGAGCATTGAGATGGGTCAGGTTGGGCCCAACTTAGCCCGTCCCAAGCCCGGTTCCAATTTATGGGCTTGTAGGCCAGGCCTAAGCCCGTCAAATTTCTGAAACTATAGCCCGAGCCTGACCCGCAAGTACATGGGTCAGGTCGGGTAGGGTCGGCCCACTATATTAAGAAGGATATTTTAAACGTGAATTTAGTACACATTTAATATGCAAATATAGATATTGAATATGTATTTCTTCAAAACATGAACATGGTTGATGTCTAAATAGCATAGAATAATGGTGATTTAAAAAGGAAGGTCCACTGTGACATTAGAAGTTAGAAATTACATATAGAAAAAACATGGGCCTATATATGGGCCTCCACTCGGGCCTATACTCGGGCCGACCCACGGGTTTCGGGCTCGGGCCCAAGCTTGCCCGAACCTGTCCTGAAAACTGGATCGGACCAAATATCAAGCCCAGGCCTACCCATTTATTATTCAGGCTCGGGCTTTATCGGGTTGGGCACCAGGCTGGATCGGCCTAAAAATATGCCCATCCTAGCCACAAAAGAGAGAGGGAGAGAGGCTTGACGTGTAGAAAATGAGAGAGAGAGAGAGATCATATTTGTTGATCTCTTCTAAAGAGTAAGAGGTGCCTCTTCTTATATAGTATCTTGGGATCCATGGATCCCAATCTGTAGACAACAAAAAATCAATGGATGAGATTGATTTGTGTTTCTTTTAATGGCCATGAAGTTGTTGTAGAAACACAATAAACTAATTTTATTTAAATTAAAATATATCTATAAATTAATATAAATTATTTTTAAGTCAAATCAATTAATCTTTGAGATAATGAGAAGATTGACCATATCCCCTAAAAGGGGGGATGACCACTCAATCCCAAAGGATGTTGGTGGTTGTCCACCCTCTTAAGGTGGAATGGGTCAATCATCTCATGATATCTCATTATCTCATGAGATCTCATTATCTCATGATATCTCCAAGATTTACAACAACATTTGTTGCAAATTATTTAACAAAATAATTCATAATTATCTTTTAAATATTGCAATCATACCATTGAAAAAATGTGAATCACATTCACATCCCAAAACAAGATGTAGGTTATATTTTTCAATTAATCATCCAATGTGAATCCAATTCACATCATTATTTAACAAATATAAATCACAATATTCTCTCTCTAATATTTATAAATCACATTTATAATATATATGAATAATTGGATAGGGATATCCACATTATTCATATCCATGATAGTTAAATCACATTTAATCATCTTGATCTCCATTTTCATGTGCCCAAATAATATGAATCACATTCACATTATTCATATCTTTGATAATTAAATAACATTAATTATCTCTGATAACACTCCTTATAATATGAATCAAATTCATATTATTTATGAAAATTAAATCACATTTAATTATCCATTTTTCTCAATGCTCGGATACATATACCAACAATGAAATTATTCATGAACTCTTTCAAGGATAATGCGCTTTCTCCATAGATATTAGGAGGTAAGGACGGGGTGATTGTATTGTTCCACGTATAATGACTTGGATGTTGAGATCAAATCTCAAATCCAGATCTTGCAGACCTCTCATAGATGCTTGATTAAATCAAGACCACAAATCTGATCTTCTCATTACATCTGGATCACATTTAGATCAATGTCCAACAATTGGATCAAGATCAGATCACTTCTCTACTGAGAGGAGTCACTAAAATCCAGACTCGTTTCATCACTCTTTAGGAATGGAAGCGCCATGGTTATACAATCGCTTATGATCACATTGATGAATACGTGATTCATCACTCTAAAAGTTGAAAATAGATCTTCGTTCCCAAGTAATTAACTGCATTTCCCCATTTATTCAGCATTATTATCATTCATGCACTTGTAAATAATTTCTGCATTTTAGCATGCATTTTCGCATTAAAATAAGAAGCTAAATCCCCTTATAAATATCACCTGTAAAATATATATTCCCTTATATATATATATATTATACTAACTCCAAATCCAATAAAATAAACTCTGTGTTGTGTATATCACTAACACTGATAAAGGAAAAATATCAAAAAAACACTAACTTATAAAACTGTCCAATAAAACCCAAATCAAAGTTTAAGACTATGAATCTTAAAATGCACATATCTCTCTCATACAATATCCAATTTAGTTTTACTCACTTTTAAAGTAATACAAATTCAAATACCTTCAAAACAAGACTAATTTCATAAAAATCGGTGATCGTATGTGAAACTTGGGTTTTGGGCCCCTGTTGTATATTGTACATATTGACCAATTCTTTTTATCTTTTTATTTTCTCAATTATTAAAAATCAAAAAATAGATTAAGTTGTAAATATTCCTTTCATATTTTCTTTAACTTTATTTTTATTTTTCTCTTATTTAAAAATAAACAAAAAATGTAAAATATAAAAATACGGTATTTTATACTTAGGATGATCATATCATAAGTATGGGGGGAGAGTGACCCGAGCCTCTTCACCATTCTTTGTATATTCTCTAGATCTCATCGGTTCTCACACTCAATTTTATCCTACATTTAGGCAGACCAGAGCCTAAGTATAGGGGGGCCGATGCACGCCCTATATATACTCATCCATTTCCCCTCTTTACCTCGACCACCCCATTTTTTATCTTCTTCTACACTTAGGCTACAAGAGCCTAAGTATAGGGGGCAGGACGACTTTTATACGTTTTTGCTATTTTAGCTCTCCTACGCTTAGCATGAGCTATGTCTTTTTCCTTGCTTTTCGTGCTCTGAGGACATAGCACACTCTAAGTATAGGGGGCGTGTATATATTACATATATACTTTACTCATAACTCGTATTTTCACGTATTTTTGTATATATTATGCAATACTTATGAGGTGGGTAAAAATTGAAAAAAATGTATAATACATGTATACTAGTATGTATATTTTATAATCTGTAATACTTGTATAAAAAGTTGTAAAATTCTTGTAAATAATATTCTTATAAAAAATGTTATATACCAAAAAATGAAAATAAAGGCTTCTTATTTACTCTTGCATATCATCCTTGCATTAAAAAAATTTCTCGCACTTCATTCAACTACATAGCATGTCATCTACATCTCATCTGCATATTTATCATATGCAAAGTGAAAAGTTAGTGGATTCTGAACCAAGTTATGAATAGATGTTGAGGATGGATTTGATTTGACTTTAATCTACTTAATTTCAAAGGAACCTTATAGGAACTGGATTTAAGATTTTTCAGGTCGAGTGACTTAATTCTTTGAGTCTGCAAGTCTATGTTCACATGTCATCTTAATTGTCTAAGTAGAATATTTCATACACACGCACGATTCTTTTAGACAGTGACCTAACTTGGACAAGCACCATGCATGTAGCTCTTGATTAATGAGGTGGTGAGGAAATAGAATCCTTTAGCTCGGAGTAGCACACGGGTAGAAACATCCATCCTCCTCTAGGGAGGGTAGTGCATCTCAACCTAGTCTGGTGGTGTTGATATCTAAGGACGAGATGTTGTGGGTTGCAATAAAGCTTCAAAAGAGGGATAGTCTACTGGCTCAAGGAGAAAAACTCCTTATGTACACGCTGCACCTTGTATATATGTCGAAAAAAAGAAAAAAGAGAAAAAATGCAGAATCTCTAAAAGTGGACAGGCCTGATTGAAAAGTAAAATACATGTTGAAGTGTATATACAAGTTTAGAAAAAAAGAAGAGCTCCAAATCTTGCAGTTGGATGACATGGCCACACTGGTCAAGCATCTCAGGATAGGTAGCTACATTGGCTACCATCTATTCTTCTCTCCACCCCCTTTTCTTGAGCCGGTTGCACTTGAACTTAGAAGGAAATACCTCTCTCCTCGAGGAAAGAGTAATTGGATAAGGGAATCAGAGTTACATGATTAGATGAGGTTGATTCTCTGCATTTCTGATGTGGAGAGCTATATTTCACTTACACAGTACAAGTAAGCTTCATGGTCATCAGAATTTGCATATGAGGATTCATTCTGACCAGACTGTTGAGGTGATTTGAATAGAAGACTTGTGTAACTTAAAGGTTTTAGGTCTTAAATTTAGACCCCAATAATGTTCCGCCACATTATTAATCCAAAGGTCGAGTCAAGCTCCATTCACCTTTTGTTCATAACCTTGGTATGGAACCCAATTTCATTTCACTTTTGCATTTCATTTTAGTTGCTCGGAGACGAGCAAGGTTTAAATATAAGGGGTTGATGAATATGTGATTCATCACTCTAAAAGTTGAAAATGGAGCTTCGTTCCCAAGAACTAACTGCATTTCTCCATTTATTCGGCATCATTATCATTCATGCACATGCAAATAATTTCTGCATTTTAGCATGCATTTTCGCATTAAAATAAGAAGCCAAATCCCATTGTAAATATCACTTGTAAACTATATATATTACCTCATATGTATATATTTTATACTAGCTCCAAATACAATAAAATCAACTCTATAGTGTATATATTACTAACATTAATAAAGAAAAAAATACTCGCTTGTAAAACTGTCCAATAAAACCCAAATCCAAGTTTGAGACTATGGACATTAAAATACACATATATCTCTCATACAATGTCTGATTTAGGTCTACTCACTTTTAAAGTAATATACATTCAAAGGCCTTCAAAACAAGACTAATTTCATAAAAATCGGAGATCGTACGTGAAACTTAGGTTTTGGGCCCCGATTGTATATTGTACATATTGACCAAAATACTGTTCTTTTTATCTTTTTTTACTTTAAATTTATTTTTATTTTTTTATTATTAAAAACTAAAAAAAATGTAAAACATAAAAATATGGTATTTTATACCTATAAGATACCACCCAAAAATACACTTTGTACGTATGCTTATTTTGATTTTCGATCCTTCACGGAAGTTGTAGATCTCGTTGAGACGAGCAACTTTCATGTTGACCACTTTTTGATTTGACCCCTTTTGTTATTTCTTTTTTATTTTTATTTACATTTATTTTTTGAATTTTCTGGGAGCGACACGTGGCAGCTGCTAGAGCCACCACATGTCACCCTTTTTTATTTATTAATTTTGTATTGTATGTTATTTTATTATTTATTTTATTTGTTATTATTTATTTTAATTAAATAATTATTTTTATTTATTTATTTTCCCTTTATTATTTCCTTTTACTTATTCCCCACTCCAAGTCACCAACTCCCCATTCTCCCCTCATCTCCCACCACTCCTCCAACTTCCACCCCACTTCCTTTTCAACTTCCTCCTCCTATTTATTCCACTAGCCATCTTCATTCATCTTTATCCGTTGTTTCGAGATAAGTGAGGTCGAGCTCCTTTAACTTTCAGGTGACAGTTGTAGGAGACGAGTGGAGCGACGACAACCTCAAGGCAAGATATGGTGGTATGCACTACCGTTACGAGCTTCACAATGCTCATTGAGCTTCGGAGCACCCGTCATCTCCTTGAAGTGATGACAGGAGCCACGCACCGTAGCTCCGCTCTCTGGCAAAATTCCAGGTAAGTTCTCTATCTTTACTTTCTCAAAATTTTTTATCTAACATCATCTATTCATTTTCTTGTTGATCACCATTATAAACACCACATCATTTTCAAAATCACAAGAACCACCATCAAAACACCACCAATCATCATACATCATCATCACCACATTTTCATTTCATTTTTACATTTTTTTTCCTTTTAAAAAATACCAAAAAATAATTTAAATAAAAAGACACGCAACAACTTCTCTCCTTGCCCCTGGTGAGCCGATCCATCCGCGGTCGCCGACCTCCGTCTGCTCCACGCTTGGACCTCTAGCGGCCAGTCGCACGGTTGCACCCCTGCTCCGCTCCATCGGGCATAGTGGCAGGTCACACGCTGCTCCGCTCAACAACAGCCGCACCGGCCATTGCCTCCTCAACGCACGCCACCGCACCCCTTGTCCATCAACAGCAGTCGCACGCCTCACGCGACGCTCCGCATGCGGTACCCTCCAGCCAACTACCCCAGCCGAGCCCTTCCACCCTATAACCGACTACCCAGCAGCCCACTATCTTCTGCAAGACACTGCCGCACGGCCACCAACACACCCGGTCACGCGCTCATCGTGCCCTCGCACCTGGCGCCACTACCTCGTGTTGACCTCTGCTGGCTCCAAAACCGTGTGCCTCCTCCAACACCGCCAGCACGCGACGCTTCGCCCGCTCCAGCCCCTCGCTCTATACACGATGCTTCATGACCCCCTCCATGTCGATAACGTGCCAGCGAGCGTGCCTTCGCATGACCCCGTGCACCGCCCAGTTGATTGATTCTACATTCGCAGCCAGCTAGAACCGACCCCCGCTCACCGCATCTACCGTGTTGCACTGCAGCCGCCCGCTACCTCCCTCGTGCGTGGATGTCCCTAGACGCCCCTCCTCGCCCAGCGCCGCCCCGTCCACCTCGTGTGTACCCTAACTTGGGTCCCAAGTACCTACAATCTCAAAGGTCTATTTCATTTCTTTTTATTTTTTTGTGAAAATTACATTTTCTTTCAGTAAGTCCTTAAAATTGCAGAAGTGCCATGTGCACATTTCAATTTGTTTATTTCACGTTCTGTATTGCAAAGACACCCCTGCATTTATGCATTTATTTGGACATCTATTTTGCATCAAATTTTAATACCAAAATAGCATTTTGTTTAGAAATCAATTCTATACATTTTAGCTATTTATATAGATTTTTGTGAGCATTGGATAATTTATTAAAAATCATAGTTTGAAATTTAGTGATATTTTACCCATTTATGCTCTGAAATTCGCATATATCTAAATATTGTTCCAAAAATTATGCAAAAATTGTAGTTGATGCTACTAGTTGTACTTTAATTATTATCCAAATTTCATCAAAAATGGATGTGTCTTTTGCCTAAAATAATTATTAAGTGATTTCTATAATTGATTTTTAATTAAATCCACGAGTATTATTTTTGCGAAATTTAAATTCTCTAGTGTTTTTCATTAAAATATCTATTCGAGGTAATTCTTTCTCAGGATAACTTGATTATGCGGATCTATTAGAAAGTAAATACTCAGAATCAATATGTTTCCATTAAAAATTCACAAAAATCATAAATTGTCAAAAAAAATCACACAATATTATTGTAGCTTCATTTCTTCATGTTTAAGTTCCAATAAATTTTTCATAATTTTTGCATATTGTTTTTACGAAAAATTTCAAAAAAACCTCTAAAAAAGTTTGCATTTTCATCGTTGCATCTTAATCCCAAAAATTCCAAAAAAAATACATTTTGCATTCGTTGTTAAATTAGGTTTCTAGACAAAAACATAACTTGGCTGATTTGGATTAATTTCACATTAAAATTAATTTGAGTATATTATGTGTTTTCATGTCGATTCAAGGAGGCAAAGGAACAACTTCGGATCAACTTAGATAAATTTGATCACGATTTTCCAAGAGAATTTTCTGTAATTTTATGTGAAAAAAATCCAAATGCAAAATGCAGTTGAATTAGGTCGATATGAAAGCATACAACTTATCTAAATTAATTTTAATGTGCAATCAATCCAAATTAGTCAAGTTATATTTTTCCTAGAAACGTAATCCAATAATGAATGCACAATGTATTTTTTGGAATTTTTGGTATTACGATGCAACGATGAAAAATGCAAACTTTTTTAGGGGTTTTTATGCAATTTTTATGCAAACCATATGCACAAATTATGAAAAAGTTATTGTAACTCATGAAGAAATGAAGCTACAAAATATTTTTGGAATTTTCTGATAATTTATTATTTTTAAATGAATTTTTTAATGGAAATAGAGTGACTGTGAATATTTAATTTCTAATAAATCCAGGAATCAAATCATCTAGAGAAAAAATTATCTCAAATATATATATATATATTAACGAAAAATACAAGAGACTTTAAATTTCGCAAAAATAATAGTCATGGATTTAATTAAAAATCAATTACAGAAATCACTCAATTATTTATTTTAGGAAAAAGACACATCCACTTTTGATGAAATTTGGACAGTAATTAAAGCATAACTAGTGGCATCACTAAGATTTTTGCATAATTTCTGGAGCAATATTTCATTATGTGCCAATTTCAGAGCATAAATAGATAAAATATCATTGAATTTCAAGCTCTGATTTTTAATAAATTATCCAATGCTCACAAAAATCTAAATAAATAACCAAATTGTACATAATTGATTTCTAAACAAATAACTATTTTGTTTTAAAAATTGATGCAAAATAGATGTCAAAATAAATACATAAATGCAATGGTGTCTTTGCAATACAGAAAGTGAAATAAACAAATTGAAATGTGCATAGAGGCACTGTAATTTTAAGGACTTATTGGAACCTTTGAGATCATGGGTACTTCGGACCCAAGTTAGGGTAGACGCGAGGCGGACGGCGTGGCGCTGGGCGAGGGGCGACGTATGGAGGGAGTCACATGTTGGGGAGGTGGCGGGCAGCTGCAGCGACGCACTATGGTGGAGGTGCCGAGCGGGGGTCGATCGCAGCTGGCTGCGAACATGGAATCTCTTATATTGGGCGGTGCGCAGGGTCATGCAGAGGAGAACTCGTTGGCGCATTGTTGACGTGGAGGAGTCACGGAGCACCGCGTACGGAGCAAGGGGCTAGAGCGGGCGAAGCACCGCGCGCGGGTGGTGCTGGAGGAGGCGCACGGTTGTGGAGCAAGCAGAGGACGGTGCAAGGCAGATGGCGCCAGGTGTGAGGGTGCGGTGATTGCGTGGCCAGGAGGGCGTTGGCGGCCACGTGACGGTGGTGTGCAAGAGGCAGTGGGCTGTTGGGCAGTCGGCTGGAGGGCGGAAGGGCTCGGCTGGGGAAGTCGGTTGGAGGGCACCACGAGAGGAGTGTCATATGAGGTGCACGACCGCTAGTGCTGGACATGAGGCGCGGTGGCGCGCGTTGAGCGCTGGCCGGCACGGCTGCCGTTGGCCGGAGCACCACGCGACCTACGACTATGTACGGTGATGGGGAGCAGGGGCGCGACTGTGTGACTGGTCGCTGGAGGGCCAAGCGTGGAGCATACAGAGGTTGGCGGTCGCAGCTAGATCGACTCGCCGAGGGTGGCGAGGAGAGAAGTTGCTACGTGTCTTTTTTATTTTTTTAATTATTTTTTTGTAATTTTTTAAAAATGAAAAAAATATAAAAATGAAATGAAATGAAAAATGTAGTGATGATGAAGACTGGTGGTGTTTGATGGTGATGTTGGTGGTTTTGAAAACTATACGGTGTTTGTAATGGTGATCAACAAGAAAATACAAAAAGTATTTTTAGATGGTGTCTTATAGGTATAAAATACTGTATTTTTATATTTTACAATTTTTGTTATTTTTAAATAAGACAAAAATTAAAATAAAGTTAAAGAAAATATGAAATGAATATTTACAACTTACTCTATTTTTTTATTTTTAATAATTAAGAATATAAAAAGATAAAAAGAAGGGTATTTTGGTCAATATGTACAATATACAATAAGGGCCCAAAATCCAAGTTCCACGTATGATCTCCAATTTTATGAAAGTCTTGTTTTGAAGGTCTTTGAATGTATATTACTTTAAAAGTAGTAGACCTAAATCGGACATTATATGAGAGAGATATGTGCATTTTAAGGTTCATAGTCTCAAACTTGGATTTGGGTTTTATTGGGCAGTTTTACAAGTTAATATTTTTTGATAATTTTCCTTTATTAATGTTAGTAATATATACACTATAGATTTGATTTTATTGGATTTAGAGTTTGTATAAAATAGATACACATAAGGGAATATATATTATAGGTGATATTTACAAGGGGATTCGGCTTCTTATTTTAATGCAAAAATGCATGCTAAAATGCATAAATTATTTACAAGTGCATGAATGATAACAATGTAGAACAAATGGAGAAATGCAGTTAATTACTTGGGAATGAAGCTCTGTTTTCAACTTTTAGAGTGACGAATCACAGATTCATCACACATCACCCTCAAGTATTCCTAATACATGTACATCCTGTATATAGAAGACCAAGAATAAACCCGAAGCTTTAGATCTATTTTAGATTGTCCCCTTCATGGTTTTTATCTTTAAGTTTCTCATTTAATCATTGGGAGTTGGTATCAATTATATACTTTCTAAAAGCATATATCATGCCTAGTTGTTGATCATATACTTTCCAAGAGCATATATCATACCTACAAATTTAGTCAAGCTTCCAAAGAGGGATGAGCGCGTATGGAATTTGGTTCTTCCCAATATATCATGAGTGAGCTCATGTCTTCCGATTCAGTAAATGATCTTATAAGATCCCTTTGAGAGATTGTATTATTCATATGCCTTTGCATGCACACCAGTGTGCCGGTGTATAGACCTTGGTTAGGTCATCAACCTATTGGTGTGCCAAATGTACATACTTAGATATATAGTAACACATATATCTTCGGTTAAAGGATGCGTGTCTATATCGTGACAGCATACGACATAGGTCTTTAGTTATCTCGATCTCGTTAAGTCTACTCTTTGACCTAACTAATCCGACACCTCTGGATCTCTATTCCTATGCAGAGGGCATGCATCAAGAGGTCGGTCAGATATCAGCCTTTAGAGAAAGGATTCCCATCTCCTTCTCTGGTTGGAGATCCTTTCTTAATAATAATTTAACGGTGCTTGATGAGCCCTCAATCTAACTCTTTAGATATTCTCCCAAGCACTATCATCTATGATTCAACAATTGAATCAACAGTTGTATGATCATTAAGTTGGCCATGGTACATAACCCTAAATGTACTAAAGGACATATTATGAAAATTAATCATTTTTCATTTCAGATCAGGGAATGATATTTGCAATAACATTTATTGCATAATGGCTCGTTGTGGGCTCGCATGTCCTACAATCTCCCACTAGTTCAAAGAGCCATTAATGGGCTAATCTTTAAAGCCACACTCATGTGACAATCATAGGTTGTTTAATATAGCTAGGTAAACTGATCAGTCACTCTGTTCCCGAGAGACTATGCCAAGTCCTTTTACGGTACTTGCATATCCCTAAGTAACAGTGCTCGCATCCAATGTGAATGGTGCATCTTATGCAACCAATACTTAATTTTGTTAATTATAGTGTCCTTGACACTACAACTTAATAATTATTATAAATAGTATTTCCATAATCCTTATCAGAATACCCTTATTCCCGGAGATCTCTATCTCCTATAGTATATGCAGTTAAGACCTTTTAGATCGATATCTATAAAGTCTTAAGTTCTCAAAGATAAGCCTTTGAGATCACTATCTCAAAAATCTTGTCCTCTTTGAAGATATTGTTATTATTGCAATCAAGTGTTTTATCTCCATAGTAGGATTAGTAAAATTTTACTACTCCTACTGCATGGTAGGCATATGGTTTTTGTACACATCTAGTATACACTCAGCTTCTCGTAACTGATATACAACGGCATGCAGTTTTAGCATTCACTTCCTCAACTCATTGAGGTGTTATCCCTTTAGATAGGTCAGTACCATATCTTAAGGGAAAGAAGTATTTCTTGGATTTTACCAGAAAATGGAACATGTTCAAGGTGTACCAATTGCAGAATTCATCATAACTCTTTATGATAGGTCTATTCCAGAATTCATGTTTATTTCCAACATTTAGAAATGAGTATTCTAATATCTAGGTCATAGAGACATTCTCCAATACGAAGTACTCTCCCACTGAAAATATATAGTCTATCCATCCGATAGAGATTGATGCAACAATTGTATCAATATCCTTGTGAATGACTATTAAACCTTAAAATCGATAATATCTAGTTTTCTAAAGCAAATGCAACCAATTGCAAATGTCATTTGAAGAAAGAGATACAATTAATAGACTTTGATCTTATCAAATAAGAAAGTCAATTTCAATGATTATATGTAGATTATCCGATGCACTATTCGAGTCCTTCTCTAAGGATTTTAGATAGTCTATATAATCATACTATCAATACATCAGCTTGTTGCAGTATTGGCATTTATCCAACTCTTTGAATGTCATATAGAAATTACAGAAGTGTAGTCAACTCCTTGATTTTCCTTCTTGTTGGGTCAGACCCATGCTTCCACCGCGTTCCCTTTACCTTTAAGCAACCAATGCTTAAGACTAAGGATCTTTTATGTTGAACTCAAAAGAATTCAATGTGTAAGAATATTTCAATATTTATGCATGCTTATTTTAACTCACAAAATGTGAATATCACGAAGCTTCATGAATGACTTGAGTATAGATTGTAGAATGATGACACTCATCGTATCTATCTAAACTCTAAAAGACTTCGGTTCAGATAGGTACTCAAACATTTTGAATACATCATCTCTTATCGAGCCACCATTATGCATAACGCAATGAACCATGTCATTCATGATTAAATGTTGATAGCACATATGCATGTCAAAAGATCTTCTTAGATTTTATAGGGATTAATTTGACAATTATGATCATCATCGACGTGTCACTTCCAAAGTACATTCAATGAGAGATCAAGACTATAGAGACACATAAACCCTAGGTTGTTATCCTATTATCTATTTAACTGTCAATCCTCATTCTTATGAGGAAGCTTGCTCATTGCAACCATATACATTATATGTTCAACTGCAAGTACAATATCTTAATCATGGATCCTATCCAAGATAATTTACTGATTGTTATTGAGTGTAGTATTGAGTGGGTTTAATGAAGGATTATCTGAAATAACAAATTTGCATATATATATACACACTTTGCATTGTTTTAAGAATTTGTATATCGAAGTTTTCTCACCTTGTCAACACTGAAAGTTCATTCCCTTAATCACTTTCAATATATGAGATATAATTACCACTATATCTTAAGTAAGATCTGGGATATCCTTCTTACCTTTGTTACATCCCAATAATATGAGATCTTGCAACTTGGATAAAAAAAGCAGGAATACACTTCACCTTGCAAGTCCAACTTGCATTCCCAATTCGGTCTTTAACACCCAGGCCCACCACCCTAAGGTGATGTTGACCCGTCATTAATTGAATCAACCATCAATAGGATTACAACTCGTTATGTGCAATCCAATATGACCCCAATAATATGAGGGCTCCATATTGGGTCACTACGTATACGTCCTTATTCTTTCGAGAATCAAAGAGCCCGATCCAAATGCGCTTGTATGCAGGAGCTTTCACTTCGGACATGCGTCTCCTCCATACAATCCCTGGCAACAGAACCCTTAACCTTGACGGGAGACCACGGATGTCACCTATGTGATCCTTCATATCATGTTCGAATCCTAATTAATTATTATGAATCATATTCATGAAATTGATTCTTCTAAGTGAAATTACAACTCCATTCATGATAGAGTGTATAATTTTAATTGGATCCAATCAGTTTAATCATATTAAATCAATTATCAGTCCAATCAATTAACCAACAAACAATTTTTTAATTGTTACTTGAAGGATGGTATAATCTCAAGTTATGTATTATCTGAGTTTTCATAATTAGAAGATTCATTGTGATCCCTTCAAACATTATACCTTCCTTACCCACTGTCATGGCCAGTATTACAAGAGTTGGACAGTCCGCTCACATAGCAACCTGCTAATCCAATGCTCCTCGATTAGACACCATATCCACCTTAGGTCAGGATAATGGAAATTGATCACTTTGTACTTGAGATGATAATCGATTTTTCAATCGAAGTTATACCATATAATAATAATCAAAACATTTTCGATTAATGTTATAAGGATATTTGCATAACAAATCCTCAATCCTATTCAAGCGTCAATGTTTGTTGGAAGGTTCATGTAACCAAATTGTGATCTAGATCATATCTAATCAATTATTGGTTAAGGTGATATCATTTAAGGAAATAATTATCATCAAATATTTATCAAGTATTTATCCATAATTATTCCAAGAAATTAACCATTAATTTCACTAATTTATTAAATGACAATCACAAGGTTCCCGATTAGGTATGTAATTTCCAACAGTGGCCCCTACTTACTAAAATTAGCATATCTCAATCAATTTAAATCAAATCGTGCAAAATAAGTTTCCAAAGTTTGATAATTTGATTTATAACAAATCCAAGTGATTATCACACTTTTCTTAGCATTTAAGAATAGTAAATAACTCTTTAATTACCTCAAGACTCACCATCCCCAAAACAATGGATATATGTTTTATTAAAATGATCATAACTTGAGCAATCATATTCCAATTCATGCAAAATCAAATCCCACAATTTCCTTATTTAATGGGAAGCATTATTCAAGTGATAATTTTGTATTTAAAAAAATAAATTAGGGTCAAAAAACTCACAAAATAGGGTTGCGAGAACAAAATGCAATGAAAGTTCATATAACAAAAAAAAGTACCCAAGTCATCTTTGGTTTAAGGATCATATCCTAAACCCCTAACCTGGCTCTGATACCACTTGAAGAATATGATAAAATCCTCAAGCACATTGCGGAAGTGTGAGGATCGCATCAAATGTGATCGGGGGCGACTAGTCGCATTAGTTGTTCCGGGCAGCGGAATTCAAAATTTTTTCAAATGATGAAACTACATAATCCAAGAACACTTCTTGGATCGTTTTATATAAACTACAAACAAGTATTAAGATTACCTCTTGAGGCGTGGTTGTGATTGAGTCCCTAAAGGAAGAGGCCTCCTGTCACAAGTCCAATCCGATGGAGGAGATGCTTACGAGCGCGTTGATGAGACGCATGCTCCTCGTAATTCATGTTGATGATCCAAGTGACG
Source organism: Ottelia alismoides (assembly GCA_037367405.1). Taxonomy (NCBI): domain Eukaryota; kingdom Viridiplantae; phylum Streptophyta; class Magnoliopsida; order Alismatales; family Hydrocharitaceae; genus Ottelia; species Ottelia alismoides. Next base: position 384,729 of record JAZKJV010009784.1, read on the forward strand.
AATCTTTCGATCTCATCATACGAGATCCAGTTTCTTCTTCACGAGCGAGATGCATTGATGGAGATGGAGATCCATGAGAAAATGATCTGATAGCATAACAATGATGCTGCAACAATGGTGACTCTCTTCTAGGGCATCAAGGTGGATGCCCACAAGAGAGAGAGGGAGAGAGGTTTGGCGTGTAAAGACCAAGAGGGAGAGAGCATATCTTTTGATCTCTTCTGATGACCAAGGAGTACCTCTTCTTATATAGTATTCTGGGATCCATGGATCTCAATCCATGGACAACACAAAATCAATGGATGAGATTAATTTGTGTTTCTTTCAATGGCCATGATGTTGTTGTAGAAACACACACAACAACAACAACAAAGCCTTTTCCCACAATTAAGTAGGGTCGGCTACATAGATTCTTCGCCTCCATTAAGATCTATCTTGGGTCAATCCCGAGCTTATATCCACAAAAAAGGTCCCTTCGTATAGTCTCTTTCCAACACTTCTTGGGTTGTCCTCGCCCTCTCTTAGCCAGCTCAACATCCCAACACTCGCATCTCCTAACAGGTGCATCAGCTGATCTTCTTTGCAAATGTCTGATGAATCTGTGATTCTTCACTCTAAAAGTTGAAAATAGAGCTTTGTTCCCAAGTAAATAGCAGCATATTTCCCCTTATCTTGCATAATTAGCATTCATGCATGCAAGCATAATATCTGCATTTTAGCACTCATATTTGCATTAAATAAGAAGCCAATTTCACTTGTAAATATTTACCTGTATATTAACGAAAATACCTTATTTGTATATATTTTATACTAATTCCAAATCCAATAAAACCAACTCTATAGTGTATATATTACTAACACTAATTAAAGAAAAATATCAAAAAAATACTAACTTGCAAAATTCACCAATAAAACCCCAATCCAAGTTTGAAAATAGGAGCCTTAAAATGCGCATATCTCTCTCATAAAGTGTCCGATTTAGGTCTACTTTTAAAGTAATATACATTCAGAGACCTTCATAACAAGACCAACTTCATTAAAATCGGAGCTCGCATGTAAAACTTGGGTTTTGGGTCCCTTTTGTATATTGTACATATTGACCGTTTTACCCCTGTGTTTTATCATTTTATTTTCTTTATTATTAAAAATCCAAAAAATAGATTAAATTGTAAATATTCTCCTCATATTTTCTCTATTTTTATTTTGATTTTTCTCTTATTGAAAAATAACAAAAAAAATTACAAAAGGAAAAATGTGGTATTTTGTACCTATAAAATTCCCAAAAAAATACATTTGCATTCGTTGTTGGATTAGGTTCTTAGGAAAAATATAACTTGGCTGATTTGAATTAATTTCACATTAAAATTAAATTTGGCAAAGTCGGATATTTTCCTTTTAACTTAAATCAACTGTATTATGCATCTGCATTTTTATTGCATAAAAAAATAAAAAAAAAACTCCACTTGGAAAACGGCGATCTAATTCATATAATCTGATCCCGAGTTGTTCCTTTGCCTCCTTGAGTTGACCCTAGGGCTTGCCCAGGCTAAATAAACATAAAACCACATATTAAATTCAATCGACGATTTATCGATTTATGCGGTTATTTTTTATCGACACGGATCTATCCGACTGCAACGAAACCGTTAATTAGACAACATTAACAAGGGTAGGTTCGTGGCTCGTCAATGTCTAAACCATCTTAAGCTGTTTTCTCGCATCTTATCCTCGATCGGAGCTACACCAACTTTCTATCTGATTGCATCATTCCGAATCCGATCTTTACGTGTGTGTGTGTGTGTGTCCACACATCCACCTTAGCATTTTCATTTCTGCTACATTCATTCTCTGCACATGTCTATAGTTCACAGGCCAACATTCAGATCCATAAAGCATAGCAGGTCTCACGGTTGCTTTATAAAACTTTCATTTAATTTTTAACGGAATTTTATTATCACAGAGAACAAAAGAGACTCCTCTCCACTTTAGCCAGCATGCATTTATTCTATTAGTAGCATCTCCATCAACCCATCATGTTGCAAAATAGACCCAGATATCTAAAGGAATCTCTCTTTTGAATGTTATCATCACCAATCTTCACCTTGATTGCTTCACCATTACTTCCATCAAAGGTGCATTCCATATATTCCATCTTAGCCCTACTTATACGGAATCCTTCAGTCTCAAACTCATGTCTCCAGACCTAAAGATTCTCATTTACTCCATCTAAAACAATATCATCAGCAAATAACATACACCAAGGTAACTCATCATGAATGTGACTTGTCAACTTGTCCATAGTCAAAGTAAAAAGAAATGGGCTCAAAGTAGAACCTTGATGTAAACCAATGTTGATGTCAACATATCTAGTCTTCCCAGATGGGGTCCTTACACAAGATAAAGCCCTATCCAATACATGTCCTTTTATGAGATTAATGTGTAGGATAGGTACTTGTCTCTTCTCCAACACTCTCCACAATATCTCTCGTGGGACAGAATCATAAGCCTTCTGCAAATCAATAAAGATCATATGGAGGTTCTTCCTTTTAGCTCTATAAATCTCCATTGTTCTCTTCAACAAATGGATGGCTTCAATCGTTGAGCGACCTAGCATGAATCCGAATTGGTTTTCTTTTACGTTGGAAACTTGAATCAACCTTCTTTCGATCACAGGTTCCTAAATTTTCACAATGTGACTCATCAGCTTGATACCTCTATAATTTGAATAATTTTGAATGTCTCCTTTATTCTTACAAAGAGGCACCCCGATACTCCTCCAATCTTCAGGTATTTTCTTGATTCGCCAAATAACTCAACACTAATTAATTTAATTTAATTTAATTTAGTATATATTGATAAATCAATATAAATTAATTTCAAATCAACTTAATTAATCAATCTTGGAGATGATGAGAAGATTGACCAAATCCCCTAAAGGGAGATGGCCACTCAATCCCAATGGGTGTTGGTGGTCGTCCACCCTATTAAGATGGAATGAATCAATCATCTCATGAGATCTCACTATCTCATGATATATCCAAGATTTACAACAACATTTGTTGTAAATTATTTCACAAAATAATTCAATCTTTTGAATATTGTAATCATGCCATTGAAAGAAATGTGAATCACATTCACATCTCAAAATAAAATGTAAATTATATTTTCAATTAATCATCCAATGTGAATCCAATTCATAACATTAATTAAAACATAAATCACAATATTCTCTTGCTAATATATTATAAAATCACATTTATAATATATATGAATAATTGGATAGTGTTATCCACATTTTTCATATCCATGATAATTAAATCACATTTAATCATCTTGGATCTCCATTTTCATGTGCTCAAATAATATGAATCACATTCACATTATTCATATCTTTGATAATTAAATCACATTTAATTATATCAGATAACTCTCCTTATAATATGAATCAAATTCAAATTATTCATGATAATCAAATCGCATTTAATTTTCCATTTTTTCAATGCTCGGATACATATATCAAAAACGAAATTATTCACAAACTCTTTCAAGGATAATGTGTTTTCTCCGCGGATACTTGGTGATAAGGACAAGGCGATTTTATTATTCACGTATAATGACTTCAATATTGAGATCAATTCTCAAATCCATAATCTTACATACCTCTCATAGATGCTTGATTAATTCAAGATCGCAAATCTAATATTCTCATTGCATCTGAATCACATTCATATCAATGTCCAACCTTTGAACCAAGATCATACAACTTCTCTTCTGAGAGGAGTCACTCAAATCTAGACCTGTTTCATCACTCCCTAGGAATGAAAGCATCATGGTTATACAGTCGTTTATGATCACATCACCCTCAAGTATTCCTAATACCTGTACTGTTGGACATGCGAACCCACGACGAACCATTATGCAATAAATGTTATTGCGAATATCATTCCCTGATCTGAAATGAAGAATAATTAATTTACATAATAGGTCCCTCTGTACAATTAGGGTTATGTACCATGGCCATCTTGATGATCATATAGCTGTTGATTCATTAAATGGATCATAGAGGCTGGTGTTTGGATGAATATCTAAAGAGTTAGATAGAGGACTCATCAAGCACCGTCGAATGATTATTAAGAGATGATCTCCAACATGAGTAGGAGATGGCAATCCTTTCTCACATAGGCTGATATCTGACCAACCTCTTGATGCAGGTCCTCTGCATGGGAATAGTGATTTGGAGGTGTCATATTAGTTAGGTCAATGGGTTGACTTAACGAGATCGAGATAACCTAAGTCCTATGTTGAATGATGTCACAGCATAGGCACACATCCTCTGATCGGAGACATATGTGTTACTATGTATCTGAGTGTGTACATTTGGCAGACCAGTAGGTTGATGACCTAACCAAGGTCTATACACTGGTGCGCTGGTGTGCATGTAAAGGCATATGAGTAATATGATCTCTCAAAGGGATCGTACATGTTCACTTATGAACCAGAAGACATGAGCTCACTCGTGAGGTATTGTGACCGATCAAATTCCATGCATGGTCGTCATGCTTTGGAAGCATGACAAGAATTTGGAGGTAGGATATATGCTTTGAGAAAGCATATGATCGATACCGATTCCCAGTGACCAACATTGAGAAACTTGGTGATCAAACCTTGAAGAAGATAGTGTAAAATTATCTTAATCTTTAGGTTGATCATAGGTCTTCCAGTATGCAGGATGTACATGTATTGCGAATACCTGAGGGCGATGTGATCATAAACAATTGTATAACCATGGTGCTTCCATTCCAAGGGAGTGATGAAACATGTCTGGATTTTAGTGACTCCTCTCAGTAGAGAAGCAATATGATCTTGGTCCAAATGTTAGACATTGGTCTGAATGAGATTCAGTTGAAATGAGAAGATTAGATTTGCGGTCTTGATTTAATCAAGCATCTGTGGGAGGTACGTAAGATCTGGATTTGAGATGAGATCTCAACATCCAAGTCACTATACGTGGAACAATACAATCGCCCTGTCCTTATCTCCAAGTATCTGCGGAGAAAGCACATTATTCTTGAAGGGGTTCAAGAATAATTCATTTGATGAATTATGTATCCAAGCAACAAGATGATGATAATTAAATGAGATTTAATTATCAAGAATAATATGAATGTGATTCATATTATGAGAATGATTATCCAAGATAATTAAATGGGATTTGATTATCAAGGATTATAGAATATGGATAGTGCTATCCATGATATATGTGTATATATATTATAAATGTGTTTTATAATATATTAGAGAGAGAGCACCTTTGTAAATAGCATTTGTTAATTATTAATGTGATTTGGATTCACATAAAGCAATTTATTTGAAATGCAATTTACAATTTAGTTTGGGCTGTGAATATGATTCACATTTTTTCAATGGCATGATTGAAATATTCACTGATTATTTGGGAATTAATTTAGTGGATAATTCTGCAGTAGATATACACTAATTAATTTGGAATTAATTTAGTGGATAATGTCGCAAGATAAATAAGAGATAATGACATGAATTAATCTCATGAGTGAAGCCCCATGTGATTTAGGTGGATAATTGTCTTTTTTATTATCATATCACTATCTTGTGATTATTGATTTATTTATTGAATTAAATTATGTTGATGATAATACAACATATATTTAATTTAAAATAAATTAATATGTTGTTGTTTTTGAACAATAATTATCATGGCCATTGATTTAATATACATATCAATTTAACCATTGATTTTGTATATGCCATGGATTGTGATCCATGGACTTCCAAACTAATATAAATAAAGGGCAACCCTAGCCTCTACAAGGTACACAATACATTAAGAGTACACACCTACTCTATCTATCTATCTCTCTCTCTCATTCCCGTCCTCTCTCTCTCTCTAAGGTGGCTGTCCATCTTGTGCTTTAAGGGAAGAAGCAATCGTCTCCACGACAGTTCGTTGTCGCTTCGATTGCTCGTGGATCTCCATTGACTGATTTCGTTGGACGAAATCACGATATTCAAGGCTTGGATCTTCATAGAGGATTGCGGGAGGAACGCATCTCATCATCGCGCCCGCAAGTGCCATCTTCGTAGATCGGACTTGAGTCAGGAGGATCTCTTGCTTTAGAGATCTTGTGATCGCAACCACGCTTCTAGAGGTATTTCTAATACTTTGTGGTTTGATGAAACGATCCAAGAAATGTTCTTGTGATCATGTGGTTTCATCACTTGATTTAAATTTTTTAATTTCCGCTGCATCTAGCAACTAGTGCAACTAGTCACCCCGATCGCATGAGATGCGATCAACATTCTTCCGTGATGCGCTTGAGGATTCCTTGTATCCTTCATGTACATCCTGCATACTAGAAGATCAAGAGTAAACATGAAGTTTTAGATCTCTTTCAGACCATCTCCTTCAGGGTTTTTATCATTAAGTTTCTCATTTGATCATTGAGAGTCGGTATCGGTCATATACTTTCCAAAAGCATATATCATACCTAGGTGTTGATCATATACTTTCCAAAAAGGATATATCAAACCTACAAATTCAGTCAAGCTTCCAAAGCGAGATGACTATGCATGGAATTTGATTCTTCCCAATATCTCATGAGTGAGCTCATGTCTTCCGATTTAGTAAATGAACCTGTAGGATTTCTTTGAGAGATTGTATTACTCATATGCTCTTGCATGCACACCAGCGTGCCGATGTATAGACCTTGGTTAGGTCATCAACCTATTGGCCTGCCAAATATATATAGTAAGACATATAGTATCATATATGTTTCCAGTCAGAGGATGCATTCCCATACCATGACAGCATACGCCATAGGTCTTTGGTTATATCAATCTCATTAAGTCAACTCTTTGACCTAACTAATCTGGTACCTCCGAATATCTATTCCTATGCAGAGGACTTGCATCAAGAGATCGACCAGATATCCTCCTTTAGAGAAAGGATTACCTTCTCCTTCTGTCGCGACCCCGATTCCTGGGCCGTTGGATCCTCCCATATCCGGATCTGGTTACTCAGCAATAATTTATTCAGTAATCACAACTAACATTCAGAAATAGACTTCAAATAAAAATACTCAGAAGAAAGTATTTCAACACTTTTCCATTCACAAAATAAAGTTCAGATGATGCACTGTCCCACTATACCATTTACATGTACATCAGCTTGGAAGGAAAATATACAAAAGATTACTAACTACCTTAAAAAGTAAAGCTACTGTGGCTAGCTGGATGTCTAGTATGTAAGCTGGATGAATTTTTAAAGTCCTTGCGATGGCTCACCGACACCTGTTGGGTTTTACATAAATCATATGATAAAAATTAGCGAATGCTAAGTAACGAAGAAGAGAAAAGCAAACAAATTGTGTAATTTTGCAAAACTTGTTATCACAAAAAGTTTCATTCCTTCTTGTTAACTTAAGTCCTATTCTTTTCTACTCCACGTCAGGGATTAGTTCAGGGGAATTACCTCACGGTCCTCACCACTATAAGGACTCCGAAGTTGTAGACACTTCGGGATTGGAGATTGCGTTGATCTTGGTAAGCTTATGCCACCGCACGTCGCCTCAACCAATCCTCCAATACTACCCTAACAATTTTCTTTTATTAAACATGGTCTCAACCCTCAGCCTGGAAAAATAAATGAGCACACCGTCCTCGAGGACTCGGTTGCTTAAAATCTCAGGCTAACATTCAATCATATAACCTAGCAGCTTTAAATACATATTATCGTGACCCATCCGCTACTGAACCACCCGTGCCTCCACATGGCACGACCACATCTTCCATCGTTCAACCCGAAGATATTGTCTCTCGTACCACACGTTGCAAAACATTCATTTCGTGCGCACTTATCATAACAGGGCAACCGTGTACCACCTAGGTAGGGAAACGCCAATACGGGTTCCTTCCGACAAACCTACAGGTTGCATGCTCGACCTGTAGTTCTACTCCCAGTCATCCTTAACGTGACACACACAATCTTTTTCAGGATCCAACTCAAACCACATCAATTCCCATGAAGTAATTCTTTCGTTAAGTCTTCGATTTGCATAATCAGTAATAATTAGTATAGACCCACATATATATTATTCATATACATATATACTCGTATTTATGCCTATTTTAACTCCCAAACCCTAACTTTCAAAGCCACCGCATCGATTTGATGCTTAAACCTTATTTTAGTGGGAATCACAAAGAAACTGTTCAGACTTTTTCAAAGGCAGCTAAAATTAGGGTTCTTTATAGCACATAACATAAAATCAAGATTTTCAATAATCTCGTTTGAAAATCCAACAGCAAAAGGAAGGATTTCGTTACCTAATCGAGCTCTCTCTCGTGTATGCAAGGCTTTATCGTGTTTCATTTTTAGAAAGGCTATTTTAAGGCTCCTGAAAAGATCGAATTTCATTTTCTATCAAAAACGCTAAGAACGTGTCAAGAGCGCGAAGAACGAACGAAGAACGGGAAGAACACGAAGAACGTCAAGAACATATTTTCTCTTAAAATTTCGACAGAGTTTCCCCTTATATCGGGACATATTTCTTGGAAAATTTCGCCAGAGTTTCCCCTTATATCAGGACATATTTCTCGGAAAATTTCGGCAGAGTTTCCCCTTATATCGGGACATATTTCAAAATAAAAACGAAAAAAGTTTCCTCTATAAAATCAATCAAGAGGAAAATAACAACGAAACTGAAAGAATATACTCAAACACAAGAGATGAAGAATCGGTAGACACCACGCATCTTAGGTGAGTGAACGTGTGACAAATCACAGGGTCACTGACGTGCATAGTCGCCCATACCTAAGTAGGGTATTACACAGATTTCTCCATCAAAATAATTATAAAAGCATAATAGAAAGAATAGAAACATAAACGATGGAGAATCGGTAGGCACTACGCGTCTTAGATGAGTGAACGTGTGACGAATCACAGGATCACTGACGTGCATAGCCGCCCGCACCTAAGTAGGGTGTTACACAGATTTCTCCTCGAATCACAACAGAAAAACGAATAGGAAAGAAAGATGAATCAAACAAAACTTGGAAGAACAAGAGGATGAATTGAAAACCTAGCTTACGAAGCAAACTAAGAGAGGATCGTACCTTTCTCCTCCTCGTTCTCCCGGCAGCACTTCGCTAGCGCTCCTCCCTCGCCTCCCACTCCTCCTCCTGACCTCTCGACCCTAGCCCTTGGGATGGTGGTGGTAGTAGAAGTCATAGAGAATGAATGGGTAGGGGGATCTATTTATAGGCCCCAGAAAACCACTAACCATGGTTAGAAAACCATGGTTTAGACCTTAACCATGGTTTAGCGGCCCATGGTTTTGGTCCATGGTTTTAGTCAAAACTTATCCCAAACTTGGGGCTTAAGTTAGAACAATCTAGAGGATTCTACATTCGCTAATGACGCTTAATTAACACTAATCGTGATTAACTTTCACTAATCGCGATTTAACTTTCGTGGCTTACGCTTATCTTTTGCTAACTATTGATTAGTGTTTGCTAATGATCATTAGCGGTTATCAATTCGTCATTAATTTCTTTAATCATGTTTAATTAGTCTTAATGACAATCATTATGGGTTAATGACATCTTAGCCTTCCTTCTCTTTCTTCGGAAAATCATAACAATTCGAAACGAAGTCCGATTCACACGAAACAAAATTTCGTTAGTTTTCTCTTGACGAGCTGGATCATATTATATAGGTCCGATATGCCAAGTTCAAGGCTTTACACCTTCTCAGGTTGGAGATCCTCTCTTAAAAATCATTTGACGGTGCCTGATGAGTCCTCAATCTAACTCTTTAGTTATTCTCCCAAGCACCAGCCTCTATGATTCAACAATCGAATTAACAACTATATGATCATTAAGATGATCATGGTACACAACCCTAACTGTACTAGGGGACATATTATTCAAATTAATCATTCTTTATTTCAGATCAGGGAATATATTCACAATAACATTTATTGCACAACTACTCATCGTAGGCTTACATGTCCAACATGGGGGATTGTCCTGAAACTTGCGGGGTGGGGTTCCGATTTGGGACGTGCAGGCAAAGGCGGGGGCTTGCCGGCTGGGAGGGGGCGAGGGAGTCTCTGACTTAGGGCTTGCGGGCGGAGGCGCGCGGGCGGGGGTGGGGGGTTTCCGACATGGGGCTTGCTGGCGGAGGCATGAGTTTGACGGGAGCTTGCTGGCTGGAAGGGGAGGCACATCGACCGACGGCTTGCAGGCAAGAGGGCTTGGACTAGGGCTTGCAGACGGAGGAGTGGAAGGACTTCGATGGCTTGATTTTGGAGGAGGAGGTGGTCGGCAAGAGGAGGAGGTGGTCGGAGGAGGTGGGGTACTGGGGGATGAAGGGGAGGAGGAAGAAGGGGATATTGGTCTCCTTTGCAAATAATGAGAAATTAAATGGTACAAAATATAAAATACTTGACGGATACCATCATAGTTAACGAAAAGTTAGTTGGAAGTTAACACGAGGTTATAGGCATAAAAGTTAAGCACCACTCAAGGTCTTGGTTGTAATTCATGATTATCGAGGGTTAATGAGATAATTACAAAATTACTCAAGATTATGGGTATAAATATGATATGTAATAATCCATTCATTTGTGAATACAGACACAACCATGGTTTTATAAGTCGGTCCGGATTCGAAGGTAGTACCGGTTGGACCCTTAATCCAATCGATTCACTCGATGGGATTCGCCCTCCGCCCGTCCCCACGCACCTCCTTCCTACGGCGCCTCCAGCAACCGGTCCCGCCGACGCTGCCAGCACTCTTCTCCGCCACCACCTCTTCATCCCCCTCTTGCCACTCCCCCTCTCCCAGCGATCCCCTCATGCGGCCGCTCCCCTCCGCGGCCGCCTTCTCCTCCTCCTCCCGAAGCCGTGCCCCCCACGGCCCCACCCCATCCCAGTGCCGCAGGCTCTTGCCTCCGCCTCTCCACTCTCTGCCGAATGCTTCTTCCCCTCTTATAGAGTGCGGTAATTTCTTGGCAACAATGACCAAGCACAAATGCTCTTTTTTAAAACTGAATGAAGCAGCTGGGTATAGTTTATAATATTCGATTATGGAAAATGCTCGCTAAGTTTTTTTAGTGAGGCGTTTAAGATTTATGTAAAATCTGTTTTATGTATACAGAGTGCGATGCTTCTGACATATGGATATACACTTTTCAAGCTTATCTTGCGATTGATAGTTGAAATTGGATGCTTAGTTTCCTTAATCTGGAATGGAACGCTTCCAATATAGAATGGGACGAGAAAAAGGAGGTACCTTGAAGTGTTAGTGTATGGCAGTCTTGGCAGATTGGTGCAAATACACTCTCACATAGAGATCAGCTATAACTTGCCCGGATCCTTTGATTGTTGACTTCCCGAATCCTTTGATTGTTGACTTGACTGCTGTTGCTCGATTTTATATATTCTCCCGTGCCTTTGGATCTTTTAGATCTTAATGAAAGGAGACAGTTGAAATTCTTTTAGATCTAAATGGAAAAACTCCTCCGAGCCACGGTAGGCAGCACCCGAATGCAGATGCATGGCAGTCGAGCCCCGCATGCCTCGCCTGCGCCGAAACACCTTCGTCTACCCACCATCACCGCTCATGGAAAACACCTCAGTGGTGATTCTCCTTCGCAGACATGAATTTTGAAAACTTGGAGGGTTATGATATTTCAAGTTGTGAATGGTGATCGCTCACATTGCATTAGGGTTTGGAAAATGTCAACCACCTATTGTTATTTCTTGCACTGATTCTAGGGTTGTGTGGGCGACCACTCAACTTGTAGGAATGAGCTTTGAAAATGAAGCAACATTCTGGGATTTACAAGCACCAATTTTATGGGCTCATAAGCTGATGGAACTCGAGTGGTAGCCATAATCTAGACAATTTGATTGACAAGAAACGGGTGATCTTTAGGCAAGGAAAAAAATGTGGAAAACATATTTGAGCATGCCAAAGCTCTTCTGGAGTCCTAGTATTTGTAACTGTTTGTAGTTGAATTTCCTCATCATGGAACTTACATTCCATATACCATCTTGGCCCTACTTAATTCTCCATAGCCTTGCCCTGAAGCTCAAGCTTCATGTTATATTTATCCCTGGCCTTGTCCACTGAAAAAATATCATATGCATTGATTTACATCAATTTTATGCAGATTTTTATTATTTTAAGCCGAACTTGAGCAGTCTGTAGCCATCTCTTCCCAACACCTTTCACTTTAATGGACTTTTTTTTTCAAATTTTAAATTACATCTACATACTTGTGAATATATTTTTACCCAGTAATCACATTTTCCAGTCTTCTGCAACTATGATTGTGGTGCAGCTGTCACCAGAAGAATATTTTCACGATTTGCATGTTCTTTTCATTCCACAGGTACTTACGTTAGTCTCTGGCTCCTTGATATGCTTATTTAGTTTTTACCTGATATCTTTGAGTTAGTGGTGATTATCTTTTTGTGTAATGGGGAATTTCATAGGTTCATGCAACACAGGAGAGAGAGATTATTATGAAGTACTTGGTGTATCCAAAACTGCTTCTCCGGACGAAGTTAAGAAGGCTTTCCATGCAGTAAGAATTAACTGGGCCTGTCTAAAGTTTCTACTTATTTGTCCGTGTTCTTCTACTCTAAATATGATCTTGATATAATCGTCTCATCCATTAATTTAAATAATTGTTAATGCACTCCTCTCCTCCCCTTATAAATTATGATCTCCTTTATTTACTGCTATGGTTCGATTTTGCTCTGATCACCCCGAAAGGCATACAATTTCACAGTTAATAAATGAGGTCCATCAAGTGAGTTTTTTTTTGAAAATTGCAAGGTGATGACTGAGATGATCACCCTCGTAAATATCGTTATAATATCTATAAACCAGCATTACAAAGACCTGATCTCACACGAGGCCCCGGAGTGTTGAATGACATTCTCTACATAGAATCGACCTCCCCCAAATAAAGCTTCATTACATGAATGCCGAATTTCCCTTTAGAATCACAAAATGATGCATGGAGCCAGATTGAGATGTGGAAACCACATTATGCGTGGAAAACTAGAAGTCCAACAAACTCGTGCACGTTAGACAAGAAGCTCTGTCATGCTCTAGATCTCCGTTGAAAATAGGGCATGAAAAGAATAAATGCTCAAGATTCATCTTCCTCCCTTTCCCCATGCCTTAGACATATTGTGTCACCATTGTGTATCCAATTGGATTGAACACTCTTCGTCAAAACACACATCCTCTTCACTTGCTAAAGAAAAATCTTCGCCCAATTTGGAACAGTTGATTGTCAAATTAGCTTGCAATCATCCACTTCAACTCTAAAGTCCAAAGCAGTCCCCACTGTGAAGTCTCTGTATCCCTCCGTATGGAAAATTTGCCATTAACCCATACGCAATGAACTTTTCCTGCAGTTGTGCCCCCAAGGTTGTGAAGCTCCCTAAGAAGCGATATAAATTCTTGAAGTCATTGATCTGAGAAACCGGAAGCAAATCCCCGTGATCAGTCACCGGCAACCCAGGCATCTGAGACACATGTTATGTTTTTCTGCTAATGCAAAAAACCTTGGGAATTCACTGTAAGATCCCATTTCCAGATCAAACATCTTTACACCATCCCCTCCAAAGGCAATCCACCATCCCCTAGTTGCGGCTTCAACATGTGTTTCATCGTCCGATAAGACCGAGCAAACTCCCCTCCAAAGGAAAGAATGACGTTGCGTATCTTGAGCATCAATATTCAATTTGTAAATATGTCTTATTAGTCTGCAGGGGAGATCCTCCCCCTTGCCCAAGATTTGTACCACCTATTTCCTCAACAACACAAAATTAAGCTCTTTATCCCAATGTCACCACATAACTTTGGCAGAGATATCGTATTCGAGTCAATCAAACATGCCCGATGGCCGCCCTGGTGTTCCCTTGATCTGGAAGAAATATCTCATGGAGGCCTCCAATGCTTCTGAAGTCTAACCTGGATGCAACCAGTGGACATGTAAAATGGGAATAGCCGGCGACCCTGATTTAATGAGACCAATCTACTGCTCATTGATAAGCATGAAGATTTCCAGCCAGCTTTCTTTCCGCTTTCTCAATAATAGGTCACTATTGTGAGAACGTAAGCTTGCTAGTAGTAAGCCGAAGACTGAAATAGGTCACGGGGAGGTCACTGAGGTAATCTGAGGACCGAGCCACACTTTGTTATCTCCTTCATGGAAGGGCCAAAGGGTACGAAGGATGTCTTGTTGCAGTTGATCCTAAGGCCTGAAAGATCACTAAATATCTCCATCACCATTGACATCTACCATGCCATCTATGTTGGCTCTAGACCCAAAGGTTGTGTGCTTGTTGGCACCTGGCTAGATATTAAATGGTAGTATTCTGAAATGCAAATTAATTTTAAATTTGGCCGGTACATTAAACACTTAAAGTTATGTGTTATTAGTTCTAATTCACGTTGTTATAATGATCGATAATAAACTCCATTATCAATAACTTATGTACGAAGAATTGGTTGAGGTGGTTCGTACAAATACAATCGGTCTCTCCTTGGTAGATTTTTCATGCGTAAGGAGTTGAAGACGCAGAAGTTCGGATACATTGGATATGCAAATAGTGTATTCTACATCCTTATTCAGATACATATATAAAATGGATATGGATTGGATAACAACATAAATACTTTAGAGATTGACTTATATATACATGTATTAAATATTTACACATCAAAAAAATGTTAAATGTATTCATTAACAATTATATCAACGAAAACATAAAATTTTGTTTCATGCAGTTATAAGTAAATTCGAAACTATATTTATATACTAAAATAAATACATGGATGCATACGTTTGTGGATAATAGATAGAGTACATATATATTTAACCGATCTTGTACTTCTATAAACTATCTCCAACAAAATATCTTAAATGGTTATACTATTATATATGGACTTTATTCTCGTGTACTTAGACACTATAGCACTGATCTTGTACTTCTATAAACCGTCTCCAACAAAATATCTTAACAACACAATCCAACTGTCATATATCGGCATTTCATGTTTATAATGATAAATGTCTAAGACTCATATAGAGCATTGGTTCTTCGATTACATTATCCGCACATGAAGTCTCCTAATGGGCACTACCTTGTTCCTTGTTAGCCGAAATGATGGCGATGGGACAAGGGGAGGTTGGAGCCAGAGTCCAGCACTGATGTCAAATGGTGGCCTCGGGAAAAATCTTATTTCCAGCTTCACAAAAAATGAAAACCTGCTCCGTTTCCAAGACTGGCTTCAACTTAATTGTCAGCTCCGCAACCACCTGCGTAATGCCTCTCCACAAAGATGGCGGAAGATGCCTAGTGCCAACCTCCAATGACATCGAGATCCCGTAAATCTTCCTCAGCAGTCTGCATACCAGATTCTCTGAATTGCCCCAAAAACGCATCACCCATTTAGCCATGAATGCCTTGTTCATCTCCCTACATGCAGGACACCCGAGCCACCCTTACTCTTCGATGAGGTTACCCTACTCCAATCTGCCATGTGCATGCCTCTCTTCGATTGCATCCCATTTGACTAAAAAAACTCCTCATCAAGGCTTCCATCCTCCCCCGCACCCCAGTAGGCAACGTCCTCGTAGAGTAACAAAAAATAGGGATGACCGAAAGCATGGCCTCAAATTTCAGCGAAATTCAGTCGAATTTCTGTCGAATATCGATATCCAGTCGAAATCGAAATTCAACCGAAATGACCGAAATATGGGGGTCCTAGTACAAAAAATGACCGAAATTTTGGTCAAAATTCTACCGAAATTCCATCGAAATTCTGTTTTGGTCGATACCGAAATGGTGACCGAAACCGACATTTAAGGCCTTGGCCGAAAGAATGTGGTTCATGAGAACCTACTTCCCTCCCCTTGGCAACATTCTCACCTTCCACCCCGCCAGCTTCCCCTCCAACCTCTCCAGCAACCTCCTCCATTCCCTTATCTTGTGTCTCCCTACCACCAACGACATGCCCAAATACATGATCGACAACATGGTTGCTGGGCACCCCAGCACCGCTAATGTGCGTTGTACCTCCTGGTCAGAGAGTCCAAAAGGAACCACCTTTGACTTACCTCTATTCACCTGGAGCCCCGATAGCTCCCCAACAATATCCATTTTTTGAAGTAAAAAATGGGGGAAACACGCATGGTGTCCGCCCCAAATTATTTATTTAACAAGGAAAAAATATACAGATTTAGAAAGTTACAAGATCCAGTTACAAGATCCAGGAATCAAGAACACCCCTCACTTGAACACAGACATTCTTAATGTAAAATCCTTGACTTGAAAAAAATAGAGCATTTCTTGCCAGCCATAAAGACCACACAATAGACAGGGGGTGAAGAAGAATCTTCCGCTGGCGTTGCCGATCAAGCATCAAGGAGGTCCAGAAAGACTCAAGGTTGTGAACAGAGACCCGACCCAGGATGAGAGCATTCCAAAGAGGAGACATGCATGCGCATAGGAAGAAGAGGTGATCCACAGATTCAACTACAGTCCCACAAAAGATGCAGACATCAGAATTGACACCGAAAAATTTAGCACATCGATCTCTTGTCATAATTCTCTTCCATCTAAGCAGCCAAAGAAAAAAACCGATGTTCTCCGGGAGCCCAAGAGACCAAATGAAATTGCAATCTCTAACCAGGATATATGTCCTTGACGGAGGAGGTCTACAAATCGCAACATATATTTTCTTGACCAAGAAAGAGTCATCTCTCCACACCCAGTGATCACACCCCTCCACGGGACCCCCAAATTCTTAAGAAAGTTGAGCAGAAGTAAGAATTCCTCCAGACGCTGATCAGAAAAGTTCATAAAAAATAAGGGCATTCAGTTACCATCTACCTTGCACCTTGCCACCTTCACCAAACGGTCGGTCGCCAAAGCGAATAGACGTGGAAAGCGACCACACAACGTGTCATCCCCAGTCCAATCGTCGACCTAGAAAGCAAAAGAATCGCCATTCTCCAGCACAAGACGGAAATTATCATGATGGCGCCGCAGAACCTTAATAACCCCAATCCAGAAGGTAGACAGTTGAATACCCGGAGCGACAACCTGCTGCGACGAACGAGAAATGACGTAGATGTGTCTGACAAGAGCACAACATATACCATCGTCTCTCCCCCAAAGTCTGCCAACCCACTTCAACAGAAGAGCCTCATTCATCGCATCCAACCGTCTGACACCAAGGCCACCAAACAACTTTGGAAGAGTGACAGTCTCCCAATCAACGAGGTGCAAACCACTACCGTCCAGTCCAGGCTTGCCCTACAGGAATCTAAGCAAAAGTCTCTCAATGCGCTTCCTAATTCTAGCCGGCAGAAGACGAGAAGACATGAAAAACACCGAGATAGCATAGAGAACCACCTTAACTAGTACCAGAAGACAACCCTCGAGAGGAGAGAAGCCTTCTACCCCGACAGTTCCTCTCCATTTTCTTGAATCTCGATCATAGGAAGCCAGTTCGTCAATTTGATTCTGCCAAAAGGAGAGGGAGCCCCAAGTAACGGATAGGGAGAGAGTCTGTCACTATCTCTGAAGCCAACACCAAACCATCGATCATATGCCGCCTGATACAAATGCCATTTGCTTCTACGAAATTTTCCGATCAAACACCCCTTCCAGTGATTCGTGAGGATCTTAGAAATGGTGAGGTATAAAGCGTTAGATAAAGCACTTGGTCTATAGTCCTCTACCCTGGTCAGTACGTCCTTCGGTAGCAAGAAAAGAAGTACCTCGTTAAGCCTCTCGAATCTTCGGTTGCCCTTTCAGAAACCCTACAACACCTCCATGATATCTCGCCTCACCACCTCCATAACTTTCTGTAGACACCCACCGGGAAGCCATCCGGGCATGGTGCCCCTTACGTATTCAGTTAAAAAACGCCCGCTTTGCCTCAACCTTCAGTAAATTTTTTGATCAACAAGTTTGCGTCCTCGTCAGAAATCTGTGATACTCCCCTCCCTTGCCATCCCCACTCGGCCCACGATCCCCTTCTCCCAAATGCTTGGAAATGCACCCGTAGCATTGCCCCCATCTCACGATCTCCCTCTACCACCTCACCCCCAACCTCGATAGAGTGGATTAAATTTCTCTACCTCCTTCCACTAGCCACAACGTGGAAAAAACGCGTGCTCGCATCACCCTCTCACACCCACTGCTTGAACCTCTGTCTCTAGGCCACCTCCTTCTTGTCCTCGCTAAGAATCTCATCCAAGTACATGTTTCTCTCCCCCAACTCTTCCTCCCCCAAAGGCCGTTCATCCTCAAGCATGTCTAGTCTAACCACCCCTCCTGCACCCTGGATCTTCTCTCCCTTTGCTTGAGCCGGTTCGCCCTATTAAAGGCCATCAAAAATCTCCTGAGCTCATCCAACTTGTAGCAAACCTGGACATTGCTGAACCCCTTGGTCGACAAGCGTCCAAGAACTTTGCCACAACCTCCAGAACTCATCCTCCAGCAGCCATGCCCATTCAAACCTAAAGAAAGTGCGAGGGCTTCCACCATTTCTTGAGTACCGCAATAACGGTATGTGATCCGAGTGTGCCTTGGGCAGCGCCTGGGCCCCATTCATAAGAAACAACTGAAGCGCCTCCGTCAAAAGTATAAATCTGTCAATACGTGACCGAGATCTCGAGTTCCGCCACATGTACATACATCCCGCAGCATCAATCACTTGGAGCTCAAGCTCGTCCACCATCTCACCCAATTCTGTAGAGCTGCTATCTCTCCCTCCACGTACCCCCAACTAGGGATGGGCATTGGGCTGGGCCGGCCCGGCCCACCCCGAAAAACCCGGCTCGACCCAAGCCCAAATGGATAATGGGTCGGGCTTGGGCCGAAGTATTGGGCCCAGAATTTTTTGGGCCGGGCTTGGGCTTGGCTCGGCCCAGCCCGATCCGGCCCAAGGGCTCGTCCTGATATTAGCCCGCTGCCTAGCCCAAACCAATCCCCATGCCCTGCACCTAAGTTCCTTTTGATTAGACGAAAATCTTATTGCTGGATGGCATTCCTACATATAGGTGGTATTTAGATGAATTTTTTAGTTCGGTAAAGTGATGTCCGCATTCTAGTATGTGATTTTTTTCATAAGAAAGCTTCTGCTATTGCAACCCTCGGGATTAAGAAATGTAAAATTTGTATAAAGAGGAAAAAATCAAAAGGAAAACACGAATTGTGTTACAGAACAATTGCTAATAAAGGATTACAGAAATTTCTAAACTCCACCAATGAGTCTACCGTGGGTTCAAGTTGTCATCTAGCTTAGAGATGGGAGAGGTGGATGCATCGATGTTTTCTATAAAGTTATATTTGCTAATGGACAAGCATTTGTCGTCTAATTAAGTAGAAAATGTGAGGTTTCAGTGAAATAGGGAGCTTTTTTTCCCTTTTTAGAGAACTTAGTTGTAAGAGAAGTGGAGATAAGAGCGTAGAAATATTGAAATTTCGTCTCTCGTAAGAGAAGATTGTGGTCAAATATGAAGATTGTGTACCAGCCCGACCTAGCACCAATTGATGGGCCAACCCGGCCCAAGCCCGACCCAATGGAATTGGGCAGGGCCTGGGCTTGGGCCGAGCCAAAAAAAATTTTGTGGGCCTAGGCCCGGCCCAAGGCCCGAAGTTTTTAAATGGGCTTGGGCCTGGGCCCTTTAGGGCCCGACCCATGCCCATCCCTACCCCCAACCGGTCCTTTGGGCACAATGTCATATTGAAATCTTCCCTGATGATCCATGCCACATCCGAGAATCCAGCCTTGGCCAACATCAACTCATCCACAAGCGACAGCGTTGCCCTCATCGCTGGGGCCGTATACATTAGTTGCAACAAACCATGTTCCATCAGCCTTACACCACAACAAAATGGAGAGCGAATGCTGTCCCCACACCTCTTCCTCCTCCACCTCAAATTTATCTCAATTCTTTCCCGTCACAATATTTCCTGAAGCCTCCATCGAGGCAATCACTTAGACCTGTACTTGCGGCTTTTAGAGCTTTTTACATAGGTCAATTATCATTTGCTTGTGCTCTTAGGATCACACTTCACATTTAATAATACGCACCTTATAATGTTCTACTTAGTCAAATTAAATTCAAATTCTTCCCGACTAATAGATGTTCCTGTTAGGTGTGGTTCCCTCGCTGGCATGTGTATATAGTGTAAACTTTCAATTTTGTATTGCATCCCACATGTAGAGAGCTGTGAAGCATTGTAAGTGTCCTAATTTGGCATTCATCATTATTTACGATTTTTGCATCGGCTTTTTCAATCTCATTCCTCTGTTTTATAATTTAGGTAACTACATGAATTGGGAGTCGAAAAGCGTGCTAAGTGGTTTACAAGTGATAACCAACTTAAAACCGGGACTGCTAATACAATTTTAACCCAAAAAATGCACAAAAACTTAAATTGTATTCGGGAGAGCGATCCTTGTCCTTGGACACATGTATTTACCCCCCGACAGAGTGGGTCAGGACGTGGCCACTAAGGTTAGAGCCCAGATCCTAAGACTTGCTCCCTAAGTCTCCTTTTTTGACTCCTATGTATTTGGGAACTGCAAGGGCTTGCCTTCGACCTTAGAAATACGTTTCGATTGTGTAAGCCTGGTGGTCTTCTTAGGGGTGTGATATTGAAACCCGACAGCCCGGGAAGATCGCCCATTTGATTGGGAGATTATTAGGAATACCACTAGGCATTAGGCGACTCCATTATGTGTAAAGGGCGCACAAGATTGTTTTTTTTAATCCAAAAAAGGGGGATACATTCAAAGGTGTTCACCCCAAGCTTTTATTGCAAGGGTAACCGAGAAAATACAGATTGTTTTATCACCACACTAAAATTGAAATGATAATTGGTTGGACCTTTGTGGCCTTCACTGTGTGCAGTTGGTGAACTTGGAGTTTGCTTTGTGTTTGCATTTAGGGGTGTACGTTCAAAGGCCGCACTCTTAGCGCCTTTCTGATCACTCCTCTGAAAAAAGTCACTACATGCTATCAAAACAATCGAACGCGAGGAATGTTGATATACCAACACATCGTAATTTTGCTGTGGATGCATAGAAAATCCCTTATATATTACGACATATGGGGATCTTTGGTGGGTCTTCCGAAGGAATTAGATGCTGCATCGAGGTCCCTTCTGTCCTCATAGTTGGGACCACCCAAGGCTGCCACACCCTACAAGCCTATAGTCATGCCCACGTTATCCCCAAATACCTCACTTGAAGTATTGAAAGTTGACAATCGAATAAGTTAGAAAATTCCAACAAGAACTAGGATGATGTAGTTCATCTTCAACAAAAACATAACAACCTCCAAACCTTCCAACATATGGTGTAATAGTGACTGCATGCCATGAAGCATCGATAACAACATCAAGGTGTGCATCAACCACACCCCCAAGATCTCTAGAAGATGGAGAGCTCTCGGAAGTAGCACAGGACACCCCAACCATGACATAAGGTCCATGCGGAGCCCCGGGAGGCCTAAGAGGCCCTGGTGCAGCCCAAACAAATTAGGGTGGATCTTCAGTAGGACCCAAAGGGCTAGACGGAGCTGTCACATGCCTATGTGGAAATCCCCGATGTAGAAATACCTCCAGGAGGAGGCCTTGGTGGTCCCGACGGAGCCCCTCTACGTTCCACCCTTCCTGGGGAGGCCCAACCCTACCTGATAGAACCTAAGACCTGACTATAAAGGCCTAATGTCTGGGATGGGTGTAGGAGGAGGGGGGCGACTTCGATCACCACCTCCCAGACTTCGTCACCGCCCTCACTCCTTGGCGATGCTCGGAGGTAACCCCAGCAGCCGTAGCGCATTACCTACAAGTCTCCCGAGCAGTGTCCCCTTCCATTTATTTCATCTGGGATCCATATGATTTAATGCATGCTTCACCATTGACATCCCAATATCTTGGGAAGGATCTTTTACATATGTCCTTTGGAAGGATCAAGCCATAAGTAGCTTTGGCCACCTTGATGCAATGAAAGTAGCTAAGTGCTCAATCATTTGTAACAAATACCTTAATAGTATACTTCGTGGTAGTTGATATATCAATGATGTCATCACTGATAAATTTGATAGTATCTACGTACACTAGCATTGTAACAATTCCTAAATAAGATATCTTGATGAAGAGAGTGATCCTCGATGGATCATGTTAGATTGAATTAAGATAAGGTAATTTTTGAAACTAAGCTTGTGGACTCTATTTGAGACCATAGATGGCTTTTTGAAAGAGAGCGACCTTGTGATACTCCCAACTAGTTGCAGGTTGTTGCATATTGACCTCTTCAAGTAGATCATCATAGACGAATGCATTCTTTACATAGAGTTGATGAAGACGCCATGATAATTGGATGGTGACAAAGATTCACATATGCATAGTTGGAAGGCGAGCAACTAGATAGGTTTCAAGTATTACCTTTTGCCGTCATATGGGCAATCTGGTTAAAGACGAAATGATCTGATCTTCAACAACAAGAGATTTTCCTTTGAAAATGTAGCATATCACTGTAATGCTCTTTACAACCTCTGGCTTATACGGTAATGTACTCTAAACACTGGTTAATGAAAGCTATTTTGCGGTGACCCCCCAAGTGGGGGCTCACCTTCTTTACCATAAAAAAGTTTATCTACTTCATTAATTTGAATACATCCTTTGCCGACAAGTCTTGCCTTATATCTCTTATCTATTTATAAGGTAAGCGCTTGGTGATAAAGACCCACATGCTACCAACAATAGCTGCATCCTAGGTTTGATTAATGTCCATATAACTCGACAAAGAAGAGTGTCCACTTTTTTTTGCATAGATTTCTTCCATTCTATAATCAATAGAGTTTGCTCATGGTAAATGAGACTAATTACTGAATGCCCCTTCATGAAGGTCTTGTAACCGGGAAATAATTTTTCCATAAAGACCTAATTGGAAATAAGACACAAGTCTCTCGACTAAAAAATGCAAGTGGTTGCTTTGGAATATTTATAAGCAGCTACTTCATTTTATCAAAATTTTAAAGTTGTGGGAAATATTTCGACAAGTGAATGTTTTAGTGAAGTGATAGAAATATTACATCTATCCCTTCATTGGACCAAACATACAAAAGGAATGCCGGGGAGAGAAAAATCTACAAAATTGGGAACTTCCAACGATATTTTATAATTCTCCAATACCGATTAATCAACTTATTAGGAGTTGAGTTTTCATAACATAGGAGAATTAATGCAGTCCACAAAATTTAATGTTATGTTTGTTGTAATTTTATTTCTTATTGCAATGTTTAGTTCAACAACAACAACAACAACAAAGTCTTTCCCCACAATTAAGTAGGGTTGGCTACATGGATTCTTCGCCTCCGTTCAGATCTATCTTGGGTCAATCCCGAGCTTATATCCAAAAAACCAAGATCCCTTTGTATAGTCTCTTTCCAACACTTCTTGGGCCGTCCTCGCCCTCTCTTAGCCAACTCAACATCCGAATACTCGCATCTCCTAACTGGTGCATCAAATGATCTTCTTTGCAAATGACCAAACCATCTTGAGGGGTTTTCTCGCATCTTATCCTCGATAGGAGCTATACCAACTTTCTTTCTGATTGCATCATTCCGAATCTGATCTTTACGTGTGTCCACGCATCCACCTTAGCATTTTCATTTCTGCTACAACCATTCTCTGCACATGTCTATGTTTCACAGACCAACATTCAGATCCATAGAGCATAGCAGGTCTCACGACTGCTTTATAAAACTTTCCTTTATTTTTAAAGGAATTTTCTTATCACAGAGAACAACAGAGGCTCCTCTCTGCTTTAGTCAGCCTGCATTTATTCTATTAATAACATCTCCATCAATTTCCCCATCATGTTGCAAAATAGATCCCAAATATCTGAAAGAATCTCTCTTCTGAATGTTATCGTCACCAATTTCACATCGATTCCTTCGCCATTGCTTCCATTAAAGGTGCACTCCATATATTCCGTCTTAGCCCTACTTATACGAAATCCTTTAGTCTTCAACTCATGTCTCCAGACCTCAAGCTTCTCATTTACTCCATCTTTAGTCTCGTCAATCAACACAATATCATCAGCAAATAACATGCACCAAGGCAACTCATCCTGAATGTGACTTGTCAACTCATCCATAATCAAAGTAAAAAGAAATGGACTCAAAGCTGAATCGTGATATAAACCAATGTTGATGTCAAAATAGCCAGTCTTCCTAGACGGGGTCCTTACACAAAATAAAGCCCTATCATACATGTCCTTTATGAGGTTAATGTATAGGATTGGTACTTGTATCTTCTCTAAAACTCTCCACAATATCTCTCGTGGGACATAATCATAAGCCTTCTCCAAATCAATAAAAATCATATGTAGGTTCTTCATTTAGCTCTATAAATCTCCATTGTTCTCCTCAACAAATGGATGGCTTCAATAGTTGATCGACCTGGCATGAATCCGAATTTGTTTTCTTTTACGTTGGAAACTTGCCTCAACCTTCTTTCGATCACACGTTCCCAAATTTTCATAGTGTGACTCATTAGCTTGATACCCATATAATTTGAACAATTTTGAATGTCTCCTTTAGCGTTCTGTATATATTGCAATGTTTTGTTATTTAAAAAAATCAAGTCATAATCTTTGGATGTGCCTTTTGGTTGAATGTATCTGTAGGGTGAAAGGTTGCTCCTTTCATGGGTTAATTACCTATATAAGGCAACATACTCCTATGTAACAGAGGATATGAAATCAATTAAAGCTGACCTAGCCTTGGGTTTTATCTTTCTACCCCCTTTTGTTTTATTTCTCCACTCAAATCCTCCAAATTGATTCTCCTACTTGGTCTTCGTTCCTCCTCATAAAGCCTGATGAGCTCCTCCTTATCTCCTCACTTGTATTTCCTTTCTTCTCACTCTTCAAAATTCTTATTCGACTATATCAAGGACGACTGACATTATGGTTTTGGAGAGGTTGGCATCACTGGAGATATAAGGTGATGGTTGCTAAAGGCTGGAGAGAAGCTGCAACGATGATGGAGACACTGCCAGAGAGGAGATGACACATGCTGGCAGTGTTGCAATAGTCGGCCGACTATCCCGAATAGTCGTCCGACTATGCGGTGCGGGGGAGTCCCCGACTGAATAGACCCCCAGTCGGTCAATAGTCGGCCCGACCGAATAGTCGCCCGACTGGCCCGACTATTAGGCCGACTGGAGTTTGACTTTTGATTTTTTTGATTTTTTTATTTTCAATTTTCAGTTTTTATGGATTACATTTTACCACGGTATCGCAGCAAATGTCAAATTCTATATATCCATTATATTGATTGTTACTTTTATCTTAGATTCATGTTAACTAATGACCATATATGTATAAAAATATAAGAATATATATATTATAAATAATTTTTATATTAATAAATACAAAATCGAATAATTCCGAATAGTCGCCCGAATACCGACTATTCTCTATTCAGTGAGCCCTCCGACTGAATACCGAATACCGTCTTCTGCAACACTGCATGCTGGAAACAATGTCATTGTGGAGAAGGTGTCGAGGTTGTTCGACAGAGATGTTGCTGGAAGGTGATTATAATGTTGGCATCAAGTTGAGAAGATTTATTTATTTGTGAATAAAACACATGTGTATAAACATGATATTAACGTAACAACACACCTAAGAGATAAAAATAAGAAAATAAATAAAAAGAATCCTTATAAGACTTAATGGTTCAGCTTCGTCTTGATCTTGATAACCCCTCCTTTTGCCTCCTTCCCTATTCCTCTTCCCCAGTTGCAAAATAAAAAATATTAGTATTATGATCCTAACCTTAAGACAAAATAAGCTTGATCCTCATAGTGACTTTATTGACAATAACTAAAGAAAAACCAAGAAAATTCCAAAAATATGCTTAATTTTGCATTAAATACATATGTATATTGTATATAAACTTCACGTGATCATAAAATTTTAATTCAAGCCTATTCGAAATATTTTTTTACATCTTGTACATAAAGATGTATAAAAAATGTCATAAATATCCACCTTAATAATTGGGAAGAGAATGCAAACCTAATTTGTCTATCCAACGTCTTCCCAAACCCATTACTTTTTTATGCAGCTCCAAATAGACCAAATTCACCTTCAAACTTCATTATACAATGAATATTAATATATTAAAACATTAAAAAACCCCCAAGTTTACATAATGGAATTGACTTTTGGAGCCTCATGTAATGAACCCTGAATAAATGCCAAAACTTCAAACACGCCAAAAATGCAATGAGCCTAATTCTTTTTGTTCCATCTCAATGAAAATGCAAAGTGCAAAAATAAGTGAAATTCCGTTATATACACATGCCAAAAATGCACATCGTAATTCCCAACATGTATATGGTTGAAGACCTTTATCTTGCATATAAGCTCTTATTTGATGTCATTCACATGTTAAGTCATTCACATAAAGTACCTTAAATTTTTAAAATACTTTGGGGTTTAAATAGGTTGCATGTGGAAATTAGGTTGAGGACCTTTTTTTTATAGAATTTTTACATTTATGTCCATTCGAGATTTTGCAATTACAATTATGCCCCTGAATTTTCAATCAAAAAAGTTATGCCCTTGAATTTTTTGCAATAACACTTGTGCCCCTATATTCTTATAGAATTCACAGTTTTGCCCTTTCATTAAGGTAAAATACTGGTAGAGGTATACTTACAGAACGATAGAACTGAAGGATATTGTGAATTCTTAAGCACATCACGGAAGCGTGTCGATCGCATCGTATGCAATCGGAGCAACTAGTCGCACTAGTCGTTAGATGCGGCGGAAATTAAAATTTTTAAAACTAAAGATGAAACCACATGATCACGAGAACACTTCTCAGATCGTTTCATCAAACCACAAAGTATAAGGAATATCTCTTGAAGCGTGGTTGCGATCGTGAGATCCCAAAGTAGAGATCCTCCTGTCTCAAGTCCGATCCACGAAGAACGCACTCGCGGGCACGATGATGAGTCGCGTCCGTCCCGCAATCCTCGATGAAGATCCAAGCAATGGATCCCCTGATTTCGTCAAACGAAATCCGTCGTCTTCCTTTAGAGTAAGAAACTCCAAAGAAGAAGGAGATCCTCGAGTCGTCGAAGAAGAAGCCGAGAGTCTCTCCTTTCTCAACACAAGATGGACGACCATCTTTTGGAGGAGAGAAAGAGAGAGGGCGAGAATATGAGAGAGAGAGAGAGTTGTAACCTTCTACAACTCTAGATGATGTACTTTGGAAGGCTACCCTAGCACTCCTTTTATATTAGTTTAGGATCTTATGGATCTCAATCCATGGGACACATGGATCCAACGGCCAGGCTTGGTCCATGTAAAATCAATGGCTATAATTATTGTTGGTTAAAACCAACAACATTTATTTATTATTAAATTAAATATATGTTGCAACATTATCAACACATTTTTAATTTAACATAAATAAGTTAGTTGAGAGATTAATCATCATAATAAAATGGAGATAATATTGCCTCCTAAAAACAATGGTGGCTTTATTTCTCCTATTATTATATTACATTATCTCTCAATTATCACAAAAATATCCACCAAATTAATTCCAAATTAATTTGTGAATATTTCAATTATGCCATTGAAAATTATGTGAATCAAATTCACAACCCAAACTAATTTGTAAATTACATTTCCAATTAATTAATTAATGTGAATCCAATCTACACTATTAATTAACAAGTGCTATTTACATAAATTCTCTCTCTTCAATATATGTATATTATAAATCATATTTATAATACACAAATATTATGGATAGTATTATCCTCATTCTCTAATCCTTGATAATTAAGTCCCATTTAATTATCTTAGATAATCATTCTAACAATATGAATCATATTCATATTAAGCTTGATAATTAAATCTCATTTAATCATCAAGTTCTTCTTGCTTGGATATGTATTTCATCAAATGAATTATTCTTGAGCCCTTTCAAGAATGATGTGCTTTCTCCGCAGATACTTGGAGATAAGGATAGGGCGATTGTATTGTTCCACGTATAGTGACTTGGATGTTGAGATTTCATCTCAAATCCAGATCTTACGGACCTCCCACAGATGCTTGATTAAATCAAGACCGCAAATCTAATCTTCTCATTGAATCTGAATCTCATTCAGACCAATGTCCAGCACTTGGACTAAGGTCAGATTGCTTCTCTATTGGAAGGAGTCACTAAAATCCAGACCTGTTTCATCACTCCCTCGGAATGGAAGCGTCATGGATATACTATCGTTTATGATCACATCACCCTCAGGTATTCCCAATACCTGTACATCCTGCATACTGGAAGACCTATGATCAACCCGAAGATCAAGATCAATTTTATACTGTCTTCTTCAGGGTTTTATCAATAAGTTTCTCATTTGATCATTAGGATTTGGTATCGATCATATACTTTCCAAAAGCATATATCATACCTAGGTCTTGATCATATACTTTCCAAAAGTATATATCAAACCTACAAATTCAGGCAAGCTTCCAAAACGAGACGACTGTGCACGGAATTTGATTCTTCCCAATATCTCATGAGTGAGGTCATGTCTTCCGGTTCAGTAGTGAACCTGTATGATCCCTTTGAGAGATCGTATTACTCATATTCCCTTACATGCACACCGGCGCGCAGGTGTATAGACCTTGGTTAGGTCATCAACCTATTGGTCTGCCAAATGTACATACTCAGACATATAGCAATACATTTGTCTCCGGTCAGAGGATGCGTGCCTATGCTGTGACAGCATTCAACATAGGACTTAGGTTATCTCAATCTCGTTAAGTCAACCCATTGACCTAACTAATCTGACATCTCCGAATCACTATTCCCATGCAGAGGACTTGCATCAAGAGGTCGTTCAGATATCAACCTATGTGAGAAAGGATTGCCATCTCCTTCTCAGGCTAGAGATCATCTCTTGGCAATCATTTGACGGTGCTTGATGAGTCCTCAATCTAACTCTTTAGATATTCATCCAAGCACCAGCCTCTATGATTCAATAATTGAATCAACTGCTGTATGATCATTAAGATAGCCATGGTACATAACAGAGGGACCTTTTATGCAAATTATTTATTCTTCATTTCAGATCAGGGAATGATATTTGCAATAACATTTATTGCATAATGGCTCGCCGTGGGCTCACATGTCCAACAAGAACTGTGAATTTTGTAAGAATACAGGGGCACACGTGTTATTGCCAAAAAAGGCAGGGGAGGGGAATAACTGTAAGTGCATAATCTCAAAGGGGCAAAAGTGTTAGAAGTCTCTATTTTATTTTGTTTGAGAAGAAATATGGTATGACATTCAAAGATGCCTACCCTTTAACTTCTATATATTCACAATATAGCAGAAAAGATTTATAATGTCCAAAAAGTCTTTAAGGTCTTATCATATTCAATCACATTTTCCACATACATTTGCTCACTCCAGAAGATAGAACCATTTCGAGCAAGCTACACGGTCCATAAGACAACAACATAACCATTCAGAGCAAATCACACAGTCCATAATATAGCAACTACCCAAACTTTGTTTGGCTTGCTACCACGTCCAAAAGCATCCATGGACTCCCATAACTCATTCCAATCCACTATCAAACCCTTTCCACTAGCACTGCAGGCTGCAGCCCATGCCTCCTTAGTGACATGGTGTCAAAGGAATAGATGCTCAGCACTTTATATTCATATAGAATGTTAATATGTTTTTTGCAGCATATTATCTTAATACATGATGCCGCTAGCAACACAACCTCGACATTCTTTGAGAGCTCTTATTGACTCTCTAAGTTCCGGTGGAGAAGTTGGTAAAGTCTAGAGATATTCAATGAAATGCATGAATGAGGTATAAAATATATCAATCAATTATTTACTATTTAGCAAATCATTTTGTAACTATTAAAAATGCGGATGTTAACTTGATCATCAACTTATGTCATTATTATCAGTTTATATAGGTAAAATATTTTAAGGATTGCTTTAGTCTTTTGGAAGAGTAAATGCAATCTACTGACACACAGTAACACTCGCATGGTAACTAAATAACTCCTCCTAATGTTAGAAATTTTAATGAAGTTCTAAAACAATTTCGTATGATTTTTAGTAGTCGAATGGTGGATCTTTCATAGATTGGATGCTTCCAACTTGCAACAAGTGGCAATGAAGATGTTGGTGCAAGCTGCATCGCTGGAGGATGTTAAAGGAATTGGTGTACACTCAACCTCGTTTATTCCAAAAGACAAAATTCTTAGGGGATAGACAAGCTGTACAATCTTGTCTAGATTCATTGCAATCTCATAATGAAGATGGAGCATGCAAGGGAGGGGCATGACAAGCAAGACTATACATAATACATTTATCTTGCATATTTGTTTTGAAACAAGAGGGGGAAACACAGACATGTACCCACCTATGATTTGAATCTCGCTCTTTTGGGTGGTAGGCACATTGCACTACTATTAGACCATTAAGTGGTTCATTGATCTTGCAAATATCTTCAAAATTCTAGATTAAGATGATGAATATGAAGGCGTCTTGCAAAAATGGATGGATGATAATGGTGCCCATTTGCTTGATGAGAGAGAAGTTAAATGTAGAAATTGCCTCGCAAATGAAGGTAAATGCCAAAGATTACATGACTGGATCGGTACAATAAATAAGTTTCACATAATTATATAAAAATGTTTATGGTGCTACTAAGTACTAATACATAGTGTATGTTAAGGAGGTTTATTTATTGTTACCTATTTGTACATTGTTTAGTCCTAATGCCATGGTTTTTGAAAATGTGCCTCGAGGCACTGAGGCATATGCCTCGAGATAATTTTTCATGATTCCAAGGCTATAGCCTTGAAGCAATCTTAGTGAGGCATGCCTCGAGGCGTATCGAAGCATGCTGAGGTGATCGAGGCATTGTGGCAGGCCTGGGGCATTGTCTTGAGGTTCAAGTACTTTTTTTCAGTCATTGTTAGTAGTGGATACTGCATTTATAAGTTCTAATTAGTGTTCATTTTTTTAAAAAAAGTATACACCTAACAATAACTGGTATAAATATAAGAAAAAGGTAAGTTTGAGTGAATTTGATGATCATGTATTTCAATGGAATTCAATGTCAATAACTATATTGTCAGTTGAAATTTTAGGGTTGGTCTGCGGGAGAAGTAGACATCAACATGTGAAAGATTGCCATTAACATTAGCATGTATTGACATCTTAAATGTGGTTTACATCGAAATCCTCTTACAGTTAGGTAAACCACTTCAATCCTTTTTTACCCCTAAAATCTGTCAGTACTACCTCCCACATCGCCTATGTACTACTTTGACCGCATCCATCTTCTTACGTTAGGAGGGGGTGGCTCCAACAAACATGCTATTAGAGCAGGGATCTTAAACTGGTCAGATTCTTCATCTAAATAAACTTAATTATTTCCTTATAAATCGAACATCCCAATGTCACCATCACCGCATGTTCCCCCTCCCCCCTGAAACCTACACTTTCAAGGATAGTGCACACATTGCTATTTGTTCTTCCAAAACTGCCGCCACTTAATAACAACCCATAAACAATAAAATACAACTTAATAACAACCCATATAGAATAGCGAGACATGCTTTACCTCCTAAGCACAACACCGATGAAGGTGTAACACCACTTATGTATACGTTAGGCATATTATAGCAATAATATGTAGATACCAATTGCACCTATGTGGTCGATTTTTTCCTTTTTCTGAGTTTTTCTCTCGAGGCTCTCCTTCTAGAATGACATCTTTTGACATGATGGGTTCATGTGATTAACCATTAACTATCATTGGTGAGTGGAAGACCCCCTTTTCCACACCATTCGTCAAGTTCGATGGGACGAACTATGACTTGTGGGTGCAAACTATCCTTGGTGTGGTGAATGCATATGACATGGAGCATATCTTCAAGGAGACAAAACCATGGAGGAAAATGACAAGTATATGTTCTGGAAGTGCGACACATTTGGATGCCAAGGATCCAGTCCACTCTCGTTCAATGGATCACCAATGAGGTACTAAATCGCATCTTCAAATAGCCCATATAAGAGTGAATGTGTGCTTATATTGATAATACTATTCCACGATGAGATGAGCACTTCGAGGGCCTTCATATCATTGCTTATATTTCTACGTGCCCCTCTCAAATCCTGTTCCAGGTATAGCCTATGGTTGGACATTTTTTTGCATGCCTCAATCCTACACAGGAAGATTCACATAAATAGATGTTGATTGCCTGAGATACCGACTATGAAGGATACCTACAGTAGGTTGAGACGAATGCCTGTCTTTGTCTACTACTATGAATATTGACACCACTCTACCATGTCGACCTAAATATACTAATGTGACAGGTGATTGGATGTGGCTGCAAGAAGGGTATCGACAGCATGATGTAGTCTCCATATGCTGGATATGCCACCACTACTTCTCACATTGCATCAATTTTATTAAGCATCTTCGCTTTTATCATCTCCTTTTATAAAACCTAGATGGCTTTTTAATATATTTATCCCCTTTGTCCCAAGTTTGAGACTTGTCAACTAAGAAGCATCATAACAACTCATCCCGAAGTTCAATGTCATCAATCTAAGTTGTACTTTTGAGCTTATATATTTAGTACAACGAGTCCATGACTTCCGGAATATTTTTTTGGTCATTGTTGATTTATCCTGCATTTCTTGGGTTTTTATGTTGAAAGCTGTGTAAAGTGGGATATATTTTGTTCATAAAAGACCCACTTTTTTTTGCTTTGATTAAATTGTTCTATCTGATAATGCACTTAAATCTTGCACTGCTTCTCTCCATGCACTCTTGTCAGGTTTTGGCATCATTCATCAAATCTTATGTCTCTATGCCTCTTAACAGAATTAAGTGGCTGAGAGGAAATACATACATGATCTTGATGTTGCTTGCATAACTCCTGTTCATTGCAATGCTCCTGTGAACTATTGGGGATGCAGTTATGATGATCTATAATCTTATTAATCGCATACCTTCCTCTGTTATATAAGAACAGAGTCTGTATTCCATTCTTTTTCTTGGCAATGATCTCTTCTTAGTTCTTACATGGATTGTGCCTTGGTGCATGTTGTTTGCTTATGACATTGTTTTAGTGGATTGGGTGAAGGATAGATTCTACTGGAAGCTTGAACTTTCAGGGAGGCTTTGGAGTATAAAGGTTGCTTTACTGACTAGAATCATGATGGGGCGTATTCAATTCTAATGAATTTAGAGATGTACAGAGGAAAGCTTAGAGCACATCTCTTTGTGAATAAGGGTGTCATTAAATATTTAAATCTGATCTTTCAAAGGGCTGGGTAGATCGTGATGTCACCCCGATAGGAAAGATAACATCGAGATGCTCCTATTAGATATGAATGTCGTGGAGACATCCTCGTTTTGTGTTGAGCATTTTATCTTTAATTTTGGTCTTGGTTTGTTGGCACACATTGCCAAGCAAAAATGGATTGCATGTTAGAGAAGTGACATTCTCTTTCCTTCGAAATGCCTATTTAACCTACATATTGCGTTAGCTTGGAAACCTAACTTCATTAATTTACCTATGGTGGCTCGATTTTTTGTATTAAGATGCTTTATCAATGGCTTCTTTTGGCTGCTGCAGCTTGCAAAAAAGTATCATCCAGATGCAAATAAATCCAACCCAGTGGCAAATAGAAAGTTCCAAGAGATCCGAGAGGCCTATGAGGTTGAAATTGAATACCAAACTATTCATTGATAAACTGCGGTTAATTTGAACTCGAAATATTTTATTGCTGCATTGTGACTTCAATTCTCCCCCCCCTAATTATCAGTAACTGATGATTCTTTTTATTTGTGCCACTTCAGACATTGCATGATCCAGAAAAGAGAGCACGATACGATCAGGTACGCTGGAAAAATAAGTGCGAATGTTTAGTTGCACTGTGTTGGAACTTTTTGTTTGATGCTATTTATTCTTTTTGTTTATTTGTGATTGGTGACGAATAACAGTTACTGATCAAGAATGTACAGAGAACTAACTTTTTTTGAGTTGTAGGTAAAGTTTACGACTCATGCAGAGGCGGGTACCCGTGCATCTCATAATAATAGAGGATATAGGAGTAGCAATCAGGATCCCTTTTCCAGTGCATTCTATACTATTTTTTCTGAGGTAACTCACTGTAAACAAGATCTTATTCCTCAAGTTCACTAGTAAGTATGTCTCTGGTCAACGTAAGAATTTTCTCCAGGTTTTTGAAAATGATCGGGAAAAGTTCGCTCCTGATGCACAGGTTGTCGAGAATAGTGAAGTTTATGTGAACCATTTCTTTTTCCTTATAATTTAACCTTGTATTTATACTCTAGGCATTTAATAGGTTGAATTGTCCCTTTCCTTCCAAGATGCTGCCAAAGGATGCAATCGGCATCTATCTTTTAAAGCACATGTCCTCTGTGATTCATGCTGTAAGTTGAAATAAATGCCTACCTTGTTTAATGGGTTCTTTAAATTATTTTTTCACATTTATATACTACTATTCGTATTTTTAATTTGCTTAAATGCTTGTGTAGTTTATCCAATACCCTTCTCTCTCTCTCTCACACACATGTATATATATGAGAAAAATGGGGCTGCCCCGCCTCATTTTTCGGCTATTTTTTATTTTTTGGAAAATACCATCATGTATTTTCATCACTATATCCCTCTAATATGACATTCCAATTTCATCAGAAACATAGACTCCTTTGCCATCCATCTAGAACATGTAATTTTAATGGTCTTAGATTTACTGTAATCGATCTGTTCTTGATGAAGGGCATATGAGTCTCTGTTTTTTGACGAAATTGGAATGGTATATTAGAGGAATATATTGATGAAAAGGCATGGCGATATTTTTCAAAAAAATAAAAAATTAGCCGAAAAATGAAGTGGGGTAGCCCCATTTCTCTCTCTCTCTCTTTATGAAGCGAGAGTTCCATTCTCAATTAACAAAAGTATTATCTTCCTCCATAAAAGTAACACAAGTATTATTCTTGAAGATGGTATCAAAATAACGATCTTAGGTTGACTTTCCATACTATTTGATCCCTCCATTTTTTTCTTCCAAAAAAATTCTATGCAACCATCCATTGCCAGTGCCCTTGCCTTTGTCAGCTTCCCACCCTGACTCAGTTGACATCTCATTAGTTCTAGATCGTTGTGTTGTCCA
Source organism: Ottelia alismoides (assembly GCA_037367405.1). Lineage (NCBI taxonomy): Eukaryota > Viridiplantae > Streptophyta > Magnoliopsida > Alismatales > Hydrocharitaceae > Ottelia > Ottelia alismoides. Next base: position 420,109 of record JAZKJV010009784.1, read on the forward strand.
ACGACCAAATGACATTGCTGTCCAACGGTCGTGCTGACCCATTGGAGTTGTCTCCCTTTATGACCCATTCGTGATTTTTTATATATAATTGAGGCAAGTGTTTGTGCCTAATGCAACATGAAGTGTGAAGATCACATCTTATGCGATCTAGGTCAACTAGTCATACTAGTCGTCAAGGGCAACAGAAAACAAAATTTTCCAATGAAACCATATGACATGGGAAGCATTCCCATGTCATTTAATCTATATCACAAAAAGTATTAGGGGTACCTCTTGGAGCGTGCTTGTGATCCACGGGTCTCTAAACGAAGAGACCTCCTGTCTCAAGTCTGATCCGACGAAGTGAGCAGTTGCGGATGCGTAAATGAGACGTGTGCTTACTGCAATCCGAGTTGACAATCCAAGCGCGGGACCTCCTGAATTCGTCTCATGAAATCCATTTTCTTCTTCACGAGAATGGAGTGTTGAAAAAAGATGGAGATCCGAGCAGTCGATCTGGTAGCACAACGACATCACGGCATCGACAGAGCTCTCCCAAATCTTAGGGTGGACGTCCAACAAGAGTTTCGAGAGAGAGATCTTTGACATGTGGAGAGAAAGAGAGAGAGAGAGAGTTGTTGCAACTTTTTGCTTCAACTTGTGTGTATAAAGGGCTAGGGTTAGCCCATCTTTTATACAAAATAGGATGGCTACGGTGCACTCTCAATGCAATGCTAATTGAATCAATGGTCAAGATTTTGTTGTAATAATTGACAAAAATAATAATTAATTTTTAAAAAAAATAAGTTGAAGACATTCTTTAACAAATTAATTCAATTAAAATCAATCTCCATATTGAAGAAATAGGAAATATGAGAGCCTCCTTCCTATCAGGAAAGGAGTGCTCTCCACTCCATTCCTAATTGGTGAGACCGCAATCTCCACCAATTCTTCAACATGTGCAACAATTTTATTGCTTGAATTTTCACCAAAATAATTTCAGATTATTTTACGATAATTTCAATCACACCATTGATAATTATGAATCTTATTCAACCACCCAATATTAAATGTAAGTCACATTTACATTTAATTGCATAATACGAATGCAATTCACATTTAATTGAATAATGTGAATCCAATTCACATTAACCTATTAAATTGTAAATCTTATTTACAATTAAATCTTTCTATGAAATTATGAATCACATTCACAACATTTATGATTATTGTGGATAGTGTTGTCCACATTTATTTCATCTCAGATCATTAAATCCAATTTAATTTATCTAAGATGCCTCTTTACATGTGTTCAAATAATATGAATCACATCCACATCATAAATGATAATTAAATCATATTTAATCATCAATTTTTCAATGCTCATATATTGTCAACAAAAGAATTATTCTTGAACTCTTTCAAGAATAATGCTTCTTCTCTTCTGATACTTGGAGATAAGGACATGGCGACTATATATTCTATGTATATTGACTTGGATATCGACTTCTAATTTCATATCCAGATCTAGAAGACCTCTTAGAGATGTTTGATAAAGTTAGACAGAATATCTATTATTCTCATTGTATTCCGACTCATATTCAGTTCATTGTCCAATATTGGACTAAGATTAGATAACTAATCTACTGTGTCAGCCACTAAAATCCAAACCTATTTCATCACTCCATTGGAATGGAAGCATCATGGTTATACGATCAATTAAGATCGCATCACCATCGAGTATTCTAATACTCGTACATTCTGCATACTATAAGACCTAGGAATAATCACAAAGTTCTGATGACATTAAAATTGTCTTCTTCATAGTTTTATCATTAAGTTTCTCATTTGGTCATTGGGAGTTGGTATCGAGCATATGCTTTCCAAAAGCGTATGTTGTTGGAGTATTTGTTTATGTGTCTTTTATATGGGAGATGGGTAAATGGATCACTCTAGGATCCATTTACCACATCCAAGTCTTTAGTCCCGCATCTACTTGCTGGGAGATTTGGAGACTTAGTGGGGGCTATATATAGACCCCCACACCCACTGTATCCAGATGAGAAAGCAGTGAAGCATATGGTCCTTTGAGGCCTTTTCCCGTGGTTTCATCCTGCTCCTTACGTAGTAGGGTTCCATGTAAAAATCTTGGTGTTCATGTTTATTTTTCTCTTCTTCATGCTTTGTTTATCATTTCGCTTCCGCATTTCTATTTTCGAACCTGTTATCAGAGCGAGTCTATTCTCGAGGATTTTATGTTCGTTGTTTTAATTTGAGATTCGAGTTTGTGTAATTTATTTGAGATCTGTTCAAGAGTTCTAGGGTAACATTAAACCCCAATCAATTTGATTCTATGATTGCGATGATCTCCTGAGACATGCGTAAAATCAAAACTCTAATCAAGGTTGTATGCAAGCCCCAGTCTCCAGGGCGCATCTCCAGGCCTATCAAGAAGGAGATCTCCGTCCTCTTGTTCTCCAGTAACAACAGGAACTCTAAACATGTTCAAGATCAGGGCCCTAGGGTTCTGTTCTGGAACCCTATTTTTTCCAACAAGCATCGCAACTGCATCTCCCTTACAACACCCTGGAGCTGCTACATTGTCAAATGAAGAAGAGGAAGCCGAGGCATCGCATGCGGCGACATCTCGACCTCCGACCCCTTGCGGCTCCTCCATCAAATCTAGGAGCTCCAGGTGGAGTTTATCTCGTGCAGGCAGCGTCTGCCCCCATCCTCAGCGTACGAACATCACCATCTTCCTCTCCAGATGCCCAGCGGTGCCGCCCCTCCAAGCTCAAGCATTTGAAGCCCCTTCGAGCAAGGTGCTACCTCTTTTCATGGCCATGAAGAAGAGCTTCACGACAACGATTGCATCTCGTGATGCGACACACCCTCCAGCCTTCTTCGTGCAACGAGCTCCAGCCATCGCACACGCACAACGCGAGGCAAGACCCTCCAGCTCCCGTTCATGTCTCCTCCCATTCATGCTGCGCTCCTCCATCGGTGAAAACCCCATGCGGGCGGAGGCATAAAGCCCAGGTGGTATCCTCGAGGCTCTTGGCGATGACAACTCGCGTGAGCCCCTGTGCTTCGAGCTCTCGCTGCGCCTCTCCTCCTTGTTGCATCCCTAGGCAGCGCTCCAGTGTTCCCCCTCGCCACTTCCCAAGCAATGAAACACCCTCATCTCCTCGCGTGCTCCAGGTGCCGAAAAGTTCTCGGCGGCGGGCTTCAAAAGTGAAGGGTTTCCAAGTGGGAACCCTAAATAAAGCTGTTGCTGAGTTTATTTTAAAATTTTTTGAGAGATGCTGCAGTTTTTTTAAAAGGGGATGGGGCATAGTTTTTAAAGCCCAACGGGGAAGAGAGTTTTGGGCCTATTTTGGTCATGATTTCAAAAAAAGGAGATTGAAAAAAAGGAGAGAGAGACATAGAGTTGGCTATTACAAAAAAAATTTGCAAAAAAAGAGAAAAGTCGTAAAAAAAGAAATGTCTTAAGAAATTTTTCAAAAAAATGTGAGATAAAAGCCGAGAAAAAATGATGATGATTATCGGCTTTTTGGTTTCATTTTTTTCCCATTTTATTGTCTTCTCCCAACATAGTCGATGTCATGTATTTCGACTAGTATGGGAGAAAGGGAGAATATTGTGTAGAGTCACATGTCTTCTCCAAATTCCAGATTCTAGGCCATTCAGATTTCAGACTCTACAGTTCAGATGATCAGACTCGACGCTCCGATGTTTCGGAGTCTTCAGTTTCAAACACGCACATGTATGCAGTCTTTTCAGATGTGCACATGTATGCCATCATTGTTTGTAGTCCCATCTTTTATGTGTCAGTCAGAGTTTTCTTGTAGTCCATAGGGACTCTAGAGTAGAGGACCATTCCCTATGCCATGTGGGCAAGGGTTTTCATGTGATTTCATAGGGACTCTAGAGTAGAGTACCATTCTCTTTGTCAGATGGGAGAGACCCATTTCTCCGACGAGGAGACTTTCAGACTTCATTCTCCAGCGAAAGTGAACTCCAGTAGAAGATTCTTCGGAGGATCCTATGAGAGATAACCCACTTGGAGATCCCTATGAGAGATCCATCTTCAAAGATCTACATATGGATTAATTAACGATGCTCTTTTCGACCCTTTCAGAGATGGAGTAGTTGTCCACATTGTTGTGGAAGGCCAGAGTTCTCCGTGTAGAGAGACTCATTTCAATTGCAGTGACTCTGACAGGCGCAGTACAGAGCACATGCTCTTCGACGAGGAGATTCAGTTTGACTCACACTCCAGCCCGTTCGTCCTCCTCACCTGCACGATATAAGAAGCAACGTCCTCGACAACAACCGACAATTGTGCGCGTTGAGTTGATAGTGTTTGTAGTATCATGTAGCATGAGTTGAGTTTTCTTTCTGTTCTTAAGGGGGAGTGTTGGAATATTTGGTTATGTGTCATTTATATGGGAGATGGGTAAATGGATCACTTTAGGATTCATCTACCACATCCATGGTTTGAAAAGGCTAGCATCGAGGCGGTCGAGGCGTACGCCTTGAGGCGAGGCGATCCCTTTTAGCCTCGAGGCTTACGCCTCAGACCAGTCCTGTGAGGCGTGCGCCTCGAGTGGTCGAGGCGTAGCCTCGCGGCAGAATGCCTCGAGGCGTTTCCTGAGGCGTTTTTGCTTTTTTAAAGTATTTTTTTTATTTTAATGGTTTACGTAGTAGTTTGAGAAGCTTATAAATATTTGTTTATTTAGGATAGTGATTATATAAGATGAATGCCTAAATATGATGTTTATTTCATGCCCATAATTTCATATTCACAATTAATGTATCCAACTGTTTTAGCAATCTCTTACTATTTCACCCTTAATGAATGAATTCGTAAATATTAAATTAAACAGTACTCGTAACTTAACAAGATTTGCAATATATCAGGCAAAACAAAATGGATACGGTTCACGGTTTCTCATGTTGCCTTGTATTATATATTAGACACAACATAAATTTCTTTGACATATATCGAATCAAACTTTTAATTATAACAATATTTCAAAGATTTGCTCGAAATGGATATGATTCATGGGTTCTCGTGCGATTGTATATTATATGTTAGACACATAACATAAATTTCTTCAATGTATATTTAGTCATACTTTTAATTACAACAATATTTCATAGATATATATATGTATTGTTTAATTCTTTCACAATATCTATAGTCAATGAATTCCTCTTTGATTGGATGGAAATGTGTAGAAATGTATATGATGTTGTTCTATCTTCTATTTTGGGGTCCTTATCTTTATTATTTCATGATATCTTGTAGTGTAAATTATTATATATTGGGAGAGAACATATAATTACATATATATATATAATTGTAGTTTTATACATTTTTTTCTATATAAACTAAGGCTTACGCCTCGACCGCCTCGAGGCTACGCCTCACCTCGATTCCAAGGAGACCGCCTCGTTCCGCCTTTCGTTTTTTCTAACCTTAACCACATCCAAGTCTTTAGTCTCACATCTACCAATTGGAAGATGTGGAGACTCAGTGGGGGTATATATAGACCGCACACCTACTGTATCCACATGAGAAAAGCAATGAAACATATGGCCCTTTGAGGCTTTCTCCCGTGGTTTCATCACACTCCTTAGCATGGCCTCAAATTTCAGCGAAATTCAGTCGAATTTCTGTTGAATATCGATATCCAGTCGAAATCGAAATTCGACTGAAATGATCGAAATATGGGGGTCCTAGTACAAAAAATGACCGAAATGATCGAAATTCCAGTTGAAATTCCGCTGAAATTTCATCGAAATTCTGTTTTGGTTGATACCAAAATGGTGACCGAAACCGACATTTAGGGCCTTGCACCTTAGGGTGTATGGTTCTACGTAAAAATCTTGGTGTTCATGTTATTTTTCTCTTCTTCATGCTTTGTTTATCATTTCTCTTCCGCATTCCTATTTTCTAATATATATCATACCTAAAAATCTTGTTATGCTTCCGAAGCAAGACGATCATCGATTGACTTTGGTTGGTCCCAATCTCATATGAGTGAGCTCATGTCTTCCGTTTCAGTAGTGAACCTGTATGATCCCTTTGAGAGACTGTATTACTCATATACCTACAAATCTTGTTATGCTTGCACACTAGCTTGCCGGTGTACAGACCTTGATTAGGTCAACAACATAATGATCTGCCTAATGTACATACTTAGACATATAGTAATACATCTCTTGGGCTTGCACCCTTCTTTCGCTTCAAAAAATAGTAACAAATTTGTCTTCGATCAGAGGATGCGTGCATATATCGTGACAACATACGATATAAGTCTTGGTTATATCGATCTTGTTAAGACAACTCTTTGACTTAACTTATCTGACACCTCTGAGTCTCTATTACTATTTAGCTGATCTACATCAGGAGGTCGGTTAGATACTAACCTTTGGAGTAAGGATGGCCATCTCTTTCTTAGGCTGGAGATCTTTTCCTAACAACCGTTTAACGATGCTAGACAAGTTCTCAATATGACTCTTTAGATATTATCTCAGCACCATCCTCTATGATTCAACCAATTGATCAATAAATGTATGATTAGCAAGATGGTCATGATACATAACCTTAAATGTACAAAGGGACATTATAAGTGCATTCATTCATTAATCTCAGATAGAGAGTGGAAATCAAAAACTTTTATTGGTATATAAAAAGATTACAATACCATTTATTATAGAAATGGTTCGTCCAATGCTCACATGGCTAACAACCACAACACTAATGAGATCCAACAGACCAAGACCATGGTTTCTGCTTCTCCTTAGATGGTTTAGAGACTCGTTTCTAATTATATTTTATGGTCACATGCTTTTAGGGTCTACGTCAGGTCAAAAGAGGCCCTATATTTTGCTGAGCTAAAACTATGGCTATGGACTTTGGAAATTGGAAAAAAACAAATATCTAACAATGATTTTGGTCTCACGGTTGCTTTGTAAAACTTTCCTTTGATTTTCATAGGAATTTTCTTATCACATAGAACAATAGAGGCTGCTCTCCACTTTAACCAACCTGCCTTTATTGTATGAGTAACATCTTCATCAATTTTCCCATCATGTTGTAAAAGAGATCCTGCTTATCTAAAAGAATCGTTCTTCTAAATGTCATCGTCATCAATCTTCACTTCGATTCCTTGACCATTGCTTCCATCAAAAGTGCACTCCATATATTCAGTCTTAATCCTACTTATATGATATCCTTAGTCTCTAATGCATGCCTTCTCATTTACTCCAACTCTAGTCTCATCAATCAAAACAATATCATTAGCAAATAACATACACCCTGAATATGACTAGTCAACTTGTCCATAATCAAAGTCAAAAGGAACTGTCTCAAAACTGAACCTTGATGCATACCAATGTTGATGTCAAAATAGTCAGTCTTCCTAGATTGGATCTTTACACAAAATGAAGCCCTATCATACATATCCTTTATGAGGTTAATATGTAAGACATGTACTTGTCTATTCTCCAAAACTCTCCACAATATCTCCCGTGGAACATAATCATACGCCTTCTCCTAATCAATGAAAATCATGTGGAGGTTCTTCCTTTTAGCTCTATAAATCTCCACTGTTCTCCTAGCAAGTGGATGGCTTCAATAGTTGAGCAACCTGACATGAATATGAATTGATTTTCTTTTACTTTAGAAACTTGCCTCAACCATCTTTCGATCACATGTTCTCGAATTTTTATAGTATGACTCATCTACTTGATATCTCTATAATTCAAACAAATTTGAATATCTCCTTTGCTCTTATACAGAGGCACCACGATGCTTCTCTTCCAATCTTCATGCATTTTCTTGCTTCCCCAAATAATATTGAATAAATATGTAAGCCATGTCAAACCACACTCACATAGAACTCTCCTTGCTTCTATATGAATGTTATCAAGTCTTACACATTTCCTAGGTTTCATAACCTTCAAAGCCTCTTCTACTTCCTTCATTTGTATTCGTCTATAGCTTGCACAAGAACTATTTAAGAATTTGTCTCGAAACAATTCGGATCTTTTCAACATGGATTTAAGGGGAAGCACAAAAAACGGAAAAAATACATGTTATTCATTTTGATTCTCCCAACTTGATCATCCATGTTCATATTCTATCAAGTATGAGAGAAATGGGGAGTTAGAATAGACTTGTATTTTGATGTCTTTATAGAACTTTTATTGCCCGTTCATGATTGACAGACCAACACTCCAGTTTACTACTGCTATCAACCGTCTTCATTGAGCATCGACTACTTCGTCAGGGTGTCTCTATCCCCGACTACTACTCTACGCTAAACTTTCTTCTTCTTCTACGACTCTTCTCTGGCACAACCTTGTATCACAACAACTAATACATGCACGACAGAGGTACTCCCGGTAACCTGAGGTCAGACTCGTCATCGAGCGAGGTCTTCTATCAACAACGAGTATATATTCTTCTTGAGATGTTTCATGTGAATATATGTTGTATATTCTTCTGTTCTTGCAAGCTGTAGCTTTCTTAGCTCCAGCTTGAGGGGGAATATTGGCGTATCCAATTACCCCCACTCATTTTTAGTCCTATACAAATGAACGATGAGATTTCGGTTTGTTTGTGGGACTATATAAGAAGCCCCACACCCCCTGTACTTTTTGATAAACTTCAAAAGAAGATCTGACCCTTTGAGGTCTTCTTTTGTGGTTTCATCCCGGCTCTTATGTAGTAGGGTTCCACATAAAATTCGAAGTGTTCAATATTTATATTTCTTGTGTATCGATTCGCTTCCGCAGCCCAAGATTTCAACGTATGTGCATTAAAGATGGCCGCAAAAGAGTTCAAATGGCCATAATACAATGTCAGGGTGGAAGAATTATTTTCATAATATTTTAACGAGAATGGTGCTACGAAGGTGAACTTTAGGGAACTCGTTGATTTTGGATCCCAAGGCTTCGCCATTCTATAGGCGAAGAAAGATAATATCAAATGAATGTGGAGAAAGTGTTATAATGCCTTTATGCAATAACAAATGTGATACACAATCATGCAAACTATATGGGGGTAAGAACTTTGTGAGACATGATGATGCTGTGGGATATGATGGTTGAAAAAAGGTTGACATATGTATGCAACTTAGGCTATACATCTCAGATGTTTGATGAAAGATTCTAGAATAAGAATATTCTTTATATAATACTCATTGATTTAGAGAAAATTTATGATACATTGCCTACAGTATTGATGTTGAAGATGCCAGAAAAAGAAAGGTTCCTACTCTATGCATCAGCTTAATTATATGTATGATTAAACGATAGCTTGTATGATGATTCCGACCAAGCAGACAAATAATTTTTAATATAAGTATTGGTCTGCAAGAAGAATCAACCTTGAATCCTTACATTTTTATCCTGGTTATGGGCAAATTTTACAACTCAGATACAAGGGGACGTGTGTTATAATTGTTCGCAAATATTGATGAAGTGGCCGAGACAAAGGATTGAGTCAACATGAAGCTTGAGCTTTGGAGAGGCTGTGGAGCATAAGGATTTTGGACTAAATACAACCAAGGCTGAGTATATAGAATTTAATTAAATGACAAGGAAGTTAGAAATGTGTAGCCAAGATGGAGATGTTCCCGTGGATGTGTGGACACACAAAGGATTCATTTTCGCAACGAGAGTATGAGATGAAGTGTTGGTATTGTACATATTTAAGATAGAAAGGAGAATTTCGGATAAAGATAGTTTGGACATTGGCTAAGAAGGCCTTTTAGGCCTTCTAAGGGAGGGTATGAAAGCCTTAAGAAGTGTTAGTGGAAGACAATGAGGCAACTAGTCTTAAATTAGGGCACCCTCTCTTAAATAAATGACCACTTCTCTTCCAACTCCGAGGTTACGGCGGAAGACAAGAAATGTTGGTAGAAGACTATGAAGACTATAAATACTTGCAAAGTGTTTCCGTATGAGTTAGTGCACTCTCTTTAGCGATCACTTATCTTCCAACTCTTCTCTGAATATCCATCAACACTATACAACAACAACAAAGCCTTTTCCCACATTAAGTAGAGTCGGCTACATGGATTCTTTGCCTCCATTCAGATCTATCTTGGGTCATTCTCGGACTTATATCCAAAAAACTAAGATCTCTTTGGATAGTCTCATTCCAATACTTCTTGGGCCTTCCTCGCCCTCTCTTAGTTGGCTCAACATCCCAACACACGCATCTCCTAATTGGTGCATCAACTGGCCTCCTTTGGAAATGCCGAAATCACCTTAAGCGATTTTCTCGCAACTTATCTTCGACCAAAGCTACACTCTCTTTCCTTCTAATTGCATCATTCCGAATCCGATCTTTACGTGTTTATCCACACATCCACCTTAGCAATTTTGTTTCTACAACTGCTATTCTCTGCACATGTCTATGGTTCACAGGACAACATTCAGAGCCACAGAGTATAGTAAGGTCTCAACACTGCTTCGTAAAACTTTCCTTTGATTTTAATAGGAATTTTCTTATTACATAAAACCGCAGAGGCTTCTTTTCACTTTAACCAATCTGCATTTATTTCATAAGTAACATTTCCATCGATTTCCTCATCATGTTGCAAAATAGATCCCAAGTATCTAAAAGAATCTTTCTTTTAAATGTTATTGTCACCAATTTTCACCTCGACTCCTTCACCATTGCTTCCATCAAAAGTGCACTCCATACGTTCAGTCTTAGCCCTACTTATACGAAATCCTTTAGTTTCTAATGCATGTCTTCGGACCTCAAGCTTCTCATTTACTCCATCTCTAGTCTCATCAATCAACACAATATCGTTAGCGAATAAATTACACCAAGGTATCTCATCCTGAATGTGACTTGTTAATTTATCCATAATCAAAGTCAAAAGGAATGGACTCAAAGCTGAACCTTGATGCAGACCAATGCTGATGTCAAAATAGTCATTCTTCCCAGATTGGATCCTTACACAAGATGAAGCCTTATCATACATATATTTTATGAGGTTAATGTATAGGACATTGACGGGCCGCGGACCTACCCTTTTTAATGTGTCGGATTGACGAGTACGTTGCAGTCGGATAGATCCGCGATCGATCAAAAATAACCGCACGGATCGATTAATCGTCGAATGAATGTACGTGCGGTTTTATGTTTATTTAGCCTGGGCAAGCCCCAGGGTCGACTCAAGGAGGCAAAGAAACAACTCAGGATCAGATTAGAGGGGTTAGATTGCGGCTTTCCAAGTGGGATTTTTTTTGTAATTTTTTATGCAATAAAAATGCCAATGCTCCAACGCAGATGAATCAGGTTAATAAGAAAATAAGCGACTTAGCAAATTTAATTTTAATGTCAAATTAATTCAAATCAGCCAAGTGATATTTTTCCTAAGAACCTAATCCAATACTGAATGCAAAATGGATTTTTTTTGGAATTTCTGGGTTTAAAATGCACAAATGAAAAATGCAAACTTTTTGGGGGGTTTTAAGCAATTTTCCATGCAAATGAAATGCAAAAATTATGAAAAATTTACTGGAAGATAAACATGATGAAATGAAGCTACACTAATTTTTTTAGAATTTTCTGAAACTTTATGATTTTTTTATCAATTTTTTTACTGAAAACAGAGCGACTGTGGGTATTTAATTACTAATAAATCCACGAAGTCAAATCATCCAAAGAATGAATTATCTCAAATAGATATTTTAATGACGAATCCAGGAGAATTGAAATTTCTCAAAAATAATTTTCGTGGAATTAATTAAAAATCAATTACCTAAATCACTAAGGAATTTATTTTAGGCACAAGACAACTCCTAATTGGACAAAACTTGGACAATAATTAAAGCACACTTAGAGGCATCATTCACAATTTTTTCACAATTTTCGGAGCAATAAATGTGACTGTGCAAATTTAAGAGCTTAAATGGGCAAAATATGACTGATTTTCAAGCTCTGATTTTGAATAAATAATCTGATACTTACAAAAATGCAAATAAATAGCCACAAGGTAAAGATTGAGTTGCACTACAATATGCTATTTTTTGAATAAAAAATGATGCAAAACTACAGTCCAAATTGACGCTCAAAATCAGGGGTATCTTTGCAAAACAGAAATGAAAGAAAAACTAACTAAAATGCTAACAGGGCCTCTTTTGCAATAATTAAAACTTAGAACAAAAGAAAAGCAATTTTCGCAACATTAAATAAAAGGAAATGGACCTTTTCTCTGCTAGGGCACGATACAGGGGGGGCTGCGACGGCGGGGAGGAAGCACGGGCGGAGGGCGGCTGTGTGCCTGAGGAGTGCGGCGAGGCGGAGGTCACGCGCGGGCGGAGGAGCACGGGCTGGGAGGCGCACCACGCGTGGAGGCTCGCGGTCGGCCGGGAGGAGAGGAGGACAGTGCGGCCTGGGCGCGTGTGCGGAGGTGTGCGCCGAGGGCGACGATGGGTTTGGCAGCCGCCTGCTGCACGCGACGAGGGCCGCGGCGGAGCTGGGTAGGCTGGAGAAGCGCGCAGCCGCGCGGCGGGACAACAACGGTGGCGTGGTTGGCTGCTGCGTGATGGAGGCGCAGCTGCTGGATGACGTAAGGCGCAGCAGGAGCGGATGGCGGTGGTCCAAGTCGGTCGTGACGGCCGACCGCTGGTGGCCGAGGGCTGGAAAGCTCCTGCAATGTTTTATTTTTTTTGTTTTTGCAGTTTTTTTATATTTTTTTGCTGTATTTTTTTAACAGGAAATATGTAGCAATGAAGAGGTGGTGTAGAGGTGGAGGTGATGATGTAAATGGAATGCAAAAGTGGTGATGATGATTGTGATGGTTTGTTTGATTTTTTTTATGATTATGAAAATGATGATGCTAAGGAGGTGGTCTTAAATCCGTTCTTAGGCGGCGCTCCTCTCTGGGGGGGTCAGTTAGTTCTTCTTAAATCCGTTCTATCCTCGATCCCAATTTACTTCTTATCCGTGCGTGGCATGCCAAAGGGGATCCGGGTGAGGTTGGAGAAATATATGCGGGGTTTTCTTTGGGGAAGGAAGGGCGAAGGGAGAAGGGGGGTACATTTGGTGGGTTGGGAGGACGTCTCGCGGCCTAAGCGGGAGGGGGGATTGGGTGTGAGACGGTTGGAGGTGGTGAACGAAGCACTGCTTCTCAAATGGGCGGCGAGGGTGTGGGGTCGGGAGGAGAATTTCATGTTGAAGTGCCTCAGGGAGGCGGCGGGGGTCGATTTGATTTCCGCTTCGCGGGGGCGGATCGAGGGCCACAATTCCTCTTTGTGGCGTGGTGTGCTTTCTGCTTTTAATCGCAACAGATCATTCTTTAAACCTATTCTCGGCGATGGGACTTCTTTCCGCTTCTGGACGGATGATTGGACCGGGAGGGGTGTTTTGCAGATCTTGTATCCGTGGCTGTGCGCGCTGGTGGTTGACAAAGACGCCACCGTGGCCTCCTGCTGGGCCGGTGGCTGTTGGTGCCCTTTGTTTGCTGTTAATTTATCGGATCAGCGTTTGGACGATTTCACCTCCATGCTGGCTTTTCTCTCGGACGCTCCCACGCCCACTGGGGGGCATGATCACTTGGCTTGGAAGGACGACCCTTTCTCTTCCAGGAAGGCGTACCACGCTCTTATTCCTTCCTCTGTGGGGGACGATGCGACCTTATTGAGTCATTGCAAGTTCATCTGGGGACTCAAACTCCCGGAACGGGTTGGTATCTTTCTTTGGCTGCTTCGGCATGGTCGGCTGTTAACTAGAGACCGATGTGCAATTTTGTTTCCTAATGTCTCGCAAATGTGCGGTCTCTGTGGTACGGAGGAGGAAACCAGCGGGCACCTCTTCTTTCATTGTGGCCGTGTTCGTGCACTCTGGGACGATCTGGGTTGGCTGAATATCTCGAACTTTGGTGCGTTTTGCGATAACTTGATGAATTCAAGGGGCCGGTCTAGGGTGGATCTGGTGGACCCGATTGCGCGATTGTGGAGCATCTGGTTAGGAAGAAACGAGGCACTCTTTGCTCGGCAGAGGTTTTACAAGGAAAATATATGCATCACGGCAGCACGCTTTCTTCATGATTGGACTTCTGGGTAGCATCTTAGGTGTGCGTTGGGGGTATCTCTTATTTGATACCATCTTGCTTTTCTTTTGTTATTCCATCTTGTAAGTACTCTCTTCTTTACGTTTTATTACATTGGGGCGAACACCTCTGAGTGCTTCCCCCTTTTTGAGCGTCAAAAAAAGGAGGTGGTCTTGGAAATGATATGTGAGGATGGTAGATGATGTGGTTTTTGTTTGATAAACAAGATAAACAAACAACGTTAGATAAAATTTTTTTGACAAAGTAAAGATAGAGAATGCTTACCTGTGGATTGCCGAAAGTGGAGCCGCGTCGTGCGGCTTCCGTCGTGGCCTCAAGGAGATGGCGGTCTCCGAAGCTTGACAGCGGGTTTGAAGAAGCTGCTGCTACGTGGGCGGTGCTCCACGGATCTCACCTAACCTATAAAGTTTCCCTTCCTTCCTTTGTATTCGTCTATAGCTTTCACGATTCAAGTAACTTTCACTACTAGCTAGATCTCCAAAAGTGATCTCTTTATTTCTGTCGCCAATGAAAAGCTTATGAAAATACTACTTCCATCTAGTCTGTATATCCTTCTGAGTAACAAGTACACAACCTTCTTCATCCTTAATGCATCTCACTTGAGAAAGTTCTTTGATCTTTCTTTTTCTTGCTTTGATCAATATGAATATATCCTTTTAGCCCTCCTTAAAGTCGAGAGTTTGTACAAAACCATGGAAGGCCATGTTGGCGATATATCGACGATATATCGCTGATATATCGGTATCGATGCCCACCCCATTTCAATATCCAGATGTATATCCTTTTTCACGGTGTCGGCGATATATCACCGATATATCGGGTGTCGGCGATATATCGCTAACACATGGCATATTCTTTTCTTCCTTACGAAGTTTTGGGATCTTTTTTTGCCTATATAATGAGGCATATCGGCAGCCATTTCCAGCATCACAACCTTGACATTCCAACTTTAATTTCCTCTCTTTCTTTGCAATTTGAGGCGAGTTTTTGATTTCCTCTTCCTTAGTGATTTAGCTCTCATGTTTGTTATGTATTAGTATTGCATAATTTCCCTGGTGCCGGTGGCTGTGGGAGTGGTTCTGGAGGTGCACCAGTACCACCACCCACTAAGAAACACAAGGGGAAGGGACTAGAACCATTCTTGACGAGGAGTGGGTCCATGTAGTATAAGCCAAGCAAGGACCCGAAGCAAAAGACGGTGAAGGGGATGTTCACCGATGCACGTGAGAGAGTGTGCAAGGCCATCGACAAGCTCTTCTTTGGGGAGAGCATCCCAGCCCATGTCGGCAGGTGGCAACAAATCAAAACCGCAGTGCAACTTTTGTGGGAAGAGATTGGGAGGAGAGGGTATTACTAGACTGAAGCATCACCTTGTTGGCAGCAATAAAAATGTTGCCAAGTGCACTCGTTGTCCAAAAGACGTGAGGGACTTGGTGAAGGCCAACATGGAGGGGAAAAAGGAGAAGGGTGTGGAAAGGTCCAGGTGGGATGAACAATTCAAGGCGTTCATATTTGAGGAGTTCAATGTCCTCTCAGATTCAAACGACGATGACTTTGTCTACCCGATGACACTCAGATTGAAGCTGAGAGGATGGCGTAGAAGAGGGCGACGAAGGAGTCCATGAGGAGCGAGTTTGAGAGGAGAGAATTCGCTGGTGCACGTGGCAGCTTCCCTGGTGCCGGTGGCTGTGGGAGTGGTTCTGGAGGTGCACTAGTACTACCACCCACTAAGAAACACAAGGGGAAGGGACTAGAACCATTCTTGACGAGGAGTGGGTACATGCAGTGCAAGCCAAGTAAGGACCCGAAGCAAAAGACGGTGAATGGGATGTTCACCAATGCACGTGAGAGAGTGTGCAAGGCCATCAGCAAGCTCTTCTTTGGGGAGAGCATCCTAGCCTATGTCGACAGATGGCAACAAATCAAAACCGCAGTGCAACTTTTGTGGGAAGATTGGGAGGAGGGGGTATTACTAGACTGAAGCATCACCTTGTTGGCAGCAATAAAAATGTTGTCAAGTGCACTCGTTGTCCAAAAGACGTGAGGGACTTGGTGAAGGCCAGCATGGAGGGGAAAAAGGAGAAGGGTGTGGAGAGGTCCAGGCGGGATGAACAGTTTAAGGCGTTCATATTTGAGGAGTTCAATGTTCTCTCAGATTCAAACGACGATGACTTTGTCTACCCCGATGACATTCAGACTGAAGCTGAGAGGATGGCGTACAAGAGGGCGACGAAGGAGTCCATGAGGAGCGAGTTTGAGAGGAGAGAACTCGCTGGTGCACGTGCGGATTCCCTGGTGCCGGTGACTGTGGGAGTGGTTCTGGACGTGCACCAGTACCACCACCCACTAAGAAACACAAGGGGAAGGGATTAGAACCATTCTTGACGAGGAGTGGGTCCATGTAGTACAAGCCAAGCAAGGACCCAAAGCAAAAGACGGTGAAGGTGATGTTCCCCAATGCACGGGAGAGAGTGTGCAAGGCCATTGGCAAGCTCTTCTTTGGGGAGAGCATCCCAGCCCATTGTCGCTAGTGGACCTTTCTTACAGCACGCCATTGATATCGCCGCAGCTGGAACGGGAGTGAAGGCTCCTGCTGCCAAAGAGTCAATGAACAAGTTTCTTGCGCAAAAGAAGGAGGAGATGAACGAGTACATCTCGGACCTGAGGAAGAGATGACCAGAGTACGTCGTGATGCTGATGTGTGATGGCTGGACAAGCTATACGAGGAAGCAGATCATCAACTTCCTCGTTTACTGTGACGGTAAGACCATTTTTCTTAAATTTGTCGATGCATCTGAACAGGTCAAGGACTACAAGTACCTGTTGAAGTTGATGAAGGACGTCGTTAAAGACGTTGGGAAAGAGAACATTGCACAGATTGTGACGAACAACGGCAACAACTTTAAGAAAGCAGGCGAAACAATAATGGAGTCTAGCAGCTACGACATTTTTTGGACACCTTGTGTTGCGTATTGCATAGATATGATTCTGAAGGACTTCGACAAGAGGAAGCTCGTCGCGAAGATGATGGAACAAGCACGAGCGATCACGACTTTCATTCAAATCCATTCCAAAGTGTTGTCTTTGATGAGGCAGATGTGCAATGGTGAGTTGGTGAGGCCTGGCATCACGCGCTTTGCAACCAATTTTATAGCGTTGCAAAGCCCCAACCAACACAAGGCAGGATTGAAGAACATGTGCTTCCAAGGTTAATGGTTCGAGAACCCAGAAGCTCGGACCAAAGGAGGACGAAGAGTGGAGACAATCATCAATGATCTTCATTTCTGGGATCTTTGTGACAAGAGTCACGAAGATAATGGAAACTGTTGTTTCTACATTTCGTATCGTAGATGGGGATAAAAAGTCAACTATGGGAGTCATCTACGAGGCAATGCGCTGCATGAGGGAGAAGGTTGGAGAAGCAGTTGGGAGAGGATTTAAAGCATGGTTGGACATCATAGACGAACGATGGTCCAAGATGCTCTCACATCCTCTTAGGCTGGCATGTATTATTATCTAATAAATATTTTTAATCCATTTTGGTAGGTATTTTAGAAAGATTAAAATTTGAGAATTGTTCATCTCCAACATATTACTTGAATCTGAAGTTCCAATACAAGAACAATCTTGGTAGGTTTTTTTGACGAGTTCCCTAACTTTCATAGTAGGTATTATCAGTTGAGGGTTTGGAGCAAGGTGGATGGGGAGCGGAGTGGGAAGCGGAGTGGGAAGCGGAGTGCGCTGGGAGTGCGACGTGCGTAGGGAGCGTTGGGGTCGTACGGCTGATGGGACCGGACGGTCTTCTCGGGTGGGACGTGTGGCTGCTTCTCGAGGGGGTCTTGGTGATCGGTGGGTTCCTGTTCTTCGGAGGGCGTGGAGACCTAAGGTGCGGGGTTCCTCTTTTGTGGGGGAGAACCGCGCTTTCTCGCGGTCTCTCGGTGCTATGGCGGAGGCTGGCGACGATGGCTGGACGCGGGTTTCCCATGCAAAACCGGGTAAGCGTTGTTTCAGATGTGCTGATCGGGGGCATTCTGCGTCCGAGTGTCCTCTTCCTCCGCGTTGTTTTCTTTGTGGTAAGGTCGGTCACAGGAGGGCTTCCTGCTGGGCTGCTTTGTCCCCTCCGGTGCCGCGGCGACCTGCTCAGCCTTTGTCGGTCCGCGTTCCTCATCGGCTTGGTGCTCGCGACTCCCGCTCTTTCGCTCAGGTGGTGGCGGATGCGGGCCCTTCTCCCCCGGTGCCTGGTGTTGGTGGCGAGGCTCAGGGTGGGGATACCTCGGCTCCGCCTTTCTCCTCTCGTGGTTCGGATTCGCTTGGTTCCAAGGTGGAGGGAGCCGCCCTTCTGGATTCTCCGGTGGTTGGGGACCCTCTGCGGGCGGTCCCCTCGTCTTCTTTGGGGGGGGGGGCGTTCCTGATGTGAACTCTCTTGGCGCGGGGGCGGGGGGTTCGTCCTCTCGTTCGGGCCCACCTTCTGTTGCCTCGGTGCTTGTTGGGGTGCTCCGGTCTCCTTCAGTTGATTGGGAAGCTGTTCGAGCTGCTACTCTTGGGTTCCTGGGTCATGACTTTGGAGGGGACTTCATCTCCCTCGATGCGGTGCGTTGCTGTGTTAGGGGTCTCTCCCCGGATCAGCGGGAGAGACTCATTCACTCCCGGGATATCGTTGGTGTCCTCTGGCGGGAGGTGCGGGTCTCTGACGGTGGGGTCTTCTCGACGGAGGTCCGGGTGGCTTTGGTGAAGGGGGTGCCATTCTTGTCTCGGACGGTGCATGCTCTCTCTAAGGCGTTCTCCCGTTGGGGCCAAGTCCTTCAGATTATTGATGATGGCCTCGCCCCAGGTGCTGATTGGCGGTATTGCAGGGTCATGGTGGAAGCTCCGGCAGCGTTCTTTGCGGAGCTGGCGGGGAAGACCCGGTTTGACAAGCTGTCTTTGGGTCGTTGGACTTTCTCCCTGGAGCTCTCTCTCTTTCCTCCGCCGGTGACGACGGTGGCGCCTTCTGTGGTGGCCGGGCGGCGGGATTTTGGCGCCGCGTCTCCGGCGACGTTTGCGACAGCCGGTTCATCTCCTGCTCGCCACGTGTCTCGTCATGGGGATGTTCCCGATGCGGCGTCATGCACGATCCTTTCCTCACGTGCGGGTGGGGCGCCTCTTCGGTTCCCGCATGATTGGGGGAATTCCAATGACTTCGTGGCGGTTCAGTTGCCAGAAGTCGTTTTGCCTTCTGATGCTGTTATTCTCGACATTGATTCGTCTTCCACGGATGTCTCTTTTATGTCGGCGGATTTATTGCAAGTGGGCTCCTCTCAGGTCGGATCGTTCATCCCTTGTGACCCTTTGGTTGATTCGATTTGGGCCCCTCTTCAAGTCACTTCGGAGCAGCCCCTGGTGGATCCGGTCTCGGGTTCGGATCTCCCTCTCGGATCGGAGCATCTTCTTTCCGCGCCTAATGTGCCTTGCCCTTGCCCTATTCGTGCTGTACCTTTTTCAGGTTTCTTGGAAGGTTCTCCCTCTTCTTCTTCGACGGCGTCCCGTCCGATGCTCTTCTTCTCCGACTTTGCTTACCAGTCGTCGGACGGAGGGGAGGCTGTGCTCTTCCATCGGGCTGATATGGGCCAGCCACGTGCGCAGGACAATTTGAATCCCTTTATCCCTGATTTCGGCGAGGAGCCCCACCTTTCTCCTGAGGCCTCTGTCGTGCTAGGGCTGTCTCCTTCTTCTCGCTTTGGCCAAAGCTACTCTAGAAGGCGCTTTCTCTCCTCAAGCTCTGTTATGATCTCTGGATGCCAATCTCTTCGTGACGCAGTTGCTGAGGCGGCGGGCCTTGAGGTTGTCCATCCGCATGTGGGGGTTTGATTGGCCACTCGTATCTGGTATTTTTTGGGCCTCTGGCTTTTTGGGGGGATTTTTTTGGTTGGTTTAATGAAGATTCTGTCCTGGAATGTTCGTGGCTTGGGAGATGCGGATCGCAGGCGCATTTTGGGATCCCGACTCGTTGAATGGTCTTGTGACGTTGCCTTCATTCAGGAGACGAAGCTTCACTCGTTGGATGACTCTCTCTGGCGTTCTTTTGGAGCTGGGCAGCTTGATGATTTCCGGGCGCTGGACGCCGTGGGTGCTCGGGGCGGTGCCATTTTGGCTTGGCGTTCGTCCCGCTTTTCGTTCTCTTCTTGTCGGATGGGGCGTCACTCGATATCGGTGCTGTTAATTTGTGGTCGGACTAATAACTGCTTGGCTTTTTCTTGTGTTTATACCCCTATATGTCATATTGCCCGTCGTGAATTGTGGGATGACTTGCGGGAGGATGCTGCTGCTTTTGGTGAGGTTCCTTGGCTGATTGGCGGGGACTTTAATGTTACTTTGCATGCTCAGGATCGCCCTCGTGGGCGCGGTGGTCTCGACCCGGGATCTGAGGATTTCTTGGAGTTTCTGAATGCTTTGGCTCTTGAATCTTTGGTTCCTAACGACATTTCATTCACTTGGCGGAATAGCTCCTCGCGTTCGCGGATCGATCGGTTTTTGGCGAATAACTCTCTAATGGATTGTTTTCCTTTATGTTTTGTTGCTTCGAGACCGCGCTCGTTCTCTGATCATAACCCCATCTTCTGGTCGAACGGGGAGGAGACCCGCCCGCATTCTATGTTCCGCTTTGAACGATCTTGGCTCCTGGAGCCTGGCTTCCGTGAGATGGTTCGTCAGCATTGGTCTCAACTTTATCCTTCTGGTAGTGCCGCCCAACGCTTTCACCACAAGATTTCATCTCTCAGAAGAATGCTGGCGTCTTTTAAAAGGGCTTCCCGCTCAGCTCGCATCGCATCCCGGGTGGAGGCTGAGGAAGTGATTTTGCATTTCGACCGTATTGAAAACGCTCGCGATCTTACTCATGATGAGTTGTTGGCTCGCGCAAATGCTCTGGACAAGGTCAAGCTGGAGGATCGTAAGCGTGTGATTGAATGGCGCCAACGTTCTCGGTTGCGTTGGTTAAAGGAGGGTGACGCGAATTCGGCGTTTTTCCACAGGGTGGCTTCGGGTCGCCGGCGATCTAATTTCCTATCTTCTATGATCATCAACGATTCACAGGTTCAGGGGGAGCGGGAGTTGGGTGTCGCTGTCTCGGACTTTTTTAAGGGGTGGTTTGGGCGCAGGCCTGCGCGCATTTGGCGGTGGTCGGGGAGGGGGGCTGCGGTGCTCCCTCAGGCGGATGCAAATCTCCTTTCTCGTCAGATTTCTTTGGAGGAATTGAAAGAGGCGGTCTGGTCTCTCAACTCTGATGCGGCCCCGGGGCCTGATGGCTTCCCCGTGTTTTTCTATAAGGAATTTTGGGATATACTCTCTCAGGACGTGTTGGCGGTTGCTCACGAATTTTGTGCTGGCAATAACGGCTTCAACAAGCTCAACAAATCTTGTATTGCTCTCATTCCAAAGTCCCCCTCTGCCACCCGGATTGAGGAGTTCCGGCCTATTTCCATTTCAAATGCTATTTACCTTATCGTTGCTAAGGTTTTGGCGCGCCGTTTGGCCCCGCTTCTTGACTCGCTTATCTCGCCCTCCCAGGCGGCTTTTATCAAGGGCCGTCAAATTGGCGATTGCTATGCGGTGGCGTCCGAAATTATTCACGCTTGGCACAAGAGCGGCACTAGGGGTATCATGTGGAAGATCGATTTTTCTAAAGCTTATGACTCTATTGATTGGCGTTTTCTATGGGCTGTCCTTAAGAGGCGGGGATTCCCCCCGTTGTGGATTTCTTGGGTACGTCGGTGTGTTTCCACGGCGTCTTTGTCGGTTTTGCTCAATGGACGTTTGGCGGGGGGTTTCTTCCAGCCCCGCCGGGGTATTCGGCAGGGTTGCCCCCTTGCCCCCTTGCTCTTCGTCTTGGCTGCGGACGTCCTCTCCACAATGGTTAATAATGTGGTCGCTGCTGGTCTGACCCGTGGTTGCTCGTTGGGGCCCTTTTCTGTGCCGATTATTCAGTTCGCGGATGATACAATCTGTTTTATCGAAGGTGACGCGTCGAATATGGCGGGTATGGCGATCACCTTGGAGCTCTTCAGTGAGGCTTCTGGACTTCACATCAATTACAATAAGTCCTCCTTGGTCCCCTTCTCTCTTTCCTCGGCGGAGGTTGATGCTTGCTCGAGGATCTTGCGCTGTACGGTGGGTGCTCTTCCCATGGACTATCTTGGTCTTCCATTGTCTATCGGCCGGGCTCGCTTAAGGGATTGGCAGCCGCTGTTGGATCGTATGGCTGCCCGCTTGGCTGGTTGGCGTGCCGCTCTCCTCTCTCGGGGCGGGCGCCTGGTTCTCCTCAAATCGATCCTCTCTTCTCTGCCTATTTACTTC
Organism: Ottelia alismoides; assembly: GCA_037367405.1. Lineage (NCBI taxonomy): Eukaryota > Viridiplantae > Streptophyta > Magnoliopsida > Alismatales > Hydrocharitaceae > Ottelia > Ottelia alismoides. The sequence continues at coordinate 442,530 of JAZKJV010009784.1, forward strand.
CTTTCTGTGAAGGGGATGCCTAAGGGGATTCGTCGACGCTTGGATACTTATATGCGGTCTTTCCTTTGGGGCAAGAAGGGTTCTGTGCGTAGCGGCGTTCCCTTGGTTGCTTGGGATGATGTCACTCGGCCTAAGAGGGAGGGAGGGTTGGCGGTGAGGAGATTGGCTATCGTCAACGAGGCTTTTCTTCTTAAATGGGTCTCTCGTCTCTGTGGGCCGGAGGATAATTTGTTGCTTAACTTCTTAAGGATGGTTGTTGGTTTTGACCGTCGGCTAGTGCTGGATTCGGATGGCTGCTTTTTGGCTTCCTCCTCTCACTTCTCGCGTGCTATTGGTCTCGCTCTGGCCAGCAACCGTGGTCGTTTTGTCATGAAGTTGGGCGATGGCTCCCTCACTCATTTTTGGGGCGATGATTGGACTGGTAGGGGGCCTCTTAAGGATAATTTCCCTCGGTTGTTCGCGTTGGCTGCTGACCCGGACGCGAGGGTAGCTTCTTATTGGGATGGTGCTGCTTGGGGGCCTTCCTTTGTGGCCAACCTTTCTGATCAACGGCAACTTGAGTTTATGGCCCTTCTGGAGATTCTGGCGGTCTCGCCCTCGCCTTCGGTGGGCCGTGATCACCTTTGCTGGAAGGATGGCCCTTTCTCTGTTCGTGCTGCTTACAGGGCCCTTCTCCCGGCCTTGGTTGGGGGTGATGATTTGCTAATCCGGGATTGCCAATTCTTTTGGGGTCTCCGGGTTCCTGAGCGGATTGGCATCTTCCTCTGGTTATTCCGTCGTGGGCGTCTACTCACTCGTATCAGGTGTGCTGCTATCTTCCCTTTAGCTGTGCCTACTTGTGGTCTGTGCAACCTGGAGGATGAGACTATCGACCACCTATTCTTTGGTTGCGGCTCTTCGCGTGCCATTTGGGTGGATCTGCCTTGGCTTGACGTTACGGACGCCGCTTCATTCTGCGACTGCTTGGTTCGCTCGAGGGCTAGATGTAGGGTCGACATTCTCTCTGCTATCGCTCGGCTGTGGTGCATTTGGACTTCTAGGAATGAGGCGCTGTTTTCTGGTCAGAGATTCTATTTGGAAAATGTCCTAATTTCTGCTTCTCGGTTGGTCCGTGACTGGTCAGTTGTTTAATTGTTATTTTGTGTTTTGTCGGGGCATTGGTTTGGAGGTCCAGTCCGACTATGGTCACGCTCTTTTATTTCCCTTCTACCATTTGTATTCTCCCACTGTAAGTCTCTTTCTTTCCTTTATTTTCTATTAATAAATTTGGGGTGGGCACCGTCGAGTGCGCCCCCCGTTTTTGGAGTTTAAAAAAAAAAGAACAATCTTGGTACAAATGCTGACCTTCTAGCAACTGTACAACTTATGGTGGAGAAGCTTGTCGAGGACGAGAAGGCATAGGCCTCGTGCATGAATGAGGTAATATTGATTGTATAATGTACAATCTATAGTCGCCTACAGTGAGTTTAAAATTATCTTGAGGCATAAAGTTACGAACCATGTTATGAGTTATGACTTAAAGTTTTGATTAATGTGCAGATTAAATACTTTAGGGATGCCTTGGGTTCTTTCGGTAGAGTAACCGCGGTTAATGGATGCGACCGTACTCTTCTTGGTAAGGACTAAGTCTACTGATTGTGATGTGTAACAATTTGACTATTATTGATTGCTCTCTTTTGGATTTTCCGCACCCGAATGGTGGATATTGTATGGGATGGGAGCTCCCAACCTAAGGAAGTGGCAGTGAAAGTATTGTCCCAAATAACATCTGGCGGTGGTTGTGAGAGAAATTGGAGCACATTCAACTTGATCCATTCGAAGAAACGGAACAAGTTGGGAGAACGACTCTGCGATCTTGTTTTTGTGCACTACAACTTGAGGTTGAAGATGAAACATGCAAGAGAGGGGCATGAGAAAGAGGACTACATAGACCCCATCCATCTTGCATATATTTTTAAGATGCACGACGACGATGCATGTGAAGATGTTCTGCAGAGGTGGTTGGATTCCAACAATGCTCCATTGCTCGATCAACCAGGAGACAGGCTGAATCAGAACATAAGCCAACAAATGGGAGCAGATGTTGGTGACTACATGGCTACATCTGGCCGAATCACGGACCCTCTTAGAGGGGTGGAGCTTGATGCGATTGTGGACGACATTCTCTCCACTGGATCAAAATCCAAATCGAAATCAAAGGACGATAGTGGGAGCGATGATGATGATGCTGTTGGTAGTCGTGGTGGATCATGTGATGGGAAGACATATTCAGGGGGGTCAGGGTCTGCAGGGGGTGGTCGTGGACCACATGATGATATAAGATTCGAGTCAGGGCGAGAACACTTGGAACGACGTGGAAATATACATGGGCAGTTTGTCCCAAGTCCAAGTCCGAGACCTATGGATTACGATGCATATGGACGATGTGGCCATCATCCTACAGGTAGCTAAATGGGCGATTTGATATCATCTGTAGATTCGTTGAGTTGCATGGACATTGATAGCCCATATCATGGAGGAACACCCAGTCCCATGGACGGATATGGAACCTCACAAGATGAAAGATCATTTCGCGTCTTCCGTGAATATTTTCTTGCTCCACCTGGACCTCCTCCTCCTCAGGTAATACTCCTCCATCTTATGGATATGGTAGCAACAATGGGTATGGAGGATATAACAGCTACAACGGTGAGAACTACCAAGGTAGCCAACCCGAGTAGAGCCAGGGCAACTTCTTTGGTAGTGACAGTTTTGTTTTCTTCCCTGAGTACTACGCTCCTCTTCCAGATCCTCCTCCTCTACAGAGATCTTCTCCTACTCCGTCGTCGTCATCCCGAGGATCTCAAGCTAGTACTTCGTAGCTTCGACGTGCACTTCGTGACACTGGATCTAGCAATGCTTATCCTTGACTCGGGATACTCATAGGGATTGATGACCATCAATACATGCGGTATATCATGGATTATAAGGCCATGTACCCGTACATGACATGGGAAAACTATTCCGAGTTCATTGATTCCGCAATCCGTTATGAGAGACAACATGGTTGGTTGGCCGATTTAGATCTGCCGCGGAATTCTTGGTTTTAGGTCATCTATTTTACAATGTTAAATTCATTTGATATTTTTCATAGATAAATCTTTATGTCAAACAATGATTGTCTCGTTATATATTCCATTCGATATGACCGATATGTGCTGTTTAAGCCTTTAAGGATCATAGTCCTCATAAATTATTTGTGTGTTATGAAGTGTATATTTTTAGTATTTCATGTTATTAACTTATAATAACTTGAATGAAATCCATTTTCAATATTTATAAAGAATCAACATTAAGTCATTAACATCGAGATGACCGATATGTGCAATACCGATATGTGCGATATATGGTCTATAAATGGATCGATATGTGTGATATAGGTGTGTATTTGTACGTTATTTATTGTTTTAATATCTTGATTTACTTAATTTCTGAAAAAAATGCCAAAAAATGGCTTTTTTGAGCCATTTTTGACATTTCCGCCGATATCATTGACATATCCTGATATATCCATTTCTGGGCGGACCGAAACGATATGATATCGATACGGCCTTTCATGTACAAAACTTCATAAGCTTTTGACTTAGCATCGCTTGCATTCTTTCTTGCTTCCTTCTTTGCTATTTTGTAGTTTGTGACAGTTTCCTCTGTTCTATCTTTAGACATGCCTTCAGAGCTTGCTCTTTTTATTTTAAGCTTCTCTTGCATCCCTCTAGTCCACCGCCAAGCCTGCTTTTGGCCTGAAGCTCCTCTCTTTGACTCACATAGCATCTCTTTGGCTAATCTTTAGATACAAAATATGCTATTGCCTCCTTCATCTCATTTGACCTTCCGTTACATTCCAATATTAGTCTTATAAAACCTTCTTCCTGAAGCTTGATTGCTTCGAGTGAAGATTCTGTCATCTAGTTCTAATAATTTTGGAAACCTTCTTTTTCTTTACCGACCATTTTATTTGCACATCCATGACTAACAAGCGATGTTGAGTTGTCAAACTCTCTCCTGGAATTACTTTGCAGTCTTTGCAATATAATCGATCTCTTCCCCTCAACGCAAAGTATTCTATTTGTGTTTTAGTCATGCACTCTTATAAGTAATTAAACGCTCCTCCCTCTTCTTAAAGAGAGTGCTTTCTATGAGAAGATCATAAGTTGTTACAAAATCCATAATGACTTTGCCCTCTCTATTTCTATCTCTGAAGCCATGACCTCTATGGACACTAGCATACCCTGAAGTATCCTTTCCCACATGTCCGTTAAGATCTCTACCTAGGCAAATCTTCTCTCTTTGTAGGATTACTTGCATAATCTTATCCAAATCCTTCCAAAAAGCTTGACTTCAAAATATATGTGATTCCTTGCATAATCATATTGTCTCTCCTTGCAGATAGGAAAAGCAAAAACATAAAAATATAATGTGATGTAATTTTGACTTCAAAAAAGTATAATGTGATGTAATACATGAGGAACCTTCTGGCCCTCTCCACGGATGGAAGGACTGGACAAACACAAATGACTAGTGTTTTTCCATTACCTTAACAAGGGAAGAGTACAATCACACTATATGAACTATAAATGATATATGAATCATTTCTCTCATCCACTTGGATATTGTATATATCTTCTTAAAATACTTTTGTCAGATGGTTATTGTTGCACTTCACATAGCTGTTAAGATGTTCTCATCATGTAGATAACATTTATTGTTCCACTTCACATCGCCGTTAAGATGTTCTCATCATTTAGATAACATTTATTTGAAGTGTGCTTGCTATTAGGTCTTACGTGGGAAGGAGCGACGTTGGTGGCGAGCGAAGGATGTTCGCTCCTCGCGGCTGGAGGTGCATGGGGACCAAGCCGGCAGCAGCGGGGGTGGTGAGGGTGGCGAGAAGCGTGGAGGCGGGTCAGGCGATGCGATGGGGCTCAGGGTTGGGGAGTGGGTGAAGGTTACGCATGCAAAGGTAGGGAAGCGGTGCTTCCGATGTGGAGTGCGAGGTCATCTCGCTTCTGCTTGCTGAGTGCCACCCCGGTGCTTTCGTTGTGGTAAGGTGGGGCATCGCATGTCTTCATGCTGGACTACTCGAGACTTTGGTGATAACAGGAACAACATGGGGCCGCATCGCTCGGAGCCGTGTTGACGGTTCTCAAGGTTTCAGGGATTCTCGTTCGTTTGCGCAGGTTGTTCGTGCTCGTGGCGCAATGGCGGAGGTGATGGCTGTCGGGCTCGCACCTGTGGGGGGGGGGGCGCTCTTATTCGCGGTGGTCCTGACGTCGGGTGTGGATCGGGGGTTCCCCCCGTCCTGGCGTTACCTGTGCCTGGGAACTTGGAGGTTGGTGCAGTGGAGCGTGGGGAGCGTTTGCATGAGGAGTTGGTGGAAGGGGTGGCGCTACAAGGGGAGCGGTTGCATGGGTTCACGCCTCAGCAGGGGACACATTATGCTCTTACGGAGCACCTGATAGCTGTGGGAGTCATGCAAAGGCCTGACGTCGGCTGGGAGGCGATTCGTGCTGCCACCCTCGGCTTCTTGGGCGCCGACTTCAGCGGGGACTTCATCATCTTGGACGCCTCTAGATGTTGTGTTCGTGGGCTATCCCCGGAGCAACGGGAGAGCCTCCTTCGCCATTCCGGTGTTGCGAACGTTCGGTGGCGACGGTTGCGAGTTGCGGATGGTGCGGTCTCTCGGTCGGAGGTCTGCGTGGCGGAAGTGCGGGGGGTGCCATTTCTTTCCCGCACGGTGCATGCCCTTTCCAATGTTGTTAGTCGCTGGGGGCAAGTCTTGGCTGTTCTCGACGATGGCGTTGCGCCGGGCGCAGATTGGACGTGTGCGCGGTTCCTTCTCGAGTGCTCTCCGACGTTTCTCAAGTCTATGGTTGGCAAGGTTATCTTTGAGAGTATGACTCTTGGCCGCTGGACCTTCAAGTTGGAATTCCTTTTCATATCGCCGGAGGCGGCGCCGGATCCTTCACCGTCTTCCCCGGTCGCGCGCGGTGGCGGCTCGGACTTTGGACCAGGGCTCGACGGTTCGCCTTCTTCTCGCCACGTGTCCATCCTCAGGGGAGGTTACGAAGCGTCGCCTGGTGAGTGCAGTTCCCCTGGGATGTCGTCAGAGCCCCCTTGGGACGCGTGCGCGGATCATGATTGTCGCGATTTGGTGGCATTGGACTGTATCGAGGTTGATACGCATTCCATAATTCCTTCTCTTCTGTCGGCGGATTCATTGGAACTGGATTTCTCAAGGCGCGTGACAAGGCTCTCTTTGCAACCCCTACTCGGATCTGTTCCTATCGGTTCGTGGGCCCCTTTACGGGTTCATCCCGATCCGCTTCTACTATCGGAGCCTCTTTCTTGGACAACCAACTATCTCTATCCCAAGCCCATTGCTTTGGTGGCTTCGTCTTCGATGGCCCATCTAGAGGAAATTATATCGCCCCCTCTCATGCAGCCGACTCTCTCCGTGTCTTCCCATGGGTCTCCATCTGCTCCGTCGACGCCTGATGTTACTCCTCCGATTCTCTCCCCCATCTCCCAGGGGACTCCATCGGCTCAGGCTACGCCAACTGGTGGAGGGACTTCTGGGGAGTCTTTTGGCGGCGTTTTGGTACTTTCTTCGGGGAGAGCTAGCGTCTCCATAGCTGCGGGGAGCTCCCCCCCTCTCGATTTGGTAAGACCTACAGTAGACGAGTTCACTCACGCCTTGGGGATCCATTGCTTTCTTCTTGTCAGACGTTGTGCGAGGCGGTGGCGGAGGCGGCATGCCTCTCTCTAATTGGGCGACGCTCTCTTGGTGCTTAATGAAGATATTATCCTTGAATGTTCGTGGTCTCGGGGACCCGGATCGGAGGCGCGATTTGGGGTCGCGTATTTCCGAGTGGGAATGCGACATTGCATTTATTCAAGAAATGAAGTTGTCGGCGGTGGATGAAACTATATGGAGGTCCTTCGGTGCTGGGACTATGCATGCCTTTCGCTCTCTGGACGCGGTTGGCGCGGCGGGAGGGATCATTTTGGCTTGGCGCTCGCAGTGATTTCACCAAGTTATATTTTGCGATCAACCCACTATTTATTAATGTGTATGTATAATGTATGCATGTACTTGCATATGTGTGTGTATGTATTAAATATTTGTGTTTATGTGTATTTGTATGTATGTGTATATGTATGTGTATATATTTGCATACATGTGTATGTGCTTATATATAAGTATGCTTACATGCCTATGTATACATGTGTGTTTTGTCTATTTATATGTATATATATATGTATTTATAATACTTCAAGCTAATATATATAGAGAAGAGTATATACTTTTTAGTCAAAAAGAGTATGTAATATTTAGAACTAAAACATGAATGTACATGTATACACATATGAAATAGAAGTGTGTGTAAATTACATATACATGTGTGTGCATATGTATATGTATGTGTGTTAATGATACTTAGAACTAATATATATCTAATATAAAAACATAAACATGGATAAAAATCACACAAAGTCGGCAAAAGCCATACTTTTGCCTTAGGCGCTCAAGGCGAGCGCCTTGAGCCTCAAGCCAGGCGATCGCCTGAGCGGCGCCTGAGGCAAAACGCCTCGCCTGGAAGGAGGCAAGGCGCTAGGGCCCCGCCTCGCCTCGCCTGGGAGCCTAGGCGAGCGCCCGGAGGGCTTTTGACAACACTGGGCGCTCGTCGAGGTTCTCCTTCTCCTCTATGCGGGTTGGGAGACACTCTATGTCTGTGGTTTTATCTAGGACTGACTCAAACGCTTCTGTGTCATTCACTTGTATTTACGCGCCTATCTGCCATGTCACTCGACGGGAACTTTGGGAGGATTTACGTGAGGAGGCCTATGCTTTTGCGGATACTCCCTGGCTTCTGGGGGGCGACTTTAATGTCACCTTGCTCTCTCATGACCGTCCTCGTGGCCGCGGGGGGCAGGACCCGGGCTCTTCTGAGTTTATAGAGTTCATTCGGGATTTGGCATTGGAGGGGCTGGTGCCCAATGACATTACCTATACTTGGAGGAATAACGTATCCAGATCGCGGATTGATAGATTTTTGGCGAATGTCTGCTTGATGGAGGCCTTTCCGTTATGCGCGGTGTCCTCTTGACCGCGATCTTTCTCTGACCACATCCCCATTATTTGGGATTCTGGGGAAGATCTTCGTCCTAGGGGGCTCTTCCGTTATGAGAGGTGTTGGCTGCTGGAGCCAAGCTTCACGGACCTGGTGAGGAACCATGGGGCCCAGACCACGTATGTGGGTAGTGCTGCCCGCCGCTTTGATCACAAAATCACATCTCTCAGAAAACTTTTGGCGTCCTTTAAAAAGGAATCTCGCCTGCCACGTATTGTGGCTCGTAAGGAGGATGACGATGTAATTATGCGATTGGATCGTGTGGAAAACTAGAGGGATTTACAACCGGCGGAGTTGGCTGAGCGTGCTGCGGCTGTTGATTTGGTTAGGGCAGAGGACAGGAAGAGGACGATTGAATGGCGCCAGCGTTCGCGGTTGCGGTGGATCAAGGAAGGTGATGCGAATACTGCATTTTTTCACAGGGTTGCCAGTGGGAGACGGCGATCCAATTGTATTTCTTCTCTTATGGTCAATGGCTCCCTCATTCAGGGGGAGAAGGAATTGGGCGATGCTCTTGGGGCACATTTTAAAGGTGCTTTTGGGCGCCACGCTATGCGGTCGTGCCGGTGGTCTGGGCGTGGGGCTCCCACCCTCTCAACGTCGGATGCGGTGGCACTTATCAGACCATTCACTATGGAGGAGCTCAAGGGGGCCGTCTGGGATCTCAACATGGACGCTGCCCCGGGACCTGATGGGTTCCCCGTGGCATTTTTCCGTGACTTCTGGGACGTGGTCGCTAATGATGTTATGGACGTTGCGCACGAGTTTTGTGTTGGAAACCGTGGATTTGACAAAGTCAACAGGGCTCTTATTGTTCTAATTCCGAAGTCTTCTTCGGCCAATCGCATTGAGGACTTTCGTCCGATATCTATTTCCAATGGCATCTATTTGATAATAGCTAAGGTTCTGGCCAGGAGGCTGGCGCCCCTTCTCGACGCGCTCATCTCGCCTTCACAGGCCGCATTTGTTAGAGGGAGGCAAATTACCGATTGCTTTGCGGTGGTTTCTGAGATTATCGAGGCTTGGAGAAAGAATTCTACGAAGGGGATTCTATGGAAGATTGACTATGTTAAGGCCTATGATTGCCTTGATTGGCGCTTCTTATGGTCGGTTCTTAAGAGGAGGGGTTTCTCACCGGCTTGGGTCTCTTGGGTGCGGCGTTGTGTGACCACGGCCTCCCTTTCCGTTCTTCTCAATGGGTGCCCGGTTGGGGGCTTCTTTCAGCCAAGGAGGGGGGTGCGGCAGGGGTGTCCCCTCGCTCCACTTCTCTTCGTATTGGCCGTTGATGTATTGCCTCGAATGATTGATGGTGTGGCTGCGGCGAGTCTCACTCGCAGATGCTCTATTGGGCCCCTTCATGTTCCACTTATTCAGTTTGCTGACGACACTATCTGCTTTATCGAGGGTGGTACCTCCGACGTCTCCGGTATGGCTACTACCTTTCAACTCTTCAGCGAGGTTTCGGGCCTTCTCATCAACGGGAATAAGTCCAAGGTGGTTCCTTTCGCTATGCCACACGAGGAGATCTTGGAATGTGGCCGGCTGCTGGGCTCTTCCCCTGGCGGGCTCCCAATTGATTATCTTGGCTTGCCTTTGACTGTGGGCCGCGCCCGGATTCGCGATTGGAAGTTGGTGGTGGAGAAGATGGAGGCTCGCTTGACCGGGTGGCGCGCGGCTCTTCTATCCAGGGGCGGTAGGTTGGTTTTACTCAAATCCATGTTATCATCAATCCCAATCTATTTCCTATCTGTACGTGGTATGCCTAAGGGGATTCGAGTGAGGTTGGAAAAGTGTATGCGGGGCTTCCTTTGGGGAAGGAAGGGGGAAGGGAGAAGGAGGGTGCATTTGGTGGGGTGGGTTGATGTTACGCGGCCTAAGCGCGGGGGGGGGGGGGGCTTGGGTGTGAGGCGTGTGGACGTGGTGAATGAAGCCCTTTTGCTAAAATGGGCTGCAAGGGTTCGGCGGCGGGAGGAAAATTTCATGTTGAATATTCTGAGGGAGGCATTGGGGGTGGAGATGATCTCGGCTTCTTGGGGGAGACTCCCCGTTCAAACTTCTACTTTCTGGCGTGGTGTGATATGTGCTCTACAGTGCAACAGATCACTCTTCAAACCTATGCTCGGCATGGGGAATTCGTTTCGTTTTTGGACCGATGATTGGACGGGGAGGGGTGCTCTCAAGGATTTATACCCTCGTTTGTACGCTTTGGTGGACGACAAAGACGTTACCGTGGCCTCCTGTTGGGATGAGGGCTGTTGGTGCCCTATGATTGCTGATAATTTATCGGATCAACGTTTGGACGACTTCATTTCCTTGTTGGCTACCCTTCGCGGGCGCTTTTTAGCCCACTGAGGGTCGTGACCATTTGGCTTGGAAGGATGGCATGTTCTCTACCACGAAGGCATACCAGGCTCTTCTTACTCCCACTGTGGGGGATGGCATTACTTTTTTGCGTGATTGTAGATTCTTGTGGGGACTCAAGCTTCCGTAGCGCATTGGCATATTCCTCTGGCTGCTGCGACGAGGTAGACTCTTAACTCGCGATCGTTGTGCAATTATGTTTCCCAATGTTACGCCCAATTGTGGTCTCTGCGACACGGAGAGGGAAACCATCGAGCACCTCTTCTTCGTGTGGCCGTGTTCGTGCTCTTTGGGAAGACCTGGGCTGGATCACTATCTCGACATTTGCTTCTTTCTGCGAGAGCCTGGTGAATTCCAGGGGCAGGACTAGGAGGGAATTGCTGGACCCGATTGCATGCTTGTGGAGCATTTGGTTGGGAAGGAACGAAGCCTTATTTGCTAGGCAGCGGTTCTACATGGAGAATATATATATTTTGGCGACGCGTTTTGTTGTTGATTGGTCTTCTGGGTAGCGTGATTTGTATATGGCAGGGGGTATCTGATCTTGGATGCCGCCCGGGGTATAGTTTTGGGCTTCTGGTTTTCTTTTTCTTGTAAATACTTTTTAATTTTCTTTTTAAATACATTGGGGCGAACACCATTGAGTGTATCCCCCTTTTTGGAGCATCAAAAAAAAGTGTGCTTGCTATTACATATCAATGATGCCATCTTAAAGTGTTTTTGCATGCTTGAAAGAGAACAAAGATTACTTTTAATACACGCGACACAATGAAAAACATAGCATAATCAATTACTGTATTTAGGAATGGCTAGCATAATCAATTGCCCTATTTAGCAATGTCAGTCTTTTGTGGTTCCTAAAACTGGTGTTTTGCTTTAAATTTGTTCTTGGTCTCGTTTTACTTTCAGATGGCAGTGGCCAACAAAGTAATTCTAAGCTAGAAACATGTCCTTCTTGCAGAGGCTCTGGAAGAGTAAGCACAATTGATAATTTCCAGTGACATATAATCTATCATTTACCTTCTTTTCTTGCTGTTCTTGACTTATGCCTCTCTATTTCTACTACCTCTGTTATCATTCATTCAGGTTACTATGTTTCCTTTCACGTCAACTTGCAGTTCATGCCATGGTCTTGGAAAGGTTATTAAGGTATGCTACCTGCAAAGTAGCAACTCTTCTCTTTATAATATGATTATTCGACATCTATTTGATTTTGCTCCTTTAAAAAAATCTATCTAATTTTGCATAAAGGTGTATTGTTCAGCATGCGGAGGATCTGGAGTAGTAGATGGAACCAAGGAAGTGGATGTAACCATCCCTGCAGGTGATTTAAATATTTCATTGTACAATTTGCAACAATTTTATTTTTTGAAGAAAAAACCATTTTTTAACAAATTGTTAGCATATACAATGGCGGTTACAAGAATAAGACTCATCATGATCCTTGACATGTTAAAATGTATTCTCTGTATATTATCTTTCTCGGCAAAATACTACCACATTTCGTGCCTCCCAAATTGCCTGTGACAGAGAAAATGATTTTCTACAACCCTACTGTGAAAAACACACACACATCTGGGAGATGTCGAGATGCCCTTTGCACTTGTTGAGTCATTTCGAAGATGCTTTGGACCAACACCTCCCTAAATCTGAGGCATATGACAATCCACGTCCTTAAGGTTGTTTAGATCAAGGTTATAAAAACATAAGGTGGATTGAGGTGGTTTTCCGTCATTGAGGTGAGGCATAAACCCTGACATGCTCGTGGTGTGAGCCTTAGTAGATAGAAAATACAGACAAAACTACAATTAGACATAACATTACTATCATAGAATCTAAATTGAAAACCCACATTGAACACACATTATATGCCGTATTAACCGTATATGTAATGAACTTTGTTGAGATGCCTTGAGTCATAACTCGGTTTTTTAACTTGACACATTGCAAAGCTCATCATGCAACCTTCTCCGTACGACACAATATGGCTAATGCATATTATCTGACCAATATATATGATTTACATACAACATACAATAGTATTATATATTTTTCGTAGCTAACATATATGACTTATATACGATATGCTGTATAATATATATTGTGCGATTAACATATATGACTAAAATAGAACATGTTTTATGATATATATATATATATATATAATTGACATACACATTTTCCTAAAAAATAGACGGACATACAATTTGATAGACATACAATATGTATATATGAGTATATTAAGTTGTTAATACTTAATATAATACTCAAGATATTATAATATCTATGCATAATAATTATTTGAATGCGTATCCACTTAAATGGTCTGGTGGTAGAGCAGTGTGCCTACCACCCAAAAGACCAGTTTCAAATCCCCCCTTGTGGGCTTGCGTTAGGTCGTCGACAACCAACGTAAAAAGTAATTGAATCTTTCAACATGAATTTGAGCAAGAATCCGTGCAGCCGACCCTACTTATAGTGGGAGAAGGCTTCACCATTTTTTATAATAAATTTTTAAATGCATAACTACATTATAGCCTGAAGTGGCACCTCATGAGCGCCTCATTGCCTTGAGGAATGCCTAAAGTACCTGAGCCGCATGCCTTGATTGGATTGCTTAGAGGTATAGCCTCGAGTAAGGCCCTAAATGTCGGTTTCGGTCACCATTTCGGTATCGACCAAAACAGAATTTCGGTGGAGTTTCGACCGGAATTTCAGTCATTTCGGTCATTTTTTGTACTAGGACCCCCATATTTCGGTCATTTCGGTTGAATTTCGATTTCGATTGGATATCGATATTCGATAGAAATTCGACCGAATTTCGCTGAAATTTGAGGCCATGGCCTTGAGGAATTTCCCTTAGAATATTGCCATGTGGCACACACCTTAACTCATCGAGGCACACACCTTAACACATCAAGGCACGCTTTTAAATCCATGGTTTAAATATCTCAGACATGTTTTTTACAACAACCTTACCTTAAAGAGATCCTTAACATGTAGAATTACATTTTTTATGTAGAAGCGCTCGTGTTTGAATATTACCGCATTGCATGCCACTCAAGTCGTCCAAAGAGCAATAAAGGGTTGTAAGGAGCCGACCACAGAGATGGGACATATGTAGTTGATTGACATCTAGAAGCTTGTCGTAGTTGTCATATCCACCCAATAAAATGTCAAACTATTCCATACCTCCCTAGAATTCAAGCACAAGAAAAGCTAGTGTACCAAGTCTTGTAGTTACTTCAGACATATCGGGCATGTAACATCATGAATGCGAGTCAACCCCATCTTATGCTTTTTGTCAAAACACAACCCTCCTCTCAATCACAAGAAGGCCTTCCCTTGAAGTGGAATGTTGGAGTTTAAGATCATTTTGTAGTATTTAATCAATTACCATGTTTTGCATCAAGTGGTGATAAAAAGTCTTGTACACCTTCATCGAGAAGGAGCCATCATGCCATGTCTAGTAATTAAGACCTTTAGGTAGGGACCCATGTTCCCTTTTGACCATGCATTTGCCATAGTCAAGTCTTGGTCAACCTCCAATGCGAAAAGCCTTGTAAATCAATCATTTAGAGGGCCCTCCTTAATCCAATCATCATTCTAGAGCCTAAATGAAGTACCACTCCCTAATTTTGTTCTAAAATGACTTGATGTTTTGGTAACACCGTGCATATCCCATGCCAAAAGATGGAAGGATATCTAGTGGTCTCTACCATAGGAAATCGGCTTGAGTCAACCCTATATAATGATCGTACTAGGCAACATCAGAAGTCATTATCCCTTCCCTAGATCCTTAGCATCCGCTTTTATAGCAATGCCTAATCTATCTCCTTGAGGCAAAGAACAGTTAGGCTCTCGATGTTCGTAAGTAGTGTCATTGTTCTCCAATTTGCTAGAGGGGTTATGTTGTTTTCATCTAGAATCCTGATGATGTATATGATGAAACATATAACAACAAATTAGTGTAAAATAAGAATGTTTATTCGTTCGATTTTGTTCAATTAGGTTTTTCCATCCATTTAATTAGAAATTCATTAAATTAGGGTCAAGTTAATTTTAGTTACGATCAGTTGATTCCTTTCCAATTTTATTTCCAATTAAATAACGAGATCACATGTGATCTCGAATCAATTAATTAAATAGCTAGATCAATTAGTTAGACGATTTGAAATAATTAGAGTCCAATTAAGGTATATTAGGATTTGAATTTTATTCTATTTCTGTTTATCTAATCTCACCCCTCTCTATAAAGGAGATGGTATCCCTTTATTTAAACCGTTGAAGTTAAATCAAAATCAGAGTTTACCATTTATCTCTCTCCCCCTTCTCTCTTCTCCCTCCAAGTGATCTCCATGCTTCTTTTCTCCAAATCCTCGCATCCGACGAGTTTTCTCTCCTTCCACCCTCCAATTTCTTCCATCAAATATTTTCCGCTATTAAAATTTTTATTTTAATTGTTGCCAAAATTTTGCATGCATCGATTAGTATCAAAGCATGGCTTGCATATCATGATCTGACGATCTTTCTTGATCTTGTTCAACGAACCATGCATAGCATGTTGAGGTTAAAACATTATCCACTATGCTCTAGGTTTGTGCGGATATACCAACTTTGGCGAGAGAAATGCGATATCCATTGAACATGGGATCTCTAACGCAACAAGTAGAGGAGAACACCGCTAAAATCACTGCCAAGAAAGTCATCAAGTCACCACCTCTCATTCTCCAACCCCTACCTCGATGCTATGGGTTAGCTACCCCACCATCCAAATCCCTTGGCCAACTTCACCATGCCCCTACCTGCCTCCCTCCAGCAGCACTGCTTCTTCGGTGACACCTTCCAATCTAATTCTAGGCCCCTCTCCATCGCCCCCAAACTTTGGGCTGCACCACCACTACCCGTGGTACCAAACCCAGCACCCCCACCACCTTCATTACCTTAACATCACCCCACGACTAGCTGCCACCACTCCTAACTCACCTTGCCATCACCGACGTTGTGACCTAGCCCATCACTCTCACCCTTCACTTGCCACGCACCCCCGCACATGGTGTTCCTACGTCGCCATTTCTCCACCTTACACATTGCCAACTTTATAGCCGCCACCGGCTCCTACATCGTCGTCGCTTGGGTTACGAGAAGCCCCACCTGTGCCTCCATTTCCGTGGATTTCATCACCGCCATATTTGGATTTGGATGCCCCAAGCCCTAACAGGAGGAAAGGATATGCCCCTTTCAGCAACTTTCTTAGCAAGAGAAGAGATGTAAATATTTTTGGGAAAGTTTACAAGGGTACCCCTAAATAAAAAACTCTTTATAAAAGGGTTAAACTTGATTGAAAGCTGAAAGAAATAGTTTACATAGTGAGAGGGTACACAATTTGCACCTAAGCCGCACTTTTCTGAGGAACTACAAAATGAATATAGAAGGGGGAATATGATTAACCAGTTATGCGATCAAATTGAGATCAATTCCTCTTGCATGCATACATAAATTAAGCAATTCGTTAGGAGATGGATTTTTCAAAGCAACAAAGAGCTGATGCAGCGTGGAACAAAAAATCAGGGTAATATTCAAATGTTTATCCATTCGATTTTGTTCAATTAGGTTTTCTATCCATTTAATTAGAGTTTAATTAATTTAGGGTCAAGTTCAATTTACTTACGGTTAATTGAATCTGTTGCAATTTTAATTCTAATTAAAGAATGAGATCGTATACGATTATGTATCAATTGGTTAAATAGTTAGATTAATTAGTTAGTCAATTAGCGATAATTAGAGTCTAATTAAGGCATATTAGGATTTGAATTTTATTCTATTTCTACTTATTCAATCTCGCCCTCCTATATAGACGGAGTGGCAGCCTTTGTTTTAAACAGTTGAAGCTAAATCAAAATCAGAGTTTACTCCATTTATCTTTCTCCCACTTCTCTCTTCTCCCTCCATACGATCCCTACGCTTCTTTTCTCCAAATCAATCGCATCCGGCAAGTTTTCTCTCCTTCCACCCTCCGATTTCTTTCACCAAATATTTTCCACCATAAAAATTTAATTCTCAACGTTGCAAATATATGTTTGCATCAATATATCTATGTCAACACCCAAATATACTTCAATAACCATCGACATAAATTATACCCAACGATATTTTGGACTTCTAGAATAATCTGCATTCTTGAGCTAGATCACTTGGGTTAAATACCATGGGAGCCTACAGTGCTCTATAAGCCTTCTCCAATGAGAAAGCCGTCCGCTAGAACTCTCACATCCTTTGCTTAGAGAAGGCACTCATGAAAAACGTTACGCAAATCCCCTCTACTAGTGCTTTTGCCATCGAGATGTTTTAAATTTTAATTTCTAGACAAATAAAAAATACTTGAAATGATCAATAGGAATTCCCTCCTCACTCTTTTGTCTAAAATTTGAAGAACTCATCGCTTCTCACAATCAACCTCGAGAATTGCAAGATCCTGATGGAATCACAGAACTCCTTGATAGAAGCTTTCAGGTGATCGAACTACTTTTAACTCCCATGGAAGACATGCATCGAGTGCAGAAATAAATTGTATAAATTGATAGAACAAATTTCACCATTTCTCTAAATTCTCATCATCTACCTTGCTAAGGGGACTTAGTTCAGTTGCTTGAATTTTTGGACAACTAGGCTCTATTCTTTTTCATATTTATCATTGTTCCCCAATCAACCATGTGGATAGCACCCCTTCATTCGTTAAAACTAGACAAAAAGAATTGCCCAACCGAGTTTCTAGATGTGAGAAAGAATTTCCTTAATCGAGATTCTAGACATGATAGCACCAACTAGTGCTAAACTTGTGGATTAAAGAACAATGGTATGGCCGACAAACAGATTTAATTATTACCAATCGTCCTCCTTTAAATCAAAATTTCCCATGTAGTTTCCTCTCAAGCATATTCACTAAAAGGAGCTAATCAGATAGCCTACTACAAGCCTGCAGTAAGCCCATACAAGTGAGTGGGAGGAATATACTGAGTATGCATAGCTCTGCTGCAAACAACAATCATCTCGTGTGAAAGATAGTACAAATGCAGATTTGGCTACATTGATCTGGAAACTTGAGTTCAACAACAACAACAAACAACTGGAAACTTGAGTTGTCTCCGAAAAAAATGCTATAAAATATTCTTGGCCGATGGCATCCCTTTCTTAATAAAAAATATTATGTTATCCATGTATTAAAGAACGGGGACATCGATAGCTGCATATATGTAACCTGATCATACCCTACATCCCTTGATGCAATACCGACAATTAACATACAACACGAGGCATGGGTATAAATATTACGCTTTCATTTTTGGAACATGTTAATAAAGGGATGCCTTGATATGCATTTTTTCTTTTATTTTTAGCTAAAAGATGCATATATTTACCAAAATAAAATAAGAAGAAAATACATATCAACCTATGAATCTTAATAATCAAGTATAAATGTATGTAATAAAATTGTTTATAAATATTATAGCTATTTTTAAAATTTAAAAATGTAAATATAAAAATAAAACTCCATTTTTTTATTATTTTTAAATAATTTGTAGCAATATAAGTATTCCTATCGCCATGCTGCACTTATTTGATTTCAGTAGTTGTAAAATGCAAGGTTTTAGAAAATTGGATCGGATGGTGAACTGGTCAATCTTCGGTTTGGTCCAACTGGGTTAGACCGTCGATCCAAACTGATTAGACCAATGATGATGTCATCTATCCTATCGACTCAAAATCAGGTCGGGCTTAATCTTAATTTTCTGGTTCGATCGGTCGAACCAGTTTTTTGAACCGATAAAACCGGATACATGTATGTAAGTATGCATGTATATATCAATGAAATAATCATTTAAAATGTCAATTCTTTCAATAGAATAACACGATCCTCTATTTCGAGTAAAACTCTACAAAATTTAACCAAATTTTCTAATATTATATATGAATACAATATTGCGATAATTTATGTACAATTGCTTCTAGAAAACTACTCTAAGAAGGTAGGGACACAACTGATATTCCAAAAAAGAGAGGGGAATAAGTGCAATTGCAGAAGTTTATAAGGGTACTATTGATAAATATCCTATTGTTTAATTATTTAAACATTTACTTTGAAAATTTACCAAACCATCAAAACTAGGTCAATCAGGGTCACATGGTCCGACGACCGGTTAGATCTAATTTTTTATTTTATTCCTTTTATTATAGTAACTACTTAAACCCCGGTAAAATATGATGTATATGTGGTGGGAAGAACACAAACATTTTATTGGCTATGCATATGAGTGAAATGCCTTGAACACATGCTGAGAAATATGATAATAAAAATTAGGAAGATGGAAGATAAAAAGTAAGGGCAAAAGACCAAGTCAAAACCGCAACAGTGAAAAAATAGCAAAACACGTATGAAAATATACGGTTTTGTGTGATTTATATCTTTTAATTTAAAATAAATAGTATTATTAATATTTTATTTTGGGATTTTTACCCACGAATCCTATAATCATTGTAAATTACTTTTTCGACCTTCTAAACATTGTTATTACTCCCTCGATCCCGTGAACTTTCTTCGTCTTACCCCACAGATCCTGGCGTTAATTTTATTTTTACTTGAGTCAATAACATGGGTACATGTAACAAGAGTAGAAATGGATGGTGGACCTTCCACCTCCTCATCTCCTTTTCCCTCTCCTCCTTCCTCCATTCTTCTTCTTCCTCCTCTTTCTTTTCTCGCTCTTCACTCCATCTCCATTCATCCACCAAATCACCAATTTTTTTCTATTTCATGGATAAATTATCCCTTACTATCACAAAAGTAATTTTTTTAGATTTTTTGGGACGATTTCTTAAACCGATTGATCACATATTCGGGGTTGCAAAACAAGTGCCTCACCCGTCCTCATCTGCTAGGAGCAGTTCCAACAAGTTACCCTCCTCAACCGCGATACACTATCTTTCCCGCCTCCTCTCTGACTCCCTCGACCTCTCCTGCAATGCCCTCGACCTCACAACGTTGTCTACGACGGCCTTAATCACCTCTGCCACCTTCTCCAGCCCCTCCGCATCATCCTCTAGGCACTCTCCTCTCGGCCCTCTTCGAGGGCCCCTCTGCCGCACCAAGCGCACACTCACCGAATTCATCATTGCCGCCCTCGACGACAAGGACTCCTCCTCCGCCCTCGTCTACCGCAACCGCTCATTCGGGCGTAACCGACGACCCCTCCCATTCCGGCCCCTACTCTCCATCCCTTCTCCTCCTCAACGGTTCCACCCCATCCTCATCCTCCCCTTCTAGGCCCTCCTCCACATCCGACCACCCCTCCCATTCCTGCCCCTACTCCAGCACCATCCCCTTTGCTGCCGCCCCTCTTCCGCCCCTTCCGTCCCATCTTCCTCCCAGCCATTCGAACCCCACTTCCTCCTCCAACCGCCCTCCCCTTCCAACCTCTTCTCTTCCGTCCCATCCTCATCATTCGACAACCCCTCCCTTTCTAGACCCTCTGTCATCGTCGTTGCCTCTCCTCCTCCACGAGCTACACCTACCCCACCTTTTCACCCATGAACTCCATCTCTTCGCCACTGCCTACCCTTCCACCCCTAACCTCCTTCCCCGACCCCGCAGGTTACAACTCCAGGTGATGGGAGAAGATGCAGTGCCTTCTTCTTCATCCATTCATTTTTTCTTCTTCTTTATTTTCTCTCTCCTAACTACATCTCCATCTGTGCACCAAATCATCAAATTGTATTTCCACAGATAAATCATCCATTCCGATCATAAATATGACTTTCCTGAATTTTTTGAGAAAATATCTTAGATCGATTAAGTTATCATTTACAGTTACCAAACAATTCAATGTTGCAACTTGCATTATGCAATCTCTTGGAGGAGGAGAATGAGCCAGAGGATGTGGGTTTTTTTCATGCTATGTCCATCTAAAATACACCGTGGTTTGAATAAACCATGATTTAGTTCAACTCATCGAGGACCAGACAAATGGAAGAGCATAAGTGATCATTGTGGAAGAGGTCAGAGCTTGAGCTGATATTCCCAAAAAGGGAGGGGTATAACTGATATTGCAATATCTCAGAGGGGCACAATTGATAAAAGTCCTAAAAATAAATATTAAAGTCTATGTATATATCAACTTTATCTAGTATGTATGTTGAATACAAGGTTCGAAATATCGATATCATTATCGTATCGGTCCGTCTGGAAAAGGATATATTGGGGATATATCGATATATATCGATTATCGACCATATCGGTGGAAATCTTGAAAATATTACAAAAAGCGAGTTTACGAATTGAGATCATCCTAGTTATTAAAAAACTAAATAACATAGATGTACACATTTATACGTAAGAATGATGTATATTTAGCACATTAATACACATTATATCACATATATCACTGGCTATTAGTGTTGATTGCTAACTGCTGAGATATATTCTGGACCCTTGGTTTTAACTTGATCAACATTAGACTTGTTTCATCTCTATTGACAAAGAGGGTGAAGTCCACCAATTGAAGAACCGTCGTATGGGTGCTTTTAAAAAATAGACCTCGAGGTGTTGAGGCATACACCTCAAGGAGTTTTTCCAAGAAAATCGCCTCGAGGCGCCGGCTCTAGCAACCTGAGGCATGCACCTTGAGGCGCCGCCTCGGGCTACTTTTTATATTTTATATTATTTTTATGATATCTTAAGTAATAATATTAAACTATTAACGATTTAATTTGTTATATACTCACATATATTTATTTTATATTTTAAAAATTGTGTTATCATTGACCTCCTCATCTTGAACTTGTACATTGACCTACCCACTCCATTCACCTAAATGTGCACGGTCACGTGAGGAAAGATGATATTTTCCTTTCTCAAGCTGACTTTCAATCACGTTGAAATTGAAATGAATGTACACAAGATCATTTAGCCTCTTTGTCTCCAACCGGCCTCTCTTCTTGGCATGGATCTGTAAACAAAATTATAAAAAATGTGACTATATCAATTATTAATTTACCACTAGTATTCCTATTAGATGGGTCAGTGGAGTCGTTATGAGTCAAACGTACTCCAGTTGCGTTCACACCCGGAGGATGCAGAAGTCAAGCTCAAGATCTTGATGGCCATGTCTTTCAAATATGGCGTGTCATCTTCATAATTATCTACTAATTAGCTAATAAAATGTATAATTGGTTAAGTCAATGAAATCAAAGATTATCCAAATGCCATTAATTGAAAATAATGCCTAAAATTCCTGGATCAAAATTTTTGTCATTTCTCATCCTCCGTCTCACGGCTAATGGCTTGCCAAATGTCCCACGATAATGTTTGTATTAAAAAGCTCCTTTGTGGCGATGTCATCTTATATGTCCAAATCTGGATAAAATCTTTCCATGCAATCCATAAAACCTCTCTTCATCACAATATCTGCATCACCACCACACTTAGTGTAGAAGAAGTATGGTTCGGAAAGTAAGCCGCTAGATGCAATAGAGTGTCATGCCTGTCCTTGGTCTTGGAGATAACAACGTCCACAAAAAACTTGTAATATGACTTCACGCTATTAAAAGCTACAATTATCTCTTTCTTTTCCTCTTCAAGACCTCCATAAACAAAGCCCGTGGATGGGCGTCGATCCGCATCAACCACACGCAATAGACGGATCAAAGTTGTAAAAATTTTGGTTGCAAGTGCGGTGTGGTTTCAAAAAGTAGCGCTGAAGGATATAGATGTTGCATGTTCTTCCTTTTCGGTCATGTATCATTTGCAGGTCCACTCATTTGACAAAAACGTCAACCTGCACTTGTCTTTTCTCTATAGAATGCTTTCAAGAGTGAGAAAAGTAGTATCACACCTCGTTTGCTCTGGTCTAGCGTTGTCTCTCTTGTTTGTAAATGTGGAAAGATGTGAATGAAAAAGTTGTATTTATCGTATCCTTAGAGCTCTCTTGTATAGGAGAAAAACTCTCAAGAAAAAATACATAAATTGTACATAAGAAATAAGGAAATACAAAATAAAGACAATGAGATAAAAAAATCTCAACACTCTGCCTCACCCTGGAGCATATATGTCTATCATGCTCAACTTGGAACAACAATGGTGAAAAGGACCTCTAGCAAGAGCTTTGGTAAACATATCTGCAATCTGATCACCTTTAGCAATGTGAGAGGTGGAAATAAGTCCCTTCTGAATTAGATCACATGTGTAATGACAATCCACTTCGATGTACATGGTTCTTTAATGGAAGGCTGGATTATTAGCTATGAATAAAGCGGCTTGGTATCACATTTGAACTGCATAATGGTTGGATCAGTCAAGACAGACTTGACCCACATCATTCCGTACTCTGTTGGGCCATGGCTCTATATACTGATTCAGCACTAGATCGAGCCACAACTGTCTGTTTCTTACTCTTTCAGAAACTAGCGAGCTACCTACAAACACAGTGATGCCTGACTCTGACTTCCTGTCCTTGGGGCACCCAACATAGTCTGCATCAGCACACCCAGTAACTGTGAGCGACACATCTTTTTTGAACAAAGTCCTACACCTGGAGAAGATTTCATATACCTCAAGATCATGTTTAGTGCATCCATACGAATCTGCCTGGGTTGCTCCATAAAGTGGCCGACTCTACTAACAACAAATGATATGTCAGGCCTGGTGATAGTGGCATAACACATCTTACTTACTATCTCTCTGTGTCATCTCTTATCCACCTCCTCCGAGTCATCATCATAGATCCTAGCATTTGCATCCATCGAAGTAGTAGCAATTCTACATCCTATACTGCCCGTCTTTGATAGGAGATCAGTGACATATTTCCTTTGCATCATTATCATACCACGCTGATTTTTTGCAAATTATAGACCAAGAAAGTAACTAAAAATTGCCAAGGTCCTTGGTCACAAACTGTTGTCCAAGGAAATCCTTAGCTGCATGAATGCCCTATTCATCACCGCCTTTAATAATAATGTCATCTACATAGATCGGAATAGCAACGATACCTCTTTGGGTTCTCTAAACAAAAAGAGAATGATCTGCAGTAGATTTGACAAACCCCTGTTGTTCAATCAACTCCGAGAGCTTCTGAAACCAAGCTCTCAGACTCTGCTTAAGGTCGTAAATGGCCTTGTGAAGTCTGCACACCCTATGTGACTCCTCCTCAACAACAAACCTTGGTGGTTGCTATATGTAGACTTGATCCTGTAAGTCCCCATACAAAATGCATTTTTGACATATAATTGGAATAACGGTTAGTCACGTACCACATTAACAACAATATGAACCTGCAACGTAGAATGATGAGCAACTAGAGAAAATGTATCTTGATAATCCACCCCATAGTATGGGTGAATCCATGAGCAACAAGTCTGGCCTTATATCTATCTACAGTATCATATGCACTATGTTTCACCGTAAACACCCATTTGCTTCCAACAACAGATGCACCATGGGGAGCCTGAACCGAACAATACTCCAAGTACGGCGAGATTGTAATGCTCCCATTTCCTCCTTCATAGCCAAACGCCACTGACTACTCTGCGATGCCTCCTGATATGACCGTGGTATCTCCACGACCGACAGACCCACAACAAACCTTTGGAAATCCTCTGAGAGTCGTGCTAGAGAGACATGGGAAGCAAGAGGATACATAGTGCATGTATGCCTCTTCTTCCGTAAGGCAATATGCATATCAAGGTCCTTAATGTCCTCAGTAGCTGAGATTGAATCATCTAATGCTTCCTGCACATCAAGCTGTACACACAAATCACCAGTCCCATTAGTGGAACTCAAATGCTCAGAACATACCTGGGGTGTGCTAGATGATGGAGGAGGCACATGAGCACGAGGTTCGAGCTGGTAAACCTGCAGAAAGAAAGTAGGTATGACAGGTGGTGGAGGAGGTGGTGTCGATGGTGGTGAAGTAGAGCTTGGAGTAGACGAAATCAGACGTAGAGGCATGTATACCTCTTCTCCATTCTCCGAAGGAATGAGCTTATCACTTGTAGGGGAGAAATGCATAGTAGACTCAAAGAATGTGACGTCTACACTAATATAATACTTTCATTTAATGGGGTCAAAGTAATTGTATCCCTTTTGGGTCCTGGAATACCCAACAAAAATGCACTTGACAGCTCTACGAGAGAGCTTGTCAAGACATTGAGATGTCTGATGAACAAACGCAACTGACCTAGAAACACGAGGCGTAAGAGAGAAAAGAGCCATGTCAAAAAACACAATCAAGAACGGAATCTTCTCCCCCAGAATCGATGAGGGCATACGATTCACCATGTATTAACCATCTAGAACCGCATCCCCCCAGTTAAAATGAAGATACAACTCTGGATCAAGAGGATCCTGGTGACATCCAAAAGGTGGCGATATTTTCGTTCAGCTACCCCATTCTGTTGAGACGTATATGTAGAGATATATTTATTGAGATGTATATGTAGAGATATATTTATGTCTTTTGTACTGTTTCTCTATTGATCTTTTCTTATGCATGACTTATGTAATTTACCCATAAGTCTCTCCTCTATGTAAGAGAGCCTAGGGTTCCAAGGAATAAACATCTCTCTTATTTCTCCCAACATGGTATTAGAGCGGTGGTCCTTGACCGGAGCTCTCGTACCCGAAACCCTATCCCTAGCCCCATCTCATGCCCTCTCCGCACGTCGTCCCTCCGCGCACCACCCCTCCGCGCGCCGCCTGCCCTCTGCGCGTCGCATATCACCAACGGGCCCTCTGCTCGTGAGCCACATAAAATCCACGGGTAAGAAACATATTCTTACCGAAGAGGAGCCGACTGAGAAAACATGGTTCAATGCCTCGTGGGAGGCAGATGATGTATATGCCAAGGTCCGGCTTTCTGGTATATTGGCGATTGAGATTGCCAATGATGTGTTACATAATCCCACCTCCAAGAAGATGTGGGATATCCTCGCCGCAACTTATTCTTAGACAAGGAATGAGACCAAGATACTGTAGCTACAACATGATATATTTACCATCAGGCAAAATGGATGGCCCTTATATTATCTATACACGTCCTTGCATGGGATGTGTGAGAAGTTGCACAGTTTCATGCCCCTCACATCTACTCCTGAGCAACATAAGACGTATAGGAATGCTACTATGGTCGGTGTCTTCCTTGCGGCACCAGTTCCTAGATATGAGGCAGCTCGTTCACTGATTCTGGCAGGTGCCACTATTCCTCCTATCGAGGAAGCTTTCAGAAGACTTAGTAGGATCACTGTTCCATCGACTTCGAGTCAGACTTTTTCTGCGATGGCAACCTCCCGTGGTAGAGGGGGCTCTTCTTAGTTCCGTGGACGTGGACCTCATGGTAGAGGAGGCCGTATTCAACAGCAATGCACTTATTGTCACCGTACTGGTCACACAAAGGATACATGCTACTCCAAATATGATTTTTCTGCATCGGCTCGTGTAGCAGAGCAAGCAGATTCTCATGCTACTGCTTATTCGGATCAGAGATATGATGACCTCGTTGCTCGACTAAGGGACATTATGCCTTCGAGGGGTTCCCTGGACACCTCGCCTACTCCAAGAGGCCATTCAGATGTTGTAGCTTCTGCCTCCTCCAGTACCTCAGGTAGCACCTATGCTCTCATTATTTATCATGGTTCTGATCTTACATAGTGGATTAGGGACTCTGGGGCGACACATCACATATGTGGCTATTGAGAACAACTTGCAATTTACAGACAGGTACCTCCAAGGAGAACTGTTTTCATAGCAGATGAGACTCATTCCCTGTCTACCTGATTACGTGACATAGGGAGATCAGTTTGACACCATCAATGCATTTACAAAATGTGTTGCATGCACCTGACTTTTCTACGAACTTATTATCTATTAGTCAGATTATGAAGGATTTGCCGGGCTATTTTTGATCTATCGTCTCTTATTTTTCGGGATATACTCACGTGTAAGGTGATTGGCTGTGGTCGTGAGCAAGACGACCTTTATCGATTGGTCCGAACACCCTATGCTAGCCTTTCTTCTCGATCTCCTGGATCAATTTCTCCTTTCATGTGACACCTGCGCTTTGGTCATCTTCCACTCCAGAATATGAGTCATGTCTTGCCTCAGATCTCTCCTCGCTCTTCCTTCCAGTGTGAGATTTGTCAGTTGGAAAAGCTTCACCGATCTGTTTTTCCTAGTCATCGGAGTCAGAGCAGTCACTCCCTTTTTGAGTTATTTCATATTGATATTTGGGGTCAAAGTCGTGTTCCTGATCACCAGGGACACATGTTTTATCTTGTTGCAGTTGATGATTTCTCTCGTTTGTCATGGGTTTTTCTTTTGAAGAATAAATCTGAAGCAGGGGATGTTATCGAAACTTTTATAACTGAAGTGCATAATATTTTCTCTTTGTCTGTGAAATTTTTTAGAACTGATAATGCTTTGGAATTCTGTACACATGCTCTCTCAAAATTCTTTTCATCACGTAGTATTATTCATCAAATATCGTGTGCCTATACGTCTCAATAGAATGGCGTTGCAAAGAGAAAATTTCGCCACTTACTCGATGTCACTTGTACTCTTCTGATTTAGAGTCGTGCCCCACATTCGTTCTGGGGTGATGCTGTTCCTACGACATGTTATCTTGTGAACCGCATGCCCTCATTTGTTCTAGGTGGGAAAATTCCTTTCTCTCTTGCATTTTCGGAGAAGGAATTGTTCTCACTTGCTGCTCTTGTGTTTGGTTCGGTTACTTGTGTTCACCAGTTGTCTCCAGGTACATAAAAGCTCTCTCAGAGAGCTGTCAAGTGTGTATTTGTTGGATACTTCATGACACAGAAGGGATATCGTTGCTACAATCCTTTGAGCTTGAAATATTTTGTGAGTGCCGATGTTACATATTTTGAGTCGGTTATGTATTTTTCTCCTACAGGTGATAGGTTATCTTTATCAGCTTCATATGATGAGATTTACATGGCATCTCCTCCTATGAGCCCACCACCAGTCCAGCCTGTGCCGGTTATTCCAACCCAACCACCGCCACCTCCACCTACGCCATCTTTTCCTCTACCTCCGTATGTGCATGTTGTTCCATCATTCCCTCATTTCTATACTTGCCGGCCATCTTCTGCTCATGATCAACTCCCGTCATTTAGCACGCCTAAGGTATGTAATGATTACAAGGATTCTAACGATGGTTCAGGACGTGTGTCTAAGCAGGCATCTATGCAGGAGAATGTTACTCCATCTGAGGAGTTAGCGTAGACCTGGATGCTCCAATTGCTATTAGAAAGTAGAAGCATAGATGTGCCTCATATCCTTCCCAGGTTTTATTTGATCGCTTAACAGGGGATTTCAAGAAGTTTGCTGCTACTCTACCTGCCGTGGCTTTACCACGGAATTATCAAGAGGCATTGAAGGACAGTCAGTGGCGTCTATCTATGGAAGAGGAGATGACTGCCTTGCAGTCTCGTGGTACTTGGAGCGTGGTTACTGCTCCCACTAGGGCACCAGTTGTTAGTTGCAAATGGGTGTTTACAGTGAAACACAATGCAAATGGTAGCATTGATCATTACAAGGGTAGATTGGTTGCACGGGGTTTTACTCAAACATATGGCTTGGATTATATGGACATTTTTTACCTGTCACTCGCCATTCTACTCTACGGATTCTTCTCCTAGTCGCAATGGTACGTGATTGGCCTTTATTTCAGCTTGATGTTAAGAATGCCTTCATATATTGTGATCTTCAGAAGGAAGTCTACATGCAGCAGCCTTCGTGGTCGCTGCTGAGGGGGAGTACCAACATGTTTGTAAACTTCACAAGGCAATTTATGGCATGAAGCAAAGTTCATGGGCATGGTTTCAGAAGCTCTCGAATTTATTTGAGAAGCAGCGATTTAGAAGGTCAAATGTAAACCATTTACTATTTGTTTAGAGACATCTACATGTATTGTCATTATTATGGTCTATGTTGATGATATACTTTGTCACAAGAAATGATGTACATGGGATAAAAAGAGCAAAAGAGTTTCTCCGATGCCAATTTGTCACCAAGGATATTGGAATTCTAAGGTGCTTCTTAGGATTAGAGTTTGCCAGGAATCAACATGGTCTTGCGATGATCCAGAGGAAGTGCATCACATATATACTTGTTGAGACATGGATGATTGGGTGTAGACCTGCCACTACTCCTATGTATCCCAGTATGAGACTATATGATGAGGATACATATGAAGTAAACAAGAGAAGACATAGATAATTGCTTAAAAAGCTTCTCTATGTCACTATCACTATGCCTGATATCTCCTTCGCAATTAGTCGGGTGAGTTAGTTCATGGAGCAACCCTGACAGGTACATATGGATGCTGTTCGTATGATACTGAGATATCTAAAGTCATCTGTAAGTGCATGATTGCTATTCAGAAAAGGGACAAATCTTACCATTTCAGCATGTGATGCAGACTACACGGGGTGTCCAAGGACAGAAAGTCAACTACATGTTTTACTGTTTTTGTTGGCAGTTCTCTTGTATCTTGGAAGAGTAAGAAGCAATCTGTGGTTGCCATGTCAAGTGCTGAATCTGAATATAAGGCTATGGCACAAGCAAGCACAAAATTAATGTGGGTTCGAGCAGTTCTTGTAGATTTATATATAGATGTTCCTCTTCCTATGCGATTACAATGTGATAACCAAGTTGCACTATTCATTGCCAACAATCCTGTGTTTCATGAAAGAAGTAAACATATCGAGGTGGACTACCAATACACACTGACATGATCCATGAAGGTTTTCTCTCTACCTCTCATGTCAGCTCGAGAGATCAATTTGCAGTTTTTTTACCAAGGTCCTGCTTAGAGGATCTTTCCAGAAGTGTTCATCCAAGCTGAGCATGATCGACATCTATGCTCCATCTTGAGGGGGAGTGTAGAGATATATTTGTCTTTTGTACTGTTTCTCTATCTATCTTTTCTTATGCATGACTTATGTAATTTATCCATAGGTCTCTCCTCTATATAAGAGAGCCTAGGATTCCGAGGAATAAACATCTCTCTTATTTTTTCCAACAGTATAAGCACAAGATGTTTGATGTACAATACCATAGGTTAAGAAATTGAGAGAGTTGAATACTGCAAAATTCTTTTTCTTTTGAAAATGAAAATGTGTGGTGTCACAGAACTTGGGACCCACCGTCAAATACATTAATCTATATAATTATAAAATTACGTTATATTCCATCTTCCACATTGCATATAATGCTCTGCTATGCTGTATTACATTTTCCTTATAACATGATTGTCCCTAAAAATGAGACTATTCTTTGTGCACCAAATCACCCGCAAGAGCGCGAAGGGACGCATAGCTCTTCTTGTGTCCATAGCCACATGTCGATATGAAGTTCCTCCAAAAATCAGCACAATCATACTCCCCAATCCACGAGAAACTGGCCATATCCCACACCTGGGCATAAGACGCACAAGAGAAAAAGGTGATTTGCATCCTCAGTCACCACCACATATGGTGTACATACCAACCTCCAATCCCAACCGGAACCCTTGACGAGCCTACGTGGGAATCCTATCTTGAGGCAACAAACATAGGAAAATTTTTATCCAATTAGGTTCCTTGCTCCTCCATATCATCATGGTATAAACAACCATCTCTTCGAAACGAATGCATTATCAGAATGACTATACTTGATGTTTGCATAGAAAACATTTTTTATCTCATTAATAAAAGATTGAATAATAGGACCATCATCAGACTTGTTTTTAAGAAGAAAGACCTACGACAATCTTGAAAAATCATCCACAGCAACAAAGATAAAACCTATGCCTCTGATGGTCTGCGACACGACTTGAACCCAAATATCAAGATGAATTAACTAAAAAAGACTGACTACTTCTACCTTGACGACTTTGGAAGCTAGACTGATGATGCTTCCCAAGCTGGTAGGCCTCGCACTGAAAGGTAGAGCGGGGAGAAATATGTGGAAGTACGTAACACAACTTCTGTTGAGGAAGATGACCAAATTGAAGATGCCACACATAGGGAGAAACAAATCCAATGTGAAGAGAAGAAGTACCAATATATGGAGATCGTACCAGTCTATAGAGACCTTGCTCACGGCCAGATCCAATCACTTTGCCCGTAAGAATGTCCTGAAACACAAGTGCAGATGGGTCAAATATGACATGACACTGTAAATCCTTGGTGATTTGACTAATGGACAATAAATTCATAGAAAATTCTGGAGTATAAAGAACTTTCTGAAGCCACATTGCAGGAGTTAACTGCATCTTCCCCTGACCAGTGATGGGAGAGTGTGTCGCTTCTGCTATTACTACATATCTCCCTGACTGAGTTAGACTGTAAGTACTAAACCGTCCTTTGTCATCGCAAAGATGATGGGGTGCTCCTGAATGGTTGAATCCATAATCCATTCTGACAAATCTGCCCTATAACAGTTAGTAAGAGCATATGCTATACCTGATGTGGATGCTGATGCTGATGTTGATGATGAGGCAACTACCTTTGAGGTTCCTGAAAAAAAGCTGGTTGACTCAGTAGCAGTCATAATCTTCCTGAGCTGCATTACAAGTTCATCGAATATCTGATCAGATGCAGGTAATGGACTACCAACCTGTTGAGTCTGCTCTGCTACATGCGCTGAAGCGGAAAACCCATGCTTAGAGTAGCATGTTTCCTCTGAGTGGCCTGACCTATGGCAGTAGGTGCACTGCTGACGTGGCTGACTACCCTCTCCTCTGCTACGGTTAGCTCGATCACGGTACTACGTAGGGCTCCCTCTACCACGAAATGTAGCCATAACTGAAGAGGTCTGAGACTGCTGAATACCACCAAGAGATATCGGTAGCCTGCTTAATCTGTGATATGCCTCCTCCTTGGAGGTATGGTGGCATCAGTAAGAATCTGGGCTCGAGCAACGTCATATTTAGGAGCAAGAGCTGCTAGAAAAACTCCGGTCATCGCCAAATCTCTGTATGCCTTGAGAGTCTGTGGTGTAGCAGTCAAGGGTGAAGGGAATGAAACTGTGGAACTTCTTAAACATACCCATTAGGCTCCGTTTGGTTGCAAGGTTGGGTTGGGGTACACCGGTGTACCCCTCCTTCCAACCCTCCCAACTCTCCTCACAGTTTACTATTCACAGGGGTACCTCAACCCAACCCAACCCAGCAACCAAACATACCCTTAGAGAAGTGTAAAGGGTATGGAGAGGACAACCATTCTGCTTCGACGTGAAGATATCGTGCTGGAGTTGCAATATCTTCGACTCGTTCTTCGCCAGAGAGTATGTTGGGACGAGAATGTCCCATACAGTCTTTGCAGTATGCTGACTCAGTATATTGTTGACTATCTCCATTGACACAGTCCCAGATAGCCACACACATGCATATACGCGGTCTTCCTCCCATGAGGCATTAACTCCAATCTTGTCACTTGGCTCCTCTTTCGTGAGGATGTGCTTCTTGCGAATACACTGCATTAAGCTCATGAATGACATGACCCATAGTTCATAGTTCGTTCAATCCATCTTAACTATGGGTGCCGGACCTTTGAAGGCACCCGGGGATGAAACATTTGCTTTATTGTCTGATATGATGACAAACATTTCCAAGACTGGGTTTGCAAACTGTAATACCTGCGTCTACACTGACATATGGGAAGATGGTTGTGGGTGTAGATTCATACTACAACCTCTCCCATCTGCTGGAGCCCTCTTTGGCTAACTAGGGTGATTTTAGATAATCGAATCACACCTATAAACCTAGAAGCATACCTAACATGAGACGGAGCCCGCAGAAGATATGGTTGTGGGAGTGGAGGCAGCGACAGCCTGGACAGCTGCAGAGTGCTGGCAGCAATGGCCTAGACGGCTGCAGTCGGTTCGACGGTGGCTGTGACAGTTGCTGCCGTTGTCCTGCTGTGCAACGACGCTAGAACATCGACGATGGTGTTTACATTTTTGTGCTTCTAATAAATTTTATATGCAAATGCAATTAAATTCAAAATATATACTAAAAATAATCAATTTATAATATCATGCTTATACATCTTATTGATTATATTATCTTATTTGAAATTTTGATTATGGATTTTGTTAGATCAACCTTTGTATAATCACATTTTATTGTTTATTTTATAATATTTTAAATTAAAATATTATAAACCGCATAAACCGCATATACCTCCGTATACTCCTCCGCATATCCGCTTACTCGCTTTATACCGCATGACTGAACGAATACCGCTTACCGCATTTTTGAACCTTATTTATGACATTTTTCTTGTGTTATTTAGTGTACATAAGAAGGTACATAAAGAATCAATTCATCGTGACATGTTTGGGATATATTTATAGATACACATAAGTTTTATTGCACCTTTTCATGTAGAAGAACTAGGACTTCACAAATCAATTGAAATCCTTTTGTATTTTATTTTCTTTATTATTCATTTTCTTAAATAAGTTATTTTAACTTTTTTCTTGAATCAACACATAAAATCCAAATTTATAAATTATCTTTTATTCTTGATTTGTCTTATTATTATACTATTTTCTATTGTTTTCTCATTTTTGTATTATTTTATATGTTAACTTAGAATTTATATATATATGTTTATTTAGATTTTTAGCTCCGTTAATCATTATTAATATTGATGAGTATGCTTCTCATTTAGAGAAAACAACCTCCATGTTTCACGAGAGGACTTACCTTGTAGAGTGATTGGCACTTGAAGATGAATCTCATCTAGTGATAACTTCTAGGTTTTCTCAAGAATTTCAAAACATACATGCTTATGAAGGCACTTCATTGCCTTTTTTGAGCAATGCTATACCAAGCTGAACATGTTACATGCTTATATTCTAGCTTGAGTGGGAGTGTGAGAGTATATGAAAGATGTAACTTTTAAGGTATGCGCAGTAACGGATTTGGAGTCCTTAATCCCTACCTAATCCCTACCTAATATCTCCTACGGAGTTCTAGCGCGGGAGTGGGAGGAGCTTTACAACCTGCGTCGGCCTTCGGACCTTCTCCCGCCACACCAACTGCCTCCTCGCACCTGCTTGCCCCTTGTTGCACCATTACCCCGTGCCCTGTCCGCATGGCCTCGTCCTTCACAATTACACCCTCGTCCACCCTAGGCACATTTTTTCTCCTCTCTACTTTGCATGGCCTCCCCCTTGTCTATTCTTAGGTACACCTTTTCCCTTCTCCGCATGGCCTCCTCCCCATCAAACCCTTATCTACTCCGTGAGGTGCGGGTAAAACCACGGGAGAATGCATCACATGACCAGATACTTCATTATTAATCTCTTAATGAATACATGGTTTGGAGTTTCTTATATTACCTCACTGACAAACCAGAGTCCCACTTATAGATGATGTGAGACTAACCAAGAGAACATAGTAATTCGATCTTGGAGAGACCAAATTACCAATCTTTTATGTACTCTAACAATACCCTTCAAGCTAGAGCTGAGAAAGCTATAGCTTGCAACAAAAGAAAGTGTACACAACACATCTTCACTCGATACATCTGAGAAGGACGGGAGGAGACCCGCTCGGAGCATTCACTATTAGGAGAAGACCCACTCGAGGACGATTTTGTGACGACCATGACATATTTGTAGTAGAGTCACCACGATGACCAGGGTGTTCTTGGAGTAGAGTTACTAGAGGAATTACAATGTGGAGAGTAGCCACACTAGGAGGAATGATGGCTGGTATGTTGTAGTATTCAAGAGTATTGGTCTTCATGTTGTGGATGTGCAGTATGAGTTTAAGTCAATCTCGGGTAAAGAAGTCCATATGGAGTAGTTGATATCAATGCCGAACACTAGAAGTAGAGTGGTTGTCTCTTATACGTAGATCTCGAGAGTTGGGCCTCTCCTATATGTGGAACCCTGAAAATGACTTCTCCCATATCTTTTGGGGACCTGGAGTCGGTTCGCTTATATAATGGACTTGGAGAAGAGATTGCTTTCTGATGTGCCACTAGTAGAAGATGATGGACGTGATAGAAATATGTAAATACATCTCAACAAGAAGAATATATGCTTCTCCACTTTCCCTTTTTCGCATACTTGTTAGAATATAGATATAGATCATCAAGTTACGCTAAACGACATAGTGTATGCATCATTCTTTTATTTTTTTTCGTTTTTACTAGTCGTATTTTTTTCTTGGTTTTTCTTTCGTTTTTTCGTTGCCTCCTTTTTTTAATGACAAGTCCCCCCCTTTTTGGCCTCATAGCCCAACTAGGCCCAAAAGTTCTCTTTAAGGCTTTTTTGTCTCAACAGTAGTAGTGGGGCTTTTGGATTGAAAGTGTTGACGCATATAAGCTATTTGTATCTCTTTGTTATTTTATTTTCCTGTTATTCTCTTTATGTAATTTACCCATAGGCTACTCTCCTATATAAGAGAGCCTAGGGCTATGGAATAGATCATCTCATTCACGTTTCCCAACATGGTATCAGAGCGACGGTCCTAGACCGGAGTTCTCGAAACCCTAACCCTAACCCACCCCACCCGCCGGCCCCTCTTCTCTCTCTCTCTCTCATAGGCGACGCCAACATCAGCCGATCAGCGGCGATCTTCTCCGCCCTTGGTGCTCCTGAGCACTTCGCGCGCTCCGATCGCTCCTGAGCACTTCTCGCATCGCGCGCCGATCGCGTGCTGTTGTTCCTCCTCGCGTAGCGCGCTGTGCATCACGCGCTTAGCGATCTCGCGCATCCCGCGCGTCACCGGCGTTCCTCCTCGCGCATCTCTGCGCAACTGTGCGCAACGTTGCGCAAAAACGCGCCTCTAGCGCCTGGTGTGTACGCGTGACTTTACACGACTGTGTGCACTGCCGCACAATCTGTGTGTGGTAGGGCAGCGTGCGCCAGTGCACATTGTGTGATCTTCTGTGCCCCTGCAACAGCGTTCTTCTCCAGTTGAGAGCGCGCGTACTTCCTGCACGTGCCCACGTGCCCTAAGCCCCAAAACACTAGGGCACACATCTAGCTCTACATGGGGTTAGTTGCTTGACGTCTACACACGCAACTAATCCCATCCATGTCATTGTAGACAGAGACTATATTCTCTCAGTCGCTCCAGTCTTCCGTCTCCAGCATGTCAGAAAGCAAGGCAGATATCCCATCTATGGGCGCATTTCGTGGTCCAGCGCCCATTGTCAAGATGGATGGTACGAACTATGAACTGTAGGCAATGCAGTTCATGAGTATGATGAAGTCTACAGGTAAGAAGCACATTCTTACCGAGCCCGAGCCTGCAGAGAAGACTGGAGTCTATGCCTCATGGGAGGCCGATGATGCATATGCCAAGGTGTGGCTATCAGGCACATTGGCCATTGAAATCGCCAATGACATTCTACATCAGCCTACTGCCAAAGACATGTGGGATATCCTAGCAGCGACATATTCTCAGGCAAAGAACGAGACGAAGATCCTGCAACTACAACATGATATATTCACGATAAAGCAGAACGGCCGTCCTTTGCATTCTCTCTATACATCATTGAGAGGGATGTTCGAGAAGCTCTATAACTTCATGCCTCTTACCGCCACGCCAGAACAGCAGAAGACATACAGGAATGCTACGATGGTGGGTGTATTTCTCGCTGCACTTGATCCAGAGTATGAGGCAGCACGTTCACAGATTTTGGCGGACTCGACTATTCCTCCCATGGAGGAAGCTTTTCACAGATTAAGTAGGATCACAGTACCTTCAGCAGCCGCGAGTCAGAATCCCTCAGCTATGGCGGCCAACAGAGGCCGTGGTCTTCATCACCAGGGCCGTGGACGTACTCCTCGTGGAAGGGGTGGCCGCACTAGGCCAACATGCTCATATTGTCACCGAATAGGACATACCGAAGACACATGCTACTCGAAGCATGGATTCCCTGCATCTGCACGAGCCGCTGAGCAGATAGAGCCCCCGTCTGCAGCTACACTGGATCAACGATTTGATGATCTGGTTGCCCGTCTCAGGGGCATTATCCCACCATCTGGCCCAGCACCTATGACAGAGAGTCATACTGATGCTGCTGCTTCTGCTTCTGCCTCTACGAGTACTTCAGGTAGTACACTTGCACTCCACAGTAGTAGATCGGATACATTGCCATGGATCATGGACTCGGGCGCTACACATCATCTATGTGGCGACCAGAGTCTACTTACAGGATATACTCAGATTCCTCCAGGACGGACAGTAGTGATCGCCAATGGCACACACTCCCCTATCACGGGTCAGGGGAAGATTAGATTGACATCCTCTATGCAGCTCAAGAATGTTTTACATGCACCGCACTTTTCTATGAATCTGTTGTCAATTAGTCAGATTACGAAGGATCTCCAATGTCGAGCTATTTTTGATCCATCTTCTTTGATTTTTCAGGACATCCGTACGGGCAACGTGATTGGTCATGGCTATGAGCAAGGAGGCCTTTATCGTCTGAACCAGACCCCATTTGCCGGAATCACATCTTCTCCCGCTGGACAAGTATCTCCTCTCCTGTGGCATCTGCGTTTTGGTCATTTACCGCTTCAGAAGTTGCGTCTAGTCCTACCCTATAGTCTCCCTCACATATCTATCCAGTGTGAGGCATGTCAGTTGGGAAAACATCACAGGTCGTCTTTTCCCAGTAGTCAAGGTCAGAGTAGTAACTCCAAGTTTGAGTTGTTTCATGTCGATGTCTGGGGTCCAAGTCGTGTTCCCGATCATCAGGGACACAGGTTTTATATTGTATTTGTGGATGATTTCTCTAGAGCATCATGGGTCTTTCTAATGAAAAATAAATCTGAAGCTGGAAATATTATTATCCATTTTCTAAATGAAATTCAAAACGTTTTTTCTACATCTGTCAAGATTGTGAGAAGTGATAATGCCTTAGTTTTGTGTACCAACATTCTTGCCAATTACTACTCCTCAAAAGGGATTATTCACCAAACATCTTGTGCTCATACGTCTCAACAGAATGGGGTTGCTGAAAGAAAACACCGTCACCTACTTGATGTCACAAGGTCACTTCTTATTCAGAGTCATGTTCCGTACTCCTACTGGGGTGATGCAGTCCTTACTGCATGTTACCTTATCAACCGTATGCCTTCGTCTGTCTTGAATGAACAAATTCCTTTTTCACTCATTTACCCTGACAAGGATTTGTTTATTCTTACTCCTCGTGTGTTTGGGTCAGTCGCATTTGTCCATCAGTTGTCGCCCGGTACTGACAAGCTCTCTCCTAGGGCTGTCAAGTGCGTCTTTGTGGGGTACTCCAGAACTCAAAAGGGGTACAAGTGTTTTGATCCTGTGCGTCGGCGGTATATGATCAGTGCAGATGTTACATTTTTTGAATCTGTGATGTATTTTTCTGAATCCGGAAACATGCAGCCACTACCTACACTTCCTGATACCGTATTCATGGAACCACCATCACCATTGCCACAAACAACACCACCGTCACCACCACCGCCACCACCACCACCACCATCATCAATAGTATCCCCGCTACCATTCCATTACACCCGCAGGCTTCCTCCAGCTCATGGTCCTGACCCGTCAACTAGCTCGCCTATGGTATGTAATGAAAATATTAATGTTGATGGATCTGACGACATTTCTCAGCAGGATACATTACAGGAGCATGGTGATAACGTAGATGATCTGGATGTTCCAATCGCTCTACGCAAGCCGAAGAGGAGCTGTGCCAAATATCCATTATCAACAGCTGTGTCTTTTGAGAGGCTATCTGGAGACTTCAGGACGTTTGCATTGGCACTTTCATCTACAGACATTCCACGGAACCATCATGATGCTTTGCAGGATGCTAGATGGCGGGTAGCAATGGAAGAAGAGATGGCGGCACTTCAGTCTAGAGGAACCTGGAGTTTGGTTCCTATACCTCCAGGTGTTAGCCCGGTGAGTTGCAAGTGGGTGTTTACAGTTAAGCAAAATGCAGATGGTTCCATTGACAGGTACAAGGCACGCCTAGTTGCAAGAGGCTTCACACAGACATATGGGGTTGATTACCTTGACACGTTCTCTCCTGTGGCACGTCATTCCACTCTACGGATCCTGTTATCAGTTGCAGTAGCTAAAGACTGACCACTCTATCAACTGGACGTGAAGAATGCATTTCTGTATGGAGACTTGCAGGAGGAAGTCTATATGCAACAACCACCTGGTTTTGCTGTTGAGGGGGAGTGTTCCAAGGTTTGCAGATTACATAAGGCCATCTATGGCCTTAAGCAGAGCCCCAGAGCATGGTTTCAGAAGCTTTCAGACCTCTTTGAGAAACAAGGATATA
Source organism: Ottelia alismoides (assembly GCA_037367405.1). NCBI lineage: Eukaryota > Viridiplantae > Streptophyta > Magnoliopsida > Alismatales > Hydrocharitaceae > Ottelia > Ottelia alismoides. The sequence continues at coordinate 481,418 of JAZKJV010009784.1, forward strand.
AACGCTCCAATGCTGATCATTCCTTGTTCGTGCAGAAGACGGCGAGAGGTATCATTGTAATCATGGTTTATGTTGATGATATCTTGATTACAGGTGATGATGACCAAGGCATTAAGCAGGCAAAGGAAAGGCTGGGGACCGAGTTTGTCACCAAGGACTTGGGAGTCCTTAGATATTTTCTGGGGCTGGAATTTGCTAGAAATCCATATGGATTAGTCAAGACACAGAGGAAGTATGTCACAGATCTACTGAGTGAGACAGGTATGCTAGGGTGTCGACCTGCTACGACACCAATGGATCCTAGCATGAAGCTGTATGATGATGACACAGAAGAGGTGGATAAGAGAAGGTACAGAGAACTGGTAGGCAAATTACTGTATGTCACGATCACTAGACCTGATATACAGTTTGCAGTGAGTCGTGTGAGCCAGTTCATGGAGCAACCATGTCAGGCCCATATGGATGCAATACACATGATTCTGAGATATTTAAAATCATCTCCAGGTGCATGCTTGCTATTTAAGAAAGGAAAGGAGATTTCTGTCACAGCATGTGCGGATGCAGACTATGCAGGATGCCCCAAGGACAGGAAGTCGACATCAGGGTTTGCAGTCTATGTTGGAGATGCTATAGTTTCGTGGAAGAGCAAGAAGCAGACAGTAGTAGCTAGATCCAGTGCTGAATCAGAGTATAGGGTTATGGCCCAGGCTAGCACAGAAATGATGTGGGTGAAATCCTTACTTGCAGATCTATGTCTTGATATACCTCTTCCTATGATGTTGGAATGTGACAATCAGGCCGCCTTGTTCATTGCAAATAACCCAGCGTTTCATGAGAGGACCTGCATATTGAGGTCGACTGTCACTACATACATGACATGATTCAGAAGGGGTTCATTGCTACATCTCACGTCACATCAGAGAATCAGACTGCTGATATTTTCACCAAGGCATTACTTAGAGGCCCATTCCAGAAGTGTGCGTCCAAGCTGAGCATGATTGATATCTATGCTCCATCTTGAGGGGGAGTGTTGACGCATATAAGCTATTTGTATCTCTTTGTTATTTTATTTTCTTGTTATTCTCTTTATGTAATTTACCCATAGGCTACTCTCCTATATAAGAGAGCCTAGGGCTATGGAATAGATCATCTCATTCACGTTTCCCAACAGAAAGAAATCGACATATGCTATTTAGGTTCCCGATTGGGAACCAACTTGCATCGGGCGATGACGCCCTCGATGGGGCATCACCTTCCAAGAATACACGTCATTCTTGCATATTACTGTTTATTTGTATGCTATTTATTATTTTAATAACTAGGAGGATCTTTATTCGTGAAAAAATCATTTTTACGTGATTTTCGAGATTTCCATCGATATCCATCGATATATCTTAATATCTCTTTTTGAGTGATCGATACGATATCGACATCGATATTTTGAACCTTTGCTTCAACTGCCTTCGAAAATGTTGTCTTGGTGTTTAATGAGGTGCACATGTTCGATAATGCTGAGGATCACCTTATTACACGTGTCCATGGATGCATGTTCAACGTAAAACAATCAATATTTGCTTCTTGGGGTTACTTAATGTCAATTGGTACTGTTACTTGTAATAGGGGCGACTCAGGGCTAAGGATTCCTCTGTCCTCCCAACTATACCATTGCTGATTGTAGAGAAGTTGTTCATGGGTGACATCATAAATGTCCTTGAGTTCTCTGAAAATAATTGAGAAAAAGGTTTAGATGAGAATGAACATCTATCTACAAAGGGAAAAGGAGCGTCTCTTCCTTCATCTGATGAGCCAATCAATATTCGCTCACGATAGGATTGATGAACCGACGTGTGATAAATAATTTTTTTTGATGAAAAAGTGGGTGGATTTTTGTCGTGGGGGTCACCGCCAGGTTACTATAAATAAATAAAAAAAGATTACATCACCGCGTTAACCAGAAATTGTATAGTGCGGTGCAATGAGTGACTACATTTTCCCAGTAACACCTCTGACCCTTAAATAACTCCTCATTTCGTCCGAGCCAAATGGCCCACATCACAACAAATAGCCTCGTGCAGTCATCCGTGGACCCTCCCCCCATCCGACGAACAAAGGCCCATAACGAGGTGAGATCGTCCGTGTGGATCCACGAGATCCCAACCTCACTTTAGACCCTGGTCGAGACATGTCAGCCCAAGAAAAGGTGGGCCGAGTCCTCCTCCACCTCATTGCATCTGTCGCATCAAGTGCCGGGTTGAGCTATCAATCCCCCTCTACGGCTCTTGTCTAATATGCGAACCCTTCTTAAGCACCAAAGGAAAAATTTGACCCTTCTAGGGATCTTTGTTGCCCATATAATTTTGATGTCTTCCTTCAGCTCTTGGTCCTGCTCCGGCGCCTGACTGTTGAATTCTTCGTAAGCTCCTTTGACCGTGAACTTGTTACCCATCCAAACAAAGTGATCTCTGCCCGTGCTTATCGTATCCGTCTGAGGGAGCTCCATTTGCATTCTCAGAAACTCGTTCATGCGCCATTCTGACAAAGACGATAAGAACCCCGACACCTATGAACCCGACACCGCCGTCTGGGCCAAGGTTGCTTCCTTGAGAGGCGCAAGCGCAAAGAGATGAGGGAAACAATCCTCAAGTTTACCCTCCCCCGTCCAATCATCTCTCCAGAATCTAAAAAGATTGCCATCGCCTATCTTGCGCACAACCCACTCGTTAGCTGAGGAAGGACCTCATGAATCCCAACCCAGATCGGGGACTCAAACCGCGTTCTTCCAACAGAAAATTGGCTCGTGACCCAATATATACTCCTCAGCAGTCTCGCTACCAGTGAAGTCGATGACCCCCTAATGTGGAGCACCCACTTCGAGAGAAGCGCCATGTTCATGTTCCGCACATCACGGATTCCCATCCCTCATCCTCGCGACCTCTAGTCATCTCCTCCCAACTGACGAGGTGCATCCCAGGACCGTGCTGCTTCCTGTCCGACCAGAAGAATGTCCTCATCAATGAGTCGATTTTCCTTCTGACACGCCAGCCGGTAATAATCTGGTGGAAAAAAGAACACCGGTATAGCGGATAGAACATGTTTTAGTAAGACCAACTTCCCACCTTTCAACAATGCAAAAGCTTTTCAGCCCGTCAGTCTTCGCTCCGTTCTCTGGATAAACATGTTCTGCAGTTCTGTTTATTTGTCACTGTAGTGGTATTATACTTTAATGATTTCAGATATTTGTGTTAAAGAGCGCGTTAGACCTTCGGTTTTAGAATGTGTACAAGTCTTTGTATGTGCATACTCATTTCGATATTATCAAAGAATGCTTGATTCGCTTTAACTATAATTACAATGACAAGATTTGTGTAGACGTCGGAGATGGATAGCGTTCTAATTGAACTTATTGATCTTGTAAGAAGTTAAGGAGAACACCATGCACGGGGCATTATACTTATCGGTTGGAATGACATTATTGTCGGCTTAAATAAAATATTCATAATTGGATATCAATGCAACATGATCCATGACGATGGCGATATATAAAAATGATATATATACAGAGATGATGTTTTTATATCAACCTGAGCTTGGCAATGGGATAACCATCTATAATGTATCACACGTGATGACCCAGAGTTGTTGGAGTTGGTAAATTTCTGCTTTTCCCTTAACATTTTACATTATTTTCCGAGTCCTGGTTTTGTCACTGTCATGGAATATGTAGGTTGGTGATAGATATGCACAGCTGAAAGGTTGTCGATTTTTGTCATACTAGCGAATGGTGGATATCATGAATCGACTACAATAATCCTCGTGCGATGTTGCCAAATTAAATCTTTTCTCTGTATTAAGTATCCTATATCTTGAAATAAAGAAACCACATTATATTCCAATTTTATTTATATGTTTGTGGAAACTTACAAATTATTTATCGCATATTATGTTTCAATGTCGTAGTATGAAAATGCTATTATAAGTACCAAAAACTCAATAATAGAAGTAACTAACTTATACCCAGTATTCTTTCTTTAGCAACCAAACTTAGAATAGCACATAACTATCGTTTAACCCTCTTTATCTAACATACTTCTATCCTTCAAATGAAAAAAATGAGAGATACAACACCCCTCCTTATCTCTTATCTCATTGTTGAACATGCCCTTAAAAGGGTAGTTTCTTATTTGTGTATACATGCGTATTATCAGTAACCATACAATCTTCTTATATATTGAGGGCTAAGGTTATTTTTAGTAGATGTTCACTCGTTTTTCAGCAGTGTTGTAGAAGTCGTAGTCTGTATTCACTCAGTGGGTCATTGAATAAAGAACACATGATTTTCATGTGACTAATCAGAAATGTTTGGTTATGTATTCTTAAATATTTTAAATACAAAATCTATATCTGATAATGGGGCTGCCCCCTAGGGGCAGCCAACATGGCTGCCCCGCCCCATTTTGGAGCACATTTTTTTTTTTTGAAAAATATCGTCATGTATATTCATCCCTATATCCCTCCTATATGCCATTCGAATTTCGTCAGAAACAGGGACTCCTACGGCCTCCATCCATACATAGTTGATTTAAAAAATCCTGCGATCGTTAAAAAAATGACGTCTGGATGGAGGCCGTAGGAGTCTCTGTTTCTGACGAAATTCGATTGACATATAGAAGGGATATAGGGATGAGTATACATGGTGATATTTTTTCAAAAATTTTAAAAATTTTGCGAAAAATGGGATGGGGGCAGCCCCATTTTTCCCTACATATAATCACACACATATATTTATACATGTATGGTCATTAAATAAAAATATAAAAGTCCCAATTGAATTACAATCAAATGATACACAACTAGAATTCAGTTTTTCTCTACTTTAAAAGTATAGAATGACAAACTAAATTAACAATAATAAAATATCTTTTTTCACTAGTTGGCTGGCTAGTTGGCAAAGTTATTCTATTCGTTCACCCCATTGGATAGCATAGTTAGAACTACTCGTCTAGTTAGGAGACTATCGCGACATTGTTTCTCACTATTCTCTCATTACAACATGTTAGTCGGAACACGTCTTCGATCGAGCACCGTAATTAAGACCTATACCATTACATTAGAACATCATACTCTAGCTTTCTATTGTGCCCTGACCATAGTCCCTTTGCAAGCACAAATGCCTCAACTATCGTGATGACGTTTCCAATGAAACCATTGTCAACAACCACATGTGCCAACTATTGTATCAATCTCAACACTCCTTAGATGCCACCTTATCATCAAGGTCACTAACCTGAGAAACCTTGGAGGTTGCCTCTTTTCATCATCTCCCAATTCCCAACAATTGTCCACCATCGATCTCCAACCTTACCCTTTCTTTGCTACTAATCCTTCACCATGTAATTCCACTGGTGGTTCTTGACCTTCCTACAACGAAAACAGATAATTACCGACAAACTGGATCAAAATGTCCCAAACCTTTAGATTTCACCCACTGACTATCCAACACTTACACCATAGGCCTTGATGGAGCACACTGTTCTTGTTCTGTGCGGTCCTTTTAGAACACTTACATAGCCTCACTATCTCCAAACATCCTCCCTCAACCTGGTGGCCTGCATCACACCCCTCGACCAAATTCCCATCTCCCTCCTCTTCTCCTTTTCCTTCTCCCTCGCCCACTTCCTTTCAAGCACCTTCTTCCTCGTCCCGTTGCTTTCCCTCCTCCCGGCCCTCTTCCTTCTCCATGTATATTGAGTTAACGGTAACTTGGATTATATCTTGCAAATTAAGAGAGATTATTATATACATGTTTAGGACTAGCCTAGATTAGTTAGCTAACTTGACAACATTGTACTGTCTTCCTGTTTGTTCCAATGTGATTGTGATTTTGTACCTTTTTTCGCTGTCTCGTGGCGTTGATTGATATAGATTTGCGTTAACCCAATGCCTGTTATATATGTTTCTGCATATACCTTGACAATCAGTGAAGTCAAACCCTTGTTGCTTCTAATTAACCATGGATATTTAAGATGGAATTACAGACCTGCACCAATTGGAAATGGAAGAACTTATTAATAAATTGCGTTGGATCAATTGTTAGCTACTCTACCTTTGCATTATTTTTATCTCATGATGTGACCATGCTTGATTTTTATAAGGAAAATTGACCATGTTTGATCTCCTAACACATGCTTGCTGCACCTTATATCTGCTACTAGCTATGACTCAATGCTCCCTTGCTTGTGACCTACTTTAGGGACAATATATGCAAGTTAAGTTTATATACAAGAAATGCTTAATGATCTACCTTGTTTAGTGTAGTTACTTGTGTACACTTTCTGCATCTCTTATTTCATGTCATAATTGTTGGTTGGCACATGTTTGATGCCAAGCATTGTAGAAATTTTGTATGTTCTGTGAAGAAATGTGTTATTGTTGTATGGACAAATACATTCAGTTTCATGTATGTCTCTCGACTAAACATTTCTATACGTCTTCATTAGGATTGTAGTACATCACATATCCTTGGGATTTAGGGATGGCATATTGGGTCAGGCAGTAATCAGGTCGAGGCATCACAAGTAATACTGGATCATCTTTAAAAACTGCTGGACAAGTGGTTCTTACCAGTGTTGTTACCCTTATTATATAAGGGTTTAATTTCAACAAGTGTATTTTAGTATAGATGGACACTTAATGTTATCCAAAGCAGAGTGAATGCATTTACTTCTCATTGCAGGTCTTGACTCCGGAGATGTAATTTGCGTGCCCAAGGCTGGGCATAGTGGTGGTAGAGGTGTTCATTCTGGAAATCTTCATATCAAAGTGCATGTATGATTTTCTTCAATCTTTTTTTTTACATTTAATAAGTAGTGCATTTTCTAGCACTTAAGTATGCTTTTATTTTCCATTTACTTGCACAAGAATAATTACTTATGAACAAATTTTTAATTGGAAGCTGTATGCACTTGTCTCTGTATACATCCCATTTATTCTTGCTAAGGCTTTGTATGTAGCTTCCTTCGATATATTTATATATAATGCATTTCCCAACTTCTCTCCGTGGATATTGCATTGCCTACGTTTTAAATCCTTGCCAAGTGGTACCAAGCACACTCTCTGGACAAAAGTTGGAAATTGAACCTTAGAGGTCGGATTTGAATAAAGAAAGTGATCATCTCATCATTAGTGACCTTAGAATGCTTTTTTTAATTCATGTGTCTGCATGATTTGTCAACCGCCTTCTCAGCAATCTCTGGCAGAAACCTCAGTGTCGGCGGCTCATGTAAAAAGGTGCAGAAAACGAACTCGAAGTGGTCCAAACCCAGACTAGTCATCCCTCCAGAATCCTAATCCACATCTGTCAACTAAAACAAGCTTCTTGAGTAGCTTCACAAGCGAAAGAACATAGCAAATCCTGTTCCAAAAGTTGGAAGGAAAATGTATGCCGTCAACTTGCAATGAGAGATCAAGGGGAAACCCTTAAATTAAGCAGAAACTCCGAACGAGCAAATGTGAGCCTCATCCTAAATACGAGTCGCATGCTTCACCAACAAAACATGATTCATCACCTCCAGACTGCAGATCCCTAACCCACCACCCTCTTTTGCGAGCAACATGGTTTTCTATCCTACCAAGGGCATTCCGTGCTTCTCCCAAGAAAAAGACCAAAAGAATGGTCTCATGGTCGCCTCCAATCTCCTCAGTCCAGCAGGCACCATGCACGGAGAAAGGAATAACACATAGGTAGCTGATAGTTCTCCTTTAACAGCACAAGATGACCCTCTCTCGAGAGGCACACATCATGTCGACTTACCAATTTCTTCTCCAATTTCTCGATAAAAGAAAGTCACTCTGACTGTCGTAGCTTGCTGCCCACCTGAGGCAAACCCGCGATAAGCGATAAAGAGAGTTCCCTACTGCATCTACATGGCTTTCTCATACCCCATAGTCTCTTCTTCATCCATTCCAAAAGGCACAAAGGTAGTTTATCGTGATTAATGTTCAGGTCTGAGGCCAACCCAAAAAATTCAAAAACGATGGTCATCCCATTGCAGTCACCTCCCCCCCAATAAAGAAATAGTATTGTATGCATATTGAAAAATAGGGACTGAAATCCCACCTGTGCAAAATCCATCAAGGAATCCACACTCATCGACCTTCATCACCATCCTAGTCAACGCATCTGCCACCCTTGCCTAACACCTTGCTATAGATGAAAAAAAAACCACTATCTTGTCTCTCATTTACGAATACATCATAATAAGACATGCCTTCGAGAAGTTCACCTTCCAGAGGAAACCATTTGTCTTAGTTGAATATTAGAAAGTCTTTTCCATGATTAGAATGAGAACTCTAGGGCTCCTTGAGTCCTAGGGTTACAAATTGGAGATGTCTGTTAGAGAGACTACTTGAATGCCCCTTGAGTTAGGGTTGACATAAATATCTCTCAACGCTCCTCAAGCTAGAGCATTTATATATTTATCATGCTCAATTTCCTAAAACGTCTCTTAAATTGAGTGCAGTCAAGAGGCTTGGTGAATATGTCTGTAGACTAATTATCTGAAATCACATTAGGTATGTGCAGTATGCATCTCTGTCAAGGTTCAGTAAAGCGATATGCATATGCGTTCAGACGTGTCACTGAATAGAAATTAAGTGGTATACAGGTGCATATGCGGGGTATATGCGGTTCTACATGGTTTCTTATTTTTTTAAAATAAAATTCTACAAAAGTGACTACAGATGAGCTGAATTGTGAACAAATGTGGCCCAACAGAAAATCTAAGAAAAATGACTTTCTTGTAGAGCTCAAAACAATCTCCATCAATCAAATATCAATACTTCAATAGAAAGTTACCACACATAATGATTGAAACAATCACCAAATTGTGTAAGTATCCGAAAGAAAATCGAAATTCAATACAAATAACATTACTAATGTACTAACTAAAATGACATAAGAAAACATAAATGTTCAAGCGAAATATTCTACTGAGTAGAAGCAATTCTAGTCCAGATCATCATTAAATTCCGCTACGATATTGTCTTCATCTTCATCTTCACCCTCTTCCTCAGATGGAGTTCTTCATCATTTCAGCTTGGCAGTGTTGTTGAATCTATAGTATGTCGTTGGCTTTTTCTATGTTGCACCAAATCTTTTGCGCTAGCTGCATCCACCATTAAGTTCCATGTCAACCGAGAATTGAGCAAGTACATTCTCAAGATAGAAACGTTGGGTTCTAAAACCGATTGTTCAGGAAGCAAGGTTCCCATGGCGAGTGCGAAAGCGAGTGCGAGAGCGAGTGCGAGTGCGGTCGGTGGTGCGGAGAAAGGGAAGGCGGTACTCGTCTCGGAGGAGGGTGAGAAGCGAGCTTTCGGCAACGAAGAGGAACCTTAGGTAGGGGGAAGCGAGGTATGGACGAGAGTGTCTCATAAGAAGCCTGAGCGAAGGTGCTTTCGATGTGGGATTAGGGGGCATGTTGCCTCGTTCTGTCCTTCACCCCCAAGGTGCTTTTCTTGCGGGAAGGCGGGACACCGACAAGCAAACTACATGGCGGTTCGTGGGACAGTTGAAGCATCGGTTCCTGCGAAGGGCCAGGCGTTCCTTCGTGGGCGATACAACTTGCATGCTTCTGATGTTCGTCGGGGGTGGGGGGTGGGGGAATCGTTCGCCGAGGTGGTGGGGAACGTGTATCGGGGTGCAACTGCAACAAAGCCTGTAAGTATTCGTAATGCTATGGTAGGGGGTGGTGGCACTGCGACTTCGAAAGAGGTTAGGGAGGACGCTCGGGATTCTGGCTTGCATGCACTGATCGGGTATGCGGTGAGGGGCGTTTATTGCGATAGACGTTGTGTTTTCCCATCTGTGTGGGTTCCTTGGCCCGCGATTCGCTGGCGATGTGGTGAAGTTGGATGCTCGAAGATGCTATGTTCGTGGTTTATCGGCCGATCAGAGGGATCGACTGCTTCACAATGGTGATGTCGGCAACGTCTGCTGGAGAAGTTTGCATTTTGCGGATGGGTCTTGTTCGGAGGTGGAGGTTTGCGTGGCTAGGGTCAAGGACGTCCCCTTCCTTTCGCGATCGATTGGATGCTTGAGGAAGGCCTTACGATGATGGGGAATGGTTCGAACGGTGCTGGATGACGGGCTCAGGCCTAGTACACCTGTGGAGGACACGAGGGTCCTGCTTGAGTGCAACAAGAGCTTCCTCGATAAGGTCAGAGGGCGAAGCACTTTCGCGTAAATGGAGGTCGGTTGCTTCTCTTTTAGAATAGAGCTTCTGGTCGACGAACCTCCGCCTCCTCCGGAGGTTCCGAGGGAGGAGGCCAGTGGAGAGTCCGGGAGCGCTTTGGGTTCCGTGATGGCTATTGGATTTCCGAGGGGTCCCCTTGGTGGAACGACGCGAATGGTTTAGTGCACGCGGCGCTTCGTGAACTCCTCCCGGGTTTTGTACCTGCCGTCGAATATATTCCCTTTGCATGGTGACGTGGGCAAAGGGCTTCCGGAATCATTACCGACATCGTTGGAGTCGGGTGTAGATGTGGGTCCGAGGGTTCGGGCCGCGCACGTGGACCCTCTCGCGGATCCATGTACGGTATCTTTTGCTGTTGCAGATCCGAGGGGCTTCTCGGATGCGGGTGTCGGTCGGGTGTCGTCGGATCCCGCGATGCTCTTGCCGATCATGGCTTCCTCGGCCTCGTCAGCGTGGTTTTTCCTTCTTGGAGGTATGGTGACGCGCTAAGTGGCTCTCCGCAGATGGTTTCACTCTCTCTCTTCCCTCCTTTCGCAGCGGAGGGGAGGGCTCGTGCCCAACCTTCCTCCTTTATGGTCCCAACGCCCTCTTCAGACAACTCAGATGGCCTTGATCGGGTTGACACGACTGCTTCTTCTGCTGAGGTGACTGACCACATCTCCGACGCGGGGGAGAGCGGCAAGAGAAATGGGAAGAGATACAGAAGAAGGAACAGGTCCAGGTCTTCGCGGGCGGAGGCGTAGCCTAGCCCGCCTTTGAAGATTGTCGTTGCGGAGGCCGCAGGTGTGGCTCAAATCCATGGGAGTTTCGACGGTCCCAAATAAAAATCCTCTCATGGAATGTTCGTGGGCTCGGTGACCTGGATAAACGGAGGATTGTGGGGTCCAGATTCACTGAATGGGGATGCGACATCATTATGCTACAAGAGACGAAGCTGCAATCTATATCGGACGACCTATGGAGGTCTTTTGGCGTGGGGGGCATAGACCAGTTCAGATCATTGGATGCGGCGGGATCCTCGGGTGGGTTGCTGGTGGCGTAGTGCTCTTCGTCCATGTCCTTCGACTCGGTGATTCGTGGGAGGCATGTGATGACGGTGATTCTGGCTTGTACGGCTTCCTCCCTTCAGGTGGCTGTGTCATGTGTGTATGGTCCTTGCTGTAATGTGATGCGAGGGGAGCTTTGGGAAGATCTTCTTGCAGTTAGTAGGGCTATCGACGGAGTCCCCTGCTCATTGGGGGGATTTCAATGTTACTCTTCTCACATCAGACATGCCTGGCGGCAGGGGGGGCAGGACCTGGACTCGCTTGACTTTGCGGACACCGTTGACTCGCTGGACCTTGAGGTGATGGATGCGGAGGACATCGCTTATACCTGGAGGAGTTCCAACTCTCGGTCGCGTATTGATCGCTTCTTGGCTTCAAACGAGCTTCTGGAGGCTTTTGCTTTAGCCTCGATGGAGGCCAAACCGCGGGCTTGTTCGGATCACACTCCAATTATTTGGTGCTCTGGGATGCCCCAGTACAGAGGGGGCTTTTTAGGTATGAAAAGTGCTGGTTGTTGGAGGATAACTTTAGGGAGTTGGTGGCGTCGCACTGGTCGGGAGTGGTTGTCTCGGGGTCCGCTGCATCTCGCTTTGTCCAGAAATTATCTTCTTTGCGGGTATGGCTATCGGCTTTCAAAAGGGAGTCTAGGACGACCAGATGCGCTTCAAGGAAGGATGCGGAGGAGATCATTCGAAATTTCGATGCGCTGGAGGACCTCAGGGAACTCACGGTGGAGGAATTGGCATGCCGCGTTGCTGCTCAAATGAAAGTTTCTTTGGAGGATAGAAAGCGTGTCACGGAATGGAGGCAGAGGTCGAGAAATGTTTGGCTTCGGGAGGGGGACACGAATACATCCTTCTTCCATGGTATTGCTAGTGGGAGGCACAGGTCCAATGCGCTGCGTTCCATCTCGATTGGTGAGGTCCGTGTGGGGGGGGAACAAGGAGATGGGGGGAGCTATTGTGGCTCACTTCAAGAACGTTTCTTCAAGAACTATTCCGAGGAAGTGAAGGTGGCTGGGCCTTGATACTCTTGCTGTGGCGGACTCTTGCGATGACATACTCATTCGTGATGTGACCTTGGAGGAGCTTAAAGATGCTGTGTGGGGTCTGAATGCTGACGCTGCACCTGGCCCTGACGGGTTCCCGGTGTCGTTTTACAAGGACTTTTGGGATCTTGTTTGTCAGGAGGTGTTGGAGGTGGTCTCAGAGTTTTGTCGGGGGAATGCGGGTTTCGATAGGGTCAACCGTGTGCTTATCATCTTGTTACCCAAGTCATCGGCGCCGGTTTCCATCGATGATTTTCGCCCTATTGCGGTCTTAAAGTTCCTATATCTTATTACTGTAAAGGTCCTCGCTACCTGGCTGAGCAATGTTCTTGACAGTGTTATCTCCTCGATGCAATCGACCTTCATTCCTGGTAGGCAGATCTCGGATTGCCTCACGCTTGCATCCGAGATCATTGCGGATTGGCTGAGGAGGGGCAAACGTCGTGTCCTTTGGAAGGTGGACTTTGCGAAGGCTTACGATAGCCTTGATTGGAGTTTTCGCTGGTCAGTGCTTGGGAGAAAGGGGTTCCCGGAGAAGTGGATCTCTTGGATGAGGCGATTTGTCACCACTGTCTCTTTTTCGATCATGGTGAATGGCCGACCGGATTGGGGTTTGGTTCAACCATGGAGGGAGGTGCATCAGGGGTGCCCTTTTGCGGCCATGTTATTTATCCTTGCGGCGGATGTCCTGTCTGATATTGCGACTCGTGTGGTCAACAGCAACCTTTCTAACGGGTACTCGAGGAAGGGCGTGCTGGTTCCAGTTCTGCAATACGTTGATGATACCCTTTTCTTTATTGAAGGGGGTCTAGAGGAGGTTAGGGGCATGGCCACGACTCTGGAGATCTTTGGCGAATTGTCTGGGATGATTAAGAACGATAGCAAGTTCAAGTTCGTCCCCTTCGGCCTTGCGGTGCAGGAGGCGACGCGTGTGCGGTGGCATTGGGGTCAAGTTGCTCTAACTTGTCGATGGACTATTTGGGGATGCCCTTGGCCTTGGGCAAAACGAGAACGAGAGATTGGCTAAGGGTGGTGGAGAAGGTGGATGTGAAGTTGGCGGGATGGAAGTCCGCTGTCCTATCGAGATGGGGCCGACTGGTCCTTTTAAAGGCAGTCATTTCGTCCATTGCGATTTATTTTCTTTCCAATCGACGAATGCCAAATTGGTTTAGAGCTCGGCTGGAGAAGCGGATGCGTGCCTTTTTATGGGGAAGCAGAAGAGTGGGTCGAGAGGGGTCCACCTTGTTGGATCGGTGGATATTACGCATGAAGGATCAGGGAGGGTTGGGGGTGAAGTCGCTCGAGCAAATGAACGACGCCTTGCTGCTTAAGTGGGCGAGTAGGATATGGGGCAGGGGGCAGATCTCTGCTGTGATGTGGTACGAAGGATCTATGATGTGTGGGGGGGGGCATCGCAGGTCGTCTGATTAGCCTCCCCCACCCCTTTTGGAGGGGGGGTCGTGGAGGTTTTCTTGAGGAATATTGCGCTTTTTAGGCCGGTTCTTGGTGGGGGGGCTCTTTCTCCTTTTGGACGGACGATTGGACGGGGGGGGGGAGGGGCTTTGCTCGCGCTTCCCTCGCTTGTATGCTCTAGCAGAAGACAAATTGAGTTCGGTTGCGGCCTGCTGGTTAGATGGTAATTGGTGCCCCACTTTCTCCGCGAACTTCTCCAACCAGAGATTAGAAGATTTCTTGGCCTTGCTCGATGCTGTGAGGGAGGTGGGGCTCCCTTCGGCAGGTGGGACCACTGGTGTTGGCGGGAGACTCCGTTCACGGTCAAGAAGGCCTTTGGGGCTATCTCTCGGCCGTCGCGGTCGCAATCGGAGATTCTGATCCGAGATTGTGCGTTCTTCCTGAGAGAATTGGTTTCTTCCTTTGGCTGCTCAGGAGACAGAGGCTGATGACGAGGGACCGATGTGCCAGACTATTAGGTAGCGTCTCTGACAGGTGCCTGCTGTGCAATGAGGCGATTGAATCCGTGGAACACCTCTTCTTCTTGTGCCCCATGGTGATTCAAGTATGGTAAGGGGCTGGCTTGGCTTGGTGCTGCACTGACGATCTCCAGACCTTCTTTAATGCGCTCCTAGCAATTAAGGGTAGGCCGAGGAAGGAAATACTTTATCCTGTGGCCATACTGTGGGCGGTTTCATGGAATAGGAATGACTTGGTGTTCTCGGGCCAATGATTCTCTAAGGAGAATGTGGGGATTTATGCCAAGCGCTTGGTGGAGGAATGGGTGTTGTAATAGCTCTGTAGTGTCGGCGTGTGGTTGTATTTCCCCCCTTCTTTTTATCTGTGTCATTTGAATAAAACCATGGGCGAGCACCAACAAGTGTTTCCCCCTCGTTTATGGATTTCAAAAAAAAGTTCCATGTCAGCCTCGATCCTTGGAATACCTCATCATCTCCTTCATCTTCTTCATCAATCCAATATCTGAAATGGGTTCTATTATTTGCGACAAATGGATCATTTTGTTTTTTAATATTGCAATCCCTCAGCTTGGCATTGAATCTGACATACACCAAACCATTTAATCGTTTGAATTCATTGATGTTCCTTTTCTTTGTGTGGATCTACAAAATAATATCATTAACTACCTCATTAATGATACATAACATCTGACGTATGTGTCACCAATTTTTTAGCCTTACAGCCTCAAAAGTGAACCAATCCCTTTCATAACCCAAGGAAAAAGCTAACTTTAAAACTTTCATTGCTATTTCCTTCAAATGTGGTGTTTCTGTGGCATGCACTCCTTACAACTGGCCATTTTTAAGAACAAATAATCAATTATCGTTAATGTAGAGGTTTACGTTATGTTATGATGTACCGTTACGTATTTCTTATTTACCTCATGTACGTCTATGTAATTTACCCAAGGGTTTTCTCTCTATATAAGAGACCATATGGCTCTATGGAATAATACAACTGAGTATTTGACTCTGACATAGTATCAGAGCCAAAACCCTAATCTAGGGTTTTCTTTCCACCCCCTCCCTCCCCCTCCCCCTCCGGTTCGGCCGTCGCCCACCTCCTCTCTTCAAGCCGCTGCCGCCGGCAGCCGGGAACCCCTCCCGACTCCTCCCCTCTCCCACCGTCGCCCACAGCCGAGGCCCCCCGCCCCCGCCTTCTTCTCCAGCCGCGGCCCTCTCCCACCGCCGCTGAGGCCTCCCTCTCCCGCCGGGGCTGAAGTAGCCCTCCCTCGGGCTCCTCTTCCTCGTCGGTCGGCACTTCTTCATCTATGGGTTCAAGTGCATAAAGTCTACATATGCACTTGAATCCAATCTAGTCTTTGTAGACAAACGTTCCTTTGTCTATCATCCCAAGGTCTTCTTCTCCGACAACACGTCAGACCAAAAGGTTGATATGCCCTCCATAGGTGCCTTTAAATGTTCGGCACCAATAGTCAAAATGGACGGGACGAACTACGAACATTGGGCTATACAGTTCCTGAGTCTTATGAAGTCATGCGGTAAGAAGCACATTCTTACCAAAGATGAGCCGGCAGAGAAGACGGGGATATATGCCTCATGGGAGGCTGATGACACGTATGCCAAGGTCTGGCTGTCAGGGACGCTCACGATGGAGATTGCCAATGACGTCCTCCATCAACCCACCGCTAAGGCGATGCGGGATATTTTGGCTACTACATATTCTCAAGTGCGGAACGAGACTACGATGCTGCAGTTGCAACATGATATTTTTACCATGAAGCAAAATGGGCGACCTCTTCACTCTCTGTACACGTCCCTACGAGGGATGTTCGAGAAATTATATAGCACCATCCCGCTCACAGCGACCCCAGAGCAGCAAAAGACGTTTCGCAATGCCACTATGGTAGGCGTATTACGTGCTGACCTTGATCCGGAGTATGAGGCAGCCCGCTCTCAGATCCTCGCTGACGCCACTATTCCTCCGATGGAGGAAGTCTACAGGAGGCTCAGTTGTATCTTTGTTCCCTCCAGCGCAGTGACTCCACCTCCTTCGGCAATGACGGTTTCCAGAGGACGAGTTAGCTCGTCTTCATTTCGTGGTCGTGGAGGTAGCACACATGGCCGAGGAGGTCGTATGCGTTCAACGTGCTCATTCTGTCGTCGCACTAGTCATTCAAAGGATACATTCTATTCCAAGCATGGATTTCCTCCTTCGGCATGTGTAGCTGATCATGTTCAGGCTCCGTCAATATCTACTCCAGATCACAGGTTCGAGGAGCTTGTGGCACGGCTTCGTGACATTATGTCACAGTCATCGTCAGATGCTGCTGATACATCTGACGTTGCGGCTTCTGCGTCAGCTAGTACCTCTGCTACTGCCAGTACCTCAGGTAGTAGTTCTGCATTTCGTGATAACCACGATCTATCAGGTTGGATTGTCGACTCTGGAGCCACCCATCATCTCTGCCGTGACAGAGATATACTGCAGTCCTACAGAATATTCAGTCTGGTCGTTCCGTGCTCATAGCTGATGGCACTCATTCCCCTATTGTGGTCAGGGGGAGACTTCCTTATTACCCTCCATGCACTTACAGAATGTTTTACATGCACATGAGTTCTCCATAAATTTATTATCAATTAGTCATATTACAAAAGATTTGTACTGTCGTGCTATATTTGACCCATCTTCTGTCATTTTTCAGGACATACTAACGGGCAGGGTGATTGGCTGTGGTTCTGAGCATAATGGCCTCTATCGTCTAGTACGGAATTCCTATGCTGGCGTCTCACTTCACTCTCAGGGATTCGTTTCTCCGTATACATGGCATCTTTGCTTTGGTCACCTTCCGCTCCAGAAGATGCGTCACCTCCTGCCACAGATCTCTCCGAATTCTTCATTTCGTTGTGAAGCTTGTCAGTTAGGGAAGCATCATTGTTCTACCTTCTCTGGTCGTTAGGGTCGGAGCAGTCGCTCCCCATTTGAGTTATTTCATATAGATATTTGGGGTCCTAGTCGTGTCCCGGATCATCAGGGACACAGGTTTTATCTCGTTGTGGTTGATGATTTCTCTCGTGTCTCTTGGATTTTTCTTAAGAATAAATCTGAAGTAGGAATTGTTATCAAAAATCTTATCAATGAAGTGCAGAATGTTTTTTTGTCTACTGTAAATATGTGCGCACGGATAATGCATTGGAATTCTGCACTCGTTCTCTTGCTCAGTTTCTTTCCTCTAAGGGCATTATTCACCAAACTACCTATGCTTACACATCTCAACAAAATGGTGTCGCGGAGAGGAAACATTGGCACTTTCTTGATATTGCTCGCACAGTAATTATTCAAAGTTGTGCACCGTTAGCTTTTTGGGGAGATGCTATACTTACAGCATGCTATCTGGTTAATCGTATGCCTTCTTCCGTTCTTGGGGAAAAAGCTCCAATCTCTGTTCTCTTTCCTGATAAGGACATGTTTTCACTTACCCCTGCCTTTGTTCACCGCTTGTCTCCAGGACTTGACAAGCTCTCTCCTAGAGCTGTTAAGTGCGTATTTGTAGGTTACTCTTGGACACAAAAAGGATATCGCTGCTATGACCCTATTAACGACAAGTACTATGTTAGTGCTGACGTTACATTTTTTGAGCCAGTTATGTACTTCTCCCCTGCAGGTGACAGGTTGGTTTCCTCCACATCTCCGGATGATAATGTCTATGTTCCTCTACCTCCAAGTCTGGGTCAATCTGAGTCCACTACACCACCACCACCACCACCACCCCCGCCTCCATATCATCCCATTCCATCATTCCCTAAGTTCTACACAAGGCGGTCAGGGCCTGCTCAAGCTACACGTCAACCATGCAGCACGCCTCAGGTATCCTCCGATGCTATCACTAATGATGGGTTAGATAATGTACCGTTGCAGGAATCTTTGCTACAGGGGGAGGATCCGTCAGTCAGTACAGTGGATAATGATCTTGATCGTCCTATTGCTCATAGGAAGCAGAAGAGGCAATGTGCGTCCTATCCTCTTGCGTCTCAAGTGTCTTTTCATCGTCTTACTGGTGATTTCCAGAGATTTACAGTAGCTGTCTCGACGGTTGAGATCCCACGGACTTATCAAGAGGCCATGAAGATTGATAGCTGGCGTTTAGTTATGGAGGAGGAGATTCGTGCCTTACAGTCTCGAGGGACTTGGTCCCTAGTTCCTATTCCTCCTGGTGCTTCTGTGGTTAGTAGCAAATGAGTGTTCACAGTTAAATATCATGCAGATGGCCGTCTAGATTGGTACAAGGCCAGACTTGTTGCACGGGGCTTCACCCAAACCTATGGGGTAGACTATTTGGATACATTTTCACCAGTGGCTCGACACTCGACGCTTCACATTCTACTATCTGTTGCTGTGGTACGTGATTGGCCCATTTTTGAACTTGATGTCAAGAATGCATTCTTGTATGGTGAACTACAGGAGGAAGTCTACATGCAGCAGCCAGCAGGTTTTACTGCTGAGGGGGAGACTCACATGGTGTGTAGACTTCATAAGGCAATCTATGGCCTTAAACAAAGTCCAAGGGCATGGTTCCAAAAGCTTTCCCAGCTGATTGAACGACAGGGGTTCAAAAGATCAAATACGGACCACTCGTTGTTTATCCAGAAGACTCCCAGAGGTACAGTTGTCGTCATGATATATGTTGATGATATTATGGTTACAGGAGATGATGCTCAAGGAATCGAGATGACTAAATCTCTTTTGGGAAGTCAGTTTATTACGAAGGATCTTGGTACAATACGATATTTTCTGGGGATAGAGTTTGCGAGAAATGCACAAGGAATGGTAATGACCCAAAGAAAATATGTCACAAACTTGCTAGTTGAAACATGAATGGTTGGATGCAGACCGTCGAGTACTCCTATGGACCCAAGTATGAGACTATGCGACAATGATACTGAAGAGGTGGGCAAAAGAAGATACAGAGATGGTGGGCAAGCTTCTATACATCACCATAACTCGACCAGATATTGCTTTTGCAGTAAACCGGGTGAGTCAATTTATGGAGCAGCCTAGGCAAGTCCATATGGAAGCCCTGTATATGATATTTAAATACCTAAAGTCTTCTCCAGGCACATGTTTGTTATTTAGAAAGGACACAGATCTGTCCATTTCCGCTTGTGCAGACGCAGACTATGCAGGGTGCCCAAAGGATCGTAAGTCTACTTCAGGATTTGCTATCTTTATAGGAAGCTCTTTGGTTTCTTGGAAAAGCAAGAAACAAACTGTTGTGGCTAGATCCAGTGCTAAATCCGAATATAGAGCCATGGCACAAGCAAGCACAGAAATGATGTGGGTTCGAGCAGTCTTGGAAGATTTGAATGTAAATGTCTCTTTACCCATGCAGCTTCAATGTGACAACCAGGCAGCATTGTTCATTGCCAATAATCCAGCTTTTCATGAAAGAACAAAGCACATCGAGGTAGATTGTCACTACACTAGAGACATGATCCAGAAGGGCATGATTTCCACTTCACACGTCAATTCAGAGGACCAGACTGCTGATATATTTACCAAGCCCTTGCTCAGAGGACCTTTCCAGAGATGTTCTTCCAAGCTGAGCATGATTCATATCTATGCTCCATCTTGAGGGGGAGTGTAGAGGTTTACGTTATGTTATGATGTACCGTTACGTATTTCTTATTTACCTCATGTACGTCTATGTAATTTAACCAAGGGTTTTCTCTCTATATAAGAGATCCTAGGGCTCTATGGAATAAAACAACTGAGTATTTTTGACTCTGACAGTTAAATATATAAGTCTATGACTTCTAGTGAGAATTTATACATGGATTGAAATCACCATCGATCAATGATTGACCTCTGTCTGACAGCCAAAGATTTGTCAAATAATCCTTGTGCCCCTTCATATAAAGGCAACTCCTTCCTAGTGATGATATCTTGGATCTCTAAATTAGGATAGAAAATAGGGTAATTTACAATTTAGGTCCCCATCTATGAGCTTGATCCCAGAATGGGTCCCAATCTTTAATTCGTAACGAATAAGGCCCCAGGTTCGTTTAGAAAACGACAAAAGAGTATGCTGTCAGAAAGTTTGGATCACTTGACGAAAAAGCCCTTGAAGCCAAATGTTTTTCCAAAATCCTTTTCCTTTCTATGTCTCCTGCTCCAGTCATGACCCCACCTTCCTTCTCTTGTACCCACCCACGATGTTCTCGTCCTCTCACCTCCTTTCTCCGTCAAGTGCCTCCCGTTCGCACAACACCCCCTCCCCTGCTCTCCTCCGATGCTGCAACACCTACAACCTTGGTGGGCTCCTTCCATCCCTAGCTGCACACCCCTAGTCGTATCTACTTCTACGCAACAACACACCCCGAGATGCTACCGCCACTACCACATCACACCAATCCCTCCTACGGTCCTACCCCTCTGTTTGCATATATACATCATCACTATCCATTCCAATTTCAAAACAATGGTTATTTGTCACCCCGTTTAACTCCAACTCACCTGAGATTTCTCGACTGTGCAGTCCAAACAAATGTGCACCTAAATCTTCCCCTTTGTTATGTATAATTCCATACAAACCCAACTTAAAAATAGCACAAGACATCTTCACCATTACTCACATCACCATCTCATGCATGCAACTGCACTCCACGTCCCAAACCTCGATTAAGCACTAATTCGATTCTCTCCAATGACCCAAACAACTCCTCTCCCTCTTTCTCCTCTTCGATGGGATCTCCGAAGCTCATGTTCATAAGGACCACAAGTTTCAGTCTGTCAACGAGAGCGAGGCCAACTTCTACCTGCTCGAATGCATGGCCGACTACTGCCTCACCTCTTCCCTCGGCTCCAACATGTTCAACCTCATTTGGTTCAATGCCACCCGGACCAGTTCTACCTTGGCCAGCATGTGGGCATCCCCCGATCTGAGTCCCCCTTCCGCATCATCTAGGAGGCCAAGTTCGACATGAGCCGGTGCTACAATATTGTATGTACTAATCTTGCAGGTACACCTCTGCTGTCCACCGTGACCTTCAACTTGATGTTCTCCATCCTGCGACTGGAGATGGATGGCAACATCATCATGTACTCGTACTATGACCAGTTGTACACCCAGTCGGGTATGGAAGAAGACATATTGATTCTTCGTGAATGGTGTTGATTACCCCCAATCTACCGACGTGCAACTTGTCGAGCAAGTGCAGGGGTTTGGGGCTGTGCGAGGATGGGATGTGCGTGGGTTGCCGACAGTGAAGGGAACGGGTGTGATGAAGCAAAAGCAATTGTATCCCATTGGTTTGTTCTTGTATGGGCAGTGGTGGTACTAGTACGGGGAGCCGACCTGCGTGGAAGGAGAGGCGAATTGGGGTGTGTTGTACGTGGAAGGAGCCTAGTGAGGTCCTGTGTGTTGCAGCGTCGGAGGAGATTGGGGGGAGGGTTGCTAATGCCAAGGGGAGGGTGGGAGGGTTAATTCCTCGCGGGTACGTGCAAGAGAAGGAATATTAAGTGAAGAGGATTCATGCTGGAGCATGAGAGATAGAAGGGGAAAGTTTTTTGAAAAAAATCAAGGGCTTTCTCGTCAAGTGATCTAAAATTTCTGATGTCATCCTCTTTTGTCATTTTCTTAGCAGACCTGGGATCCTTTTCGTTACAAATTAAAGATTAGGACCCATATTGGGATCAAACTCATAGATGGGGACTCAAATTGTAAATTACTCTAGAAAATATCCATACAATCTAAGAATCTATTTAGAGAAAGACCCTCCCTCTAGATTTGAGCAATGTCCCTATAAACGAAATATGGATTCAAAAAATACGTAGCAAGGTGGAGGGGTGATGCAGCACAAAATTAACATATAGGGCTTGAATTTTATCCATTCATTTTATTTACGTTTTGAGTCGTTGCATTTTTTATTTAAATAAAGAGATCGCGTGTGATCTCGAAATTAGTTAGTTAATTTTAAATTTGAATTTCGAATTTTGAATTAGAGTCAAATTAGGATAATGTAGATTTGAATCTCGATTCAATTAAGATCGAGTCAAATTTTATTTTTGATTCACTTTCTGTTTTTGTAATTCCACCTCTACTATATAAAGAGGTTGGTAGTCTAGTGTAAGGGAACAATTCAGATTTTATGAAAATTGAGATTCATCTCTCTTTATCTCTTTCTCTCGGTGTGTTTCTCTCTCTTTCTCTCAGCGCATTCTTTGCGATTCCTCTCCAAAATCTTGCGCAACCGGCGCGTTCTCCTTCTTCCTCTCCTCTCTAAATTTCTTCCACCATTAAAATTATATTTCCACCGATTGCAAATCTTCCATCTGCATCATTTGGTATCAGAGCATGGTAGTCGAATCGTTCTTACGATTCAACGATTATGTCGACTATTGGAGGATGCAATTCAACTTGAGTCGTCTATCTCATGGCAAGCATTCACGTACGCGTCAACAAAAGTTTAAGCAATGCCTTATATCAAGCGTTAAGGTACAAGCATGACTGGACACAACATTCGATGAAGATTCATACGACAACGACAAAAATCAGATCGATGAAGCTGTTGTGCAACCCATTTTTGATAAAAAAACGAAGGTATTTTCATTCTAGATGAAGACTTATTTGATACAACTATTGTGTAAGAAGAAAAGGAGGACCAAGGGCCCATCTTCGACGAAGATCCTGCGGATGAAGAATATGAATTATTGGATTTTCTCGCGGCTGCGCTTGCTGTCTAGGAAGACATGGAACCAATATACGAAGAAAACGTCATGGGAGAGATTGCTAATCTCCCTGCGATGACCCTTTCCATCGTAGCCCAGAAAGCACGTGCTTCCCTGCTGTCACCACCAACTACGTAAGGTTTGACCGCAATGCAACCACAAGCCGAATGACCCCCACCTGTGTGTTGCCGCTGCCAATCACGAAGTGCTTCTCCTGCTAGACGCAACACACGCGAAACCTGCGCAGCATCTGTTCACTGTTTTCACAATGAGTGGGATCGCCCCTACGGTTATTGCCACCTTCCCTCCGCGCAAGGCTTGGGCAAGCACGACTAGAGGTGTGCACGACTCCTCCCAGCAAAATGCGACAGCACCTCAGGACGAACTCGAAGTCGCCGATCCACGCGCCACCTGCACCGCCAGCAGCTTCCACCCCCGTGTCGTCGTTGTATCTCAAGGGGAAAAGAAACCCTAGTCTGGTACTCCTCTCTAAGGGGATCAAAATCCCATCGTATTTGGGATTGGAGATTGATTGGGAACATTTTCAGGAAGACCCCTCCTACAAAATTACTTTATCAAAAGGTGAGCAGAAGCCAACATATGGGTGGATGATATTTTAAGTGAAGGGGTAGAACAATTGCAACCATACCCCTCAGTTGAAAGAAATTACAAACATAACGTGGAAAAAGATCAAAATTGGGGTTATATACTCAACCAATCCAGATGAAATACTTCACCGACGGAACGAAGTTCAAGCAATTTGTCAGGAGGCGAATTTTTCAAGCGGAGGAGAATTGATGCAGCACAAAATTAACATACATGGCTTGAATTTTATCCGTTCATTTTATTTACGTTGTGAGTCGTTGAATTTTTTTTAAATAAAGAGATCGCGTGTGATCTCGAAATTAGTCAGTTAATTTTAAATTTGAATTTCGAATTTTGAATTAGAGTCAAATTAGGATAATGTAGATTTGAATCTCGATTCAAATCAATTAAGATCGAATCAGATTTTATTTTTGATTCACTTTTTATTTTTGTAATTCCACCTCTACTATATAAAGTGGTTGGTAGCCTAGTGTAAGGGAACTATTCACATTTTATGAAAATTGAGATTCATCTCTCTTTATCTCTTTCTCTCGGTGTGTTTCTCTCTCTTTCTCTTGACACATTCTCTGCGATTCCTCTCCAAAATCTCGCGCAACCGGTGCGTTCTCATTCTTCCTCTCCTCTTTAAATTTCTCCCACCATTAAAATTATATTTCCACCGGTTGCAAATCTTCTATCTGCATCAAGGGGTGTTCCATCCTTTATGTTGACTTTGAGTTACTGGAATCAACAATATATTGGTAAGACGCTTCGACTTCTTTGAAAATGTTCATGATCTCCTTTCTTGCATCTTGCAACTTATCGTATACAAACCCCATAGCCGATCTCCTATCTCCATCAACAGTCCACAGAACATGTACCAACGGAGAGAAGACCTTCAAGGTCAAAGAGACTTGAGTCCAAAATGTAGGACTCATAATTATTGTTGATTCCATTTGCCCCTTCTTCGTCTAATACCATTTACTAATTCTCTATAAGTCTCAAGTTGTCCTTCCATCATAGATTGCAAGTTGAGATATGTGTTAGCAAATCTTATTGTTCTCGGCCTCACTATGTCACCCTTTTACGTAAATTGTCTCATCAAGATCATTGTTTTTGCATGATTGTATATGAAGACAATCAATGTCCTTGCCTTTGTGATGATAGTTTTCACCTTCGACTTTTTGTCGATCTCTTCTAGCATACGATCGACGCAATGTGCTGCACAAGAACTCCACAAAATCAATGGGTACTTGGTTCTCAAGATTCTACCAGTAGCTATATTGGCAGATGCATTGTCTGTTACTACTTGAACTACATTGTCAAGCCTAACTTCCTCAATAAGCTTATCCACTAAGGAAGCAATGTAGTCGGCGATATGAGAATTTGCAAACGAGTTAAAAAAATTCAAAAAACCAGTCCCAAGCTCATAGTTGACACAAATATTCATGATGCTCCTTCCTGTCCTATCAGTCCATGCACCTGTCATAATGGAACATCCCTAAGTCTTCCAACATCACATTATGCTTGCAAGAACTCTTTTGTTTCCTTAACTTGTTTCTTCAAAATGGTTTTTGTAAGCTCATAATATGTTGGAGGCTTGTACAACCTTCCATATTGCCTAATTGCTTCGCATATTCGAAGAAAGGAGTCACGTTTGACAACATTGAACACAATGTCATTATCACAGAAGTGCTTTGCCACGAATGAATTCAGCACGTGCACATTCCTCCTTGGTAAAGGTATCTTTGATTGTGTATTGATGGAGACCCTCTACTGATACATCTTCAGTTGAAGTTCGAGGCATTTTCCCATCCATGTCTCCATCAGTCAAGGGCTAATTAATCTTAATGGAGACTTGCCCTTGAATATCTTTCATCCTCGTCGTTTCTCATTCCTTTTCACTTTGATATCCTCCATGTTGTCCATAATTTCTTTCTTCACATAAAGAATCACCTTGGGACAAGATGCCATATTGCCTTTAATATGAGCCAAATGTTGCTTCATGCAATTGATCCCTCCGGTAACAACCTTCCCACATAAAAGGAAAGTAACCATGCTTGGGCTACTCAGATTCGCTAGATAATCATACTTCCATCCCGGATCATTGAAAGTAGGAGGAAAAAAAAACTCCACTGTATCGCTCCTTTAAATAAGAGGTCCGCTTTCAGTTCCGAGCGTAGGAGAAGAACCACTATTAGATAGTAGTTTGGAGGCCATAATTGCCTATCATTTAATCTCAGGACATTATAAAAAAAGTACTATATGATCTGAATAATATATATATTGAAAATGAGACAACTAAATTTTAATTAGCAATGAGCGTCACAAAACTACTACATACATAAATTCTTATAAAAAAATGTTAGTAAATTCATACTGAATTCACATAACTACAACTACAGACATAATCATATCTTAAATTCTTTTCAAAAAATAATCATTCAAGAAACCTAAGTTCAATTTTAGTATAACATTTTGTACTTGGGAACAATACAATATATATCTAATCATTTTTTTAAAATAAGCATTCAACGTACCTAAGTTTGGTGTTAGCATAACTATTTTATACTTGGAAAAAGACAATATAAAGACCTAATCATATCTTAAATTCTTTCAAAAAATAATAATCATCCAATATAACCTAAGTACAGTTTCATTTTATATGCCTAAACATTATTAGTAAACAATACAAATGTAAGTTAAAAGTAATGTAAGTTAAAAGTAATCATCCTGCGAAATCATTTGACATGCCTAAACGTTTTTAGTAAACAATACATTACAATTCACTTCTTACTTGGAATATGTTGCCATGTATTATGAGATAATCATTCAACAAACCCAAGTTAGCTCCTAAAAATCAATCATCAACAAATCGCCTAAAATAAGAGAAAAAGAGGGATCTTGGTTACCATGCATGGTTTCAACGGAGCTGGGAGACAGAGGAGCCTCACATAGAGGAGATGGAGGCGGAGGAGCTCCGCACGACGGTGGAGGAGCTTTGCACAGATAAATCGAAGGAGGAGCAACTTCACATAAAGGAGCTAGAGGCGAAGGAGCTTTGCATGGTGGCAAAGATTTTCCAAGTGACAGTGGAGGCACAATTTGGAGGAGGCGATGAAGAGGATTTTCATTTATGGCGATTGAGATCGAGAGCATCAAATCTAGCAGGGGTTATGGAGGAGGAATCCATAACAAACCCGCCTAAACCCGTATTCGGAGAAATTCGTAGATAATCTGATAATGTCGTTAGAGCATGAAGCAGTTGCACAACCTGCAATATCTGGTCCGCATATGTGAAAGGGGTGTATAGTAAGGCGCCTCACATGTGCAACGTCTAAGGAGCCCACACACGCATATGCCTCTCAGTCTGCTCTGGCGAACACTGCTGTCACTACCCCAATTCCGGACCGTCGGATCCTTCAGAAATTACAACTAACTTTCAGAAACAGACTGCAAATAAAATTACTCAGGAAAAAGAATGTAATACTTTTCCATTCACAAGATAAAGTTTTCATGATACATTGTCCCACTATAACCATTTACATGTACATCTGCTGGAGCCTGGAAAGGAAATGCACCAAAAGATTACTAACAACTTAGAGAGTGAAGCTACTGTGGTTGACTAGATGGCTAAAATCTCATGATGGTTCACTGACACCTATTGGATTTTTCATAAATCATAAGATAACAATTAGCGAATGCTAAGTAACAAAAAAGAGAAAAACAGACTAATGGTGTAATTTTGCAAAACTTGATAACACAAAAAGATTCATTCCTTTTCATTAGTTTAGGTTCCATTCCTTTCTATTCTACGTCAGTGATTAGTTTATGGAATTACCTTACCACTATATGGACTCCGAGGTTGTGGATACTTCTGGATTGGAGATTGTGTTGATCTGGTGAGCTTATGCCGCCGCACGTCGCTCAACCCATTCTCCAATACTACCATGATAATTTCTTTTTCTTTTATTAATCAGGGTCTCAAATCCTCAGCCTGACAAACAATGGAGCACATCGTCCTCGAGGATCCGGTTGCTTAAAACCATATGCTAACCTTTAATCACATAACCTAGCAGCTTTAAATACATCTTATAGTGACCCAACCACTATTGAACCACTTGTGCCTCCATATGGTATGACCGCATCTTCCGTCGTTCAACCCGAATATATTGGCCGCCGGTACCTCACGTTGCAAATAATTTATTTCGTGCGCACTCAAGGTTCAGGAAAGCGGTATGCGTATGCGTTCGGACATGTCACTGAATAGCGCTTAAGCGCTATGCGGGGGCATATGCGGGGTATATGCGGTTCTACGTGGTTTCCTCATTTTTATTTAAAAATAAATAAATATATACAAAAGTGACTACAACAGAACTATATTTACGTATAATTGTGGTCCAATAGAAGATCTAAGAAAAATAACTTTCATATAGAGTTCAAAACAATCTCTATCAATCAAATATCAATACTTCAATAGAACGATTAACACAAAATAATTGACAACAATCAACAAAATAAAAAGCTAGCGCACAAAATGCCTCTATTATTGAATATAATGTCATTTATCTCTATCTTATATTTATTGCTGATCCTCCATTAAAAGTACCAAACTTTACATATAATATATTGCATTCATAATAGCTATTAGTTGACTAAATTAGTTTGCTATATTATTAGTATATTATTCTTTTTCTTCCTTGTGTGTTTACTCCAATCTCGCAGTACAACTACTTTGATGATGGATTTAAATGGTCATGGAATGCTTGGTTGGCATACATGCTAAAGTAAGAAAAAACATTGCATAAATAACACAATAAAAATGTGGCACAAATTTTAAAAATAAAAATAAAAAATACATATATGCGGCCGCACAGACCGCATAAGCGGCCGCACAGACTACATATGCGGCTCGCATAAGCGCACAGGGCGCATAATGCGGGGCTTCAGGAAAGCGGTGCGCTGAGGGCCGCATATGCGGCTTTCGTGAACACTGTGCGCACTTATAATAACAAGCAACTGTTTACCACTTAGGTAGAGCAATGCTAATACACTTTCCTTCCGACAAACCTATAGATTGCATGCTCGACCTGTAGTTCTACTCCCATTGTTAACGTAAGACATGATCCAACTCAAAAGACATCAATTCCCATTATGTAATTCCTCCTAAGTCTTAGATTTGCATAACTATAAAATACTGAGTACAAACTTGCATATATATTAATTCATATATTTATATACTCATAATTACGCTCATTTTGAATTCCAAACACTAACATTCCAAGCCACTGCATCCATTCGATGCTTATACCTTATTTTAATTGAAATCACAAAGCAACTTTTCATATTTTCTCAACAATAGCTAAATTAGAGTTCTTCATAGTAAGAATCATAAATACAGAAATCTCAACGATCTCACATGAAAACCCAACTAGTAAAAGGAAGGATTTCATTATCTAATCAAGATCTCTCTCACATATGTAATGCTTTATCGTAATTCTTTTTCAGAAAGGATGATTTATGCCTCCTGAAACGACCGAATTTCATTTTCGTATCAAAAATACTAAGAACGTGCCAAGAACAAACGAAGAACACATATGCTACAAATAACACACGAAGAACACGAAGAACGCGAAGACCATTTTTTCTCTTAAAATTTTGGCAGAGCTTCTCTTTATACAGGGTGATATTTCTAGGAAAATTTCGATAGAGTTGTTCGTCATTTCCCTTATAGTCTGGCACTTGCCCGTACTGATTGGCGGTCACGAGATGATCGCAGATTGTCTACTCCTACACATGGACGATCATATCGCGATATATCGGCGATATATTGGTATCGACAGTTCACCGATATGGTTGATATCGGGTATCGACAGGCCAAAAATGCGAGATTCGGTTCGATGTCGGCGATATGGCGTCGATATATCGCCGATATATCGGCGATATCTCGGTATCGACATGGTACCGTCGTACCTATATCGATACCGATATCGATATGTCCGTCCATGTTCCTACAGCTTGATGAGTTCGACTTGATTTTGCGTATGGATTGGTTATCTGCTTATAATGCACTTGTTGATTGCATTAGGAAGACAATTGTCTTTAGGATTCCAGATTTACCCGAGTTTACTTTTGAGGGTACTTTACATGACTCCAAATGGAGTGCATTTCAGTGTTACGAACTCAACGACTGGTTGATCATGGTTGTGATTCATACCTTGCATTTATTCGGGAGACGTCTGATCAGGAGCTGATGACACAGGACATCCGAGTAGTATAAGAATACCCAGGTGTTTTTCCTGATGAGCTACCAGGATTACGTCCTGAGAGAGAGATCGAGTTCGAGATCACACTACTACCAGATACACATCCGATCTCGATGGCTTCTTACTGCATGGCGCCTGCTGAGTTGAGGGAGCTGAAGGTGCAGTTGCAAAAGTTACTTGACTTGGGGTTCGTGAGGCCGAGCACTTCACCTTGGGGTGCTCCGGTTCTATTTGTCAAGAAGAAGGATGGATCCATGAGGTTATGCATCGATTACAGGCAGCTGAACAAGAGAACGGTGGAAAACCGTTATACTTTGCCGCGTATCGATGATTTGTTTGACTAGCTCCAGGGATCTTAGGTGTTCTCGAAGATCGATCTTAGCTCAGGCTACCATCAGTTGAGGACTCGAGAGTATGATATTCCGAGGACTGCTTTCTGGACGTGCTATGGATACTACGAGTTTGTGGCAATGCCGTTTGGGCTCACCAATGCACCTACAACTTTCATGGATATGATGAGCATAATTTTCCGTCCATATTTGGACAAATTTGTGGTGGTGTTCATAGATGACGTGCTCATATACTCACAAAATGAATGGGATCATGCGAATGATCTACGGACCGTCTTGGATACATTGCGGGAGCACAAGCTATATCCCAAGTTGAGCAAGTGTGAGTTCTGGTTACCCTATGTCTTGTTTTTAGGGCATGTCATTTCTGGAGCAGGTATCGTAGTTGATCCTACGAAGATTGATGTAGTTATGTCTTGGGAGCATCACAAGACAGTTACTCAGATTCGGAGCTTCCTTGGACTAGCAGGTTATTACATACGCTTTATCAACAGATTTTCACGCATTGTTCGCCCTTTGACCCAATTGACGCAGAAGGGAGTTCCATTCATTTGGGATGATTCATGTGAGCAGGCCTTCAGGACACTGAAGGAGAGATTGACTACAACGCCTATTCTAGCTCTTCCTTCAGGCTCTCAGGATTATGCAGTCTGCACAGATGCATCTGGAGAAGGTCTAGAAGCAGTATTGATGCCGAAAAGACAGGTGATTGCTTATGCATCCTGACAATTGAGATCGCATGAGCAGAACTACCCCACACATGACTTGGAGTCGGTTGCAGTTGTCTTTGCCTTGAAGACCTGGCGCCACTATCTATATGGGGTGAATTTTGAGATTTTTACTGTTCATAAGAGCCTAAAGTATATCTTTGATTAGAAGGAGATGAATATGAGACAACACAGATGGCTCAAGCTACTGAAGGATTATGACTGGACGATCTCTTACCATCCTGGTAAGGGAAATGTGGTGGTGGATGCACTTAGCAGGAGAGCTCATGCTGAGTATACAAAAACTGGCTATATACATGGGATATGCTCGCATTTTTAACCGATTGGCTTCCTCAGGAAAGCGCATCCATTTCTACTGTCGTGCCTCCACGATTCAACAGTTTATGGGATCACATCATAGAAGGCCAGAAGACAGATCCTTGGATTCGAAATAGATACATGAGAGCCGTCAAGGACGAGATTGGTGACTTTGTTGTGGCAAGGTCTATTTTATGGAAGGCAGGACGGGTCGTTGTGCCCAACGACGAGCAGCTACGTAGAGATATACTTGATGAGGCACATAATTCACGGTTATCTATCCATACAGGCAACACGAAGATGTATCGTGATCTGCGTTGACATTTTTGGTGGGATGGAATGAAGCGTGATGTGGCGCAACATGTCAGCAGATGCATGACCTGTCAGATGGTCAAGGCCAAGCACAGGAGACCACCAGGATTACTGCAGTCTCTCACCATTATCGAGTGGAAGTGTGAGAGCACTTCTATGGATTTTGTCACGGGATTGCCGAAGATACCGGGTGGCCATAATTCCATTTGGGTCGTTGTTGATAGGTTGACCAAGTCAGCCCACTTCATACCTGTCAACACGACTTACATCCCATCCAAATTGGGTAAGCTATATGTGCAGAACATCATTAGGCTACATGATATACCACGAGAAGTGATGTCTGACAGGGATTCGAGATTTACTTCGCATTATTGGCATCAGTTCATGTCAGCACTACAGACAAAGCTGAAGATGAGTTCTGCATATCATCCGCAGACCGATGGGCAGAGTGAGCGCACCATACATACAATCGAGGATTTACTTCGCGCATGCACTTTGGAGTGGAAAGGGTCCTGAAAGAACCATCTGCCATTGGTTAAATTCACTTACAACAACTATCATTCCAGTATCGACATGGCACCATTCGAAGCCCTATTGGGTATTTCTCCGAGTATCTCCCATGAAGGGAATACAAAGATTTGGCGTCCGTGGCAAGTTGGCACCATGATATGTTGGTCCATTCGAGATTCTGGCTAGAGTGGGGAAGGTGGCATGCCGAGTAGCCCTCCCTCCACATCTTTCAGCTATCCATGATATCTTCCATGTATCCAACCCGAGGAAGTATGTACACGATCTTCGACACGTCATCAGTTACGAGAATCTTGACGTGAATCCAGATCTGACTTATGAGGAGAAGCCAGTGCAGATACTTGACAGTGCTGTGAAGGAGCTTCACAGAAAAGAGATTCCATTAGTAAAGGTGTTGTGGCACTGACACGGCATCGAAGAGGCGACGTGGGAGACTGAAGCTGACACGAGAGCAAGATGTTCACGACTTTTCTAAATGTAATCATCAATACAAGCAATTGTAATTAAAGACATGTTAAAATATATGGCTTGTTTAATCTTTGAGGTTTTTATGTGTTCAAAACCCTTTGAGGTTTTTATGGACATAAAATCAAACAAAACACGTATTGACCTTGACCCGAGTCTCGAGGACGAGACTCCCTTTGAGGTTTTTATATTTGTAACATCCGGAATTTACACAAAGCTGAACTCGACCTGATTTGGGTTCAATTAACTCAATAAAGTTGTTGGTCAATGCCAAACAACTTAAATCGATCACTTAATCATGAATCAAAAGTCATTCAGGCAAAATCGACCAAAAATCGGTCGCATTGTAATGCGTGCCGCGAAATATCAGAAACCGCGAAACGAACCGAGACCACCTAAAAATCCGATTTGACAAAACAAGACCAACGGAATCGACCGCTCCTCAATTGGATATCGTTTGATATTTTTAAATCGCAAAATTTAACCCCAAATCAAAACCGTATCTCGAAAATTTCGGGAATTCAAACACAGTTGGAAGAATATTAATATTATACTCATATTGATCGACATTCAGAGACGGTTAAAACGAGCCATTATACATCGAAATCGGAGATTCGAAACACTGAATACGGAGGACTTTGGGTTATTCAGATAAATGAAAAAAATAAAAAAAATAATTTTAAAAATTCTGACTGTGCACAGCCTGTGCACAATCCAGCAGTGTGTGTTTTTTTCTCCTCTTTTCTCTCCTTATAACACTTGCCATAATCTTACTTTCCACTTGTCCATTCTAAGGACCTTCTTTGGTTATATAAGACCAAATCCTCTTCTTTTTTCATTATACTAGTACATTACCCCGCGCTTCGCGGCGGGATGAATTTTTTTAGTCGATGTGAAATAAAAAGTTAATTCCAAAATTTTTCCAAAAAATGAATAAAAATAACTATAAAAAATTGATTTTATATGTAAATAATTAATTTAACATTTATTTTAAATAATTAAATGATTTGTAAAATATTTATTCGACTTCATTAGAAATATTTTTTACGATGTCAAATCCATTTCAATTAATAGATATCTATTGTAATATCCAAAATACTATTGTATGCAATAGTAGATATGCTAATTTTAAAAAATAATATTTAAGAGTTAATGCATAAGAGTATTTGTTGTCTGTTCATCTCATTGAATTTACCATCATCTCATATCGCTCCCACCTCTCTTTACAATGATAGGCCTCTATCACCGAGCATACTTCTTGGAGATTAATGCCCATAATTCACTACAGATATCTATTTATTTATAAAGTTTACATCTAAAATTATATTGTTCATTATTTTAACGATCGCAGGATTTTTAAAATCGACCCCATCTGGATGGAAGCTGTAGGAGTCTCTATTTCTGACGAAATTCGAGTGGCATATAGGAGGGATATATAGATGAACATACATAGTGATATTTTCCAAAAAAATAAAAAATTTGACGAAAAATAGTGTGGGGGCAACCATGTTGGCTGAACCCAGGTGCCAGCCACATATAACCCATATATATGGAGAAAATAGAAAGCATAGTTCTTAACATGAAGCGAGAGTGGAATATTGGTCGGTGCTTTTTTAACCAATAAGAGCAATCTTATAAACAAAAAAGGAGCTATATATATGTTATCGATTATCGATGATTTCATAAATATTTGATTCAAATGGAATGAAAGTTCCATGTATCCCAAGTAACATCTTAAGTTCCGCTTATCCAAAATAACAACTTTAGCAGTTAGCAACAACATAATTATTAAGGAAGAACAACAAACGGCATCTGTTATGGGTATGAAATGAACATCGGTAACATTAGAAGTAAATCCTCCAAAGAAGTTACCTGAAAAATCAGATATCGAAAATCATATAGGATATAAAGGACTCAAACAAAGATAAACATCAAAATAATGAACATTAATCTTAAATAATTTTTTGCAAAACATCAGAAGCATATGCAATATATTTCATCAGATTTTTTTAGAAAATAATATTAACTACATTTTGTAAAAGTGATCGTTGGGTAAAGATGTATGTATATGGAGGATAGTGATAATTACCGAAACGAATAATTGTATCATCTACCACTGACGATATCTTAATAGCATTAAATCTCAAATTAATCCTCACATAGACAAAAATGTTTTTATGTGTAGGATATTGGTAAGATGTATCTCGATTAAAAAACCATATTCTAGTTAAATCAACTTAAACAACAAATAGTAAGAACATTAATGACAATAATCATTTTGCTTAAAGAAGTAACGATATCCATATCAAAAATAAAAAAATGCAACATAAAATCGAAGATGAGAATATAGTTTTAGTTTATGGTGCATATTAAAATCTAAAAGCACCACACATTTAAAATGACTAAACAAAATTCTCGACACCATGAATATAAAATGACTAAACTTAATTCTCAAGTATGAGAAATAAATAACAACCTAATGTCTAATTAGAATAAAAAAAGATAATAGTTCCAACAACAAAACAGATGGAATTTGCATCAGAAATATTCATTATTATTTGTATATCCAAAAGGAAATCAGAATTTAAAAATAGCAGTAATGATGGTTAAAGTTAATTCCCCATGCAACATAATCAATTTTTTAAAACGGTAAATGGAACATGATGCATCTTTTTTTCACATGGACCGAAAGAAAACCCAAACACATATCAGTCACTTCAAAAGTATTTGTTCCACACTATTAATATTTAAAGATAATTATGAAAAAAATTAATTAATTAATACGAATTCCATACAGTGATATTATCTTAATCCAATTTTTGTATTTGAATTTATAAAATTATACAAAAATTTTCAAGGTTTTAATATTAGCAAGTAATCAAAATGATTTTTTTTATATTACCATTTGTTCTAATTTATATGCATACCTTTGATATTAAAATATTTATATTTTTCTTGAAAAATCGTATCTTAAAGTGGACTTTTATATATTTTAGCGATAATTTATAATTTTTAAAGCATTGATAACGTGTATCCCGTTTATATGCAATTGTTTATTTATTACATTTAAATATTTTTAAAGTATTAAAAAAATGACATTATGAATGGGTAACTTAAAATAGAAATAATGTATTTGACAAAATTCTCTAATGGAATCCTTATATTATGTAACTTTTGGATGTCATTTTTAATGTTTAAATAATTTGAAAATGCAGTTCCAATACACATACTTTAATAGTAAAATTAGTAACTTATAATGCAAATATTGCATTTGACAAAAATCATCTGATGACAAATATACGATGTATAATGTGAGGATGTTTCCTTTTACAATGAAAATTATTTTTAATGTATAAATAACAAAAGATAGTATTTTACGATACAAATACTTCAATTAGTTAAATTCACCTTAATTGGATATCGATATCATGCCAAGTAGAGGGATGATCAAAATTCACACTTTGTCCAACAATGTAATTACAATACAAATTGTGTGTTCTTTATCCATGATCGTACAAAGATTGAGCATATTGTGATTCTACCTAGTGAAACACTATGAATGACATAATATATGAATATAATAATGAAAATCTACATAAGTATTTTTTCAAAAAAAAATATGGGGGAAATGTGGTGGGAGAGCCAAGTTAGCTCCCTTAGGGCAACCCTATTTTACCCAAAAAAATACATATATAATCTTATCATTATTTGTACCATTGCTTTAAGAAAAATACAACATATATATCTGATTCAGTTCAAATTTAAGAAAAAACCATTTTATTATTTTTTAAAATAACTATTAGAAAAAAATATTCTTCTAGTTTTTTTACAAATATAATGAAGTGGTATTTAGAATATGTGATAATGAGGTGGCTTAAAATCGTTATACGAAATATGGTCACATAAATATGTTGAATTGCAATATTATTTATATATTTTATTACGTATCTAAAATATAACATTTAATGAAACATTGACAATATAACTAAATACTTGCATTAAGTTTCATTTTGACTTGTGTATTTTTGTGAAATAGATATAATAAATATATAATACTCAACAAATATATACATATATATGAGTAAAATGGGACTACCTCCTAGGGGAGATAACTTAGCTTCCCCCATCTTATTTTTCCTATATATATTTTTTATTTTTTTTGAAAATTTCTTCAGTAAATATTTATTATTTTATGCCTATATTAAGCCAGTCAAATTTTGTGTGAAATAGAGACTCCTACGACCTCCATCCAGACGGAGCCGATTTCGATACTTATATGACCATTTAAAAATGACTATCTAGATGGAGGCCCTAGGAGTCTTTGTTTCTCACGAAATTTTAATAGTATAATATAGGAATATAGAGATGAATTTTCATGTAAGCAATTTTCAAAAAAAAAATAGAAAATAAAGGAAAATAGAGCGGGAAGCTAAAGGGGACTACCACATTTTCCCTATATATATAGAGAGAGAAAATGGGGTTGCCCCTTTGGGTCAGCTAGTATGGCTGCACTCGCCCCATTTTTTTGCAATTTTTTTTGTAAAATATCACCATGTATACTCATCTATATATCCCTCCTATATGTCATTCAATTTTAGAAATAGAAACTCATATGCCCTCCATATAGAACAGGTAATTTCAACGATCTAAACATTAATGTAATCGACCCTTTCTAGATAGAGGAAATATGAGTCTTTTTTAACGAAATTTTAATGACATATATGAGGGATATATGGATGAATATATATGATGATTTTTTGCAAAAAATTTTTAAAACTATGCGAAAATGGGCGGGGTAGTGGAGCAGCCTCATTGAACCCTATATATATCATTCTAAATAAAGGAATATTGAATATGATGTGAGAGATAAGTATTATCATGAATAAATATATAAAATTCAAAAATATTATGTACATATATTTCAAAGAAAAATCCTATAAATGTGTTGTAAGAAGCTAGTTTATGTATTATGAGTTGAAATAGATGTGATTGCATGGATATGTCTAAACATAAAAATATGAAAGATAGATAGTGAGACAAAGAGAAATGGGGAAGAAAGGTATACGAGAGAGAGAGATAGAAGAGAATGTTGTTGATGGGGTAAGAGAAAAGGAAATACAAAATAGAGGGTGAGAGGCACGTTAGGAAAAAGATTGAAGTGGTTAGAGAGAGAGAGGGGGAGAGAGAGAAGTGGTTAGGAGAGAGAGAGACGTTGGGAGAGACCTGCGAGTGGAGAGAGGGGGTTATAGAGGGTGTGAGACACGTTAGGAAAAAGAAGTTGTTAGGAGAGGGAGAGAGAGAAGTAGTTAGAAGCGAGAGAGAGAGAGAGAGAGAAAGAGAGAGAGAGAGAGGTTGCAAGAGAGAAGGGAGAGTTGCGAGTGGAGAGAGGGGTCTAGGATGCCACGTGTCTATCGGAGGAAGTGGGTGAATATCCGGAAATCGGCTGGAATAGGATCCGCAGGATGCACCACGTGCATCAATTAGAGAGAAAGTTAGGAAAACCGGGTTTTAGTATATAGAATAGATATGCCTCTCTTCTCTCCAAAATTTTCCAACCGAGAGTTCTTTCCTCCCATTCTCTTCTTAGTTGTTGCTACAACATCCATCAAGGATGCTACTGCAGCCATTGCTGCTAATTGCGGCTCAAATTCCTCTTGCTGGAGTTTTCCTGGAAACCCTCTTGTTGGAAGGCTTTTCCTTTTTGCTGTAGAAGCCACTTGACAACACCTGTAGCTGCTGCATGCTACAATTTGAAGCTCAATTTTGATCTCCATACTTGAGATTTTGAGGTACACTCCTTAGCCTCCTTATTGCTGCCATACATGTTAAATGTGATCTTTACTTCCATCTCTTGCTGTCTCCATATATTTTCACATGATTTGCAACCAAATTTGAACTTCTTTTATGTTGAAAATTTGGGTGTCCTGTCGGAGGGATTTCTTAGCATGTCTTAGATCTATATAAAAATCATTATAACACCCTTAGTATTTTTTTACAATCAGCAGAAATAATTGTTATTTTCATTACTGGATGCATCTATCTCTTAAGCATCTGATGCAACCTTCTAAAATATATGATGGGTTCTTTTAAAAGTATTTCCTAAAACAGATGTAGAACATGCAAAGATGTTCATAGATAGACTGATGAATCACACGTCTAAAAGAATGGAAACCCAGTATGAAATTCACACATATGAAAGAATGGAAATCAAATTGAGACTTTAAGCAGATAAATATATTTTTAGAGAATGTAGATTGAGGAACATTGTGCTCATGCCTTGGAGTGAGTGTACATGTGCAAGAATTAGGAATTGAACCGTATGATTCAGAGTTGAGATTAATTTCCATTTTCCAATAAATCAATTATTGCCTTTACAATCCACAGATTGTTTGTGCATTTTATACAACCTCTATAAGCTAAATATATTTTAGCAGTCTTGACGTCTATGCGGATATCTCATCAATTACATTTAAGTATATACCTCAGTACTGAAATTGACCATCCTTATATGCTACAGATATGCATGATTAAAAGATGTGAAATTGAGAGGGGGCGTCCGACTAGATGAAGAGATGTTACTGCAATAATTTTTTTAAGCCAAGTTACTCTAAGTTTAAGTCAAATACAATACAACCTGGTCTTATCTCGCAATAAGTATATGTTATAATATTATACCCCATTCTTTTTCCACAACTTGAGTTAATGATAATTGACACAATGGGAGTTTATTTTGGATGAACCGGACAGTGGAAATAGTGCGGTAGTCAATCAAGTGAGAAAGAAGGAGAATCACTGATAAATTAATTTTTTTACGGTCATGATGACTTTTACACCTGACCTTGCGAGGGCGTGGTGACCCTCAACTAGGTGGGAGATAGGAAGCCTAGTTAGGGCAGCGACCGCCAAGTGCGCGGGTCTATAATCCCAGTCACTTCTTCGGTTTTTACGCGAGCTCGCAGTGTTTTTACGCCTCGTTGGGATCCCGACTTTTGACCAGTTCCACTGACCCCTTTTTTTAAGGATACCCATGCAGGCGATCCTCGGTTTTAGTTTTTCGTACGAGCTCGTTTGCCCGTACTAGTCGGGCCATTTTTTGGAGCGACTTTTCCGGAGAGTCTCTCTCACACATCTCAGTGGCGTAGTTTTGGAGTATACCTATCTCTCTATTGGACTGTACTTCTAATTAGAGTGCGAGACGGAAGAGCTCTTTTGTAGGCTACCTCATCGCTTGACTTTTGTTTACATACAGAACATCCAT
Organism: Ottelia alismoides; assembly: GCA_037367405.1. Lineage (NCBI taxonomy): Eukaryota > Viridiplantae > Streptophyta > Magnoliopsida > Alismatales > Hydrocharitaceae > Ottelia > Ottelia alismoides. Next base: position 521,210 of record JAZKJV010009784.1, read on the forward strand.
ATCTAAATCTAAATCGTGTAAAGTTACACCTGAGATAGTTGCAGTTGAGGTTTGGAGGAAATTACAATTAAAATTGAGTTGATTGGAAGTGACTATAATATGATTCGAAATCCCTATAAGCTAGTGGACGTAGTGGGAACTTAGTTAGGATGCATTATACACCACCTTATGCCTACGGATGCACCCCAACCCTAAGGCATTCTCCGTGTCTTAGAGTCATAGTGTGAGGTTGCACACTAGCCAAGACCATAGACTATCCGCTAGACTTAACTTTAAGAATCTAAATAAAATCAAGAAATCTTTCCAATCTCAAACTTTTCCATATCAAAATTCACAAACATGATCTCTGAATAATATATGCATACTCATGATCAATCAATTACAATATAATTATGTTATATATGGGAAATATTGGGATAATGGCTGATCATGTAAGGTACTTACAAGTAGCTTGAAAACCTTTTATATACACAAGTATAAATAAATTTGAGTTGTTCCTACCTTTCTACTTGCTTGCTTTTGAACATATTAAATGCCTATTTATTTTTATAAGTTTTTGGGAGGTACCAGCGTCCGTTGACGCCTCTTCTTTCCTCACATGTTTTGCTAGGCAAAAAGTCTACTGCTCAGTAGCTATTGATGATTCCGGGCGATAGGGTATATACCAGACGATATGTTCCTTTTTGTTTCAGTTTTTCTTTTCTCTTCTGTTACGTATATACATACTTTGGGACACATGTATGAATGAACCGTTGACTTTTGATGTACATGTATTGGTATTATGAAACATGGAACGAAATATCGATATCATTTCGATATCGTGTCGATATCGTTTCGATATCGTGTCGATATCGTTTCGATATCGTGTCGATATCGATATATCGCGATATCTAGGAATCTTTCTGAAGAAAATGCCTGAAAATCGGATATATCGATTTCGATATCGGTCCCATGTCGATATCGATATATCGGCGATATATCGCTGACATGGCCTTCCATGTTATGAAAAGAATGGAATAAAATTTTGGTGGAATGTCTTGTTGAATGTGGAATGTGAATGTCATACGCAAAGGCAAAGCAGTGCGAAAAATTTCCCTGTAAATTCGTACATTTAATGCGATGTCAATGAATGTAATATTGCGAATGCGGCGTAAACTGGCACTCGGATCCGAGGGGGTTCACATAGATCTCGACATTGTTCACCATACCTCATGTGCTTATACAGCCCAACAGAACGGTATTGCCAAGCGCAAACACCATCCTTTACTTGATATGACCAGAACCTTATTGATTCAGAGCCATACTCCTCATGCTTACTAGGATGATGCGGTCCTCACTGCCTGCTACCTAGTGAACCAAATGCCCTCTTCCACAACGATGCTGTCCATAAATCAATTTATTTCGTGGATTGGATTTCCTGTCTACGGCTCCGTTGCGTGTGCTCTTCTATGTTGGGAGAGTAGATCCCTTTCTCGATTGCGTTTCCCGAGAAGGATGTGTTTTCCCTTACACCTCGTGCATGTGATTCGATTGTTTTTGTTCATGATTTCTCACCAAGGTCATGAGAAGCTCTCCCCTAGAGCTGTCAAGTGCGTTTTTGTTGACTACTCTCATACCAAAAAAGGTATTGTTGCTTTGATATGCTTCGACGCAAATATTTTGTCAGTGTTGACGTTACTTTCTTTGAGTTTGTCATGTAATTTTCTCATACAGGTGACATGCTATCCCCATCAGACTCTGATGAGGAGATCTACATGCCTCTACCTCCTACTGTCATACCACCACATATATGTACTCCTTCTCTACAACCACCGCAACCATCAATACTACCACCTCCACCACCACCTGCTCCTGTGTCTACTTCCGGAATACCACCTACGTTAACTGATTTTTTGCCACGTGTGTTTACTCACAGGTCTCGCTCTGTTCCCCCTACTCACATGCTTTCCCAATCATCCAATACACCTTAGGTATGTAATGAGCACATTGTTTCTACTGATGACACTGCTGACATATAGGTGCAACAGGATTCTCTACGGGATGCGCATGTGCTCTCTCAAGAGGGAAGCTTACATGCTCAAGACATGACAGGTGGCTTTTATATACCGATTGCTTTGCTAAAGCATAGACGTACGTGTGCTATATATCCTCTGGCAGCCCATGTTTCCTTGAGCAGACTGACATGTGGCTTCATGAAGTTTACTTCGGTACTATCAACCGTAGAGGTACCACAGACATATCAGGAGGCTATTTAGGACAGTCAGTGGCATTTTGCCATGGAGGAGATGACCGCACTACAGTCACATGGCACTTGGAATCTTGTTTTAGCTCCAGTTGGCGAATTCGTTGTGCAGTGCAAGTGGATATTTACTGTGAAGCACTGTGTAGATGGCAACATAGATCGTTATAAGGCGATGCTTGTGGCATGAGGGTTCACCCAGACATATGGGGAGGACTATCAGGATACTTTCTCTTAGTTTCCTGACATTCTACTCTACGCATAATTAATGTGCCTAATTACTCTAAAAAAGGACATTATACTCTATGTATTCTCCTATCTGTTGATGTGATACGAGATTGGTCCCTTTTCTTGCTTGATGTGAAGAATGCCTTCCTATATGGTGATCTACATGAGGAGGTCTACATGCAGCAACCACTTGGGTTCGCTGTTGAGTGGGAGTTTTCGAAGGTTTGGTGGCCACACACGGCTATTTGTGGTCGTAACCAGAGTCTAAGAGCATGGTTCCAAAAGCTCTCGAACTTGACAGAGCAGCATGGTTTTGTGCTCGATCACTTGTTTGTACACATGACTCAGAGAGGTACAATCATCATTCTTGTCTATGTTGATGATATTATTATTACAGGCATGATGAGCATGGTATTCATGTTGCAACGATTTCCTAGGTCAGCAGTTTGTGACCAAGGACCTTGGTAGTTTACGCTACTTTCTTGGACTGGAGTTTGTCAGGAATCAATGAGGTCTTGTGATGAACCCGAGGAAGTACGTTACATATCTCCTTTCTGAGACATGCATGGCAGATTGCATACATGCACTGTTCTTATGGACCCAAGCATGAAGCTCTAAGATGATGACACCGAGGAGGTCGACTAGAGGACATACAAGGAGCTAGTTGGCAAGCTCTTGTATGTGACAATTACTAAGTCGGATATATCATATGCCGAGAGCAAAGTGAGTCAGTTTATGGAGCAACCCAGACTGGCACATATTGATGCGGTCCTTATGATTCTGAGGTCTTGGAAGGCTTCACCTGGCATGTGACTTCTTTTCAGTAGAGGTACATCCCTTTCAGTTACAAAATATGCATGTCCATATTATGTTGGGTGTCTCGAGATAGGAAGTCTACGTCAGGATTCGCATTGTTCATAAGGAATTCCCTGGTGTCATGGAAGAGAAAGAAGCAGATCATCGTTGTCATATTTAGTGCTGAGTCAGAATACATGGTCATGGAGCAGTCTAACACATAGATGATGTGGGTCAGATCTGTTGTTACTGACCTGACTATCTAGGTGCTTCTTCCCATGCACCTCAAATGCGACAACCATGCTGCTCTTTTCAGTGCAAACAACCCTGCCTTCCTTGAGAGGACCAAGCACATAGATGTGGACTATCTCTACACTTGTGATACGATGCAGAAGGGTCATATCGCTACTACTCACGTCAACTCTGCAAACCATACAACATATGTACTTAGCAAGGCCCCAGCCAGAGGGCCTTACTAGGGATGCTATTCCAAGCTGAGCATGATCGATATCTACGCTCTAGCTTGAGGAGGATTGTTGAGATATTTGTTATCTTTTATATTGCTTATGTATTTTCTATTTTCTATCTTATTGTAATTTACCCAACATGTTTCTCTCCTATATAAGAGATCCCTATGGCCTTTAAGTAATATAATTGATGCTTTCATCTCCACTATGATATCATCAACATAGACCAAAATGAGAATCTGATTAATGGTATGCTAGTAGTGTAGTGTGCCAACCACAAAACGACCAAAGTTTAAATCTTGGGGTGGGTACATGTACGCATTTCCCTCTCTTTTTTTTAAAATATAGATTAGAATGACAATGATACCTCTCTGAGTCCTCTGAACAAACAGTGAATTATTTACAGTCTATCTCGTGAAGCTCTGTTGTTCTATCAAGTTTGAGAGCTTATGGAATCATGCTAAAGGACTCTGCTTAAGGCTATAGATATTCTTATGAACAAATCTTCTGACATTCCCCATCAACAACAATTCCAGGTGGATGCTGCATGTAGACTTCGACCTGCAGATCAACATATAGTAAGCATTCTTCACATCTAGTTGGGATAGGGATCATCACCCGTACACTAGAATAGAGAAAATGATCCGAAGTGTAGAGTGACATGCCACATGAGAGAATATATCCTGTTAGTTACGCATGCAAACGAATAAGGATATATATGTATCCAATCCGCTACCATATACGTTTTATACAGATTTTGACATTTGTATTCGTAGCCGTTTTAAAATGGATACATATATGAATATCACTTTGATATTTGCAAACATCTTTATTCGTATTCGTATAACCGATTTCATATGTAAATATAGTTGTGGCTTACTTTAACCATGTTTAACATATATTTATACCTTTTTCCATAAGTATATATTAAGCGCATTTAGTATATATTTGTTGAGATATTAGTTATTTTTATAGTGTTTATGTAATTTATATTTTCTTTGTCTTCATGTAATTTACCCAACAGGTTTCTCTCCTATATAAGAGAACTCTAGGGCCTCATCAATAAAGCAATCTTTCGTTTCTACATGGTATCAGAGCGATGGTCCTAGTGACAAGCCACCCAAGCCTTAGATCCTACCCGCCAACCTCCTCTCTTCACGTGCGTCATCGCGCCGTCGATCACCACCGTACGCCATCGCATGGGCTCTCCCCCTCCCCAGCCATTGCCATCCCTAGACAGTGTTATCAGGGCCCCAACAGCTTTCGCACGTAGCTCCAAGGCCGTCACCAGCCCTTCCCTAGGGCCGTTAGGGGGCTGTTGCACATCCCAACAGCCTTTCGTGTACCTCCTCGTGCCACCGTGCGCCTCCTCGCAACTCAGCGCACCTTTGTGGTCTGATCTGTAGTTTAAAATGGTCTGAGTTTGACTAGAAAACATGATTTCGGACCTATAAATTTTGTTTTCTGGTCCTATCGTGGCTCGAGGAGTGACGTGGATGGTTGTATGAGTCTACATGTACAACCGATCCTCCTTACTCAATCGGTCTACTTCCTAGTCGAGTTATATTTTCGATCGTTCTTCTCATGTTAGAGAATAAGGATGATATCTTTTCTTCGTCTGATGCCTTCAAGGGCTCGACTCCCATCGTAAAGATAAATGGGACCAACTATAAGTTGTGGTCCATGCAGTTTCTCACCATCATGCAGTGCAACAATATTGAGCACATTCCGATGAAGTCGGAGTCGACGGATAGGGCTGGAGACAATGCTTCGTGGAATCAAGACGACACACATGCACGTATTTGGCTCTTCGGGACCCTCACCACGGAGATAGCCAATGATATTGCAAATTATCCCGCCGCCAAGGCAATGGGGGATATTCTGGCATTTACCTATGCCCAAATGAAGAATGAGACCAAGATTCTTTGGCTTCAGTTTGACTTTTACTGGGTCAAGCAAAATGACCTCCACTGCACACATTCTACTCCTCGCTTCGTGGCATCTTCGAGAAGTTTCACAGTTTCATACCTATTACGACATCCACTGAGCAACAAATGGCATACAGGAACTCCACGATGGTTGGAGTCATTTTGGTTGTTCTCGACCTGGAGTATGATGCAACACAAGTACAACTCCTTACTGGGGTGGCCATACCTCCATGGAGGATGCCTACAGTCGTCTCAACATGCATTTTATTCCTCTTGCTGCCACTCTACATCCCTCTTCAATGATGGCTAGTTCTCATGGTAGATGATGGTCTACCCAATTAAAAGGGCGTAGTCCTCGTGGCAGAGGCGGTGGGTGCCAGCGTGGTCCTTGCACCTACTGTCGTCGTCCATGACACTTAGAGGGCATATGCTATATGAAGCATGAATACCCTACATCTGCGCGTGTGGCAGAATAGATCGATCCTTTAGAAACTCCAGCTTCCCACGTAGATCCACGCATGGATGACATTGTCTCTCGTATGCGAGAGGTCATGACTCCGGTGACCGGCACCACCACTATAGGATCCATAGTTACTAGATCCGCAACCATAGCCTCTTCGAGCTCCTTAGGTATCGCTTACGCTTTACTGGTAGCAACGATGCATATATGACAAAGTGTATCATGGACTTTGGCGCATCCCACCGTCTATGTGGAGACAGAGCCCAGTACATGTACTACTGACAACGTTGCAAAAGTCGTCCGACTGGCCCGATTAGTAGGTCCGACTGGTCTAGTCAGTGGGGTGGCCGACCGAGTACCGACTAATTCCGACTAGGTACACTAGTCGATCGATTTTTGCTTTAGAGATACCATATTTTTATGTTTTGATGTTTTTATAAGCAAACTTATTATAATATGCTTAATATTTTACTTAAATTTAATTACTTTTTTAATTTTATTATGATAGTATAAAAATGTATAAAATCTATGTAAATATATGCATAAAAATGAGTTATACATTTAAAATAATCATGAAATTCAAAGCCGATTAAATTCCGACTAGTTGTCCGACTGCCGATTAATCCTTAGTTAGTGACCCAGCCGACTGAGTACCGATTACCGACTTTTGCAACCTTGACTACAGGTCTACACCTCTTGGGAGATGGATTGTTATTACTAATGGGGTCCATTTACCCCATTACATGACATAGAGAGGTGTATCTGACAACATCCATGTGCCTTCATAATGATTTATATGCCCTTGATTTTTAGATGAACTTACTTTCTACTAATTAGACTACTGAGCATTTGCATTGTCGTGTCATTTTTGACCATTCGTCTCATGTTTCAGGCAGTATTCATGAAATTGGCCGCACAGTCCGCATATGCCCGCGCAAAATGCAGAACACACCGATTACATGAATCAGTGCATTATACGCCCTCCCCGCATATGCGGCCCACATATTCCCCGCATATCCCGCATATGCCCCACATACTACTCCAGCAACTCCCACTTTTCAATCTTCTCATTTAGGTCTTTAATTCCGTAACTATGCCTCTTCCTTCATTCTATTGTAAGAATATGACATGCATTTGTATACAATTGCAATGCGTTATACCATTATGTATATGCAATGTTTTATGTTTTCCTTATGTATTGTTTTCACGAGTATATGCAATATATCGTCGAATATTTTTATATATGACGATTGAGGTTTTGCTCATGTATGTCTATTGAAGTTTTGTTATCACGAATCATCTAATATGTGAAGTTTTTTTGGTAAATATTTTTGTGATTAAATATGAGGCAATTAAAAGTATATAAAGACCCATCTAACAAGAACCATTTTTCTTAAATCTTCTTTAACTCTACGTAGATATATAAATTCAGTGGTAATGTTATTCATAGATATTTATTTATTTTTAAATTAAAAATTAGAAAATCTCATAGAACCGCATATACCCCGCATATGCCCCCGCATACCGCTTATTCAGTATTCGGTGTCCTATCCGAACGCATATGCATATCGCTTTCCTGAACCTTGGTTTCAGGACATACTCACGGGCAGGGTGATTGGATGTGGTCGTGAGCAGTGGGGGCTCTATAGACTGGTCCAACATCCTCATGCTTGTGCCTCCACTATTCCTACTAGACCAGTCTCAGCGTACATGTGACACCTTTGTTTTGGCCACCTTCCTCTGTAGAAGCTATGCCATGTCCTACCACAACACAGATCTCCACGAGGTCTTCCTTTTAGTATGAGGCTTGCCAGCTTGGGAAGCACTACAAATCCTCCTTTTCATCTCGTCAGTGTCGGAACAATTCTCAGTTGTCTGAGCTCCTTCATTTAGATATCTGGGTCCGAGTCTTGTTCCTGATCAACAGTGACATCGTTTTTATGTAGTCGTTGTAGATGATTTTTCTATACTTTCTTGGATTTTCCTTTTGAAGAATAATTTTGAGGCTAGGTCTGTTATCTAATAATTAATTAATGGGATAAAGAATATATTTCTGCCATTGTCAAAAATTTGCGTTCTGATAATGCCTTAGAGTTCTGCACCCTACAACTTTATGAGATTCTCAGGTCTCTTGGCATTGTACACCACACCTCGTGTGCCCATAGTGATCCCTAATATGCAAGAAGCGTTCAAGGGAGGGAATCTCCGAAAACAAACCTATCAAGTCCTCCATCCTTCTTTCCGAGAGGTCAGCTACAAAATATGGCATCCACACCCCTGGCTGCGATTGCTTTAGAGTGATCTCTTTTGTTGTCGCCAACGCGAAAAGTTTAGGAAATCTCATATCCAAAGGTCCGTCTCCAATCCAGTTATCGCGTCGGAATCGAAAACCCTTCCCATCTTTGACCTTAGGTCTTAATCCAAGAGCCACCAATGGCATCACATCTCGCACACCTTTCCACATGGGAGACTCAAAACGAGTTGTCCCTACCTCCGACCTGCCTCTGATGCCGTAAATCTCTCTCAGTAATCTTGTGGCTAGATCCTCAGACGAGTCCCACACTCGTACTACCCACTTAGCCAATAGAGCTTTGTTCATGTAGGCCACATCCCAACCCCCCATCCTCCCCGTGCTCGAGCCCTCGTTACCTCCTCCTAGTCCACCAGATGCAAGCCCGACTTAACCTCCACCGACATCAATCTAGTAGAGAGATAGAAAGTGGGGATGGCCGATAGCACATGCTTCAACAAAACCAACTTTCCCTCCTTGAAAGAGTAATCGCTTTCCAACCTGCCATCCGAAGTTCCACTCTGAATAACCACATCCCAATCAGACTTTCTGAGCTTGCCTACAACCAAAGGATGGCCAAGATAAGTGATCGGCAGTTCCCCTAATGAAAAATCAAGCAGCTCTGCTACCTTGTCTTGTTCCTCATCGTCTAATCTGAAAGTGATCACCGCCGACTTTTGCATGTTGATCTCAAGGCTGGAGAGGCTGCTAAAGATACACAACAACTAAGCCGCTCTTCTGCTCATTTCATTTGATCCACCAAGAAAGAATCGTGTCATCCGCTTATTGCAAAATCGACATTGAGATGTCTCCAAGACGAAAACCTTCACACCAACCTCCCTCAACCGCTCGCCTAAATAGAACAAGCAAAGCATCTACCACCGGAACATACAACATAGGCGCCAAGGGGCATACCTGCCGCACTACCCTATGAGGCTGTAAATAACCCCCTCTGGCCTACCATTCACCAAGATCGAGAAGGACGAAGTAGTGATGCATATTTTCATCCAATCAATCCAACAGTCCGGGAACCTTCTTCTCCGCAAAGACATCCACATGGAGTTCTAGTCCATGCAATCATATGCTTTGGCAAAATCAATCTTCCACATCACCCCCTTCGTGTTCTTGTGTTGCCATTCTAGGCAAATTTCCGATACCATAACCAGTTTGTCAGCTATCTGACGCCCCTGGATGAATGCAGATTGCCCCTGAAGAGTGATTGAGTCCATGACCACCTTGAGCCTGTTTGCCAACACTTTAGCCACAATAAGATAGATTACATTGGACAAGGCGATCGGTATGTAGTCTTCCACTCTTACCGGGTGTCATAAATTTTTTTTGGCAAACACTTCTCTCACTTTAAGTAGGGTCAGCTACATGGATTCTTTCTCAAATCCATGTTGAAAGATCCAACTAAATTTTATGCCGGAGTACAATAGCATCAACATTGGAAAAACATTCCGAAGTGCCGACATCACATCTTCCATGGTGGCATGGCGTCTCAAGTGCAAACAACCGCTGTGATGCCTCAGGTGAATGGTATGGGAAAATAATGCACTCAGAAATTGATGTAATTATGGTGTCAGATGCTACACTGTAAATGTGAAGATCGTTAATTGCCAAGGAAGCAAAGTCGACACATCCGACCTCGAAATGTATGGCGAGATCGGTGCTGCTCAATACGTGATGCCAAGCTCGGTGCAGCCTTATACACAGTTGATGTCGGTAGTTGTCACATATATGGGGAGAATAATCTGACAATTAGATTTAGATGCTGCCAATTACTCGAGTCAAATTCTTTTTCCGTACAAATGCAATATGATTTCAAAAAATGACAAAAGTTTCATCTGTATAATGTGGTAGATAATCTATTTGTTTTCAATAATATGTGAAGATTGGCATTGTCTCTCTTACCCCGGTCTCAGGATATCTTTTATTTTGGCTCCTCTACTTTTCTTTAAATGTAATTTTCTAGCTGATATTTATGCACAGGTTGCAAAAGATCCCACTTTCTCAAGGGATGGTGCTGATATTTATGTGGACTCTCAAATCAGCTTTACTCAGGCTAGTAGCAGATGACCGCTCTCCATTTATGTTTATGTATTCTAAACTTGCGTCACTCGAATTTTGTTTAGTTGGAACCTGATGAGAATTACCGCTTTGTTATACACCGAGTATTTCAAAATTTTCTTGCTTGTGCTTGGTTTGGTTGCTTCAAGTTTTAACTGGTAGGCACACCATCAGGAAGTTGCTAAAATTCCATTAGCCATGTACTATTTATACACAGTAAACTAGTGCTTCTTAGTGTGAATTGAGAAGGGAGATCAACCAGGTTAGTTCAGTGAGGTTCTACTTTGGATCGTGGAAATGCAGAGCTAAATTAAGTTCTGGTTTTAATGAGTGTTGATTTAATGTCATCATGGGTGCATCAACTTACTATAGCATAAGTGAATTTGTATCTTAACTGATATCTTATTTAATTCAGACTCGTATAGTTATCTCAGCTCTCTTACATCACCTATGAATAGTTTATCTCTTGTATAGTTATTTTACTGAGTATTTAACACTGCTTTTCTTACTTCGGGCTCAACTAATATGGTGGTTACCTTACAACTCCGACACCTTTTTAATCATTGGATGAGATATCCCTATGCAAGGAGTAGTATGATATGCCTTCGACTTGAATCACGTTGAGAGAGGGCTGTTTGAAATCTCATTTCCATGGCTCCTTTAGGTTCTGCCTGGTAAAAGATCTATTCGTGTTGGGTGTGAAATTAAATGAACACTTTTGGGGCACTACAACATGGGCACCAAAATGTGACAAGACTGGTTACATGGAGAGCAAGCGAGAGGGAGAGAGAAGCGAGGAGGGTGGGAGTGATAGGCGATAAGAGTGGAGATGGGGTAAAGTAAGGAGGGGGATACCATTGACAATGTGGAAAGAAAGATCGAAGGCAGCTTCCGCATTGGGTTGGTCTGTGGAGAACACAATTGGGCTGGACAGGAGGGTGGACCTAGTTTTGTAACAGGAAGGGGCATGACAAAGCTGCAAGGGAAAAGGAGATTCACTGCGGGTGGCGACTGGTGGTGGCTGAACAAAGAAAGGGTGATGCTGCATCCGTAAAGGTGGCAAGATGCTTTCATTGCGGGGTAGAGGGGCCTGACTAAGTCTTGTGGGGATTGGATCTTGTGTTTCCAGTGAGTCAATAATCTATAGGGACTCTTGCAATATTCGGATGAATGGACCATGTATTCGGACTGAATATACAGTGCTGGGGGTCACTGACTAAATAGTCTCTCTATTCGGCCAATTTTCGGTCCGACTATTCCGTCGATTGACTGAATAGTTAATCGACTATTCACCGGCGACTGAATATTTTTTGTATTTTTTAAAGGTTCCCATTTATTAAAGCATTATCGGTACTTTTATCTTGGATTCTTGTTGATTGATGATCATATGTATAAATATATAAGAATACATGTATATGTATTAGTAGTTTAAATTTAAAATAAGTAAAAAATACTGAACCAAATAATTCAAAATAAGGTAGCTGGCAACCAATGTAGAAAATATTTAGATCTTTCAACTTGGATTTGATAAGAATCCATGTTGCCGACCCTACTTAAAGTGGGAGAAGGCTTTTCCATCTAATTCTTCCCAATACCGATTCTTGTTGGAAAAAGAACAAAAGATATTTATTCATGTGAACCCTATGTTCTCTTATATAGAGGAGACATACATAAGAAAATAAAAACAAGGAAATAATACAGAAACATAAATCTATCTCTACACTCCCCTCAAGATGGGGCATAGATGTCAATCATGCTCATCTTTGATGAACACTTCTAAAATGGTCCTCTGAGCTAAGTTTTGGTAAAGATGTATGCCGTTTGATCACCTGTACTGACATGAGAGGTAGAAATCAAGCCCTTCTGAATTATGTCTCTTGTAATGGCAGTCTACTTCAATGTGCTTTGTTCATTCATGAAATGCAGGATTCTTTGCAATAAATTGGGTAGCTTGGTTTTATCATATTGTAACTACATAGGAAGAGGTATATCTATATGCATATCTGCTAGTACCGCCCAAACCCACATCATTTCTGCACTTGCATGTGTCATTGCCCTAGATTCAGATTCATCACTTGACCTAGCAACAACAGTTTGTTTCTTGCTTTTCCAAGAAACAAGAGAACTACCAATGAACACAACGAAGTCCGAAGTAGACTTCCTGTCCTTAGGACACCCTGTATAGTCCGCATCAGCACATGCAGAAATCGAAAGAGTTGCTCCTTTCTTGAATAACAGTCATGCACCTGGAGAAGACTTTAGGTACTTCAGTATCATTTATATAGCATTCATGTGTACCTGTCAGGGCTTCTCTAGGAACTAGCTCACCTAACTCATTGTAAAAGAGATATCGGGTCTAGTGATCGTAACATAGAGAAGCTTTCCTACCAACTCTCTATATCTCCTCTTAACAACCTCATCTGTATCATCATCATATAGCCTTATACTAGGATCGGCCTTGTAGCAATCAAAGCTCCCTTCTGCATGGTGTTAATAGTAAACACCCATTTGCAACTGACAATAGATGTTCCATTATGTGCAGATACCAAGCTCTAGGTATCACATGATTGTAGAGCGACCATCTCCTCTTCCATTACTAGGTGTCAGCGACTGTCCTTCAAGGCCTCCTGATAATTCCGTGGGATCTCTAGGGCAGGTAGAGCAACTGAAAATCTCTGGAATTCCCCGGTCAAGTGATCAAAGTATACATGGGAAACAAGAGGATATGATGTACATGTACGCTTTTGCTTTTTAATTGCAATAGGTATATCTAGATCATTGGGAATCTCCTCAAACTGTGTGCCAAACTCCTGCAAAGGTTCCTGTGCAGACACACCTCCGGACCCATCGTTAGAAACATTGTATTCAGAATAAACCTGAGGCGTGTTGGATGACAGATGATGTCTATGAGCAGAAGCCGACTGACTAGTATAGTGTATTGGTAATGGTGGGAAGATGGGCACATGAGGCTATATAGGAGGGGGGATGGAGTTGTATGAGTAGGCATTGGTGGTGCTGGAACAACATGCACAGGTAGAGGCGGTGATGGGCTCGTAGGAGGATGTGGCATGTAGACCTCATCATCAGAATTTAATCAAGCCAACCTACACCTGTAGGAGAAAAAAACATCACCAACTCAAAAAATGTGACATCAATGCTAATATAGTATTTCCTACCATAGCATTGATATCCCTTCCGTGTCCTGGAGTACCCAACAAACACATATTTGACAGCTTTGGGAGAGAGGTTGTCCAGACACAAAGACAACTGGTGTACGAATGCGTCGGAGCCAAAAACACAAGGAGTAACTCGTTTGTGGGAATGCCATGGAGAAAGGAATTTTCTCATCCAGAATCGACGATAACATGCCATTTACAAGGCAACATACCGTAAGAGCTGCATCACCCAAAACGAATGTGGGGCATGACTCTTAATGAGAAGAGTCTGAGTGACATCAAGTAAATGGCGACGCTTTTTCCATGCAACACCATTTTGCTGAGAAGTGTAATCACATGTTGTTTGATGAATAATACCACGAGAGGAAAAGAATTGTGAGAGAGCACGAGTACAAATTTCCAAAGTATTATATTCTCATAAATTTCATTGAAGAAAAAAACATTCTACGCTTCATCAATAAAAGGTTTGATCACATCCCCAGCTTCAGATTTATTCTTCAACAAAATGATCCATGACAAATGAGAAAAATCATCAACAACAAAAAGGTAAAAACGGTGTCCCTAGTGATCAAGAGCACGACTTGGACGCTAAGGAGGAAGTAAAATGGGTTCTATTTGCTCTGTTATTCGGACCGATGATGGAAAACCATGCTTGGAGTAGCATGTATCCTCTGTATGCGTTGATCGGTGACAATAGGCACACGACTGACGAATAGGACCTCCTCTGCGAGGTCCATGACCACGAAACTGAGAAGTGCCTCACCTACCACGAGAGGCTGCCATCGCAGAAGATGCCTGACTAGAAGGAGAAGTTGACACATTGATCCTGAAAAGCCTGCGGAATGCTTCCTTCATGAGAGGAATAGTGGCATCCGCTAGTATCTGTGAACGGTCCGCCTCATACTATGGGTCAAGTGCTGCTAGGACTACACCCACCATGGTGGCATTCCTGTATGTTTTCTGCTGCTCGGGAGTAGACATGAGGGGCATGAAATTGTGGAGCTTCTCAAACATTCCATGCATTGATGTATATAAAGAATGAAGGGCCGTCCATTCTGCTTGATGGTAAAGATATCGTGTTGAATCTGCAAGATCTTTGTCTCATTTCTCACTTGGGAATAAGTGGCTTCGAGGATATCCCTCGCCTTGGCGGTGGGCTGATGTAGCACACCATTGGCGATCTCTATCGTGAATGTATCAAAAAGGCAAACCTTGGCATACAAATCATCGGTCTCCCACGAGGTATTGACCCCAGTTTTCTCAACCGACCCTTCCTCGGTAAGAATATTTTTCTTATCTGTAGACTTCATGAGGTTCATGAGCTGCATGACCCATAACTCGTAGTTCATACCGTCCATCTTAACAATCGACGCTGGACCTCTGCAAGCGCCTGTGGTGGGTATATCGACTTTTCTCTTTGACATATTGTTGGATGAAGGAAAAATAGAGATTTGTAAAGCAATATAACTATATTTGCACAAACATATAGGGATTTGATTGCATATGTAGACTTATGCAGTAAAATCCACCAATATTGGAGAGAGCCGACAACAACAAAGAGGAGAGTCGACAACAACTATGACAGAAGAGGTGACTGACGACGTGACAGTAACTGACGGGTGCGACGGCCTACGGTAGTGGGGTTAGGGTTAGAGTTGTTCTCGGGTATGAGAGTTCTGACCTAGGACTGCCGCTCTGATACCATGTTGGGAAAAAGAGCGAAAGATGTTTATTCGTGGGAACCCTAGGCTCTCTTATATAGAGGAGAGAGCTATGGGTAAATTACATAAGACGGACATAAGAAAACAAAAACAAGGAAATAGTACAGAAACATAAATCTATCTCTACAATTCTTTATTTAGTTAACTCTGACTGAAGACCAAGTAACGACTTCTACAACACTGGACAAGATGAGTCATCGTTGGGCGACACACATGCATAAACCTGTGTGGCGCCATCATGATACCCATGTGGGGATTTTCTCTGTTGGTGGAGGCATGCATATGGGTAGCATCTTTGACCATTGGTATGGCTCATCAATCTTTGTTCACTAATAATATTGTTACAATGTTTATTCATCTGTTTGCATATGCGGGTTGTCTAATCCTAGCTTCATACACTTGGTAATTAGAAATCATAAAAGATAATAATTTCGAGGTAGAAACTCAGTCACAACGGCAACACTCTTCGAAGTTCCTCTTGGAAAATGGTAGCTGCAGCAACTATTATAGCAAGAAGATCAGCAACAAAAAGAAGCACCTTTTACTACACCAAAACATCAACAAATCATAGCGAAAGGGTGAAATTTCTCCCACATCGTATGAATTTTGATATAGTTATGAATAATCCCTTGTAAATAACCTCGAGACTATTTATAACTAGCCAATTAAGAATCATCAGATGATATGTACTCGCAGGGCATCAAAGATGCGATCAACGATTCTTCGACATCATGCCCTAATTGCCGTGAGCAAACACATTTCATTAGTGACTAGGAATGCATTTTAGCTATGCTACTAATACTTGTACATATTCTGCTATTCTGCCCATGCCTAACTGAAGGAGAGTTATAGGGAGTAAAACAAAAAGCTGAACTGGACCTTGCATAATATATGTAATTATAGTACCATTCACGAGAAAGAAAAAGTAAATATGCAGATTAAAGAAAAAGTAAATATGCTAGATTCCCCTCCTTTTGTCATTATACTAAAATGAAATGAAAGTAGGGGTGAAATTCAAATGACATGTTGACGATAGCCTAGAAAAAGAAATATAGTGCGTTCTTGATTTCGACAGTTTGGGAAACCTGAAATTTTGTTGAATTCTATCAAATTTAGACGAACTACGAGGAGGTGCCTTGTTATACTTATATTGAAATAAATTAAGAAAATAAAGATGCGGAATCGAACATGGAAAAATGATAAAGAACATATGAAGAACGCGGGATTTAACCGTGGAACCCTACTCCATGAGTAGCGGGATGAAACCACAGGAGAAGCCCTCAAAGGGGCATGTTATGCATTGCACTTTCTCAATGAATACAGGAGGTCTGGGGCTCCTTATATAGCCTCTCCAGAGCCTCCAAGTCCCACCACTAGACGATGTGGGACTAAACACTGGATGGGGTAAATGGATCTTCTCCAGGATCCATTTACGTTGCTACAACTCATGACGCATACCAAGGTTTTAAAAAACGTGAGTCCTATCGAGGCGTTTTCCTAGTATTGCCTCGAGGCGTTGAGGCGAAAGTCTCACTCGTAAAAGAAATTTTTTCATAAAATATAATAATTAATCGTAACTACAATTTTCAAGTTCTAGAAATTAAATAGTTTGATTAAATACATAACTCCATGATTTTTCAAGGCTAACATCATGGTTTAAGCATCCAAGTTGTTATATACTCTCTTTTTTTTTAAGCTCTAAATCTGTAAGGAGTCAAGTAAATATAGATATGTAAGCACAATAATGGGTAACTCTCCACAAAATTTAAAGTTTTGAATAAAATTTAACTAAAGGGACTAGATATAACATACCATTTTCAAAATTAGGTGAGATATGTGTCATTCAATTGAGAAGGATAAGAGAGTAAGCAGTGAATCTGTGATCATTTTTTACTTTATCATAATGTTTGGGGGATAAAATACTTGAAATATTGCATGTTATGATCATCTTTTTTCATGCATTCTTTGATGTGTATTAATTTAGTCCCGATTGAAAAGAAGAAAAGATGAGACATGTTTACAAAAATATACTTTTCAAAATTTAGGTCAACGTAGGGGACTTGCATCCAAATATTTTAAAAAAGAATGCATTTAAGTTGATTCATACTATAGAATAGAGGCATTGGATTTAAACTCAAGACTCAATTTTTTTATTCATCTTGATTTATAAAAAACATGCATAGCAACGTAAAAATAAGCATAATATGTTAATAAATTAAAAAAATGCATTTTAATGAATCATGAGCTTAAAGACTTGAAAATACTTGTATAGGAAAGATGAAAAGCTCACAATCAAAAAGAAAAGGAAAAAATATTGCAGAAAAAAATTTAAAAACAACCCCTAAATGAGGCAGCGCCTCGAGGCACGCCTCATAAGCCTCGCGCACACCTCATTGAGGCTGAATGAGGCTATAGGCCTCAGCGCCTCGAGGCGTGTTTTTAAAAACAATGACGCCTACAACCAAGTACTCCAACACTCCCCTCAAGCTGGAGCATACAATGCTCAGCTTGGATAAACAGAAAGAAACTCAACTCAACGCTACAGGACACTACGGACAATATCAACCCAATGCGCACATTGCTGCAGTCGAGGACGTTGCTTCTCATGGCGTGCAGGTGAGGAGGATGAACGGGCTGGAGTGCGAGTCTGCTGAATCTCCTCGTCGGAGAGCATGTGCTCTGAACTGCGCTTGTTAGAGTCACACGGGGGGTGTGCGCGGGAGGTCTCGATGGCGATCTGGAGTCGCTCGAGGCCGCGTGGAGGAGAGACTGAGATGGGGGGCTGGAGCGATGATGCCGCATGTGTGCAGCGCGTCTGGAGACGAAGGTGTCTGTTGCTCCTTCTTGATTTTTCCCACAAAAGGAGGGTTGCGCGACATAGAACTAGGGCTTCAAAGATGAAACCCACTTTCCAGATCTTGAAATAATCAAGACATGATCTCCGTGAACAAATCGAATATCGAAACAAATAAAACTTAAATCTTCAAGAATAAATCTCCGAGAAATCAAACCCGCTCTGATATCATGATAAGAAAATAAAGATGCGGAAGCGAACATGGAAAAATGATAAAGAACATATGAAGAACGCAGGATTTAACGTGGAACCCTACTCGTGAGGAGCGGGATGAAACCACGGGAGAAGCCCTCAAAGGGGCATGTTATGCATTGCACTTTCACAATGAATACATGAGGTCTGGGGCTCCTTATATAGCCTCTCCAGAGCCTCCAAGTCCCACCACTAGACGATGTGGGACTAAACACTGGATGGGGTAAATGGATCTTCTCCAGGATCCATTTACCCTGCTACAACTCATGACGCATACAACCAAGTACTCCAACAATATGCAACCATACATGCTTAGTACACTTATGGAAGGCATATGATTGCTGGGAATAAACATTGCTGCTTGATTGCCACATCTCATATGTTTTGGGAAGTGAGCCTTCGTGGTATTAGTTTTAACTGATATGACCCACATATAATTTGTAAACCGTAACTCCATTCTCCGTTTGTGCTCTAGATCCGACATTGACAATATATTTTTTTATTCACCAAGTAGCCATATTCCCTTCAATAAACATATAAAAGACCATGGTGAAGTTTATTTCCTTATAATGGTACATAAGAATCAACGTATACGAACATGGATTTCTAGAGGCTTCCTTTTGAGGAAGAGAAGTTCCTTTCCATGTGTAGACTGGAAGTACCCAAGGATCATTAGAGTTGCATCCTAGTGTACCTTGTTAGGCTTTTTAATGAATTAATTGATTTGGGTCACTATACATGCCATATCTGGGTGGTTAAAAATAACATAAAATTGCTTCCCAGCATGCCCTTGATACTTCTTGATATCTAAATCCTCAATGTTATCATAGTAAAGTGCAACATTGGGATCATTGGGACAATGATAGGATAAGATCCGAGCATTTTAGTCTACTGCAGAAAATTTTTTATACCTTGGATATATCATAAGTCAATAAAGTCCTTGGTAATTGTAGAGATATAATTTATGTTATTTGTACTGTTTCATATTTTTTATATTCTTATGCTCTTGATGTAATTTACCCATAAGCTACTCCCCTATATAAGAGAGCCTAGGGTGTATGGAATAAACAACTCTTTTGATTTTTCCCAACATGGTATCAGAGCGACGGTCCTAGACCGGAGCTCCTGTACCCTAACCCTAATCCCACCGCACGCCACCTCCTCTGCGCGCCGCCCCCTCCTTCTCCGCGCGTCATCTCCTCCGTGTGCACATCTCCCTCTCCGCGCACAGCCTATACGCGCAACCACCCCCTTCTCCGTGCGCCAACTCCGTGCACCACCTCCTTTCTTCAGCGTACAACATCACCTGTGCGTTGCCTCTAACCTCCGTGCGTACCACACCTCTGCAGTCTCCTTTACGCGCACATCTTGTTCGAGCACCGCCTCTACCTCAGACCGCCCCGTATCGCCTAGGCTATCACCGCCTAGGCTATCACCGCCTAGGCCCTTTCTTGCCGAGGCCGTTACATAGGTTCTCGTCGAACCCTCTTTCTTATGGTTTGGTTGCTTGAGTCTCTACACATGCAACCTAACCCGTGAATGTCAGTGTCGACAACAATATCTCCAGTCTACAACCCTAGTCCTTCTATTATCATCATGTCAGAAAGCAAGGCATATATTCCATCTACAGACGCCTTCAGAGGGTCTTACGCCTATTGTGAAGATGGATGGGTCAAATTATGAACCGTGGGCAATGCAATTCATGGGTATGGTGAAGTCGACTGGTAAGAAGCACATTCTTACGGAGGAAGAGCCTGTTGAGAAGACTGGAGTCAATGCCTCATGGGAGACGGATGATGCATACGCCAAGGTTTGGCTATCAAGAACATTACCAATTGAGATTGCAAATGATATTCTCCATTAACCCACTGCAAAAGCAATGTGGGATATTCTGGCTGCTACCTATTCACATGCAAGGAAGGAAACGAATATTTTGCAATTTCAGCATGACATCTTTACAATCAAGCAGAATGGACGGCCTCTACACTCATTATACACGTCTTTACGTGGAATGTTTGAGAAGCTCTATAGCTTCATACCTCTTACAACCACTCCTGAGCAGTAGAAGACCTACAGAAATGCTGCTATGGTTGGTGTATTCTTGGCAGCCCTTGCTCCAGAGTACGAGGCAACATGTTCCCAGATCTTGGCAGATCCGCTATGGCAGCATCTCGAGGCCGTGGAGGTCATCATCAGTTTCATGGTCGTGGACCTAGAGGCAGAGGGAGTCGTGTTCGGCAACCATGCACTTTCTGCCATCCTTTTGGACATACCGAGGGCACATGCTATTCCAAACATGGATTCTTTACTTCTGCACGAGTAGCTGAACAGATTGAACCTCCATCTGCTTCTTCTTCGGATCAACGATTTGATGATCCTGCAGCTCGCCTGAGGGGTATTATCTCTCCATCCGGTTCTTGTTACATCAGTGCCAGCCTCTAAGAGTCATTCTGATGTTGCTGCTTCTATATCCACCAGTACCTCATGTAGTACTTATGCATTCACTAGCAGTAGTGGATCTGATACTTTAGAGTGGATTATGGACTCTGGTGCCACACATCATTTGTGTGGTGATTGAGGTCTACTTACAACCTACTGATAGGTTCCTCCAGGACACATTGTGGTTATTGCTAATGGGACGCACTCCCCAATTACTGGTCAGGGGGAGATTAGCCTGACACCATCGATGCACCCCAAGAATGTGCTGCATGCACCTGGTTTTTCTATGAATTTGTTACATATTAGCCAACTTACAAAGGATTTACATTGACGAGCAATTTTCGATCCATCGTCTCTCATTTTTCAAGACATCCTTACGGACAACGTGATTGGGTGTGGCATGAACAAGTGGACTATCGCCTCGGTCGGACTCCGTATACCAGAATCTCCTCTCTTCCTGCTGGATCTGTCTCTTCATTCTTGTGGCACATGTGCTTCGGCCATCTACCGCTTCAGAAATTGTGTCGTGTTTTACCCCAGGTTTTGCCTCACAAGTCCATCCAATGCGAGGCTTGTCAGTTGGGAAAGCATCATCGGTCTGCCTTTCCCCAGTCGTCAGAGTTGGAGCAGTAGCTCCAAGTTTGAGTTGTTTCATGTTGACATTTAGGGTCCCATTCGTATTCTTGATCATCAGGGACACATGTTTGATATTGTCATTGTGGATGATTTTTCTCGTCTATCTTGGGTTTTTTTATTAAAGAATAAATCTGAAGTTGGGAATATTATCATAAATTTCATAAATGAAGTTCATAATGTCTTTTTTGCATCTGTGATTGTGAGAAGTGATAATGCCTTGGAATTTTGTACTCATACTCTCTCAAATATTTTTTAAACCCAAGGAGTTGTCCACCAAACATCCTGTGCCTATACTTCCCAACAAAATGAAGTTGCAGAAAGGAAACATCGTCATTTTGCTTGATGTTACCAGGAAGCTTCTCATACATAGTCGTGCTCCTCATTCTTTCTGGGGCGATGCTGTCCTAATGGCATGTTATCTCATTAATCGCATGCCGTCATCTGTCTTAGGTGAGAAGATTTCTTTCTCCTTGGTTTTTCCTGAAAAAGAATTGATCTTACTTACCCACGTATGTTTGGCTCGGTTGCCTTTATCCACCAGTTGTCTCCATGTATTGACAAGCTCTCTCTTAGGGCTGTCAAGTGTGTTTTCGTTGGGTACTCCAGGACACAAAAAGGCTACAGGTGTTATGATCCGTTGCGCAGGAAATACCTTGTTAGTGCCGATGTCGCCTTTTTTGAGTTTGTTATGTACTTCTCTCCTACAGGTGATCGGTTGGTATCTTCAGACACTGATGAAGCCATATACATGCCGCCACCACCACCACCTCCCCCTACACCTACTCCTCCATCACTACCTACATCACCTGCACCTCCTGTTACAGTTCATGTTCCCCCGTTGTGCAGGAAATACCCGTCGGTCTGCTTCTACTCATGGTCACCGCTCATCATCTAGCTCGCCTGAGGTATGTTATGAGAATATAATTTCTAATGATGGATCTAATGATTTACCTAAGCAGGCTGTGTTACAAAGGACAAATGAGGATGTAGGTGCTTTGGATCTACCTATTGCGCTTCGAAAACAGAAGCGTAGCTGCGTGCGTGTCATATCCTATAGCGTACACGGTTTCTTTTGATCGTCTATCTGGTGAATTCAGGAGCTTTGCTATTGCAATTTCTGCCGGGGATATTCCACGGAATTACCAAGATGCATTGAGGACAATCGATGGTGTTTAGCTATGGAAGAAGCGATGGCTGCTCTTCAATCAAGAGGTACTTGGAGCCTTGTCCCTGCACCTACCGGTGTGTCTACAATGAGCTGTAAGTGGGTGTTCACAGTTAAGCAGAATGCAGATGGCAGCATTGACAGATACAAGGCATGCCTGGTTGCCCGTGGGTTTACACAGACATATAGGGTGGATTATCTTGATACATTCTCGTCGGTTGCTCGCCATTCCACCTTATGGATCCTTTTCTCTGTTGCGATTATTCGTTATTGGCCATTGTTTCAGTTAGATGTTAAGAATGCATTTTTATATGGTGATTTGCAAGAGGAAATTTACATGCAACAACCACCTGGTTTTGCTGTTGAGGGGGAGTATTCCAAGGTGTGTAGACTTCATAAGGTCATCTATGGCCTTAAGCAGAGCCCTAGAGCTTGGTTCCAGAAGCTCTCAGACTTGTTTGAAAAACAGGGGTATAAACGTTCCAATGCAGATCATTACCTATTTATACAGAAAACATCCAGAGGTATTATTGCAATTATGGTGTAATGTAGATGATATCCTGATTACAGGTGACGATGTACAAGGAATTCAGAGGGCGAAAGAAATGCTGGGTCGTGAATTTGTCACCAAGGATCTTGGAGTCCTTAGATATTTTCTGGGACTGGAGTTTGCCAGAAATCCACATGGACTTGTGATGACCCTAAGGAAATATGTCACTGACTTGCTGAGTGAAACAGAAATGCTTGGATGCCGACTGGCCACTACACCTATGGATCCAAGCATGACATTTTATGACGATGACACGAGGTGGATTGGAGAAGATACAGAGAACTGGTGGGAAAACTTCTTTATGTTACCATTACAAGACTCGATATTTCTTTTGCTGTTAGTCGGGTGAGCCAGTTCGTGGAGCAATCATGTCAGGTACATATGGATGCTATACATATGATACTCAGGTATCTTAAATCATCTCTAGGTGCATGTCTATTGTTCAAGAAAGACAAGGAGATTGCTATCTCAACGTGCGTAGATGCAGACTACGTAAGATGTCCCAAGGATAGAAAGTCCACCACTGGATTTGCTGTATATGTTGGAAACTCTCTTGTCTCCATGTAGAAGCAAGAAGCAAACTGTAGTAGCCAGATCCAGTGCCGAGTCTGAATATAGGGCTATGACCTAGGTTAGTACATAAATAATGTGGGTGAAAGCTGTTATTACAGATCTATATGTAGAAATCCCACTTCCTATGGCTCTGGATTGTGACAATCAAGCTGCTATATTTATTGCTAATAATCCCTCATTTCCTGAACGAACCAAGCACATTGATGTTGATTGTCACTATATACGAGATATGATTCAGAAGGGCTTTATTTCTACATATCATGTTTGCTCAGGGGACCAAACTGCAGATATCTTTACCAAGGCGTTACTTAGAGGGTCATTCTAGAAGTGTTCGTCCAAGCTGAGCATGATCGACATCTATGCTCCATCTTGAGGGGGAGTGTAGAGATATAATTTATGTTATTTGTATTGTTTCATATTTTTCTATATTCTTATGGACTCTTGATGTAATTTAACCATAGGCTACTCCCCTATATAAGAGAGCCTGGGGTTTATTGGAATAAACAATTCTTTTGATTTTCTCAACAGTAATAAACTGCTTCCCAAGGAAGGCTACAGTCATGGGAATGCGCTAAATAGATCACCACTTGTAACAATGTTGTCTTTCCCATGAATAAGCTGTATAAGTCTGCCCTTGGTAATCTGTCACATCATGAGAATGATCATATGTGGATTTAGTGAGACCCTCATGCTCTATTATCTTCGTAGCTTCTCGAACCATGCCCTCAGGCTCTACTTCAAATCATAGATGTTTAGGTGATAACAAACTCTTCAAACACTTCATATTAGTAAAGCTGGGGTTATTGCATATGCACTTCTTATAGGTTTCCATATAAAAAGAAATTCTTGACATCAAGCTAGAAAAAAAGGTCAGTTCTTGCTAACAACAATAAGGAAAATACAGATCATGGCAAGTCAAATCGTATGATATAAAATGTCATAATAGTTGATACCGTATGTCTAGATTGACCTTGCCATTAATCGTGCCCTGTAACATTCAATATTACAATCTGATTGATGGTTGAGGGAGCTACTTTCAACCTATCATGGCTACTTCTATGGAATCGTAGTAAGAATCCATGTGTTTAAACTATGTGTGGAGAAAAATAGAGAATGCAGTGGAATAAATATTATTCTTGGGTAGGGTTTCTTATATAGCATGAAAACCTAGGGTCCAACCAGTAGCAATTGCATAATAGTTCCAAAGGTTTACATACAGAAAGAAAGTACATGGAAATAAACCAAAATAAGGAAAAACTAATAACGTTAATATTCCCCCAAGTTGGATCATATCTATTGATCATGCCCAACTTGAAAGTCAACAGAGATATGCACTTTTTGGAAGAGCTTTTGTAAAAATATTCGTAAGTTGGAATTCCGTGGAGATGTGCGAAGTGGAGATCTTCCCGTCTCGTACTACATTAGGAATAAAGTGGCAATTCGACTTCAATACGCTTGGTCTGCTCTTGGAGACGTGATTGGTGGGCATGCATGTTGCAAACTTGTTGTCACAATAATGAGTCACATGAATAGTAGCAGCGAGTCCAAGATCCTGCAGAAAGGAGATGATCCAAGTAACCTTGCATGTGACTTATCCCATTTCCCTGTATTCTTCTTCTGCACTTGATCTCGAGATAACGGTATGTTCCTTGCTTTGCGATGTAGCAAGGTTTCCACCACAAGCATTGCATAATCAATATCTGCATAGGCGGTTTACCTAGTGATTTCTAGCACCATAAAAAGGGCCTTTCCAAGGGAGTCCTTCAAGTATCTAAGGATCAAAAGAGCATCTTGCCAATAACTTCTCCATGTATTGACTAGTCCTGCTCACAACATGTGATATGTCTGGCGTAGTGACAGTAAGATAAAGTAGCTTGTACACTAGGTATATATACCGTAGGGTGTCTTCAAACATAGAATCCCTAGAGATAGCATGTCTTTGTAACTTTGTTGGGATGCACGATAGTTTGCATCGAAGAAATCAACTTTTGTTAGGACATCCAAGCAATAATTCCTATGTGACAACTACAATCCCTCTAGAGTGAGCACTTCAATGCTTAATAAGTATGTGAATTGTCTAATGTCCCTGGTAATAAATACCTTATGGAGGAAGGCCTTGGCTCAGCAATGCCTGCTCTGTCGTCACTAATGATAACCATGTCATCTACATAAGCAAGTATCACAGTACCTCAGGACTTCCGTATGATGAATACAAAATATTCAAATAACATCCTATGGAAACCTACGTAGCTGATCTCAGAAGTATGTTAAACTATGCTTGTGGTCTCTGCATTAGGTCATAGATTACCTTACATAGTCGACATACATGCTCCCCAATGATGGAATAACCATATGGTTTTTTCATGTAAACCTCCTCCTTAAGTCACTATAAAGGAAGACATTCTTGACATCAAGTTCAGAGATGGGCCAATTCTTGTTGATTGCAATAAATAGATTAGTGCAAATAGATTCCATCCTTGCCACCACAGTGGCCTCAAAGTTGTCAACACCATAGTTCTGAGCTAAACCTTTCACTACAAGCGTTGCTTTTTAATTTCTCAATGGATCCATCTGAAGAGTGTTTGGTTATAGAGATCCATCAACATGCAACAAGGGTCACGCCTGGCGAGCATGCTACTAGTAGGGGTGTGTAGTTAGTAGGTTATATGGGTTTTGCCTTGATTCATAAGAGTCGACACTAAACCCATGGATATCCATCGGATCATGAACCCAATACCATGTGACCTGTACGATGTGGGACTCCGATCCTGTCATGAATGGATGGCC
Organism: Ottelia alismoides; assembly: GCA_037367405.1. Classification (NCBI taxonomy): domain Eukaryota; kingdom Viridiplantae; phylum Streptophyta; class Magnoliopsida; order Alismatales; family Hydrocharitaceae; genus Ottelia; species Ottelia alismoides. The sequence continues at coordinate 547,780 of JAZKJV010009784.1, forward strand.
ATGGGTTGACCCTAAAGCTTAACCCATGGCCTAACCTTGTAATGCTCTTCTTCTTGCCCCCCTTCAACCTGGTAGGTGATATGTTTAATAAGGTTGCAAATGATTGGATACAACTATGGGCATGGAAGGAAATATCGTCGATATATTGGCAATATATCGCCGATATATCAATATCGACATGGGACCGATATAGGCACCGATATGGTGATATATCCCGATTTCCAGGCATTTTCTTCCCGAAGGCTCATCGATATGGGCGATATTTCGGCGATATATCGTCGAAATATCATATCGATACGATATCGAAACGATATCGATATCAATACGGCCTTCCATGGTTATGGGTACTATTGTTTCTTCATGTGTTTTTGAATATTTAAAAATATATTCTGATACGAAGATACGAAAAACAAATATAGATACGATCTGGATACATATTAGAATTGCTTTATAAATTAATTTTATTATTTATGTATTGGATAAGTTACATATGATATAAATATACGAAATGTATTTATATTATAATGATTATTCTGAATATGGTGAAAGAAGGTATATAATTCAGTTATATATGGTAAGAAAGGAATCTACAACTATATTTGTTTATGAAAAGATATATACGATTATGGGTATAGATTTTTGCGAATATCAACGTGATATCCATATACATATCCATTTTAAAGTGGATTCATATACACATTTCAATATATGTATAAAACATATACGACGACAAGGATATGATTCATACATATACATATTCGTTTACATCCTTGTTCAAATAGGCAGATTGATCCGAGTCATAGGCTAGGTCCGGTAGACCATATGATTGTTTAGTTATAGCATAATTGTTTTCATCCTTATAACATTGTGTTATTATTTATGACAAGATCGTAGCTATACATGTAGGTACACATATATGTATTGCTTCGTAAAATCGAGATGATTCAACTTGTGAGTATTGTCCTAATTTTAAGGAATTATACAAGTTAAATGCAAACCATTTATTACAATGTCTAAAATACCTATTTGTTCCAAAAGGTCTAATTTTAAGAAGGAACAATGGCAGGTGATTCAACATGCATTCACCAAGTACGTCATCGATGACATGTCCACACTATTAAATGAGCTCAAACTTTAAGGTCGTATTGAGTCGGTAGATGATCGTATATGATAAAGGATTGATTTTTGCTATATAGTTTTAAAACATGGAATACCATGGCATAATGATATACATATTTGTTTGCATCCCTAATTGGAAAGTATCGGATCAATCGGTATTTGAGATATAAGTGTTGTACGAAAAATTTCATGATTTGTTAGATTGAACATAATAGATGGGATTGCACTAATATATAATATGTTTCAGGGGTATCCACGGGTCCTCGTGATTCTTTCAAATAATCGGGATACCCATTAGAATGAGGTACTATGGGACGGGCCAACTCATGACCTGTAGCAATAGTTTAGTGTAGGTTACAAACGAATGGGGTGGGTACCCGACATGTGAACACCTCTAGCTATCAGGTCCCTCATGCTCTTGGAAGTAAACCTATACACCTCCTCATCCACAATATGTTTCCATCTGTGGTCTTGAAGGGCACTACGATGATCACAAGGAACTCTGGTCATTATAAGAGTATTTATGAAACTCATGTCACATCTTGATAGACTATCTGTAGAAGTAAAATAGGGACAATGGGTGTAGAGTACATTGCCTTTTAGATTTTCATAGTGTAATGGGGAGTTCTGAGGGAGCATCTGGAAATGCAGCCACTGGAAGAGCACACACCATCTTGCAAATAAGGAACATCTAAAGGGACTAAATCAGGCTATATAGTGGGCGCCATGGTGTAGACAGTAGGAGAAAAGAGGTCCAAGGGATCATCATTAGCAGACTGAATGTAGAAGCTAGTCTGTTCGAAAAAGGTGATATCTGTCATTATGTGGTAGCGATGATTGACATGATCCAAACACATGTGCCCTTTTGGGGTTTGTGAGTATCCAATGAAGATACTTGATGGCATGAGTATACAACTTGTCACTAGTGTGAAAGCTATGAATAAAGATGGTGCAACCAAAGATCCATGAAGGCAGAGGGAATGGTTCCTCATCTCTCTAAAGAAAAAAGAAAGGAGTGACTCCATTGAGAACCACAGAGGGCGCCTGATTCATAAAGTACATTGTAGTGAGAATAATGATCGGTGAGCTCTCGATAGTACTCTATGAGGGTAGAATCTTCTTGATCAATAGACGAAATCTGCGTGTAAATGTCTACAAGTTGTGACTTTGTAGTCTGCTGAGAATAGGTATGTGTCAGTTCATCCCACATGCCCTTTGTCATGTCCTTGTATAGGAGATTGGCAACAATGAGAGAATCGATGTTGTTGGTCAACCAAGTCATGACATGAGAGTTGTCCTCAAACCATGACTCGTAGTTTTTATTTATTTCCTTTTTGCTTTAAAAAACTCTATTTCCTTTAGATCTTTCTTTGCCAGGATATAAATTTTCTTCTGATCACCAATGAATGCCTTAAAGGCCTGAGACCAGAGCACATAAATATCTACCCTTGATTTTGATAGAAGTCCCTTGAACCCTCATTAAGATATGAAAAACTAGGGCTTGGTCTGGGTGGGAATCATGGCCATTATGGTTAAAGAGAGATCAACAATGTGTTGTAGGAATCTAATCAAGCATCAGAGAGGTAGAGGTCCGTTTTCTTGTGCAAGGAGTGCAAGGAGTCTTGTGGTGTGGGGAGAGCACCGCATAAGACCTATTTTGCACAGAAGAGACCTCACATGGCCTGCGGTGATGTGGTGAGAGGGTTGTGTGTGGCATGACTTCACGTGCGAGGGACTGTGCGAGACCCAGTGGTCGGTGAAGGACCCGTGTAGGGCCCGACAGTGGTGAAGGGAGCCAATCCACGACCATGTGCCTTCGGGAGCCGTTCGACATTCCGTCGAAGATGATCTATACAACTTGATCGAATTCAACCAGTGCCTTCTCCACCGAAACGAAATCTTCCACGCGCAACGTCCCTCATGTTGATCAACATATGCACTTTTTAGTAGCAACCTCGTCTCCACAATAGAGAGCCCCAATGTGCATGCAAGTAGATATTATGATTGAGAATACCGTAGATGAAGCATTTTACAGAGTTACGTCACCACTTTGAACAATGCCCACGTTAACCACAGCTATAGCATCACTCACCTCGACCCTTATGGAACTTCTCAAGATCCGTAGACATTACCCCCTCGCCAATCGTCAGCCAAGAACCATCTTTGGAGCTTTGTGCTTAATGACGATCTTCCTTCTTTGCCGTGATGTCTTCACCTGATCATCCTTCCTCTTCGATACAATCATTCTCTAGTCCTCCATCCTCATCGCTTTCCTTAGATCCCACTGCTGATCGGCTTTTTGGCATCAATCCTTATGTAAGTTTGATGATGTATTTTAGTGCATTTAATTGCACTCATGTATCTATGCACATCACCCATTCCAATGATCTGGTGGTAGTGCAATGTGCCTAACACCAAAAGACAAAGGTTCAAATCCCTCCTTGTGGGGGTTGCGTTAGGTAGCTAACAACTAACGTAAAAATAGTGGGATCTTTCAACATGGATTTGAACAAGAATCCACGAAGCCACCTTACTTAAAATGGGAGAAGGCTTCACCATTTTTTAATGTATCTTTGCACATCCTAAAATGGTATGCATGCAATTGTACCATTTTGAAACATAAATATTCAATATTAAAATTTATTATAATATTTTTTATTACTTTATTAAAATATTACAAACTGCATTTGCTTATGGACACTTTACTATTTTATTTGTCTGCTTACCACTTCAGACTGCCGGGCCAAATGAATACCAAATACCGACTTTATGAACCTCTGATGCAACAATGTCATTAATTTCGTGTTATAAGTAAGATCAAAATAACTTGGTAACAACCATTCCTCTTGATTCTTGACATTACCCAACATTCTCTCAGCAAGTAATTAATTATGTTCGAATGCTGGTCCTTTTGGATGGAAGGCTCGGTACTCATCCACAACACCATTTAAGTGGGCTCAGCGCATGCAGGTTTAGGAAGAGGAATAATTGTACTCTATCATGTTTTAGTCATCCTTTTGGAGGAACTCTTCAATAGTGTTTTTAGTGTTTCCTACTTTTAATTGATGTTGTTTATAAATGTCTCTTAATCTTCCTCTGGCATTAAACACTTCAAGCTTTTGCTGTATGGCATGATTAGAGCTTAAGGTTGCAACTTTTTCCTGTCAATATTTTGTCATCTTTTGTCATCTGTTTTGATTCAATTTTGTGTAGGCTATTCTTGGCGGTAAAATTGAAGTGCCAACTTTGAATGGAAAGGTGTTAGTGAAGGTAAGGCATCCTCCATTTTGGTTGTCCATTTTGATTAATTTGTTTGGGGAGATTTCTTTCTTGCACCAGTCATTTCTTTCAGTTCAATTGCTATACAAACATTTATTTTGGCAAACGTACATGGTACGTGCTATGGCAAATGGAGAGCCACAGATGTTTTTCAAATGAGAGATAAAAAATTTAAATTTATTTTGGGCTCATGCGTTTGTCAAAGATAACTGATCAAGTTCTACTGAAAAAATTGAGGTATTGGCACATTCTAGATTAGATATGGATCCGTGCAATGATACTAGATGTTATAGTAAAAGGTCGGCTTTGCTTGCGAAGCTACCAGTGTGTGGCTCAGAGATGGGTTCCGACATGAGTCTATATTGCATTTAAATCAGAGTTTCTAATACAACAACCAAGCTTCTTCGCACTTTAGGTGGGGTTAGCTGCACTATTGACCCGAGATTTTGATGTACTATGATGTTACTCGCGCTTCGCGACATAACAGAAATGGGTTGATCAGATGCAAAATGAACTATTAATTTCTAAAATTTCCTTTTAAAATGTACCAAATTAACTATAAAAGAGTTCACTTGATATGAAAAGATTAAATTTAGTATTCAAGGGAAAAAATTAAATGTTTTGTCAATTTCTTTTATGAGTGGAAGGAATTCCTAAAATGTAATTGCATTCAATAGTGGACATTTAAATGTTAAAAAGAAATTTGATGTTGATACGATTAGATTGACATAAATCCTAACCAAACCATAAATCCTAACCAAACTAACATAATTATACAATTACACAGGGTGGTGATGATATTGATTTGAACTCCAGACTATGTGTTCTTGCTATTAATACGTAAATAAATAAATAAATAATAAATAATAAATCTTGGCAGCATAAGAATTTTACCTTTATAAATTGTTTATATTCCTTCCTTGCAATTGTTGTGGAGTAAAAATAAATCGATTTGGCAGTAAGTAATTGTTAAACAAAGGAAACCAAAAAGATGGAAATAATTTTTGAATTGCCTTTTTGTTGAGTGCATTGTTGGAGCCTCCAACATACTGTTACTGCATAATTAGTAAGTGTAGAGATATGTTTATGTTTTTCTGTTTATTTCATATTTTTCTTTTCTTTTGTCTATCTTATGTAATTTACCGTTAGATCTCTTCTCTATATAAGAGAGCCTATGTTTCCTTGGAACAAATACTCTTTTCGTTTTTCCCAACATGGTATCTGAGCGGCGGTCCTAGACCAGAGCTCTTGTACCCGAAACCCTTGCCCCACCTTCCATCAGCCTCTCCTCACGTCGCATGTTGTCTCTCCGCACACCCTGTGTAGTCCACATCTGCGTGTCGCCAACCCATGGTCCCGAGGCATGCTGTCGCCGCGTCTGCACCCCTCCGCGCAGGCTCCCAACGATCATAGCTGCACCTCTCGCGAGCGAGGCCTCTGTGACCGTAGTCACGCCACCCACGTGTGAGGCCCCTGCACCTGTAGCGACCTCCCACGCCTCCGCGCGTGTTCCTCGCTGCATCTTTAGCGGTCGTAGTCACTGCATCTCTTGTGGTTGTAGCCGTTTCCGCGTCGAGGTTCTTTTCCTTGATGGGTTGGTTGCGGTTTGAGTCTACACATGCAACCAAATCCCCCTATGTCAGTGTAGGCAATTATCTCTTCATGTCTACGATCCTCATCCTCTTTGATTGACAAGATGTCAGAGAGCAAGAGTGATATCCCCACCACAGGCGTCTTCAGAGGTCCAATGCCCATTGCCAAGATGGATGGGTCGAATTACGAGTTGTGGGCCATGCAATTCATGAGCCTCATGAAGTCGGTGGGTAAGAAACATATTCTTACTAAGGAAGAGACGACATAGAAGACATGGTTGTACGCCTCATGGGAGGCTGATGACGCCTATGCACAGGTCTGGTTATCTACTACCTTGATACCAGATATTGTAAACGATGTCGTGCACAGGCCCACAACCAAAGCCTTGTGGGATATTCTTGCTGCCATGTATTCGCAGGCCAAGATTGAGGCGAAAATTCTATAGCTCCAGCATGACACTTTACCATTAAGCACGCGCACTAAGCGACCGTTGCCCTAACTGGATTTCCTATCTCCTGCCCAACTGAGGGTCACTGCACCCTCACACAGTCAGGTGTAAGGGTCACCGTGACTGGAACTCTTATTTGTCAGTTCTACCTGACTTGATTCCTCATCCTTTCTTAATCCCTTCTGTAGTTGATTGTACAGATCTAGGTCTTTTGGTCAACGATCTTATACATAGATATCATCAGTGGTAGTGGAAGGTACCATTCTGTCACCTGCAGGAGAAAAATACATGGCAGACTCAAAGAAAGTGACATCAGCGCTCACGAAGTATCTCCTAGTTGTAGGATCATAACACCGGTAACCCTTCTGAGTCTTGGAATAACATACAAATACGCACTTGACTGCTCTAGAAGAGAGTTTGTCAAGTCCAAGAGATAGACAATGCACGAAACATACGGTACCAAAAACACGTGGAGTCAGAGAAAATAATTCCTTGTCTGGAAAAATAAGTGAGATAGGTATCTTCTCACCAAGAACTGAGGATGTCATTCGGTTGACCAGATAACAAGCAGTAAGAACAACATCGCCCCAGAATGAGAGAGGAGCACAACTCTGAATCAACAATGTGCGAGTAATATCCAAGAGATGGCGATGCTTTCTTTCTGCTACACCATTTTGTTGTGAGGTATATGCACAAGTGGTTTGGTGAATAATACCCTTGATGAAAGGAATTGTGAAAGTGAGCGTGTACAAAATTCAAGGGCATTATCCGTCCGAACATATTTGACAGAGGAAGAAAAAACATTGTGCACTTCATTAATCAAGTTCTTGATCACATTTCCTGCTTCAGACTTATTTTTCAAAAGAAAGACCCGTGACACACGAGAGAAATCATCCACTACCACAAGATAAAACCTGTGTCCCTGATGATCGGGAACATGACTCGGACCCCATATATCTATATGTAACAACTCAAAAGGGGAGCTACTGCTCCGACTCCAACGACTAGGGAAGTTCGACCTGTGATGTTTCCCCAACTGACACGCTTCACATCGAAATGACGAACTAGGAGAAATCTGAGGCAGTAGATGGCGCATTTTCTGAAGTGGAAGGTGACCAAACCGGAGATGCCAAATGTACGGAGAGACTGGCCTAACAGAGTGAGAGGAGATGCCAGCATAGGAATCCCGAACCAATCGATATAAACCATTCTGCTCAGAGCCACAACCAATCACCTTGCCCGTGAGTATGTCCTGAAAAATGAGAGAAGATGGGTCAAATATAGCACGACAATTTAAATCCTTCGTAATCTGACTAATAGATAGCAAATTCATCGAGAACTGAGGAGCATGCAGGACGTTCTGTAGTTGCATAGTGGAAGATAGGAAGACCTCCCCCTGTCCAACAAGGGGCGAATGGGTACCATCTGCTATCTGCACTGAACGGCCTGGAGGAATGTCCCTGTAGGCCTGTAGCCTACCTCTATCATGGCAGAGATGATGTGTGGCTCCGGAATCGATAACCCAGCCAGATATATCATGAGTAGTAGATCTACCTGAGGTACTTGCAGCAGCGGATGAACTCGTAGAGGCAGTGGCGGCAGTATCCGAAGAACCACCAGACAAATCCCCGGACGCTTGTGGCATAATATCTCGGAGACGGGCCACAAGTTCGTCAAATCGATTATCTGCAGTAGAGACTAATGGAGACTGAGAGTGCTCTGCAACACGTGCCGATGCTGGAAATCCATGCTTAGAATAGCATGTGTCCTCTGAGTGTCCTGTGCGATGACAGTAGGAGCATGTCTGACTGAAGCGACCACCCCTTCCCTGGGGTCCACGTCCACGTCCACGACCACGACCAGAAGGCAGTCCACCTCTCCCACGCGAAACTGCCATCGCCGATGGGGGTGGAGTAGAAGAGCTGGAGGAAACTGGAATGCGACTGAGCCTTCTGTAAACATCCTCCACTGGAGGAATAACTGCATCCGCTAGGATCTGGGACCGGGCGGCATCGTACTCAGGATCAAGAGCCGCAAGAAGAACACCTACCATGGTGGCATTCCGAAACGTCTTCTGCTATTCCGGAGTAGCAGTGAGAGGAATGGTACTGTATAACTTCTCAAACATCCCTCTTAGGGATTTGTACAGAGAATGGAGAGGTCTGCCGCTCTGCTTCATTGTGAAAATGTCATGCTGAAGCTGCAACATTTTTGTCTCATTTCGCACCTGCGAATAAGTAGCGGCAAGAATGTCCCACATTGCCTTGGTAGTGGGCTGATGAAGGACATCGTTAGCAATCTCCATTGTCAATGTACCAAATAACCAGACTTTCGCATAGGCGTCGTCAGCCTCCCATGAGGCATAGATCCCTGTCTTCTCTGCAGGCTCATCCTCGGTAAGAATATGTTTCTTACCATTAGAGTTCATGAGGCTCATGAATTGCATAGCCCAGAGCTCATAGTTAGACCCGTCCATCTTCACTATTGGCGCAGGATCTTTGAATGCGCCGGTGGAGGGGAAATCGACTTTCGATTCTAACATAATACTGCTTGGAAAAGAACGAGGGTATATAGACACGTTGATAAATGTCTACACAAACTGCATCAGATTTGAGTGCGTATGTAGACGTTTACGCACTCAAACCCACATATCGGATGAAGAGAGAGCTAGGGCACGCCTTAGCGTAGGCTTACAGCCCTTTAATCGGCTAACAGGTGCCGACCGGTGGACTGGGAGCCGCTGATCTGATTTGCGGCTGTGCTGGAAGCGTAGGACAGCCGGGCTGGAGGGCTAGGGCGACACCTGGGACCTCCGGGGCTGGGTTGGGGCCGCCTTGTGACCTAAGGCAGCAGGCGAGGAGGTGCTGGGGGCCGCCTGGAGGCGAAAGGCGGCATACTGAGATGTGTTGGGGCCTTTGGCAGCGGTCTAGACCCGCTGGCTGGGGGCTGGTACCGTCGTTGGTGGGCTAGGAAGAAGTCCTAGGGCGACGGGTGAGCCTCGATCGGAGCCGGAGAGGAAAGGCGGCGCCGAGGAGGGAAGAGGGCGGCGGGTGGGGAAGGGAAAGGGGGCGGCACGAGAGCCCTAGAGCGGCTCTGATACCATGTTGGAAAAGAGTCTTCGATAATCATTCAGAAAACCCTAGGCTCTCTTATATAGGGAGAGACCTTAAGGGTAAATTACAGAGAGGTCCATATAAGATAAAGAAATAACGACAAGCTACATAAAGAAATAATAAAGCTACGAAATATCTCTACAACTATTATGGAATCAAGCATAAAGCTCTGTGATGATGACACTGAGGATATCGACAAGAGGATGTATAAGGAGCTTATTGGCAAGATCCTAGATGTGTCTATTACCATGCTTGACATATCCTTTACCATGAGCAAAGTGAGTCAGTTTATGGAGCAGCCCTGACAAACACATATGAATGCAGTCCGTATGATTCTGAGGTATCTGAAGACATCACATGGTATGGGACTTCTTTTCAGCAGAGGTACATCTCTTTTAGTTACAGCATATGCAGATGCATCTTATGCTGGGTGTCCAAAGGATATGAAGTCTACTTCATGCTTCGCTGTATCCATACTGAATTCACTTGTTTCATGGAAGAGTAAGAAGCAGACCGTGGTTTCCAGATCAAGTGTTGAGTCAGAATACATGGCAGTGGCACAAGATAACACATAGATGATGTAGGTCAGATTTGTTCTTACTGACCTGACTATATAGGTGCCTCTTCCCATGCTCATCCAATGTGACAACGAGGCTGTTCTTTTCATTGCAAACAACCAGCCTTCCTTGAGAGGACCAAACATAGAGGTGGATTGTCACTACACTCGTGACATGATACAGATGGGTTTTATCGCCGCTACACATGTCAGCTCTAAAGACCAAACAACATATGTTCTTACTAAGGCCCTGGCCAGTGGGCCTTATCAGAGATGTTGTTCCAAGCTGAGCCTGATCGATATCTACGATCCAGTTTGAGGAGGAGTGTTTAGATATTAGTTATCTTTCTTATTGTTTTCATATTATCAATTTCTTTTGTATTCATCTTGTAATATGCCCAACAGGTTTCTCTCCTATATAAGAGAACTCTAGAGATTTCAATAATGCAATTCATTCTTTCATTTCTACAATAATAATTAATATATATAGTCGTATTATTATTATATTCGTATTCGTTTCCAAGGTTTTAAAATTATAAATGCGGAAGTCAATGAGTAAATAAGAAAGTATAAAAGATTGAACACTAGAGATTGACATGGAATCCTACTCCATGAGGGAGCGAGATGAAACCACATGATAATGCCTCAAAGGGTTGAATTGTCTATTACAATTTCTCACTAAGTAGAAGGGGTGTGGGACTCCATATATAGCCTTACAGACCGACCGGAGTCCCATTTCTCATCCATGTAGGACTAAACATAATTGTGGGTAATTGGATCCTAGATTGATACAATTACCCTTCTATTACATATTTTAACACTCTACCTCAAGCTGGAGGTGTCTTGCACTAAAAAGAAAATGTACACAACTCATCTTCACTCGATACATTTTAAAGAGGTAAGGATAGAGACACCATGTTTGAAGATCTGTTACTAGTAGAAGACCTCGCTCGAGGATGGGTTTGCAACCTTTAGGTCATTAGGAAAGACCCTCAGTCGTGCATGTAGTAATCGTCACGATACCATGTCATGCATGGAGGAGAGTTTTTGTAAAAGAATAAAGTCAAGAGCTTAGTAATGGTTAATGATAGAGACACCCTGACAGAGTAGTTGATGCTTGGTCAAGATAACTGATGGTTGTAGAAGTCTAGAGTGTCGATTTGTCAGTCGTGGGCGAACAGTAGAAGTTTTGTAGATACATCTCAAGAAGAAGATTATGCCCTCTCTAACTCCCTCTTTCTCCCATACTTGATAGTATACGTAATATAGATCTCAAGTTGGGAGAATCAAAATGAAACATGCATTTTTTTTGGCGAAAGGGTAGGAACTGATGACATTCTTGTAGAAGCTTAGAGAGTTCTAGGTGAACGAGGTTTGACTTGGCTCACAAATTTATTCAATGTTATTTGATGAAGTAAGAAAAATACCCGACGAATGGAGGAGAAGTATTGTGGGGAACTATGAAGATTTGAGAATGTATAATCGAAAAAATGTCAAGGCATGTTTTCAAAGTAACTGAAAACCAATTCGGATTCATACTAGGTCGCTCTACTATTGAAGCTATCCACTTGTTGAAGAGAACAATGGAGATTTATAGAGTTGAAAAGAAAAACGTCAATATGTTTTTTATTGATTTGGAGAAGGCTTATGATTCAATCTGAAGATAGATATTGTGGAGAGTTTTGGAGAAGAAACAAGTAATTGTCCTATACATTAACCTTGTAAATGATATGTATGATGGTGCTTCATCTTGTGTAATGATTCAGACTCTAGTCTGGGAAGACTAACTATTTTAACATTATAATTAGTCTACATTAAGGCTCAGCTTTGAGTCCATTCCTTTTTTCTTTGATTATAGACGAGTTGATTAGTCATATTCAGGATGATATATCTTGGTATATGTTGTTCGCCGATAATATCGTGTTGATTGATGAGACAAGAGATGGAGTAAATGAGAAAATGGAGGTTTAGAGACATGCCTTAAAGAATAAAGGATTTTGTATAAGTAGGGATAAGACTGAACATATGGATGCACATTTGATAGGAACATCGATGAAGGTATCGTGGTGAAGATTGGAGATGATAACATTTAGAAGAGAGATTCTTTGAGATACTTAGGATTTATTTTGCAACAAGATGAGAAATTGATGGTGACGTTACTCATTGAATAAATGCTGGTTGGTTAAATTGGAAAGGAGCCTTTACTGTTCTTTGTGATAAAAAAAACTTTGAAAGACAAAGGAAAACCCCCCTTTGTGAGGGTTGCGTTAAGTAGTCGACAACCAGCGTAAAAAATAGTCGAATCTTTCAACATGGATTTGAGCAAGAATCCATGTAGTTGACCTTCCTTATAGCGGAAAAAAGGCTTTGTCATTTTTTAGTCGACCCTGCTTAAATGAGGAAAATGCTTAGTTGGTGTTGTTGAAAGTCAAAGGAAAATATTACAAAGTAGTTGTGAGACCTGCTATGGTTTATGGATTAGAATGCTGACCTATGAACCATAGACATGTGCAGAGAATGACAGTAGCAGAAATAAAAATGTTAAGGTGGATGTGTGGTCTTAAACGAACAGATCGGATTCGAAATGATTCGATCAGAAGGGAAGTTGGTGTAGCTCTGATAGAGGATAAGATGAGAGAAAAACACGTAAGATGGTTTGTCCGTCGATAAAGGTGGTCGGTTGATACACCAGTTAGAAGATGTGAAGTTTTGAATGCTGAGTCGGTTAAGAGAGGGTGAGGAATGCCCAAAAGTGTTGGAATGAGACTATCCGATGTAATCTTAGTTTTTTTTGGATTTAAGCTTGAGAATGACTCGGAATAGATTTGAATGGAGGTGGAAAATCCATGTAGTTGACTCTACTTATTGTGGAAAATTGCTTGTTCTTTTTTTTCATCCACTTTTATGATGGCCCTCTTATTATAGCCATCTATTTTTTTGGCTATTTTTCTTCTTCTTCTGATTGTATGTCCTTTTTGGTACAATTGTTTTTTTTCGCACGACGCACTTGGGCCAAGCACCCCTTTTTTTTAATTTTTTCTTATATACGACATATTTCACCCTCTTTTTTGTTTGTCATACAAATAGCTCTCCCTTCGTTGGGCTCGTGGGCTTAGATAGAAATAGGACTAGGAAGGGTTTCACCCCCTCCCCCCTTCGATTGTAGGGTTTGCATGTTGGAACCTCTTTCTCACGACATTGTTGCCCTGGAGTTGGAGAAGGGTGATTTGCATGAGGAGATGCGACATAGCCGGGAAAGCGGTGTTCGGCAATGTTACCCATGTGAGTATGTGGCGGTGTGCTGCCAACAAGATCGAGTAAGGTTCGAAGCCCCTCTTCTTCCCTAGATTCAGTACGTCTTGGAAGGAGCATCTTTAGCCAGATGTATGCGATGGGATGCCGAGTCGCATGGAGCACCATCACCTGGATTTTGATTCTATGTTGCATCGAGGCGTGCCTTGAGATGGAGATGGAAAAGAACCCTGGATTTCACTGGAATCATAGTCGAGGGAGAATCACGACCCTGATTTGGAGCCATGAGAGGGCTATGACTGGAGTTGAGTTCAGGGTGCATATACGATGGGTTACACGAGAAGAAGTTATTGGAATTGCATCGCGTCTTGATCTCAGGTTGTCGGTGGGTTCTCAACCATATGAGGGGGTATTTTTTATTAATGTGAAATGTCGTAAGAGCCTTCTTGAGAAGAGAGGTGCCCTACCTTCTTCAACGGGAAGCCACACCTGAACCTGGAGCATCAATCGTGTTAAGCGCTAGAGAAATGCTGGATGCAACATAGGCTTAGAGAACAATACGTCGTAATTTAGCCTTGAGATTAGGGTTCTCTTTGGAGCCATAGTTTCATTAGACGATCTCAAGTAGAACAACAATATAATTTCCATCATGAAGAATAATATTTAAGAACACAATCAAATATGAAACTTCAAAAAAAAATCGATCTGTATAACCAATCAGCTTTGATATGATGCTATAATATGGAAATACGGAAGACAATCAATAAATAAGAAAGAAATGCGGAATGAAACTCCGTTAAAATCTAGAAATACAGAAGAGAATCGATAAACAAGAAAGAAATACATAATGAAACCACATGAGAAGTATTTATAGTGTCGAATCGTCTCTTGCAATCTCTTAATCAGTACAGGGGGTATGGGGCTCCTTATATAGCCCTGCAGACAGACTGAAGTCCCATCACTCATCCACGTGGGAAAAAACATGTGGGGTAATTGGATATTCAAAAAATCTAATTAACTATATGTTACGTACTTTAACATAAGGATATGGTAGTACATTTTCATATCCATCATTATCCGTATATGCTTTGGTATTTGTATTTTAAAATAAATATGGATATGCTTATACCTATATTCGTATATCCAACCTTTTTTATCCCTACTGGGGCCAATGAGGAGTGTTGTGTGTGTGGGTGGGTGGGGGGGGGTCAGGTGTTTCTTGAAGAGCCAGATGAGGCTGGGAGGAAATAGGGTTAGGCTCATAGTAGGGAAGTTGGGTATGAACTCCAATCTAAGACAGTCACTCTGATACCACAATAACAACAAAGCCTTTTCCCACATCAAGTAGGGTTGTCTATATGGATTCTTTGCCTCTATTTATATCTATCTTGGGTCATTCTCGGGCTTAGATGTAAAAAACTAAGATCCCATCACTCTGATACCATGTGGAGAAAATTAGTGAATGCAATAGAATGACTTTTATTCATGAGGTGGGATTTCTTAAGCGTAAAACCCTATGCCCCTATAGTTGGGAATTGCATTAGAGTCCCTGAAGGGTTACACATAGAAAGAGAGTATATGAAAATAAACTAAGATGGGAAATAATTGAATAGTGAATAGTGTCAACAATATCTTAATATAAGAGCGCTACCCTCTTTATATAAGAAGAGGGGTGGAAACATATTACATTGACCATATATAGGGGAAAGAACGATAAAAATATTGAAGAAACGGTAAAATGGCATCCACTCAGCTTATATTCACTAAACCCTCTCCTTTAAACTAGGGTGATATATTGCATGTACAACTTGAAAACATATTAATCAAATATTGTCCTTGTAAGAGGCTTGGTAAGGATATCGACAACATGATCACTCTAGTGAGATATGTAGAGTTTGGATAAGGTCCTTCTGCATTTTGCCGTGCTCATAGTGGTGGTCGACTTCGATACATATGGTCCTATCATGGAAGATTGGGTTGGTAGTAATAAAAATGACGCTCATAGCTTGATGCCATTTCATCACCATAGGTGGTGTTACTTCAATATGCGAATTCTCTAAAATGGATCTGAACCTCATAAAAATCAGCTACAATTGGTATCATAGCCCTTTATTATGATTAACATTGAATTTAATCACCGGTCATTTGCATATTTATGTGCAGGTCACACAATTGTCTCCAACAAAGGTGCATAAAGCTGCAGTTAACTTCCTATCTTACTTGCACTAGGGGTGCTAATCGAATCGAATACATTCGAATCCACCCGAATTCTTATTCCATTCATTATAAAAATTTTGAATTCGAACTTGAATCGAATTTCAAACGAATTTGCTAACTTATATTCAGATTCAATTTATTTTGAGTTTCGGATATTCAAATTCGATTCATTTTATTTTGAATTTGAAATGTTAATTGATGTTTTAGATCTTATATAAATAATATTATATGAATAATAATATAATATCAATGTTTTATTATAAAATTCTAGTTTTTAAAGTATATTACTAAGATAAGTTGAAAACTATAAAATCAAAGAAAATAGCAAACCAATACAATACATTGGATAAAAGTATCTAATTTTTACAATTATTATGTATTTTTTACAATCTAATATACTTTTTTTATGATGAAGGAATGTATGCACACAATATAATAATATGAGTCTATCAAACAGATAGAATATCATTGACGAAAAAGCTGAATAGTATAATTACCGTTGCATGTTGAAGAAAGATAAGATCAAACTTTACATCGAAAATAGATACAAATTAATATTATTATTTGAAATAGTGGGAATTGTAAAAAAATAACGAAAAAAGAGAAACCCTCTTCACTAATCGTGGGTATCTTCAATATCAAAAAATTAAACCATGAAAGTGAAATATATGCATTTTTTATGTATAAAGGAACAACTTACATTATGATGAAAAGAAATTGTATATTACTCATGTGATCTTAAATTTCGGTTTGACAATAATATTCATCATGGATTGACTTGCAAGGGAAATCAAAGTAATAAAAAAGTAAAGGAGATATATCTAAATAAATTTTGAACCACGATAAATGTTAAAGAGAAATTCAAAGTAGCAAAATCATCATTTTCACGTGCTAGGAGAAATGTCATCATAATCTGCCATGGATTTTTAGGAACTTTGGTAGATAATGAATGGGGGAATGGAAAAGAAAGTGCAAGAAATGTGGAAACATGAAAATGATGTGTGGATGAGGATTTAGAATAACAATATTAGACATTTCTTTTCTTATTAGATTTTATAACTAATATTTTTCACTCTTTTTATATTCAATAATTAATCTTTAAATAATAAGATTATATCTACATATATACATATTAAATTAGATATGGCTTAGAGTGCTTTGTATTCTCTTAATGCCTCGAAGTTTTTGAGTAGCATGCTAAGATCGATTATTGTACTTATACGAAGTAATAAGAAGTAGAGACATAAACTTAAATATTTTTTATAATCGATGCATGAAGGATACACATCTCTATTTCATAACATACATTACAATCAAACCACTAGAACTTAGCTATAAGAGGAAAGGAGTGAAATTAGATCTCATTAGGGGGGGGGGGCTAATGTTGCATATACACGTCATTCATTCACAAGTCATATCGGTGTAGCGTGGGAGTATGGAAATTATAGTGGTGAATGCTTCACATGATAAATCATATCAATGGATCATAGATATGATTAGAAGTTTAAAATTAACTACTTAATCACTGTAGTAAGTTGGTTTGAGAATATCTTTAGCTGCTTGCACATGTTATGCCTGGTGATATAATGTAAATGCTAAATATTTCAATGTAAACTAAATGTAGTAACTTTTTTAAAACATATTCATATACTCTTTTTTAATTTGCATCTATTTACTTATACATGTCAACCTTTTGATATAATGATGCTATAATTCTTTGTATAAGAATGTCCAGAAAATGTCATAATCAATCAAGAGTAGTTGTTACATGTATGTATGTAAATATGTATGTACTAATGAATGTATATGTCTGTACTATGTGTATATATATAAATACATTGACACATATATACGTATATATATGTATGTACAAAAATACTGAATCAAATCTAATTATTATCGAATGAATTCAGATTAATTCAAATTCGATTCATTTGGGAATCGAATCCACATGTGAAATTCAAATTCAGTTCATTTGGTTTCGAATCGAACTTTTTTCGAATTCCTATCGAACGAATCCTAATCGAATTCGAATGACTCGGTTCAATTAGCAGCCCTAACTTGCACCTAGCATAGTTCGCTTCAAACTGCCCCATGATTAGTAATGAATGGCCAATTTTTGATAAGAATCTCCTAGTTTAGGTCTTGAGATTTCTAAGAATATATGTAATTGTTTCATTGTAAACTTCCTCGTACAACTCTTAAGATGGATGACCGATCTCATAGTAAAGTCAATTTTCGATTTTGTTACAATAAAATATAGAAGCTTGCCAACAAGGGTTATGTAATGCTTAGCATGAACCTCTTGGTATCTTTATTGGCACCCTAGATTTAAGTATCCCAATTTTAGTAAGCAAGTCAAGGAACTTCTTTGTTGATAGGACGAGCCCTATTGTGAGGCACCTTTATACCGAGAAAGTGTTACGAGGTGCCAAGATCTTTGGTGACTAAGTGCTTGGTTAGCACATCCCTCGCCATAGAGATGCCTTGTAATAATCGTTAGTGACTAGTATATCGTCAAGATAGACGACTTGTTAGTGAGTTAGATTTTAGTAATGACTTTATTTGTGTCTTGATTAACTTTTCAGGTAGAAGCTCAATGATGAAACAACAACAAAGTCTTTTCCCACAATTAAGTAGGGAAAGTGTAGAAATTTTATGAAGTCGACTCAAAGCTTAATGCATGATTCTAAAATACTTAGTGTGAAGGCTTAAGGATCAAAATTAGATTACAGATAGAATCAAAGAAAGACTCAATTCCAAAAGTTCAAGTGATTTAAAGGCTTTGGAGGTGAAGGACAAGAAAAAAAGATTGATGTGACATTGTATAATCTTGATCAGGAAGCAAAACTAAGCTGGAATCATCAATTTCGCAAAATCAATTTTTGGACATGATTACCCTGATTGTTTACCCTTTATCAATCATCTTAAGAACTTGATCGATTAATTCCTTGATAATTGATTTTCTGACAATATCGACCATATTGTTACCCATGATCTATCACCACTGATCGACCATACTTTCATCACGATCGATTACTTTTCAAACATATTGTTCAATGGTTAAAATTAATCGATCACCTTGTGTGAATGGTTGACCACACATTATCGATCAACTTGTTTCTATGATCAATCATTTCGTGATTTTTGGAAATCAAATCATTGGGACTCCCATTTTTGCTCACCAAGGGCTATTTTGAGGCTAACACTATGAGAGACACTATGACTCATTGTTTGATACACACGACCAACAAAAACATTCTTTGCTCTAAAAAAAGAGAAAGAGTGTCGTTCATGTGCGATGTTCGAGTTCGTCTAGGGTTTTTGTGCCCTCGAGCTCTCTTCAATCCAAAGCTGTATAGCTACTGAAGTTGTTTGTGCTCTTTGTTCTCTATTGCAATCATCATCATTCTCGAGCAATTTATGTGTTGAAAGTCTGTTATCTTGTGAATTCAGTTTTTACTGCTAAATTATATTTCTATTGAGATTATTACACACATGTATCTAAAGTGTTGGTTTCTTTCCTTGAGAGAGAGGGAGATAAAATCGTCCTTTTGGAGATGTCCAAGAAAGGGTACATGGTTCTTGGTCGTGGTTTCCTCCCGCTTGATTTCCACCATAAAAATCATTGTGTACTTTGTGTTGTTATTTTTCTATCTCCGTAGTTATTGAGTAATTTTTTATTTGGATATTGTACAATTTATCATCCTTTTGTGTTGAACGTGTTGGACATGCGAGCCCACGACGAGCCATTATGCAATAAATGTTATTGCACTTCACTCCTTAATCTGAAATAAAGAGTACATAATTTGCATAATAGGTCCCTTAGTACAATTAGGGTTATAGACCATGGCCATCTTAATAATCATACAACTGTTGATTCAATTATTGAATCATAGAGGTTGGTGCTTGGATGAATATCTAATGAGTTAGATTGAAGACTCATCAAGCACCGTCAAATGATTGTTAAGAGATGATCTCCAGCCTGAGTAGGAGATGACAATCCTATCTCATTTAGGCTGATATCTGACCGACCTCTTGATGGAGGTCCCTTGCACAGGAATAGAGATTCGGAGGTGTCAGATGAGTTAGGTCAAAGAGTTGACTTAACGAGATCGAGATAACCAAAGTCCTATATCGTATGTTGTCATGATATAGGCACGCATCCTCTGACCAGAGACAGATGTGTTACTATATGTCTGAGTATGTACATTCGGCAGACCAATAGGTTGATGACCTAACCAAGGTCTATACA
This sequence comes from Ottelia alismoides, assembly GCA_037367405.1. Classification (NCBI taxonomy): domain Eukaryota; kingdom Viridiplantae; phylum Streptophyta; class Magnoliopsida; order Alismatales; family Hydrocharitaceae; genus Ottelia; species Ottelia alismoides. The sequence goes on from JAZKJV010009784.1 coordinate 567,612, forward strand.
CCGATGTGCTGGTGTGCATATAAGGGCATATGAGTAATACGATCTCTCAAAGGGATCATACAGGTTCACTACTGAACCGGAAGACATGAGCTCACTCATGAGATATTGGGAAGAATCAAATTCCGTGCGCACGGTTGTCTCACTTTGGAAGCTTGACTGAATTTGTAGGTTTGATATATACTTTTGGAAAGTATATGATCAAGACCTAGGTATGATATATGCTTTTGGAAAGTATATGGTTGATACCAACTCCCAAATGATCAAAATGAGAAACTTATTGATAAAACCCTGAAGTAGACAGTATAAAGTTGATCTAATACTTCGGGTTTATTCTGAGTCTTTCAATATGCAGGATGTACAGGTATTGGGAATACCTGAGGGTGATGTGATCATAAACGATTGTATAACCATGACGCGTCCATTCCTAGGGAGTAATGAAACGGGTCTGGATTTTAGTGATTCCTCTCAGTAGAGAAGTAACCTAATCTGTTAACGTATACAATAATAGTAGTATCTGTACTTTTCTCTATTTTGTTTTTCTCCATAGTATGCTTCATGTAATTTACCCATAGGCTACTCTCCTATATAAGAGAGCCTAGGGTTCATGGAATAAATAAGTCATTCGTTTTTTCCCAACATGGTATCAGAGCGACGGTCCTAGACCGGAGTTCTCGAAACCCTAACCCTAGCCCACCCCACCGCCGGCCTCTTCTTCTTCTCTCTCCATCTCATCGGCGCCGAAGGGGATCGGCTCTCTCCAGCGCCGCTGCTCTTCCGCCTCTGCGTGCTGTGCGCGAGAGTGTGCTCGTGCTTGCTGGAGCACCGGTGCGTTGTGCGCGATTCCTCTGCGCGATCGCTGCGCGCCTCTGCTTGCTGTGCGCTACTGTGCGATAGCGCTGTGCGCCTGTACGCGGTAGCCTTCCTGCCGGTGCTGCTCCTCTGCGCGACCGCGCGCCACAGCACCTAGCGGAGCCTCTGCGCCTTCCTACGTCAGTGCGCAAGCCAGCCCTGTGCATCTCCAGTTGCGTGCGCGCGTGCCTCTTGCACGCCCTAGGGCACACACACATCTTGATCTACATGGGGTTAGTTGCTTGAGGTCTACACATGCAACTAATCCCATCCATGTCATTGTAGACAAATCACATATTGTGTCAGGCGTTCCAGTCTTCAGTAACCAGTATATCAGAAAGCAAGGCAGATATCCCATCGATTGGCGCATTCCGTTGTCCAGCGCCTATTGTAAAGATGGATGGTACTAACTATGAACTGTGGGCAATGCAGTTCATGAGCATGAGGAAGTCTACGGGTAAGAAGCACATTCTTACCGAACCAGAGCCTGCTGAGAAGACTGGAATCAATGCCTCTTGGGAGGCTGATGACGCATACGCCAAAGTTTGGCTATCTGGCACGTTGGCAATTGAGATTGCCAACGACATCCTCCATCAACCCACAACGAAGGACATGTGGGACATTCTGACGGCTACTTATTCTCAGGCGAAGAACGAGACAGATTCTGCAACTCCAGCATGATATTTTCACCATCAAGCAGAATGGTCGCCCCCTACATTCCCTCTGTACATCACTAAGAGGGATGTTCGAGAAGCTCTATAGCTTCATGCCTCTTACTGCTACGCCAGAACAGCAAAAGACATACAGGAATGCGACTATGGTGGGTGTGTTCCTGGCTGCACTTGATCCAGAATATGAGGCGGCACGATCCCAGATTTTGGCAGACTCGACTATTCCTCCCATGGAGGAAGCTTTCCATAGATTGAGTCGGATCACAGTTCCCTCAACAGCTGTGAGTCAGAATTCCTCAGCCATGGCAGCAAACAGAGGTCGCGGATTTCATCATCAAGGCCGTGGACGTGGACCTCGTGGAAGGGGTGGCCGCACTAGGCCAACATGCACATATTGTCACCGAGTTGGACACAATGAATATACCTGCTACTCGAAGCACAGATTTCCTGCATCTGCACGAGCTGCTGAGCAGATAGAGCCCCCGTCTGCTGCTACTCTGGATCACCGATTCGAGGATCTAGTTGCCCGTTTGAGGGGCATTATTCCACCATCTACTCCAGCACCGACTACAGAGAGTCATTCTGATGCTGCCGCTTCTGCCTCTGCTTCTACCAGTGCTCCAGGTAGTATACTTGCATTCCACAGTAGTAGTTCAGATACTCTACCATGGATTATGGACTCTGGCGCTACACATCATCTATGTGGCGACCAGAGTTTGCTTTCAGGATACACTCAGATCCCTCCAGTTCGGACAGTCGTGATTGCCAATGGCACTCATTCCCCCATCACTGGTCAGGGGGAGGCTAGATTGACATCTTCTATGCAGCTCAAGAATGTGCTACATGCACCTGATTTCTCCATGAATTTATTGTCAATTAGCCAAATTACAAAGGATCTACATTGTCGGGCGATTTTTGATCCATCTTCTTTGATTTTTCAGGACATCCATATGGGCAATGTGATTGGTCGTGGCTATGAGCAAGGAGGCCTATATCGCCTGAATCAGGCTCCTTTTGCTGGATCCTCATCCTCTTCTGGACAAGTATCAACCTTTTTATGGCATCTGCGTTTTGGTCATTTACCGCTTCAGAAGTTGCGTCAAGTTTTACCTTATGGTCTCCCTCACACACCTATTCAGTGTGAGGCATGTCAGTTGGGAAAGCATCACAGGTCGTCCTTTCCCAGTCGTCCAGGTTGGAGTAGTACCTCCAAGTTTGAGTTGTTTCATATTGATGTCTGGGGTCCAAGTCGTGTTCCCGATCATCAGGGACACAGATTTTATATAGTTTTTGTGGATGATTTTTCTAGAGTATCATGGGTATTTCTGATGAAAAATAAATCTGAAGCAGGATATATCATTATCCATTTTCTGAATGAAATACAAAATGTGTTTTCTACATCTGTGAAAATTGTGAGAAGTGACAATGCTTTAGAGTTGTGTACTAATTTTCATGCAAATTACTACTCATCAAAAGGAATTATTCACCAAACATCTTGTGCTCATACATCTCAACAGAATGGGATTGCTGAAAAACACCGTCACCTTCTTGATGTCACTAGATCACTACTTATACAGAGTCATGTTCCATATTCCTACCGGGGAGATGCAGTTCTTACTGCATGTTACCTAATCAACCGTATGCCTTCGTCTGTCTTGAATGAACAGATTCCGTTCTCACTTATTTATCCTGACAAGGATCTGATCACTCTCACTCCTCGTGTGTTTGGGTCGGTTGCATTTGTCCATCAGTTGTCGTCGGCTACTGACAAGCTCTCTCGTAGGGCTGTCAAGTGTGTTTTTGTTGGGTACTCCAGAACTCAAAAGGGGTACAAGTGCTTTGATCCTCTGCTTCGGCGGTATATGATCAGTGCAGATGTTACATTTTTTGAATCTGTTATGTATTTTTCAGCATCTGGAGACAAGCAGATTCCACCTATACCACCTGATGCCATATACATGACACCACAACTACCTTAGATGCCATCATCAACACCACCACCACCACCACCACCACAGCAGCCTATCTCACCGTTCCCGTTCCATTATACCCGCAGGCTTCCTCCACTAGCTCATGGTCATGACTCGTCCACTAGCTCGCCTATGGTATGTAATGAGAATATTAATGTTGATGGATCTAACGACATTTCTGAGCAGGATGTGTTGCAGGAGCCAGATGAACCTGCAGCTGATTTGGATATTCCCATTGCTTTACGGAAGTCGACGAGGAGTTGTGCCAAATATCCATTATCAACCTCTGTATCTTTTGAGCGGCTATCTGGAGATTTCAGGTCGTTTGCTATGGCACTCTCAGCTATAGATATTCCACGGAATCATCATGAGGCTTTGCAGGATAGTAGATGGTGGCTGGCAATGGAAGAAGAAATGGCCGCACTTCAGTCCAGAGGAACTTGGACTTTGGTTTCTATACCACCAGATGTGAACCCAGTGAGCTACAAGTGGGTGTTCACAGTGAAGCAAAATGCAGATGGCTCTATTGACAGGTACAAGGCTCGTCTAGTGGCACGTGTCTTCACACAAACATACGGGGTGGATTATCTTGACACATTCTCGCCTGTGGCACGTCATTCCACTCTAAGGATCTTGTTGTCGGTTGCAGTTGCTCGAGACTGGGCGCTCCATCAGTTGGACGTGAAGAATGCATTTCTATATGGAGATTTGCAGGAAGAGGTGTATATGCAACAACCACCTGGTTTTGCTGTTGAGGGGGAGTGCTCCAAGGTATGCCGGTTGCATAAGACTATCTATGGCCTTAAGCAGAGCCCCAGAGCATGGTTTCAGAAGCTCTCGGATCTCTTCGAGAAACATGGATACAAACGCTCCAATGCTGATCATTCCTTGTTTGTACAGAAAACCGCGAGAGGTGTCATTGTCATTATGGTTTATGTTGATGACATCTTGATTACATGAGATGATGAGCAGGGCATAAGGCAGGCGAAAGAAATGCTGGGTAGTGAGTTTGTCACTAAGGATCTTGGGGTCCTTAGATACTTTCTGGGGCTTGAATTTGCTAGAAATTCCTACGGGCTAGTCATGTCACAAAGGAAATATGTTACAGATCTGTTGAGTGAAACAGGTATGCTTGAGTGTCGACCTGCTACGACACCAATGGACCCCAGCATGAAGCTTTATGAAGATAACACAGAGGAGGTGGACAGGAGAAGATATAGAGAACTGGTACGCAAACTGTTGTATGTCACGATCACTAGACCAGATATATTATTTGCAGTGAGCCGTGTGAGCCAGTTCATGGAGCAACCACGCCAGGTGCATATGGATGCAATACATATGATTCTTAGATATCTCAGATCTTCTCCAGGTGCAGGTCTGCTATTCAAGAAAGGAAAGGGGATCTCTATCTCAGCATGTGCAGATGCAGACTATGCAGGATGTCCCAAGGATAGGAAGTCCACCTCAGGGTATGCTGTCTATGTTGGAGATGCCCTAGTCTCATGGAGGAGTAAGAAACAAATTGTGATAGCTAGATCTAGTGCTGAATCCGAATATAGGGCTATGGCCCAGGCTACTACAGAGATGATGTGGGTGAAAGATGTGCTTACAGACCTATGTTTAGATGTACCACTTCCTATGAACTTGGAATGTGATAATTAGGCTGCCATGTTTATTGCGAACAACCCTGCATTCCATGAGCGGACCAAACATATTGAGGTGGATTGTCACTTCATACGTGATATGATTCAGAAAGGATTCATTGCTACATCTCATGTTACCTCAGAAAATCAGACTGCAGACATATTCACCAAGGCATTGCTACGAGGTCCATTTCAGAAGTGTGCTTCCACGCTGAGCATGATTGATATCTATGCTCCATCTTGAGGGGGAGTGTTAACGTATACAATAATAGTAGTATCTGTACTTTTCTCTATTTTGTTTTTCTCCATAGTATGCTTCATGTAATTTACCCATAGGCTACTCTCCTATATAAGAGAGCCTAGGGTTCATGGAATAAATAAGTCATTCGTTTTTTCCCAACATAATCTTAGTCCAAATATTGGACATTGATCTGAATGTGATTCAGATCCAATGAAAAGATTAGATTTACGGTCTTGATTTAATCAAGCATCTATGGGTGGTCCGAGATCTGGATTTGAGATGTGATCTCAATATCCAAGTCATTATACGTGGAACAATACGATCGCCCTGTCCTTATCTCCAAGTATTCGCGGAGAAAGTGCATTATCCTTGAATGGGTTCAGGATAATTTCATTGTTGATAATATGTATCCGACCATTGAGAAAATGGATAATTAAATGTGATTTAATTATCATGATTAATATGAATTTGATTCATATTATAAAGAGAGTTATCTAAGATAATTGAATATGATTTAATTATCAAAGATGAGAATAATGTGAACATGATTCATATTATTTGAACACATGAGAAAAGGAGATCCAAGATGCTTAAATATGATTTAATTATCATGGATGAAAATAATGTGGATAGCAATATCCAATTATTCATATAAATGTGATTTATAATGTATTAGAGAGAGCTAATTATAATTTATATTTGTTGATTAATTATTATGTGTATTAGATACACATTGTGTAATTAATTGACAATGTAAATTATATGTTGTTTTGGGTTGTGAATATGATTCACAATTTTTTCCATGGCATGCAGTATTCTCAAATATAATTGTGAATTATTTTTGATGAATAAATAACCAACAAAAGTTGTTGAAAATAAATAATGGAGAAAATCATGGAAGCATGCAATCTCATGGATTTCCATGAGATTGCCCCCACATGGTATGTGGTGGGCGACACCCATGTCCTATTTGGAATGGGTGGCCGTCCACCTTGATGATGCATGGGAGATTTGATCTCCATGCATATTCTCTCCTTATTTATTGGATTGATTTATATTTGATTTTGTCAATTATATTTTAATCTAAAATTGTTGGTTTTTACCAACAACAATCTTGACCATTGGATTGACATAAATCAATCTCATCCATTGATTTTATATGTCCCATGGATTGAGATCCATGGATCCCAAAACCCTATAAATAGAGAGGCATACCATGCTGTCTATTTACATTCAATATTGGAGCAAACTCTCTCTCTCTCTCTCTTTCTCTCTACACGACAACCCTCTCTCTCCCTCTCATGGCCGTCCACCATGGATGCCCTAGGGAGGTTCTCCATCGCCGCAGCGTCGTCGTTATGCTGCCCGATCGTCTACTCGTGGATCTCCGTCTCCTTCGGTGCGCCTCGCTCGTGAAGAAGACGTCAGATCTCGTGTGTCGAGATCAGGAGATCCACCGCTTGGATCATCAACATGGATTGCGAGAAGCACGCGGTTCATCCCCGCGCTCGCAAGCGTCTCCTCCGTCGGATCGGACTTGAGACAGGAGGTCTCTTTGTTTAGAGACTCGATCGCAACCACGCTTCAAGAGGTAATCCTATTACTTGTTTGTGGTTTGGACGAAACGATCCGAGAAGTGTTCTTGGATCATGTGATTTCGTCGTATGATTTTTTTTTAAATCCTGCTGCATCGAGCAACTAGTGCGACTAGTCGCTCCTCGTCGTATTCGATACGACGCTCACGCTTCCGTGATGCGCTTGAGGATCTAACCATATTCTTCAGAACGAACACCACTAACACCACAAAACATCTCACAAACCTTACAAAAAGTTAAAGATCTGAGAGGAATTGAAGAAACTACCTCTTTTACCCCAGTTGGGATATAATTTGCAGAATCATGCTCTAGGATTCTTCTTAAGGTCATACATTGCCTTATGAAACTTGTTAAAACTTCTGATACTCCCCATCGACCACAAAGCGTCATGACTACTCTATGGGTACCCCTCTTAGGCATATTTCCATATAAGGAGGCATTCTTCAAATAAAGTTGGTAAACTTGCCAACTCGGATTCTTCAGAAATGGTATCAAAGTAGTCCATTTTATATATTTGAGTGTTGCCTTTGACGACAAGTCGTCATGGGTATCTATGTAATGTGCTTGACCGCTAAGGCCAATTTATAGCTCACAATGGTTACATTGGAGGAAGCATTGATAATGGTCCAGATACCCTGGACTTTCGTGCATCCATCCCAATCTACATTGCCTCATTATATGAGCGCATAGGTGAAACTGAGAATTTTCAAATGATAGTTTTTAATATAGTTAATATTTTATAGTAATATTTTTTTCAATTTTGATAAAAGCATAAAATTTTAGTATTTATATCTATTAGTAAGTTGAATTTTAAATAGATTAATATCTTCTATATGAATTTTAATTTTGAATAAATCTAATAATTAAAACCTTTTTAAATTAGCCGCTAAGGCTTTAAGTTTTTGAAACAAAAACAATTCATGGTTCAAAGAAGACAATAAAATTTAAATCATATATAAGTATTTTATCCAGAGGAGGAAAACTAGTTCTATTGAAACACATGCTCTCCACTATACCTATCTTTTTCTTTCCACCAGATTGTTACCGATGGGGGGGTAGAAGGAAAAATGAATCCATGATGAGGAGGTTTTTCTGGTCGGATGGAAGGCAGCAGGGTCCCGGGATGCACCTGATCAACTGGGATGAGATGACAAGGAGCCACAATGATGGAGGCTTGGGAATACACGATGTGGAGTGCATGAACAAGGCACTCCTTTCGAAGTGGGTGATTCGCATATGGGGACCTTCGACCTCGCTGGTGGATAGATTACTAAGGAAAATCTATGGGGTCAGGAGTCAGCTTGTGGCGGGTAGAGCTCGATTTGAATCACTGCTTTGGGTCGGTATCTGTGAGACCCTACCGCAGATGGTGTCTAGAGTACGGCCTAGGGTGGGGATGATAATATCTTCCGATTCTGGCGAGACGGTTGGACTGGAGAGGGCATGCTTGAAAACCGTCTTCATCGATTGTTCGCTTTAGCGACCTCGATGGAGGCTATACTGGCACTGACGGCGGAAATGGGAATGTGGGCGTCGGATTTCATGGCGGGTCTTTCAGAGCAGCGCTTGACGGAGTACCATCGGTTGTAGTCGGAGCTACCACAGACGAGTATGCTCTCATCGGACATGGACCATCTCAAATGGTATGGAAGGAAGTTTACGATGAAGAGAGCCTACGAAGATTTCAACAGGCGGGCGCAGGAATGGGAAAGGGATCTGAGGGAGGAGTCAAAATTATATGGGCAGCGGATTGACATCTATGCTCCATCTTTATTTTCCCTTTTTTGGGGATGGGGAGAGGAGCGACGAAGAGGTCAAGGGTGTGGCAGGAGGTCTGTCGAACGGAGCTGAAGAAGGCGGTCTGTTCTCAGGGCTGCGGGAGGGAGGAGGGCGAGAGGGGGCGCCATATTGCGGGGAGGGGGAGTTCGCGGGGGAAGGAAGAAGGCGAGGGGTCCAGAGTTCGCGTGGAGGGGCTGCCAGGTGGTGGCGGGGTTCCCGGCGATGCGATGGGCTGGGTGGCGGTGTACCATTGGAAGCCTGGGTGTCACTGTTTTCGGTACAGGCTGTGTGGCCATGTGACTTCGGTTTGTGCGCTGCCACCCCGGTGTTTCTCTTGTGGTGCGACAGGTCACCGGCAAGTCCAGTGGCTGGTGGCTCATCGGGGGGCGGAGGTTGCTGGCGGAGGTTCTGGAAGTGGTGCCAATGAGACAGGGGGGAGGCTTCGGGGAGGTCGTCTGAGAAGTGTGCCGGGGGGGGGGGGGCTCTGGTGGGTTGTCGGGCGGTGGCAGAGGGGTCAGAGGGTTGCTGGTGGGGGTTCCTGTGGGTGTGTTCGGCGGAGGCAGCGTCGAGTCCAGGGCGGCGCTCCTACGGGAGCTCTCCAGCTGCCTTGGCGGAGATTTCCGAGGTGATGTCATCTCCCTCGGTGCGGGTCGGGAGTGTGTACGACACCTCTCCGTCGCGCAGAGGGATACACTTCTGGCTTCCGAAGAGGAGGGTTTGTTCTTATGGAGGCCACCGAGGTTCGCAGATGGGGCGTTCATACACCCAGTCGTCCGGGTGGCGCTCATTCGGAGAGCGCATTCCTGGCCCGTACCGTCCACGCTTTGCGGCCGACGCTCGGGCATCTGGGGAGCGTCTTAGAGGTGCCTGGCGACGACACTTCGCCGGGAGGCGACGCCAAGGTGGCAGAGGTCCTTCTGGAGTGTCACCAGGGGGTCCCCTAGGAGTCGAGGGCATTGTTGCGCGTTGGTAGGTTTGCTTTCGGGCTGGAGGTTCGCCTGCTAGACTTGCCTCCGCCTTCGCCGGGGAGGTCGGTGGAGACGATCGGAGCTTGGCCAACGCAAGCGGTTGAGGCCGGTGACGCCTCGCTTGCTCGGGAGGAACGACAGTTCGTCGCTTTAGATTCTTCGGCGGAAGAGGAAGGGTCACCCTTTTTGGGGGCCTCGATCTCAGTCACGGAAGGGAAAGGATCGCCTCGGTTGGCGGAGCCTGTCAACCGCGCGCGGGGTGGCGAGGCCGACCTTCCGCTTGCCCTTCCATTTAGGGCGTGGGAAGTTTTGTCGTTTCTTGTCCCTTGGGGGGCCCCGCTTGGCGTCTTTTGGGACCGAAGCGTGAGGACTATAAGTGCGGCCTTCCAGATCTCTTCATGTGGGGCCTTAAGCTCGGCTTGTTTCGCACCCGCGGGGGCGCCTCCCTCGGTGTGGTTGGAGGGTCTCCAGCAGGCTGCGGATGGGTGCTCTTCGTTGCTTTCTGTAGCCTCGGGGCGGTTGTTTCTTGTGGAGTTTCACGACACTTGTGGCGGCTTCCCGGGGCGGTGGGGCGGCCAGCTCTCGCTCTCCCTTTGTGCCGGTTGCTGCTTTGGACCCGTCTGGCGGGGTCTCTTTGGACGGGGAGGGGGCCACGACAGGCTCCGACGAAGTGGGTGGCGAGGTGGGCGGCAACGTGGGTGGCGATAGGGGCTCAGACGTGGGCGCGTTGGGTTCTGAGCTGTTGTAGGAGGTTGGAGTTTTCTCGTCTTCAGCGGCTGCTGGGGGTGGGGGAGATCGTAAGGCAGGGAAAAGGTACAGAAGGAGGTCTCGACCTAGGGCTGGAGATGCGACGGCTGGCCAAGCGGTGTTTCATGTGTCAGGGGTGAACTCCGAGGTGGCTCGGGCAGCAGGGGTGGTGACTTTGGGAGCGGGGTCGCGGTGGGTTCTAAATGAAGATTCTCTCATGGAGTGTAAGGGGTCTGGGCGACCCGAAAAAGAGGAGGGTCATAGGTTCGAGGTTTGTGGAGTGGCTTGTGACATTCTGTTCTTGCAGGAAACCAAGTTGGGCGCGTTGTCGAGCTTGGAGTGGCGCTCTTTCGGTGCGGGATCCATTTTTGACTTTGAGACGAGTGGGGAGGTGGGCTCCGCGGGCGGGGTCCTCGTTGCTTGGAAGGGCTCCGCGTTCGTCTGGCGTGGGGAACTAAAGGGGATCCATGTCTTGACAGTTCTACTGGAGTGCCTTCGTTCGAGGGCGATGCTTGCGCTGTCATGCTTGTATGGTCCGTGCCAGAGCTCTGACAGGTGGCAACTTTGGGCGGATCTGAGAGGGGTTAGGGAGATGTTCCTGGGCATCCCCTAGCTGGTGGGGGGGGATTTCAATGTCACCTTGTTCTCTTCTGATAGGCCGAGGTTACGGGAGGGCAGGACCCCGACTCTGAAGCCTTCGTGGAGGTGGTGGAGTCGCTTGAGCTGGAGGTTCTGGATGCGGCGGGCACCAAGTACACCTGGCGCAATGCCAGCTCCAGATCGCGCATCGATCGGTTCCTCGCGTCGACTGAGCTTCTGGCTCTTTTCCCGCTCTCGTTCGTTGTTGCCCGCCCGCGTTCTTGGTCGGATCACACGCCTATCCTTTGGGACTCGGGCGATCCCGCGCCTGCTCGTGGCTTTTTCCGCTACGAGAAGGCGTGGCTTCTTGAGGATGGTTTCAGAGACTTGGTGGCATCGCACTGGAGGCGAATAGAGAACTGCATCAGAACTCTCCTCAATGGGGGGTTGCGGTGGAGGGGAACAAGGAGCTTGGGAGGGCGATTGCGGATCACTTATACAAGTTCTCCCCAAGAGATGCTGTCAGACGTTTGAGGTGGTCAAGCTTAGGGGCGACGCTCTTGTCGGGGGCCCATGCTTCTAGTCTCACGCTCTCGGTCACTTTGGAGGAGCTGAAAGCAGCGGTCTGGAATCTTAACGGGGAAGGGGCGCCAAGTCCGGATGGTTTCCCCGTTTCCTTTTACAAGGATTTCTTGGACTTGGTTGGCAGAAAGGTGCTTGAGGTGGTCATGGAGTGTTGTGGCGGTAATGCAGGCTTCGAGGGAGTAAACAACACGCTGATCGTTCTGTTACCTAAGCGGGAGGGTGCGGAGAGAATCGAGGACTATCGGCCCATTGCCATCTCTAATGCCTTATATCTCATTATTGCTAAAGTGTTCACAACCAGGTTGAGTAGGGTGCTAGAATACGTCATCGCCCCGACTCGGACGGCTTTTGTCCCGGGGAGGCAGATCGCGGATAGCTTCGTAATGGCGTCTGAGATTATTGCGGATTGGAAGAGAGAAGGCAGACAAGCCGTGCTGTGGAAGGTGGACTTCACGAAGGCCTTTGACACGGTGGATTGGCGCTTCCTGTGGGCGGCTCAGCGTAGGAGGGGCTTTCCTGAGCTCTAGATCACCTGGATGAAGCGGTGCGTCACCACGGCTACCATGACGGTGCTGGTGAACGGTCGCCCAGAGGGGGGGTATTTTCAGCCTCAGAGGGGGGTGAGACAGGGGTGCCCTCTCGCCCCCTTGCTCTTCATCATCGTGGCAGACATCCTTGCTTGTATGGTGGACAGAGTGCAGGAGGATGGGCTGACGAGGGGCTACTCGAGGGGTGACATGAGGATCCCGCTTCTTCAATACGCAGGCGATACCATTTTCTTCATTGAAGGGGGCCTAAAGGAGGTTAAGGGTATGGCGGCTACGTTGGAGCTTTTCAATGAGATATCTGGGCTTGTGCAGAATAACAAGTCGAAGATGATCCCTTTCGGCATGTCTGAGGAGCTAGCGAATCTCTGTGGTTCTGCGCTGGATATCGTGGGGACTGGTTTCCCCGTTCACTACCTCGGCTTGCCTCTTAGCCTCGGGAAGTCAAGGATGGCGGACTGGCTGCCACTGGTTGAGAAGATGGAGAGCAGGCTCGCAGGGTGGAAGGCGGCGGTCCTCTCCAAGGGGGGTCGTCTTGTGCTATTGAGAGCAGTGTTATCCGCCATGCCGGTTTACTACTCCTCCACGAGGCTCATGCCAACGGGGATCAGGAGGAGACTGGAGAGCCTGATGAGGCGATTCTTATGGTGCAGAAACGGGCAGGGCTCGGGGGTGCACCTGGTTAGCTGGGACGAGGTCACGTTGCAGAAGAGGGAGGGCAGCCTCGGGATTTGCCAGCTCGACGAGCTAAACAAGGCGTTGTTGATGAAGTGGGTGGCCAGAATTTGGGGAGTTGGTGAAGACCTTTGCTGCACTCTCCTGCGGAGTATCTACGGGGTCGACGTTGCGGCTCCTGAGGGGGTGGCGGCGGTTGGTGTGCTCGGGCAGGGACCCTCTCCCTTCTGGAGGGCTGTCCTATCAGTCTCCCTAGGCTTCCAGGCTTTGTTCAGGCTGATGTTGGGAGATGGGATGCGGTTCGCTTTTTGGTGTGACGAGTGGACTGACGGGGGAGCGTTATCCTTGTGCTTCCCTCGTCTCTTTGCTTTGGCGGTAGAGAAGGAAGCTAGGGTTACGTCGTGCTGGGTGTATGGCAACTGGATGCCGGATTTTCGTTCGGGATTCTTTGACCAGCGCATGGAAGAGTTCTTGCAGTTGCTGGACACGCTTCGGGATGCCCCACGTCCTTCCTTGGGTCGGGACCACTGGATTTGGCGTGGGGGTTCCTTCTCTATCAGGAAAGCTTACTCAGCGATTTGCAGGCCTCCTCCCTCTCTTTCTACGGACTGCTCTTTCTTCTGGGGGTTGGGTCTTTTGGCGAAGGTTGCTTTCTTCTTCTGGCTGTTCAGGAGGATGAGCCATTTGACTCGTGACCGTTGTGTTAGATTGCTCGGGGCGGTGTCCAACAGGTGCCTACTATGCGAGGAGGGGACCGAGTCGTAAGAGCATCTATTCTTTGCCTGCCCGACTGTGCAACCTCTTTGGGAGGATCCGGGCCTGAACTGGGTTAACAGGGCGAGTGTCGGGGATTTCTGCTGGCCTTTGGGCGTTGCCAGGCTTCGGCCGAGGCTGGAGCTGTTGCGGCCTCTGGCGTTGATCTGGTCCATATGGTTTTCTAGGAATGAGCTGTTGTTTTCTGACCAGAGGTTTTATGTAGAGAACGTCTGTGCTCGTACGTTGGGGGTGTTGCGCTCTTGGCTTGCCTAGAGCGCCCCCTTCTTCTTTTTCCTTTTTGTGCTCCTGATTTTTTAGTTAGTTTTTAAAATACTTGCGGGGCGAACACCTAAGAGTGTCCCCCCCTTTTCTGGCTTCAAAAAAAATTATATGAGCAGCGAAGGTCCCAAGCAGAGTTAAGGTTTTTCTTTGGTGTTTGAGAATGGGTCTCTTGTTAGACAAGGTGCGTAGGGGGAGACTGCTGGGTCAGATGGACCTTCGATGTGACAGATGTGAGGTGGCGGAGGAAGACTAAGAACACTTGTTTTTAAAGTGCACAGTTTCGGCCCATGTTTGGAGAGAGGTGGGGATTCCGTGGACCATCACGGATAGTTTCTCCATGTTCTAGGCTTCTGCTAGACGGGTGGGCAGTGGTTCCACCGACAACTGTTCGAGGCCGTTTGTTGTGTTGTGGGCCATCTGGATCGTAAGAAATGAAGTTATATTCAACAACCAAAGGTTTTATAGTGAAAATGTAATCGCCCATTGTACCGTGCTATATAGTTTCCGGTCGGCACGGTAATGTAAACTAAAATTTCCTTATAATATAAAGCTTGCGGTGACCCCCACGATGGGGGATCACCCTATTTCCACTAAAAAGTATACCAATAGAAGAGATAAGTGAGCTTCATTCTTATTTTATATCTAATTATACTTATAATTTTAATATAACAACGAAGCCTTTTCCTACAATTAAGTAGGGTAGGCTACATAGATTCTTCGCCTTCATTCATATCTATCTTGGATCAATCTCGGGCTTATATCCAAAAAATTAAGATCCCTTCGTATAGTCTCTTTCCAACACTTCTTGAGCCGTCCTCGCCCTCTTTTAGTCGGCTCAACATCCCAATACTCACATCTCCTAACCGGTGCATCAGTTGATCTTCTTTGCAAATGACCAAACCATCTTAAGCGGGTTTCTCGCATCTTTTCCTCGACCGAAGCTACACCAACTTCCTTTCTGATTACATCATTCCGAATCCGATCTTTACGTGTGTACACACGTCCACCTTGGCATTTTCATTTCTGCTACAACCATTCTTTACTCATGTCTATGGTTCACACGCCAACACTCAGATCCATGGAGCATAGCTGATCTCATGGCTGCTTTGTAAAACTTTCCTTAATTTTTAAAGGAATTTTCTTATCACAGAGAACATCAGAGACTCCTCTCAACTTTAGCCAACCTACATTTATTTTATTAGTAACATCTCCGTCAATGTTCCCATCATATTGCAAAATAGATCCCAGATATCTAAAAGAATCTCTCTTCTGAATATTATCGTCATCAATCTTCACCTCGATTCCTTCATCATTGCTTCCATTAAAGGCGCACTCCATATATTCTGTCTTAGCCCTACTTATAGGAAAACCTTTAGTCTCCAAAGAATGTCTCCAGGCCTCAAGCGATGCCTCATGATAGTCGGATTTTTTTCTACATACTTACAAATTTAATAATTTAAAATTTATTGGTTTAAATGGCTTATCATGTGAGTTTAAAAATCAGAAATATTGTATTTCAAATGTTATTTTAAATAAAGTTAATATTTTTAACTAATTTCGTTACAACTTCAATAAATTTATTATGTAAAATTAATTAAAATCTACGAAGAAGTCGAATTTTCAAGTTTATTATTAATCTTCAATGGCAAATTTATTTTTTCGTAAACTAGTTATTTAAACTTTTTCGAATACATCCCCAAGATTAGCTTTTAAAATGAAAGCTTAAAAAGGAATAACAAAATTTAGTTCATCTATAAGGACAATGGAAGAGATAGATGAGATTGAATACCATTTTATCAAATTATCCATATAATTTTAATATTTTAAAATTGATTGGTTTAAATGGAATCATGTATCTTCAAAAATGAGAAATTATTGCATTTCAAATTATCATTTTAAGTAGAGTTAGTAGTTTAAGCTTATATATATTTAATTTTCATAAACTTAAAAATTAAAATAATCTTCTTTACTAATAACTTCAATGATGATTTTTTATTTTTGATTAATCTAATAATTCAAACCTTTCTAAATCTGTCCTGAATGCAAATTTATCTAGTAAAATTTTCAAGCATCAATATTCATGGTTAAAAAGAAACAACTAGTTTTAAATTATCCTTAAGGAGCGCTAGAAATGAGAGAGATAAATGAGCTTGAATCTGTTTTCATCTCGAATTATTTTTATAACCTTAATATTTAAAAAATGATCGGTTGATTTTTCAAATAAACTATTAACTTCGATGATGATTTTTATTTTATTTTTGGTAAATATAATAACTTAAACTTTCCTAAATATGTCCGTGCTAACTTATCAAGTGAAATTTTCAAACGCAAAATTTCTTGGTTGAAAAGAAACAACAGAATTTAAATCATCTATACAGAGCTAGAGATAATGAGACAAATAATTGAGCTTGGATGCCATTTCATGTCAAATCATACTTATAATCTTAATATTTTAAAAGTGATTGGTTAAGTTTTCAAAGAAACAATTAATGTCGATGATGTTTTTTAATTCATTTTTGATAAATCTAATTATTTAAACTTTTCTAAATCCATCCCTTCGGGTAACTTATCAAGTTAGTTTTTGAAAAAAAAATCATGGTTAAAAGAAAAAAAAACAAAATTAAATCATCTAGTCGGAAACTAGAAATAATAGAAGAGATAAATGAGTTTAGATTACAGTCTACATCAATAATACATAAATTTTAATATATTTTTGATAAATCTATTAATTTAAGCCTTTCTGAATCCGTCACTAAGGGTAACTTATCAAGGTAAATTTTGAAATAAAAAATTCATGGTCGAAAGAAAACAACAAAATTAAATTATCTATAAGGAGTACTAAAAAATGATGGGAGAGATAACCGAGATTTAATTTATTTATGATAAATCTAATTATTTAAACATTTCTAATTCTGTCCCTACAAGTAACTTACCAAGTTAATTTTCTAAACGAAACAATTCATATTCTAAAGAAAACAACAAAATTAAGTTATTTATAGGGAGTACTGGAAATAATGGGAAAAATAAATGCGTTTAAATCTTATTCTATATCTATATTACCTAAATTTTGATGTTTTACAATTAATTGGTTTAAGTGGGTTTCGAGCATGAGTCTGTGCACCAGTAACCAACAACGCCACCTCTTGACCATTACATGGTTTTGTATTCTTTTTTTATAGTATATATTGAATATTCAAGTAGGGGTCGTTTTATAAAATTAAGATAATAAGAAAAATTAAGATACTATGCAAGTGCAATGTAAAAATTAAGGAAGGGTCATGGCCTCTCCATGACATATACTGGATCAGCATCTGTATGAGCATATGATGATAATGGTTGACAAGGTGTCAAATTGCCGATACTCCATTAATAGATGCATATCCGTGACTTAGATGGAGCTAGGATGCTTGGTGCACACCCTCTTGCCTTAAGGAAATATGAAGATGGAGGTTTGAGTTATTATCTCCTGCATCACCTCAAGATGTAAGGCATATTTTAAGGCGAGGCTCGGATGCTCGCATTGGTTCAAAGAGGGTGTGCAAGTCTAACATGCTCTATGTGGACAAAATATCTCCAGACAGTCTTAGGGTCCTCGAAAGTGGGAAGATGAATGTAGACCACACCATCATATCCAGAAGTACTAATGTGAGTCCCAGTACTATGGAACATACTTGAGGAAGGTGACAATAGCAGAGAATGTATTGACACTGAGTTTGGGCATAACACCTGTATGATCTTTTCTTACTTGAGAACCCAATAAAAATGTACTTGGAGGTCCTTTGGAGCTAATTTTCCCTTGCATACCGAGTTAGGTCATTATTTTCTTCCGTTGATGAGTTTGCAGTTACCCATTAACAGTGATCTTCAGCTGCTGATATTGTCCACGAAATTTCTTGATCTATTTACTGCAAAGCTATGGATACTATCTTATCACTTTTGTGTTTTTTTAAATGTTCTTTGTGCATCTTTAGATGATTCTTCTTTGTGCCTAAAAAAGAGTGAACCTCATTCATAATAAAAGTTCTACCATTTTAAGATAACAATAAAGTTGCATCATCTGTTGTTATCTTGATGAATAAAAATCAATGTCATTGCCATTTTCCTAAAAATGCAGTTTGAAAGGGACAATGACTACAAAGTGCCTTATCATTCTCTTTGTTTCGGCTTCTCTTGTTGCATATTTTCATAGTTTTGCTCTTGAGCTGCGTACTTTTTAAAAAATTAATGTTAGTTATGGATTTCGTTGGCTTTCTTTTGTCAGATACCACAGGGTGTTCAGCCGGGACAACTTTTGGTTTTGAAAGGCAAAGGTGCAGTCTGTGAAAGTTTCAGTTGAAGTTTCTTTTAATATGCTCTATATGAATATTTTTTAATGCTGTTTCTGTACCCTAGGGTTACCAAAGCATGTTGGTCTTCTTGATTACGGTGATCAGTATGTTCGATTTTGTGTGCAATTCCCGACGTAAGTTGTTATTTTAGACCAATAAATCTCTTTTTCAATTTTGACTTTGGAATAGTGAATGGTTGAATTGAATGGATCAGAGTAGCTAAGCTACGCACACTTAGAACATCAATTTTGTTCATGGAAGACAGTGAATGGCATTGAAATGAGTCGTTTGATTCAAAAATATACATAATGATTAATAAGACAATATTTCTTTGGTATAAAGCTATTCACAAAAATAAATGAAAAAAATGTAAATTAATGTAACATTGTAAAAGAGATTATCTAGTCATGGGGAGTTTAGAACCAAGAGTTGCATTAAGGGCAAGGTAGGAAATATCGATATCGTAAATGTCATAAAAAATTATATTTTTCATGAATTAAGATCATCATGTTTATTAAAACAATAAATAACATACACATTAATACACATTATATAGTACAAATCGATGGTTGTTAATGCTGAGAACTGAGCTGACTGTTGGGATGTATTCTGGACATGTGATTCTAACATGATCATCATTAGACTTGTTTTCATCTGTATTGCCAAAGAGGGTGAATTCCACCAATTGAAGAATTATCGTATGCACCCACTGTAGCATTATACCCTACCGGACGAGGGTCTCGTTGTCCGGTTAGCGAGCCTGGATGGTCAAGGGGGGCAACTACGCTCCCCCTGCTTGGATATAAGCTATAAGCTACAGAATTCGAATGCATTGTCAGAAAAAATATACTTGACATTTGCAGAAAAACATTCTTTATTTCGTTAATAAAAGATTGAATAACAAGTTCAGCATCAGACTTATTTTTAAGTAGAAATTCCCAAGATAATCTGGAAAAATTTTCAACAACAAGGTAAAATCTATGTCTTTGATGGTTTGAGACATGACTTGGACCCCGAATATCAATATGGATCAACCCAAAAACACTATGACTAGTACGACCCTGAGGACTATGAAAAGTAGACTAGTGGTCCTTCCCAAGCTGTAAACCCTCGCATTGAAGGGTAGAACGAGGAGAAATCTGAGGAAGGACAAGACAGCTTCTGCAGAGGAAAGTGACCAAGCCGGAGGTGCCATACATAAGGAGAGAATGATCCAGTGCGAATGGTCGAAGCACCAGCGTATGGGGAATGGATCAATTTATAGAGATCTCCTTGCTTACGGCTAGATCCGATCACCCTTCATGTAAGTGTAGAGATATATTTTAGTCTATAACATTCTCAAGGTTGTAGAAGTCGGCAGTCGGTACTCGGTCGGCAGGGTCACTGACTAAGGATTAATCGGCAGTCGGGAGAGTAATCGGATTTAGTCGGGCATTAGTCGGTATGGAATTTTTTATTATTTTAAATATATATATATATCAATTTTTATAACATATACTCACATTTATATTCATATATTTAGCAGTTTTTATATTTTTAAAACTTAAATATATGAGTATGCTTTTCATATATTTATAATATGATCAGTGTTAGATACTATACCATCAAATAATGAAGCCTTCTCTACTTTAATAATCTTAAAAGCGTGGATCTAAGATTTTAAGCATATATTCTAAGCCGTGTCACCATTTTTTAAAATGACTTCAATGTTTATAACTCTCTCGATAAAGTGTGAAAAATGATAGCAATGATCGCTATGATTTATAAGCAAGTCGAGCTTCCTAATTAACTAACAAAATCACACGTTGAATAAACAAATTAAATAAAAGCCAACCAAGGCCAACCATATAAGTATAAGCTAACTAATGCCAGCATATAAACAAAAAAATCTAAGTTAACCAAGATTTAGAGAATAATAAACATAAGTAATAAACCAAGAAAATTATCTAGGCAACACGCATACCATCAACTAAATCTAACTTTTACTAAAAAATAACCTAACAAGCTAACAATTTTTAACCTAAGATGCAAACTCACAAGATAACCTAAGCATTTATAATTAAAATAAAGCAATAAACCAAACAAAAAGAATAGAAAATCGTTGTTTTTAAACCCTAACGAGCTCAGGAGGCGGCGAGTTGAGATAGACTTGCTACTGGAGGAGGGCAACGGAGGATGAGATGCAACCGGAGTCACTGCTCGAACGTCGGCGACACGAAGGAGGAGGCGGAGGAAGATCCTCGAGTCAGGGGGGCGGCGAGTTACTCTCGAAGAAGGGTTTTGGGTTCTGTTCGACAGAACCTAAAACCTTAAGTTAGGATAAACGGGTATTCGAGCATGTCTGAAAGTCTTGTTTTATTTTTTTTAGAAATCTCATGTAAAAATCGGCCGATTAGTCGTCCGACTAGGCCGATTAGTCGGCCGACTAATCGGGTGTACCCGACTAATGGCCGATTTGGCCTATTCGAGTCGGGTACCCCCCCGACTCGACTAGTCGGGCCGACTAGTCGGCCTAGTCGGCCGACTTTTACAACACTGAACATTCTCGTCTGTACCTCTTCGCATTTTCTTTTTATTGTTGGACTCTTTATGTATTTTACCCATAGGCTACTCTCTAATATAAGAGAGCCTAGGGCGTATGGAATAATTAAGTTTTCTCATTTTCCCAACATGGTATCAGAGCGAGGGTCCTAGACCGGAGTTCACGAACCAAATCCTAACCCTAGCCTCCACCTTCGATCCCTTTGCGTGCCTCCCCGCATCGCGCTTCCACCAACCCCGGCCTCGCTCGACGCCGCCTTCGGTCTTTCGCCTCCTAACCGCGAGTTGCGTCGCCCCGTGCGCGCTTGTGCGAGGTGTATCGCCCCTGCGTGCTAGGGCAAGTTGCGTGCGCACCAGCCCTCTTCGCGCCGCTAGTCCCTGTGCACCACTGTGCGCGCCTGTGCACGCATCTGTGCACTTGTGCGTGCATCTGTGCACCAGTGCGCGTATTCCATTGCCCCTGCACGTGATCCTGCTCGTGATCCTGCATGCCAGTGCGCGTGCTCCAGTGCGCACAACTGTACGTGTAAAGCTCCCAACCTCCGTGCGCGTGCATCCCTAGGCCAGCGCGTGTACGGCCCCAGAACTCGTTCCACGCGCGCATCTCCAAATTAATGGGTTTGGTTGCTTGAGTCTACACATGCAACTAAACTCGTTAATGTCCGTGTAGACGATCATATCTTTAGTCTACTGCCCTAGTCTTCCATTATCACTATGTCAGAAAGCAAGGCAGACATCCCATCTATAGGCGCCTTCAGAGGTCCAATGCCTATTGTGACGATGGATGGTTCAAATTACGAACTGTGGGCAATGCAGTTCATGAGTATGATGAAAACAACAGATAAGAAACACATTCTTACTGAAGAAGAGCCTGCTGAGAAGACTAGGGTCAATGCCTCATGGGAGGCAGATGATGCATATGCCAAGGTTTGGCTATCTGGAACCCTGGAAATTGAGATTGCCAATGATATTCTTCATCAGCCCAATGCAAAAGAAAGTGGGATATTCTTGCTGCTATATATTCTCAGGCAAAGAATGAGACGAAGATTCTGCAACTCTAACATGACATCTTTGCTATCAAGCAGAATGGACGACCTCTACACTCATTGTACACATCTTTACGAGGAATGTTTGAGAAGCTTTACAGCTTCATGCCTCTCACAGCCACTCCTGAGAAACAGAAGATCTACCGGAATGCCACTATGGTTTGTGTATTTCTGGCGGCTCTAGATCCAGAGTACGAGGCCGCACGCTCCCAGATCTTGGCGGACTCCACCATTCCTCCAATGGAGGAAGCATTTCACAGACTGAGTCGTATTACTGTTCCCTCGTCCATTGCCAATCAGACCGCCTCAGCCATGGCAGCGAATCGAGGTCGTGGAGGTCATCATCAGTCCCGTGGTCGTGGACCTCGGGGGATAGGGGGTCGTGTTCGGCCATCATGCACCTTTTGCCACCGCTCTGGGAATACTAAAGACGTGCGCTATTCCAAACATGGATTTCCTGCTTCCGCACGAGTAGATGAACAGATTGAACCTCAATCTGCTTCATCTCTAGATCAGCGCTTTGATAACCTTGTCGCCCGTCTGAGGGGCATTATTCCTCCTTCTGGTCCAATTGCATCAGTTTCTGCTTCTGATAGTCATCCCGATGTTGTTGTTTCTACATCCTCCAGTACCTCAGGTAGCACTTATGCATTTACTAGCAGTAGTGGATCATACACTTTAGAGTGGATTATGGACTCTGATGCCACACATCATCTGTGGGGCGATCACGACCTTCTTACAGCCTACCGATAGGTCCCTCCAGGTCGTACTGTGGTTATTGCCTATGGGACGCATTCTCCTATTACTGGTCAGGGCGAGATTAGCCTGACACCTTCTATGCATCTCAAGAACGTGCTGCATGCACCTGATTTCTCTATGAATTTAGTGTCCATTAGCCAAATTACAAAGGATTTACATCGTCGAGCAATTTTTGATCCATCTTCTCTCATTTTTCAGGACATCCCTACGTGCAACGTGATTGGGCGTGGCTATGAGCAAGACGGCTTATATCGTCTCAGACGGACCCCTTATGTCGGAGCCTCCTCTCTACCTGTTGGATCTATCTCCCCATTATTGTGGCACTTGCGTTTTGGACACTTACCGCTTCAGAAATTGTGTCATATGTTACCCCAGGTTTCACCTCACACATCCATCTAATGTGAGGCTTGTCAGTTGGGAAAGCACCATCGGTCTACCTTTCCCAGTCGTCAGGGTCGGAGTAGTACCTCCAAGTTTGAGTTGTTTCATGTCGATATCTGGGGTCCTAGTCGTGTTCCTGATCATTAGGGACACAGGTTTTATATGGTTATTGTGGATGACTTCTCTCGTGTGCCTTGGGTATTTTTGTTAAAGAATAACTCTGAAGCAAGGAATATAATCATCAATTTTATCAATGAAGTTCGTAATGTTTTCTCTGCACATGTAAAGATTGTGAGAAGTGATAATGCCTTGGAATTTTGTACTCATACTCTCTCCAATTATTTTTCAGCTCAATGGATTATCCGCCAAACATCTTGTGCCTATACTTCCCAACAAAATGGGGTTGCAGAAAGGAAATGTCGTCATTTACTTGATATCACCAGGTCACTTCTCATACAGAGTCAAGCCCCTCATTCTTTCTGGGGCGATGTTGTTCTAATGGCATGCTATCTCATTAATTGTATGACGTCATCTGTCTTTGGTGAGACGATTCCCTTCACCCTTGTTTTCCCTAGAAAATAATTGTTCTCCCTCACTCCTCGTGTGTTTTGCTCGGTTGCCTTTGTCTACCAGTTGTCTCCCGGGATTGACAAACTCTCTCCTAGGTCAGTCAAGTATGTGTTTGTCGGGTACTCCAGAACACAAAAGGGGTACATGTGTTGTGATCCTTTGCGCATGAGATATCTTGTTAGTGTTGATGTTACCTTTTTCGAGTCTGTTATGTACTTCTCTTCTACAGCTGATCAGTTAGTATCCCCTAGCACTACTGAAACTATATACATGCCACCTCCACCATCACCACCTCCACCACTACCATTACCATCTCCACCACTACCGTCCTCTACTCCTCATGTAATTGTTCTTGTTTCCCCATTGCCATTCCACTATACCCGTAGGCCTGCTTCTGCTCATGGTCACCGCTTATCATCTAGCTCGCCTAAGGTATGTTCTGATGGATCTAACAGTTTCCTTGAGCAAGATGTGTTACAAAGGCCAAGTGAGGAGGCAGGTGATTTGGATCTACCTATTGCACTTCGGAAGCAGAAGCGTAGCTACGCGTCATATCCAATTGCCTCTACTGTGTCTTTTGTTCGCTTGGCTGGAGATTTCAGGTGTTTTGTCATGGCACTATCGACAGTGGACATTCCACGGAATTACCAAGATGCGTTGAAGGATAGTCGATGGCGTCTGGCCATGGAAGAAGAAATGGCTGCTCTTCAGTCAAGAGGTACCTGGAGCCTTGTTCCTGCACCTACTGATGTGTCTACGATGAGCTGCAAGTGGGTATTTACAGTTAAGCAGAATGCAGATGGTAGCATTGACAGATATAAGGCACGCCTAGTTGCTCGTGTCTTTACACAGACATATGGGGTGGATTATCTTGATACAGTCTCGCTGGTTGCTCGCCATTCCACCCTACGGATCCTCCTTCTGTTGCGGTCACTTGTGATTGGCCACTATACCAATTAGATGTGAAAAATGCATTCTTATACGGCGACTTACAGGAGGAAGTCTACATGCAACAACCACCTAGTTTTGCTGTTGAGGGGGAGTATCCTAAGGTGCGCAGACTTCACAAGGCTATCTATGGCCTTGAGCAGAGCCCCAGAGCTTGGTTCCAGAAGCTCTCAGACCTGTTTGAGAAACATGGGTACAGACGTTCTAATGCAGATCATTCCTTGTTCGTACAGAAGGCACCCAGAGGTATTATTGCGATTATGGTGTATGTAGACGATATCTTGATTACAGGTGATGATAAACTAGGAATTCAGGGGTAAAAGGGAATGTTGGGTCGTGAATTCGTCACCAAGGACCTTGGAGTTCTTAGATATTTTCTGTGACTGGAATTCGCCAGAAATCCTCATGGGTTGGTAACGACCCAGAGGAAATATGTCATTGACCTGTTGAGTGAAACATGAATGCTTGGTTACCGACCTGCCTCTATACCTATGGATCCCAGTATGAAATTATATGATGACGATATTGATGAGGTGGATAGGAGAAGGTACAGAGAACTAGTGGGCAAGCTTCTCTATGTTACTATTACCAGACCCGATATCTCCTTTGTTGTGAGTCGAGTAAGCCAGTTCATGGAGCAACCACGTCAGGTACATATGGATGCTATACATATGATGCTCAGCTATTTAAGTCATCTCCAGGTGTAGGTCTGTTGTTTAAGAAAGGCAAGAAGGTTACTATCTCAGCATGTGCAGATGCAGATTACGCAGGATGTCCTAAGGGTAGGAAGTCCACCACTGGGTTTGTTGTGTATGTTGGAGATTCTCTAGTCTCATGGAGGAGCAATAAGCAAACGGTTGTAGCAAGGTCCAATGCTGAGTCTAAATATAGGGCTATGGCCCAGGTCAGTACAGAAATGATGTGGATAAAGGTTGTGCTTACAGATCTATATATATAAGTCCCGCTTCCTATGACTCTGGAATGTGACAATCAGGCTGCTCTATTTATTGCAAATAATCCAACATTTCATGAACGAACCAAGCACATTGAGGTTGATTGCCACTTCATACGTGATATGATTCAGAAGGCGTTTATTGTTACATCACATGTTAGCTCAGAGGACCAAACTGTTGACATCTTCACCAAGGCATTACTTCGAGGATCATTCGAGAAGTGTTCGTTCAAGCTGAGCATGATTGATATCTTTGCTCCACCTTGAGGGGGTGTGTAGAGATATATTTAATCTATAACATTCTCGTCTGTACCTCTTCGCATTTTCTTTTTCCTGTTGGACTCTTTATACATTTTACTCATAGGCTAGTCTCCTATATAAGAGAGCCTAGGGTGTATGGAATAAACAAGTTTTCTTATTTTCCTAATAGTAAGAATGTCCTGAAACACGAGAGAAGAAGGATCAAATATGGCTCGGCAAGGTAATGTAAGTCTAATAAACCATCTTTGGTGATTTGACTAATAAACAATATATTCATATAGAAATCAGGAGCACGAAGAACATTCTGTAAGCACATTGCTAAAGTCAACTACACCTCCCCCTATTCGGTAATGAGGGAGTGGATCTCATCTGCTATGAATACAGATATGCTTGGCTGAATCGATTTGTATGCACTAAATTATCCTTTATCACCACAGAGATGGTGTGAAGCTCCTAAATCCTTAACCCATTCTGAAAACTTTGCTTTGTAATAGCTAGTAAAAGCATATGTGGTACCTGATGTGGCGGTAGATGCTGACGCAACTACCTCTGAAGATCTTGAAGGAGAAGTAGACTTCCCAGGTGCTGGCATAATCTCTCTTAGTTGTGCCACAAACTCATCGAACCTCTGATTAGATGCAGGAGGAGGAGCACCAGTTGGCTGAGTCTGCTCCACAACATGAGCTGAAGCAAGAAAGCCATGCTTGGAGTAGCATGTATCCTCAGATTTTTTTTTGAAATCCAGAAGCAAGGGGGATACACTCGACGGTGCACTCCACAAAAATCTTATTCAATAAAAGAAGGGAACATGGAGGACAACAAAAAGAAAAACAACAAAAACCACACTACAGAGTCATAACGACGCCCAATCCCTCACCAGGTGTTTAGCAACAACACCCGCATTCTCCTTGTAGAACCTTTGGCTCGAGAACAATAGGTCATTTCTCCCCCTCCAAACCGCCCAAAGCACGGCAACCGGATATAGCACCTCCTGCCTCGGCCTACCCTTATTGGCCCGAAGCGAAGACCAGAACAATATGAGGTCAAAAGAGCAACACCAACCCAAATCAACCCCCTGCCGAATCTCAACCCCTTGGGGCATAAAAAAATAGGTGCTCCACAGACTCAACTGCCGCATCACAAAGGAGACATCTATCGGAAATCACGCCTAAAAGCCGGGCACAACGGTCTCTCGTCATCAACCTCTTCCTCCTCAGCTGCCATAAAAAGAAGCCAACCCGCTCCGGAAGCTTCAGAGCCCATAGAAAGGCACAATCAAGAGTGATACTCTCCGACAGCGATGGTGGCGTCCTAGCGATAGCGCCAAAGGGCTTCTTGACCGTGAAGGGGGACTCCCTCCAGCACCAGTGATCGCGCCCCCCAGTAGGGCGCCCAACCTCCCGCACCGCCTCGATCAACGCCAAGAATTCCTCCAACCTCTGATCCGAGTAATTCGCTGTGAAAGGACACCAAATCCCATCCGACCAGCAAGCCGCAACCGAACATGATTTATCTTCAGCCAACGCAAATAACCACGGGAAGCGGGAGCAGAGGGGTCCCCCCCCCGCCCAATCGTCCGTCCAGAAGGAGATGGACTCTCCCCCACCAAGCACCGGCCTGAAAAGCTCAACAATCTTCAAGAACACCTCCACCACCCCCCTCCAAAACATGGTGGGGGAAGCAATACGACAGATATGCGACGACAAACCTCCCCCCACAACATAAATCCTCCACACGACATTGAGGCAGAGATCCTCCCCCGGCCCCCAAATCCTGCACGCTCACTTAAGGAGCAAGGCCTCGTTCATATGGGCGAGCGATTTGACCCCCAACCCCCTCTGCTCCTTCTCGCAAGTAATATCAACCCACCCAACCAAGTGAATCCCCCTTTCCCCCTCCCCTCGCTTCCCCCACAAGAAGGCGCGCATACGCTTCTCCAGCCGAGCTTTGATCCCCTTGGGCATCTTACGGTTGGACAAAAAATAAATCGGAATCGCCGAAAGGACTGCCTTAAGTAAAACAAGCCTGCCACCTCTCGATAAAATCGCGGACTTCCCGCCCGCCAATCTCGCCTCCACTTTCTCCACAACCCTCAGCCAGTCCCCCATCCGCGTCCTCCCCACGTTCAAGGGCATCCCCAAGTAATCCATCGGCAGCGAAGAGCACGCAGACCCCAGAGCCACCGCATATTCATCACAGTCCAGGACCGCAGGGCCGAAGGGCACGAACATAGACTTGGCCTCGTTCTTGACCAACCCAAACAGCTCGTCGAAGACCTTCAGAGCCACGACCATACCCCTCGCCTCCGCCACACCCCCCTCCAAGAGAAACAACGTATCGTCCGCGTATTGCACGATAGGAATATGCACATCCCCCCTGGAAAAGCCCCGTGACAGGTCGCTGCCAACCATATTAGCCGCAAAGTCAGAGAGAACATCAGCCGCCAGAATAAAGATCAAAGGTGCAAGAGGGCATCCCTGGCGAACCCCCCTCCGCGGCTGGATCCAACCCCCCTCCGGACGACCGTTGACCAAGATAGTCATCGAGGCGGTGGTGATACAACACCTCACCCACGTTATCCATAACTCCGGGAACCCCTTCCTCCTAAGCACCGACCAGAGAAACCTCCAATCAAGGCAGTCGTAGGCCTTTCTGAAGTCCACTTTCCACAGGATGCCACGCACCTCCCTCTTTTTCCAATCCGCAATGACTTCCGACGCAAGCGTGAGACAATCAGCAATCTGCCGCCCTGAGATGAAGGCCGATTGCGACGGGGAGATAACATCGCTAATAATGCCAGATAACCGAGTTGCGAGTACCTTCGCAATAATGAGATAAATGGTGTTCGAGACCGCAATAGGGCGAAAGTCCTCAATGGAGACCGACGCCGACGTCTTCGGCAGCATAATAAAGAGAGCGCGGTTGATCCTGTCGAAGCCCGCGTTCCCCTGACAGAACTCCAGAGCCACCTCAAGCACCTCGTGGCCCACGAGATCCCAAAAACCTTGTAAAACGCGACTGGGAACCCATCCGGGCCAGAAACTTCATCAGCATTAAGTTCCCACACCGCATCCTTAAGTTCCTCCAAGGACCAGTCACGAATAAGGCAGCCAACCTGATAATTCGCCACCAGACGCGTGCCCGATCCCAACCTCCTCCACAGCCTTGGGATAGTCGAAGACGACACGCCCTTGAAGTGCTCCGCAATAGCCCTCCCCATCTCCCGATTTCCCTCCACGCGACTCCCCCCAATGACGATGGACCGCATCGCATTCGCCTTGCACCTCCCACTAGCCACACAATGAAAGGAGGTATTCACGTCCCCCTCCCTAAGCCACCTGCTCATCGAGCGTTGCCTCCATTCCGTCACACGCATCTTATCCTCCCAGGCAACTACCAATTGGGCAGCTGGGCGATCGACAAGCTCCAGCTCCGAGAGATCCCTGGTGTCACCAAGCGCGTCGAGACGCCTGATAGTCTCCTCCGCGTCCATCATTGTCGCACATCTAGCCGCTCTAGACTCCCTCTTGAAGGCAGCTAACCGGACCCGAAGCGAATCAAGCTTCTGAGCAAAACGAGATGCCGTAGACCCCGAAACGACTGCCTCCGACCAATACGATTCCACCAGGCCCCTAAAATTTTCCTCGAGCATCCAGCACTTCTCATATCTGAACAACCCCCGCTGCCCCGACGCCTTCCCCGAGAACCAAATGATTGGGTTATGATCCAAGCACCACCGAGGCAAGATCAAAAGCCTCCAATAGCTCCCTGGAAGCAAGGAACGGATCCAGACGCGACTGAGAATTGGAGCTCCTCCGAGTATACGCGGTGTCCACCGCATCCAACACCTCGAGGCCCAAAGAATCCACAGTGTCCGCGAAGGCGAGCGAGCCCGGGTCCTGGCCACCCCTACCCCCAGGTCTGTCCGACGAAAATAGGGTAACATTGAAATCTCCCCCGATCAGCCGAGGACCACCACCCACGATCCTACCCACCTCCAGAAGATCATCCCAAACTCCACCCGCGCCGCCCTACAGCACGAACCGTAAACACAGGAAATCGCCAACCGCACGGAGGGAACGGAACAAATGAGCACCATCGTCAATATGTGCCTCCCGCGGCTCACCGATTCCAAAGAAAAAGACGATGACTTCCACGCCACCAGCAAACCGCCCGCGGACCCCACCGCGTCAAGAGCACAGAACTGATCCAGGGCGCCCGCCCCAAAGGACCTCCAAACGTCATCCGCCATAGATTGTAGATTCGTCTCCTGAAACATGACGATGTCGCAACCCCATTCAATAAACCTGGATCCCACAGTTCTCCGCTTATTCGGATCTCCAAGGCCACGAACATTCCAAGAGAGAACTTTCAATTGGAAACTTCAGAGCTTCCCATAATCCTGACCACCCTCGCGGTCTCCGCAATAAGCCTCTTTAACGGTGGACACGGTCCTTCCTCCGGTCGCGCTGATCTGGCTCTGTTCCTCCTTCTGTATCTTTTGCCAGTCCTCCTGTCGGTCGCCCCCTCGCCGCAGTCGGGGTCAGAAATCATCAAATCAAAGCCACTCGCATCGCCCCGTCCGATGCCACCAGTAGAGGAGAGGCCGATGTCCGACGAAGAGGGCGCAACAACCACCCCTGCCGCAGGCTGAGCCCAAGGACTCCCCCCCCCCGCCTGGTTCTGTGAGAGTAAAGAGAAGGAGATCATCTTCGAAGCATCCCCCTGCGTACCAAGGACCTCCCAGGAAGGAATAAAGCATTTCGCAGCGCTGCCGGATGACGTAACAGGAACATGCAGCACGGGATCCGGCCACGCCCATTCGCGACCCGAATCACAAAGAGACTCCATACCCGCCTTAGCGGACGAAGCAATACACGGACCCTGTAGACGGTCCAAGTCCTCAATCCGTAGCTTTGAATCCGCGAACGCGACCAGCACTAACACAGTAGCCTAAACACCAGGGGGTCGTGCAGCCACGTCACCATGCAAAAAGAATAATCCTGGCGGCACGAATAGAATCGAAGAGTTGTTAACAAACCGCCGCGCGTAAGGAAGAGGAAGATCCGTTCCCCCAAGGGGACCCCTCGGAAACCCAACCGCCAGCTCGCCAACCGAAGCGTCCTCGGCCCCACCTCCGACCTCCGCCGCTAGGACCGCCGGAGATGGCGGGGGAACCTCAATCAACAACTCCACAGCAAAAGAAAAGCAACCGATTTCCACCTCCACGAACAAGCTTCTCTCCCCGATACTATCGAGGAATCTCTTGCTGCATTCGAACAGGATCCGCGTGTCTTCCACAGGCGACCCAGGTCGGAGACCGTCGTCCAACACCTCCCTGACCGAACCCCACCTCCGCAGATCCTTTCTCAAGCTGCCAAGCAAACGCGACAGGAAAGGGAAGCCCTTAACTCTCGCCACGCACATTTCCACCTCCGAACAGGCCCCATCCGCGTACCGAAAACGCCTCCAGCAGACCTTCGCTACATCTCCATTGTGAAGCAAACGATCTCTCTGGTCAGGCGACAAGCCACGCACGCAGCACCTCGTCGCACTCATCTGCAAAACATCACCACCGAAGCTTGCACCCAAGAACCCATGAATGTGGGACAGGAGCACGTCCAAATCGATCAGGCCTTTTACAGCAAAACCGAGCAGCGCATGCACGCCCACTCCCCGAGCAACTGCTCCCTCCTGTTTCACGCTCTTTGATCGCTTCCCCCCTGCAGCAGCCCCAGACGAAGACGGCTTTGAGCAATCGGCAACCCTACGCTCGTTACGAACCACCTCCGCAAAAGAGGGACCATCGTGCGTAATCTCCGCACCTTGCATGGTGCACCTTCCTTCACGTACCCCACAACCGGCCGAGGAAGAGGAAGTCCGATCGGCTCCCAAGGAGTAGCCACGGACCCAGCGAGACGCCATGCATGAAGCCTGACGATGACCCACCCACAAGAGTAGCACCTTGGGGGGGAAGGACAGAGCGAGGCCACATGTCTCCTCTCCCCGCAATGAAAACACCTACGACCAGGCTTCCTGTGCGAGACTGAAGTCCACCCATCGCCACCTACCTCCAACGAACCCCCTTTACGCACGACACTTCGCTCCCCCTCCCCTCCTCGGTCGACCACCGCCTTCCCTTTCGCATTCGCACTCGTCGCCTTCCCTTTCGCACTCACGCTCGCCATCCTCGTTTTTCTACAACTCCCATGTATCCTCAGAATGACGTAGTCTGTGGCAGTAAGTGCATGGCTGATGGGGTCGACTACCCCTCCCCTGCCACAGTTACCACGCCCTCGATATTGCATAGATTTCCCTCTACTACGAGATGCGGTTGTAGTCGAGGAGGTCTGTGGCTTCTGAGTAGCACCTCCAAGTGCTATAGAGAGCCCACTCAATCTGCAGTATGCCTCCTCTATTGGCGGTATAGTGGCATCAATAAGGAGTTGTGATCGAGCTGCATCATATTCATAATCAAGAGATACTAGAAAACTCTGGTCATTATCGAATCTCTGTATACATTGAGTTTTGATGAAGTAGTCAAAGGAATGAAATCATGAAGCTTCTCAAACATACCCATGAGAGAAGTGTAAAAGGTATGAAGAGGACGTCTGTTCTGCTTAGATGTGAAGATATCATGATAAAGTTGCAGTATCTTAGACTCATTCTTCGCCTGCAAGTAAGTAACATCGATGATGTCCCACATTGCCTTTCGCGGTGGGCTGACTCAGAATATCATTGACTATCTCTACGAACATCGTCCGAGACCGCCAGATACGCACGTATGTGTCACCTGGTTCGTCCTGTGTCAGAATGTGCTTCTTGTCGTTGTGCACTAGGATCATGAATTGCATAGCCCGTAACTCAATTTGGCACATCCATCTTGATAATGGGTGTTGGACCTTTGAAGGCATCCAAGGATGAGACGTCTAGTTTAGAGTCGACCCTGTTGTCTGACATGATGACGGTCGCTACAAAGATTGGGGTTGTAGATTAGGATAAACACATCTACACAGGCATACAAGAAGATGGTTTTGGGTGTAGACTCATACTACATCTTCTTCCATCTGTTAGAGGCTTCTCTGGGTAACTAGGGTGTTTTTAGATGATCAAACAACACCCTAAAAAATCCAAAATCAACAATGAATGAAATCTGTTGTCGTTGTTGCCGTTCAGCAGCAACGGTTGCGGCGGGGACGTACGGCTGCCGTGGCCGTTGCTGAACAACAGGGGCAACGATGGCCTACGATTATGGCCATTACTGTCGAACCTTAGGGTTTTGGTGGGGAAGAGGTGGCTAGGGCACATGCTCTGATCTAGGACCGTCACTCTGATACCATGTGGAAAGGGAAAAAGAACCGATGCATTCCATTGTGACCTTAGAACTCTCTTATAAAGGAAAAAAGCTCTATGGGAAAATTACATAAAGTAGACAGAGCAATAAGAAATATAAATAAAGGACAAAAAACAACTATCTCAACAAGCAGTGTGTCTACCACCCAAAAAATCAAGGTTCAAATCCCCTCTTGAGGAGGGTTGCATTAGATAGCCGATAGCTAAGGTAAAAAACAGTCGGATCTTTCAACCTAGATTTGATCAGAATCCATGTAGCAGATCACACTTAAAGTGGAAAGGTTTTGTCATTTATTTTATTTTAAACATATACAATGTTACATAGATTTAAACATTTTCAATACTTATTATAATGAATAAAAAACACAACATTAATTATTTTAGACTTAGTTAATTGTTGAAAAAAATCAGAGGCTACTTTTTTTTCAAACCTCTCATTGCAGGAACCTTTTATGTTTTCCTTGCAGGCACCTTTTCTATTTACATGCATGCCATATGCACACACTTTTTTGTCCTGTGGCTTATTTAATTCTCCCGTCTGTGATTGTGACATTACATCGCACCCACATATGCTACTTTGCATGCTTTCACACCTCCTCTCCTCGTTGTGTCCTCTTCCTTTGCCTATGTACCCTGTGCATTGTTAAACACTAGCATGTCCCTGACAGTGAGGTACTCTAGGACATAATAGAAGGCACCTCTATTCAAGCTGACTGTCTTTTATTTTCTCCAGATTTTTTGTGAGGCTGCTTTAGGACTTAGCAACGTGTCCATTATGTGATTGTGGTGCCGAATTTCCCATACATAGGTGCTGTTGGATAATGTGAATCAGAGAATAGAACAACATTTATCGACATTGCAGCATTCTTGAGTATTGTAAGAACAACGGAAGACTCTGTTGGAGTGAATGAAATGCATTGAGATCAGAATGATCGCCATCGATGAACGCAATTTGTTGGGACTGTCACTTTTTTGGTCATGTAATATTTATAACTGTTATTGTAATAATGATTACTCCTTTTTTTACTAATAGATTAAGACTGGAGTTTTGTTGAGACAACCCTTGTCAGAATTGAACTAATCATATGCCTTTCTACATCACTGAGTTAAAAGGGTTATTATTACCGTGTCCCATAGAATGATCCATGGAAGCATTAACATGAGATATGGGCATGATTATATGATAAGTAAAGAGGGTCCTTTTGTGTGGTTCTTAATATGCATCCCTGATAGTTAAAGAGAATTATTACCACAGATGAAATGGGAGAGATCTCTACTCCAAGTAACTGCATAATTTTCAGGCTACTGGTCAGGAGTGTATGAACAGAACAAGCATATTTACATGGCCTTGTATTTGTGTTTTACATGAGCAAATTAATAAAATACCTGAACCCATTTGGATCTCTCTTGCAGGGACGATTGCCTGGGGAATTTTATGAGAGAATTAGTAAACATGTATTTTTTTAAGGGGAGATGTCGACTCATATTAATGACTTCTTTTTGTTCAGATTGGTAAATGAACGGCAGAGAACAATCTTGGAGGAGTTTGCAAAGGAGGAAGAGGCATTTGATGGAAATAATTCTTCTCCAGGGAGATGGTAAATTATTGGTTTGCAGCTTAAAAAATGTATAGTTTAGGACATTGGATTTTGTGGTTATTATCAGCTTCCGTAATGTGTCATTGAATAAGTTCATTTACACCTTTATCTTTTAATGCTTAAGAAGCCAAAGTTTTGAGTCTGATGAAATGGTGTCTAAGCCAATCGTGGAATGCTACTTTTATTGAGAGGTCTTATGGTCTTGGATAAGCTTTATGACATCATAATAATGATCTGCGTAATGGAAGAAAATTGCTCCGCTTGTTTCAGAACAAGCAACGTGACTTTGTGATATTTCTTTAATATTTTGGCTCTGACTGATGGGTTAGCTGGTATTATTTTGCTTAATTGATTCTTTTCATCAAAATTGGGTAATTGGATCGGATTTTCATTCACTTCCTGCATATTCTTGCTGCTGGGAATTTTTTGCTGCAAAAAAATTTGGGGGGATTTGTTTTTTAATAGTAAGTATATCGGTAAGAATATACCTTTCTTTTGCAAATTTCTGGAGAATATCTGCAGTTGGAGCTTCAATTGAGTGCTGTTCTTCCAGGTTTTGAGGAGTGCTGAGCACTTCTGGTTGAATTTGATTGACTTTGAAGGATATTTTCCTCTCATCTGATGTTTGTGGTCCCCAAAGCAAGGGGTCGTCAAATTAGTCACTGACTCCTGGAAAGGTGGCTGAGATGTGGAGACAGCTGCTCTTGGGGGGCATTTCATACATCCACTTTTTTGAACTGTAATCAAAAGACACGAAATTTCTGTTGGAGATATTTGTTTTGTTGAGATATTTACTGCAAACAATGCTGACTGGATATTTCTGTATGTAATATTTGTTGGGGATTCTATAGTGGGTGTTCTATAGTCAGAGGATATTCGTTTGGAACTTTTCTGAGTAGGGACATTTTGGAAGAAAATTTGAACCTGTAGGATTTTCATCTTCTATCTCTTCTTAAAATAAAGGATAAGGATGCTATTTTGAGTGGAGGAAAAAGCCTGCTCGGCCTAATGGTCCTGTTAAAAAATTATCTTATATGGCTGCAATAAAGGAATTTTTTTTCCTCCGAAGCTTGTTGCACCACTGAAAAAGAGAGATCCTAGATATGAAAGAAGTTATCTCTTGAGTTTTTGAAGGAAGAAATGGATGAATTGAGTTAACCGTTTGAACCGTGCCTCATTGGAAAGTTCTCAAAAAATAGGCCAAAGCTGATGGATATCGATGCAACCTTGAATGATGTCATGAAATATGAACACCATATTCAACTGGGAGCTATTGATTCTAAAAATGTGATGACAAGATTTGAATGGTATATTTATTTGTGAGAACATAGGTTCGGGGCTCTTGGAGAATCGGAGCGTGGTCCCCTTTCTTCAAACCTGGGTCTCCGTCTATTGAATTTCCTGTTCAAGTTGGATTTCCATCATTGAATCTCCTATTCTTTAATGAAGGGTAAGATAACTGGTGAAAGCTACTGGGAAATTTCTATCAGTTGATAAGGATGTGATCAACATAACCAGGCCTTGATATATTAAAGTGGATTTTGAAGTGTATATGTCTATGTCCGTAACTGATCATATCAATATTAGATATGATTATTTTGAATCGAGATGAGAATTTGTTTATGAAAATATGCCACCCTATTGTTGGAGTATGTTGGGTATGCGTCGCTTGTGTAGGTGGGTAATTGGATTCCTCCAGAGACCAATTACCACACCAACTTATGTTTAGTCACACATCTACCAGTGGTGGGACTTGTAGGATTTGTGGAGGTTATATAAGAAGCGTCACACATCATGTATCATATGAGAAAGTTCAATGAACACATCGGTCCTTCGAAGCACTCTCTCGTGGTTTCATCTAGCTCCTTATGGTTTCATCCAGCTCCTTATGGAGTAGGGTTCCATGTAAAATCCCGGTGTTCTTCAATATTTATTTCTTTATCTCTGATATTAGCTTCCGCATTCGTAGTTTCTAAAATGTATCAAAGCGGGTTCGATTCTCGAGGAGTTTTTTCATCATTTTGTTCGAGATTTGATTGATATTATTTTCTTGAAGATTATTATATTTGGGATTGTTCAAGTCCAAGTTCTTGGGTTTCTGTTAAAACCCTAATTCTTGATCAACACTTTCCACGGATTTTGGAGCCATGTTCTGTTCACCGCCATTCTTCAGTCGCATCTCCTGGAGGTGCTTGTTCTCTCTAGATCGGCAACAGTGCTCTAGTCCTCGAGCAGTGCAACAAGCTCCAGATCCACGTGACTTACGTTGGATCTGAAACCCTAAAGCCTGCCACGAAGTTCAAGATCTGAAACACTAAGGCCCGCTACAATCCAGATTTGCAACACGTACCAGATCTTATTCTGAAGATCATCATTGTCACAAAGTTGCAACCCCATCTTGGGGATCTTCCAGTGGTTGGCCGCTATCCTCAGTGATAGTGCCCGTAAGTCTCAGACCACCTACAGTTCTCTAGATATGGTGGTGGAGGCATCCCTCTCTCATGATAACGGTAAAGTTCTGAAGCACCGCATCAATCGTTCGACAACTCCAACGCTACCATGCCTTCCTCCTACAGTTCATTCTCCTTGCAAAAGGCGGTAACATAAAAAAACTCCATCGCGGGATGAGTTTATTCCATCGAAGCTCCATAGAGGCTCCGGTTGCTCCTCTTCACCCTCCAGATCGCATGGCGATGCTACTCTAGGCAACACTATCTCTGGTGGTCTTCTAGAGGCAACATAGTTACTCCAGGTGACGGTCCTCGTCACCCTCAACTCTTAGCCCACTCCCCTCGGGCAGCGGCCCTCCAAGCCGTGCCATGCGCAGTCCCAAAGGCTGGCGGTGATGGTTCCCCGAAGGGAACCCTATTCTCGTGCGATGGAGAATGAGTTCCTAATGGGAATCATATTTTCATTAAACCCAGATGGGCCTCTACTTTTCAAAAACAGGAGGGTTGCAGTCTATTGCACCTAATTTGATCGTGTAAAAAAGGGGTTCAGTTGACCCAAAGTTGGATCTCATTAATAAAAAAGGAGGGACTGTTTCAAATTAGCCCTATCCGGGCCTTGTTTCGAAAAAAAGAGAGAAAATTCTTTTGAAAAAAAGAAGAGGTTCATACAAAAGAAAATTTGTATGCTTAACAAAAGGGATTTGTTTTGGAAAAGGCGCGTACAAAAGAAAAGCCACATGCGAGAGAAAAAATATGTGATTCGAGAAAAATTGTGAGAAGAAAACCCACATAAAAAATGAACAGCTCATAAAAACTAAGAAAAGTCGAAAAAATT
This sequence comes from Ottelia alismoides, assembly GCA_037367405.1. NCBI lineage: Eukaryota > Viridiplantae > Streptophyta > Magnoliopsida > Alismatales > Hydrocharitaceae > Ottelia > Ottelia alismoides. The sequence continues at coordinate 605,519 of JAZKJV010009784.1, forward strand.
ATGATGCCTTATTTGTTCATCTATGTTCTCCCCATATTTTCTTATCTTATCCCAACTTTGTCGATGTCATTGTTTTCCGACAAGTATAGGAGAAAGGGGAAGTATTGTGTAGAGTTACGGGTTAGATTCAGATATCGGATTCTTCATATTCCTGACCAGCCAAATTATCAGACTTTACAGAGATTTTCAGATTTCAGACTCAACGTTCAGATTTCAAGCTTTCAGTTTGATTCACACAAGTTTACGATCATCATTTGTGTGGTCCCCATCTTTGTTTTTGGTCTCGGAGTTTTCATGTGATTCAAAGGGATTGCAGAGTAGAGATCCCATTCCCTATGCCATGTGAGATAGGGTTTTCTTGTGGTTTCATAGGGACTCCATAGTAGAGATAACATTTTCTAAGCTGGAATGAGAGATCCTATTTTCCGACGAGAAGACTTTTCCATCTCCATTCTCCAGTGACCGTGTACTCTGACGAGGATGTCTCCACAGCTTTTTCAGTTCGGCCCTTTAGAGATGGAGAAGTTGTCCACATGATTCAGTCTTCATGTAGCGGGCTAGAGTACTCTGACGAGGAGACTCTTTTCAGTTTCAGTGACTCCGACTGACACGGTTCAGAGCACATGTTCTTCGACGAGGAGACCCAGTTTGACTCACACTCCAGTCTTTTGTTCCTCACCTGCATGACATGAGAAGCAACCTCCGCGACAACAACCAACATTTGTGTATGCATTGAGTTGATATTGTTTGTAGTGTCCTGTAGCGTGAGTTTGAGATTTCTTTATGTTTGTCGAAGCTGAGAATTGCATTCTCCAGCTTGAGGGGGGGAGCCCATAATAGGAGTCGAGCGAGGGTCAAGCAACGTCTTTTCTTGAACTCTTTCTCCCGCTTTTTTTCCCTTGTCACTTTCTACCTCTTTCTTTGCCTGTCCTCACCTACACAGGGTTCCTAGGGATGAAGAGACAGAATAGAACTTCTTTTTCCTAACAGATCACTTTTTCCAAATATTCTAGTTGGGCTATTCCGATCGAATAGAAGTTCGCTGGCAGTTGAGGGAATCATGCGTCTAGATGGAAAGCAGGAACTAGATAGAAAGGCTTTCTTTGTCTTCCAAGCATCTGAGTCCTAGTTTAAGGCAGAATCTCAGGTAAGCTATAATTATACCTACAGTTCGAAGAATCAAGAATAAGTGCAGAGTAGAAGCAAGCGTAGTGGAGCACTTTGACCGCTTATGGAAAATACTCGCCCGTATCTCTTCTCCATAAATGTATTCAGATATGTCTTCTGAGGAAAGAGCCCTAGTTAGTGGGTCAGCCGTAGGCTTTGTTTTTCAGATCTCCCCTCTATGAGAAGCAACGTCCGCGACAACAACCAACAGTTGTGTATATGTTAAGTTGATATTGTTCGTAGTATCCTGTAGCGTGAGTTTGAGATTTCTTTATGTTTGTCCAAGCTGAGCATTGTATGCTCCAGCTTGGGGGGGGGGGGGATGTTGGAGTATGTTGATATGTGTCACTTGTTAAGTGGGTAATTGGATCCCTCCAGGGTCCAATTACCACACCAACTTATGTTTAGTCCCCCATCTACCAGTGGTGTGAATTGGAGGGTCTGTGAAGGCTATATGATGTAGCACGCAACGAATAAATAGGGTCTTATTTATTTAATTTCGTCTGATAATTAGAGTCTCATTTTATTTAATTGAGTCGTCGCATTTTTTTTAAATAAAGAGATCACGTGTGATCTCAATTTAGTTGGTTAGAGTTAATTAGAGATTGGAATTTATTTCAAAATCAATTAGTTAGTTGGTTAGAGTCAATTAGGATAAGTAGTTTTGAATTTGAATTTGAATTTCTATTTTTGTAATCTTATCCCTCCTATATAAAGCGATGATAGGATATTGTTTTGAAACATGTCATAGTATATGAAAAATTGAGATTTTATCTCCCTCTCTTCTCTTTATTCCTTCTCCGATGCGATCTACGCGCTTCTTCTTCCTCGAATCTCTCGCAACCGGCGCGCTTTCTTTTGTCAATCCCTCCAATTTCTTCTCCACCAAAAACTCCACCGTAAAATATTATTTTTATCGTCGTGCAAATGCCGATTTGCATCAATTGGTATCAGAGCATGGAAGTTGAATCGTTCTCACGATTCGAGGGTCTTGTCGCATATTGGAGGATGAAGCTCGATCAAGCAACCCTATCACGTGTCTCACATGTGCGTTCCCGTCAACAAAAATTCAAGAAGCGCCTCTGGACAAGCATCAAGGTTTAACAATGGATAGACTCTTGGTACAATGTTGATATTTTTATGGTACAAGTTGACGACGAAGAAAATCTTGCCGTCGTCGATGATCTGTGCATTGTTCAGATCGTTGTGGTTGGAAAGAACAGTAACAACGACGACAAGCTCGTTGTCCGGACTGTGTTAGGCGAAAACAACAAAGTCGAGGATGATTTGCTCGCTATCCAGGCCGTTTCAGGAGGAAAAAATAACGATCTGCTTGTTGTCCAGGTAATTTCAGACTTGAAAACCCCGCTGAAATCGCCCTACGGCCCACTCACGGACCCCTCGCTGGACCCCTCCGCCATCTCCGAACCAACAGCGTGCTCCCCAGCCCCAAACCCACCACCACTACCTCTTCTACCTCCAACCACACAGCCGCCACCACCTCCTAGCCCCCACGCCCTCAAGGACGCATTCCCCTACCCCAGCGTCACCTTCCGTCATACCCATACCCCTTCCATCCGCAACCCCAACAATCCCCCATGCCCCATCGTCTTCTCCCTCGCAGTCCCCGGCCACATTGCCACTGTCGCCCACCCCACCGGCTCCGCTTTTCGCACCACCAGGCCTCTCTCCCACCACCCTCGTACCCCTAGAAACCCTTCTCGCACCTCCTGCGATGCTCGCCCAAGTCCCCACGCCGCCACCCTCCCCATCGCTATCCAACTCCACCGCCCATCACCTCATTCCTGCGCCATCACCGACTCCTTGTCCTACCCCTACTTCCCCCTCCCACGCCACCGCCTCCCCTCTCACCCCCCCATATTTCACGACATCCACCACCCGCCGACTCCCCAACCACTGCCGCTAGGTCCCCCCAGACTGCAGCCAACGCACCGCCAATCAGTCTCAAGGCGTTGCCACTTCCATCAGCTTTTCCAGCACGACTGCAATTTTCACCGCCAAACACGGCGCCGCCGATGCCCTATAGGAGTCGAAACCCTAGTATGGGTTGAGATCTCCTCACGATGGAAAGAAATCACTCAGCGTGGGAATTGGGAAGTAATTTTAAACAATTGCAGAAAAGACCCCCCTGCAAAAGTTTTAATTCAAAAGGGAAACTCAAAAGCTCCTCTTACAAAATTTGTTTAAATGAAGGGGTACGAAAATTGCAACCCACCCCCCTGTTGCAAAAATATTTAAAGAGGAGTGTTGAAATAAAGAAATATGGACGTCTTCCTTATCCAATTAGGATTAGGAATGTGGGTTTCACCTATTTAAAGACCCTATGGTCTAGTTCATTACTCACATCCCCTCTCATCCTGAATTTGTGCCGCTCATTTGTTATGGGTTCTCCAAAGGTGATGAAGCACGAAATGAAGATGCCCCACCAAATTTTCAAGTACCACATCGACGGGACAAAATCCGCATGGACTCTGACATTTGCGCCACACATGCTCTTCCATCATGAAGTCAACGACTCCAACCATCGCACCACGCACGCCTGGATTCCGTCCTTTGCTCCACATCAGTTCTTCCTTGGTATGATCGAGAATGCTGATTTAAATTTATCAACCTCCAAGCCTGCAGATCCAACAATTCGTCGGGAGACGAATTTTTCAAGCGGAGGAGAACTGATGCAGCGCGCAACGAATAAATATGGTCTTATTTATTTAATTTCGTCTCATAATTAGAGTCTCATTTTATTTAATTGAGTCGTCGCATTTTTTTAAATAAAGAGATCACGTGTGATCTCAATTTAGTTGGTTAGAGTCAATTAGAGATTTGAATTTATTTCAAAATCAATTAGTTAGTTTGTTAGAGTCAATTAGGATAAGTAGTTTTGAATTTGAATTTGAATTTCTATTTTTGTAATCTCATCCCTCCTATATAAAGGGATGATAGGCTATTGTTTTGAAACATATAAGATTATATGAAAAATTGAGATTTTATCTCCCTCTCTTCTCTTTATTCCTTCTCCAACGTGATCTACACGCTTCTTCTTCCTCGAATCTCGCACAACCGGCGCGCTTTCTTTTCTCAATCCCTCCAATTTCTTCTCCACTGAAAAATCCACTGTAAAATATTATTTTTAGCGTCGTGCAAATGCCAATTTGCATCACTATATAAGAAATCCCCCGACCTCTTGTATCAGATGAGGAAAGTGAATGAACACATCAACCCTTTGAGGTGTATTCCCGTGGTTTCATCTCGCTTCTTAGGGAATAAGGTTGCACGTGAAATCCCGGTGTCCTTCATTGTTTATTTCTTTATCTCTAATATTAGCTTCCACACCCGAAGTTTTTAACACCTATATTAATTATTGTGTAAATGAGCATTACATCAATAACTGTTATCATTTGAATGCTAAGAAATTTTGATTCTGACTATTAGACAAACAGCAGTTGTAACAACAGAATGGAAGGAATCTAAAGGGAGCGAAAATGGTGTGGAGGAAGATAGTTAAGCATCAGAATCTAGCTTATCACAAAAAATGAAACAGATAGCAAGGAGGAAGTAAAAAAGGATGATAATTCTTTAGATACAAAGAATGGGGCTGGCCAATCAACCGTTGCAGGAAATATACAGAAACGAGAGAATGTTGAAACGATTTATCATCGACAAAGCAAATCAGATATTATTTCAAAAATAAGGAACAGCATTGCAGAGAGCAATATGGCATATTATCCTCAGATAGATTTATTCTCAAAAAAAGGCCTAAGCAATCCCAATAACAACAACAAAGCCTTTTCCCTCAACTAAGTAGGGTCGGCTACATGGATTCTTCGCCTCCATTCAGATCTATTTTGGGCCAATCGCGGGCTTACATCCACAAAACTAAGATCCCTTCGTATGGTCTCTTTCCAACCCTTCTTGGGTCGTCCTCGCCCTCTCTTAGCCGCTTCAACATCGCAACACTCGCATCTCCTAACTGGTGCATCAGCTGATCTTCTTTGCAAATGTCCAAACCATCTTAAGAGGTTTTCTCGCATCGTATCATCGATCGAAGCTACGCCAACTTTCTTTCTGATTGCATTATTCCGAATCCGATCTTTAAGTGTGTGTCCACACATCCACCTTAGCGTTTTCATTTCTGCTACATTCATTTTCTGCACATGTCTATGGTTCACAGGCCAACATTCAGATCCATAAAGAATAACAGGTCTCACGGCTGCTTTGTAAAACTTTCCTTTAATCTTTAAAGGAATTTTCTTATCACAGAGAACAGCAGATGCTCCTCTCCACTTTAGCCAGCCTGCATTTATTCTATTAGTAACATCTCCATCCATTTCCCCATCATGTTGCAGAATAGATCCCAGATATCTAAAGGAATCTCTCTTCTGAATGTTATCGTCACCAATCTTCGCCTCGATTCCTTCACCTTTGCTTCCATCAAAGGTGCACTCCATATATTCCGTCTTAGCCCTACTTATATGAAATCTTTTAGTCTCCAACTCATGTCTCTAGACCTCAAGCTTCTCATTTACTCTGTCTCTAGTCTCGTTAATTAACACAATATCATCAGCAAATAACATACACCAAGATAATTCATCCTGAATGTGACTGGTCTACTCGTCTATAATCAAAGTAAAAAGAAATGGACTCAAAGCAGAACCTTGATGTAAACCAATGTTGATGTCAAAATATCCAGTCTTCCCAGACGGGGTCCTTACACAAGATAAAGCCCTATCATACATGTCCTTTATAAGGTTAATGTATAGGACAGGTATTTGTCTCTTCTCCAACACTCTCCACAATATCTTTCGTGGGACACAATCATAAGCCTTCTCCAAATCAATAAAGATCATGTGGAGGTTCTTCCTTTTAGCTCTATAAATCTCCATTGTTCTCCTCAGCAAATGGATGGCTTCAGTCATTGAGCGATCTGGCATGAATCCGAATTGGTTTTCTTTTACATTGGAAATTTGCCTCAACCTTCTTTCGATCACACGTTCCCATATTTTTCATAGTGTGACACATCAGCTTGATACCTCTATAATTTGAACAATTATGAATGTCTCCTTTATTCTTATAAAGAGGCACCACGATACTCCTCCAATCTTCAGGCATTTTCTTGCTTCGCCAAATAACATTGAATAGATTCGTAAGCCAAGTCAAACCACGCTCACCTAAAACTCTCCATACTTCTATAGGGATGTCATCCTGTCCTACACCTTTTCCAGGTCTCATAACCTTCAAAGCCTCCTCTACTTCCTTTCTTTGTCTCCGTCTATAGCATGCACGATTCAAGTAACTTTCACTACAAGCTAGATCACCCAAAGTGATATTTGTATTTCCTTCCCCAATGAAAAGATTATGGAAGTACTGCTCCCATCTAGTCTTTATATCCTTTTGAGTAACAAGCACATGACCTTCCTCGTCCTTAATGCATCTCACTGGAGAAAGGTCTTTGATTTTTCTTTCTCTTGCTTTGGCCAACCTGAATAGATCCTTTTGTCCCTCCTTAGAGTCGAGATTTTTATACAAAACTTTATAAGCTTTTGACTTAGCTTCGCTTACGGCCTTCTTTGCTTCCTTCTTCGCTATTTTGTAGTTTGTGATAGTTTCCTCTGTTCTATCCTTAGACATAGCTTTAAAGCAAGCTCTTTTTATTTTTAGCTTCTCTTGCACCCTTTCACTCCACCACCAAGCCTCCTTTTGACATGGAGCTCTTCCCTTTGACTCGCCTATCATCTCTTTAGCTACCTTTCGGATACAAGATGCTACTGCCTCCCACATCTTGTTTGCACTACAATCCTAAGATAAGTCTTCTAAAACCTTCTCCCTGAAGCTCGCTTGCTTCAGTGGAAGATTCCACCATCTAGTTCTAGTTATCTTAGAAACCATCCTTTTCTTTACCAACCCTTTCGTTTGTACATCCAAGACTAACAAACGATGTTGAGTTGTCAAACTCTCTCCTGGGATTACTTTGCAGTCTTTATAACACAACCTATCTCTTCTCCTCAACGCAAAGTAATCTATCTGTGTTCTAGTTGGCCCACTCTTACAAGTAATTAAATGTTCCTCCCTCTACATGCGACGCGTTGCATCGCCCGAATGCAATGAAAAATTGGCAAGGACCGCTACATCGCAGCCTGGATGTAGTTCAAAATTTGCAAGGGTTCTCGCATAAGGAACGCATGCGGGTAATTAAGCTAGTTCTGTTGCATCACCGCCCGGATGCAGTCCAAAATTTACAAGGGTTCTCACATAATGGACGCATGCGAGTAAAGAAGTTAGTCCAAAAGAGATTAGAACAGAAGTTGCGGATTGGTAGTTGGAATATTGGCACTTTAACTGGAAAGTTGATGGAGATAGTGGATACGATGGAAAGAAGGAAGACTCATATACTCTGTCTTCAGGAAACTAAATGGGTTGGAGAGAAAGCAAGGGAGATTGAGAAGACAGGCTTTAAACTTTGGTATTCTGGTAAAGATAAGGGTAGAAACGGTGTTGGAGTGGTTGTTCATAAGGATTTGAAGGATTGTGTGGTTGAGGTGAAAAGATTTGGGGATCGAATTATTTTGCTAAAATTGGTGCTTGAAGAAGAAATTCAGAATATCATCTCAGTTTATGCACCGCAAATTGGTTTAGATGAAAGGACTAAACAAGCTTTTTGGGAGGATTTGGATAAGAGTCTACAAGGAATCCCACAAAGAGAGATGATTTGCATCGGTGGAGATCTTAATGGACATGTGGGAAAAGATGCTTCAGGGTATGCTAGTGTTCATGGAGGACATGGTTTTGGGGATAGAAATGAATAGGGAAAAGCCATCCTGGATTTTGCAACGGCATATGATTTTTTCATAGCGAACACTCTCTTCAAAAAAAGGGAGGAATATTTAATTACTTATAAGAGTGGGCCAACTAGAACACAAATAGATTACTTTGCGTTGAGGAGAAGAGATAGGCTGTGTTGTAAAGACTGCAAAGTAATTCCAGGAGAGAGTTTGACAACCCAACATCGTTTGTTAGTCTTGGATGTACAAATGAAAGGATTGGTAAAGAAAAGGAGAGTTTCTAAGATAACTAGAACTAAATGGTGGAATCTTCCACTGAAGCAAGCGAGCTTCAGGGAGAAGCTTTTATAAGACTTATCTTGGGATTGTAGCGGTAGTGCAAAACGAGATGTGGGAGGCAGTAGCATCTTGTATCTGAAAGGTAGTCAAAGAGATGCTAGGCGAGTCAAAGGGAGGAGCTCCATGTCAAAAGGAGGCTTGGTGGTGGAGTGAAGGGGTGCAACAAAAGCTAAAAATAAAAAGAGCTTGCTTTAAAGCTATGTCTAAGGATAGAACAGAGGAAACTGTCACAAACTACAAAATAGCGAAGAAGGAAGCAAAGAAGGCCGTAAACGAAGCTAAGTCAAAAGCTTATGAAGTTTTGTATAAAAATCTCGACTCTAAGGAGGGACAGAAGGATATATTCAGGTTGGCCAACGCAAGAGAAAGAAAAACCAAAGACCTTTCTCAAGTGAGATGCATTAAGGACGAGGAAGGTCATGTGCTTGTTACTCAGAAGGATATAAAGACTAGATGGGAGCAGTACTTCCATAAACTTTTCATTGGGGAAGGAAATAGAGATATCACTTTGGGTGATCTAGCTTGTAGTGAAAGTTACTTGAATCGTGCATGCTATAGACGGATACAAAGAAAGGAAGTAGAGGAGGCTTTGAAGGTTATGAGACCTGGAAAAGGTATAGGACCGTATGACATCCATGTTGAAGTATGGAGAGTTTTAGGCGAGCTTGGTTTGACTAGGCTTACGAATCTATTCAATGTTATTTGGCGAAGCAAGAAAATGCCTGAAGATTGGAGGAGTATCGTGGTACCTCTTATAAGAATAAAGGAGACATTCAGAATTGTTCAAATTATAGAGGTATCAAGCTGATGTGTCACACTATGAAAATTTGGGAACGTGTGATTGAAAGAAGGTTGAGGCAAATTTCTAATGTAAAAGAAAATCAATTCGGATTCATGCCAGGTCGCTCAACGACTAAAGCCATCCATTTACTGAGGAGAACAATGGAGATTTATAGAGCTAAAAGGAAGAACCTCCACATGATCTTTATTGATTTGGAGAAGGCTTATGATTCTGTCCCACGAGAGATATTGTGGAGAGTGTTGGAGAAGAGACAAATACATGTCCTATACACTAACCTCATAAAGGACATGTATGATAGGGCTTTATCTTGTGTAAGGACTCCGTCTGGGAAGACTGGATATTTTGACATCAACATTGGTTTACATCAAGGTTCCTCTTTGAGTCCATTTCTTTTTACTTTGATTATGGACGAGTTGACCAGTCACATTCAGGATGGGTTACCTTGGTGTATGTTATTTGCTGATGATATTGTGTTAATTGACGAGACTAGAGTTGGAGTAAATGAGAAGCTTGAGGTCTGAAGACATGAGTTGGAGACTAAAGGATTTCGTATAAGTAGGGCTAAGACGGAATATATGGAGTGCACCTTTTATGGAAGCAATGGTGAAGGAATCGAGGTGAAGATTGGTGACGATAACATTCAGAAGAGAGATTCCTTTAGATATCTGGGATCTATTCTGCAGCATGATGGGGAAATTGATGAAGATGTTACTAATAGAATAAATGCAGGCTGGCTAAAGTAGAGAGGAGCCTCTGTTGTTCTCTGTGATAAGAAAATTCCTTTAAAGATTACAAGAAAGTTTTACAAAGCAGCCGTGAGACCTGCTATGCTTTATGGATCTGAATGTTGGCCTGTGAACCATAGACATGTGCAGAGAATGAATGTTGCAGAAATGAAAATGCTAAGGTGGATGTGTGGACATACACGTAAAGATCGGATTCGGAATGATGCAATCAGAAAGAAAGTTGGTGTAGCACCAATCGAGGATAAGATGCGAGAAAATCGCTTAAGATGGTTTGGACATTTGCAAAGAAGATCAGTCGATGCACCAGTTAGGAGATGTGAGTGTTGAGATGTTGAGCCGGCTAAGAGAGGTCGAGGACGGCCCAAGAAGTATTGGAAAGAGACCATACGAAGGGATCTTAGTTTTGTGAATATAAGCCCGGGATTGGCCCAAGATAGATCTGAATGGAGGCGAAGAATCCATGTAGCCGACCCTACTTAATTGTGAGAAAAGACTTTTTTGTTGTTGTTGTGTTTTCTCTATATAAGAGACCCTAGGGCTCTATGGAATAACAACGAAGTATTTTGCTCTAACATGGTATCAGAGCCAGAAACACTAACCTAGGGTTTTCTCCACCGCGCCCCTCCCTCCCGTCGTCGCCCTTCCCTTTCCTCCCTCCCGCCGCTGTCGCTGCCCCTCTCTCTCCCTCCACCTACCTCTCTCCCTCCGCCGCCGTTGCCGAGGAAGCCTCCTCCCCCCCCCCCCGGTCCTTCTTCTTGGGTCAACCCTATTCCTTCATGGATTCAAGTGCGTAACAGTCTACATATGCACTTGAATCCCATCAAGTCTTTGTAGACATCAGTTCTTTTGTCTATCACCCCTAGGTCTTCTCCTCCGGCAGCATGTCAGAACAAAAAGTCGATATGCCCTCCATAGGCGCATTCAAAGGTTCTGCGCCGATAGTTAAGATGGACGGGACAAACTATGAGCTCTGGGCGATGCAGTTCCTGAGTCTCATGAAGTCTTGTGGTAAGAAACACATTCTTACCAAAGATGAGCCGATAGAGAAGACGGGGATATATGCCTCTTGGGAGGCTGATGATGTGTATGCAAAGGTCTCGTTATCATGGACGTTATCAATGGAAATTGCCAACGACGTCCTCCATCAGCTCATCGCTAAGGCGATGTGGGATATTCTGGCTACTACATATTCGCAAGTGCAGAACGAGACTAAGATGTTGTAGTTGCAGCATGATATTTTCATGATCAAGCAAAATGGGCGTCCACTTCACTCTCTCTACACGTCATTGCGAGGGATGTTCGAGAAATTATACAGCACCATCCCGCTCACAGCCACTCCCGAGCAACAGAAGACCTTTCGCAATGCTACGATGGTGGGGGTATTACTTGCAGCTCTTGACCCTGAGTACGAGGCAGCCCGCTCTCAGATCCTTGCCGATGCTACTATTTCTCCTATGAAGGAAGTCTACAGGCGGCTCAGTCGTATCTCTGTTTCCTCCAGTGCAGCTACTCCACCTCCTTCGACGATGGCAGTATCGTGAGGGCGAGGCGGTTCGTCTTCTTTTCGTGGTCGTGGTACACGTGGCCGAGGAGGTCGTATCCGTTAGACGTGCACGTTTTGTCATCGCACTGGTCATTCCGAGGACACATGCTATTCTAAGCATGGCTTTCCAGCTTCGGCACGTGTAGCTGAGCACATTCCGTCTCCTTCAGCATCTACTCCAGATCACAGGTTCGAGGAACTTGTGGCGCGGCTTCGTAACATTGTGCCCCAGTCATCGACGGAGTCTCCAAGTGCATCCTCTGATGTTGCAACTTCAGCGTCAGCCAGTACCTCTGTTGCTGCCAGTACTTCAGGTAGTACTAATGTTTTTCGTCCTTGCCATGATCTATCTAGTTGGATTGTAGACTCTGGAGCCACCCATCATCTTTGCCGTGACAGAGATAAACTTGAGTCCTACAGGGACATTGCCCCTAGCCGCTCCGTGCTTATTGTTGATGGCACTCATTCCCCTATTGTTGGATAGGGGGGGATCTCCTTATCACCCTCCATGCACTCAATGAATGTTCTACTTGCACCTGAGTTTTCAATGAATTTATTATCAATTAGTCAGATTACGAAAGATTAGCACTGTTGTGCTATGTTTGATCCATCATCTCTCATTTTTCAGGACATACTAACAGGCAGGGTGATTGGTTGTGGTTCTGAGCATAATGGCCTATATCGTCTAGTTCCAAACTCCTACGCTGGCGTCTCACTTCACTCACAGGGATCTGTTTCTCCGTACACATGGCATTTTCGGTTTGATCACCTTCCGCTCCAAAAAATGTGTCACCTTCTACCTCAGATTTCTCCAAATTCATCTTTTCGCTGTGAAGCTTGTCAGTTAGGGAAGCATCACCGTTCCAGCTTCCCTAGTCGTCAAAGTCGGAGTAGTAGCTCCCCGTTTGAGTTGTTTCATATAGACATTTGGGGTCCTAGTCGTGTACCTGATCTTCAGGGACACAGGTTTTATCTAGTTGTGGTTGATGATTTTTCGCATCTCTTGGACTTATCTTCTTAAGAATAAATCTGAAGCAGGAAATGTTATCAAACATCTTATCAATGAAGTGCAAAATGTTTTTTCTTCTACTGTTAAATATGTGCGCACGGATAATGCATTGGAATGTTGCACTCATTCTCTTTCTTAGTTTCTTTCCTCCAAAGGCATTATTCACCAAACTTCCTGTGCTTACACATCACAACATAATGGTGTCGCGAAAGGAAACATCGTCATTTTCTTGAGATTGCTCGAACATTACTCATCCAGAGTTGTGCGCCATTAGCATTTTGGGGAGATGCTATACTTACAGCATGCTATTCGGTCAATCGTATGCCTTCTTCAGTTCTTGGGGAGAAAGTTCCAATTTCTATTCTATTCCTAGACAAGGACTTGTTTTCACTTATTCCTTCTGTTGTTGGTACAGTTGCCTTTGTTCACTGCATGTCTCCAGGACTTGACAAGCTCTCTCCTAGAGTTGTTAAGTGTGTTTTTGTCGGTTACTCTCGGACACAAAAAGGTTATCGCTGCTATGATCCTATTAATGACAAGTACTATGTTAGTGCAGATGTCGCATTTTTTGAGCCTGTTATGTTCTTCTCTCCAGCAGGTGACAGATTGTCGTCTTCCACATTTCAAGATGATAATGTCTATGTTCCTCCACCTCCAAGTTTGGGTCAACCTGAGTTCACCTTGGTTCCAATTGTTTTACCATCATCACCACCAGCACCACCACCACTACCACCTTAACACCAATTTATTCCACCATTCCCTAAATTCTATACAAGAAGGTCGGGTCCTGCTCAGGCTACACGTTAACCATCCATCACGTCTCAGGTATGCTCCGATGCTATTACTGATGATGGGTTAGATAACGTACCGTGCAGGAATCTTTCTTACAGGAGGTGGATCCGCCAGTCAGTGCAGTGGATAGTGATCCTGATGTTCCTGTTGCAATTAGGAAGCAGAAGCGGGAATGTGGGTCATATCCTCTTGCGTCTCATGTTTCTTTTCATCGCCCCACTGGTGATTTCCAGAGGTTTACTGCGGTTGTGTCCTCCGTGGAGATACCACAGACTTATCAGGAGGCTATGAAGACTGATTGCTGGAGGTTGGCTATGGAGGAAGAGATGTGTGCTTTGCAGTCTAAAGGGACTTGGACCCTGGTTCCTAGTCCACCTGGTGCATCTGTGGTTAGTTGCAAATGGGTGTTTACAGTTAAATATCATGCAGATGGCTGTCTTGATCGGTACAAGGCAAGATTTGTCGCACGGGGCTTCACCCAAACCTATGGTGTCGACTGTTTGGATACGTTTTCGCCAGTGGCTCGACGCTTCGCATACTTCTATCTGTTGTTGTGGTACGTGACTGGCCCATCTTTCAACTAGATGTCAAGAATGCATTCTTGTATGGAGATCTACAGGAGGAAGTCTACATGCAGTAGCCACCAGGTTTTACTGCTGAGGGGGAGAATCACATGGTGTGTAAACTTCATAAGGCGATTTACGGCCTTAAACAAAGCCCAAGGGCATGGTTCCAGAAGCTTTCTCAGCTAATTGAACGACAGGGGTTCAAAAGATCAAAGGCGGATCATTCATTGTTTATTCAGAAGACTCCCTGAGGTACCGTTGTTGTCATGGTATATGTTGATGATATTCTGGTTACAAGAGATGATGCTCAGGGAATCGAGATGACTAAAACATTCTTGGGCAGTCAGTTTGTTTCGAAGGATCTAGGTACCCTACGATACTTTCTGGGGTTGGAATTTGCAAGAAATGCACAAGGTATGGTGATGACCCAAAGGAAATATGTTACAGATTTCCTTGTTGAAACAGTAATGATTGAATGCAGACCATCGAGCACTCCTATGGACCAAAGTACGAAACCGTATGACAACAATACTGAAGAGGTGGACAAAAGAAGATACAAAGAGATGGTGGGTAAGCTTCTGTACATCACCATAACTCGACCCGATATTGCTTTTACAGTAAGCCAGGTGAGTCAATTTGTGGAGCAGCTAGACAAGTTCATATGGAAGCCCTGTACATGATACTGAGATACCTGAAGTCTTCTCTAGGCTCAGGTTTGCTATTTAGAAAGAACACAGATTTGTCCATTTCCGCTTGTGCAGACGCAGATTATGTAGGGTGCCCGAAAGATCGTAAGTCTACTTCAGGGTTTGCTATCTTTATAGGAAGCTCTCTGGTTTCTTGGAAAAGCAAGAAACAAACTGTTGTGGCAAGATCTAGTGTTGAATCCGAATATAGAGCCATGGCACAAGCAAGCACAGAAGTGATGTGGGTCCGAGCAGTTTTGGAAGATTTGAATGTGAATGTCTCTTTACCCATGCAGCTTCAGTGTGATAACCAAGCAGCATTGTTCATTGCCAATAATCCAACATTCCATGAAAGAACAAAACATATCGAGGTGGATTGTCATTACACTAGAGACATGATCCAAAAGGGATTAATTTCTACTTCACATGTCAGTTTAGAGGACCAGACTGCTGATATATTTACCAAGCCATTGCTCAGAAGACCTTTCCCGAGATGTTCTTCCAAGCTGAGCATGATCGATATCTATGCTCCATCTTGAGGGGGAGTGTAGAGGTTTATGTTATGTCATGATGTACCGTTACGTATTTCTTATTTATATCTTGTACATCTATGTAATTTACCCAAGGGTTTTCTTTATATAAGAGACCCTAGGGCTCTATGGAATAATGACGAAATATTTTGCTCTAACAATTGGAAATGAGTTAGGATAAAAAGAATAAAGAGAGAATGTATGTGGGAAGCTCATCTTTGATGGTGAAGGCATAAAATAATCTTGAGATAATTTAACATCCAGATATGGTGATCGATCAATTACACGATTGGGTTGAATACAGAGATCTTTTCTATTCCTATAGCACTGGAGAATATTGATGCAACTAATAAAAAAGCAGATGACGAATCTGCTAGCACATAGTGATCCCATTCCCACTACAAGTAGTAGAAGTCCCATTTTGTCAGGATCTGACTATACTCTTGGTGTTTCTCAGAAAATGGAAGTGAAACTTCAAACTCCTGATATGAGAGATGCAAAATAGAAAGCCGTGAACTGTATAGAAGCTATGGAAGTAAAGTGGAAGAAAAGGATCCAATAGGGAAACCTAGTAGATCTACAAGGCAATTGGGCCCAGGCAATAAAACCCCCAAACAATTGAGTTCTCTTCTATGGAACTGTCATGAAATCTATAACAATTCCACTTTGGCTCATTTAAGTAAGATTAATAGATTGAAGTTGCCATACGTGTTATTAAACCTGTGGTTGATCAAGGCAAAGCAAGAAAAGTTGCCTTATTGCTGCATATGCTTCATATACTAGCTAGTTGACCCACAAGCTTCATTGAAAATTTGGATTTGGGGTAAACCTCGTATCAATGTTTATATTATTCATTATACTGAACAAATGAATACTTAAAACTACAAGAGCTTTTTCATGTTGGTTCTTATCTTACCGTAGTATATGCCTCAACGTGCATATGCTTAAGAATGAAGACTCTAACTAACTTGGAAGTCTTAGCTGGAAATAATGATTGGATTTTGTAGACGCGAGAGATGACTTTCGCCTTGAGGCGACTGCCTCAGACCCTCTGGTTGAGTTGCGCACCTCGAATGCCTGAGGGGATCGAGGTGAGGCAAGGAAGTGAGGCGGGATGAGGCTCTAGGTGAGGCGTTAGGGATTTTTTCAAGCATTTTTTAAAGAAAATAATTAGTCATATTCGTATTTTCATATGTATACAGAGGCCTAGTTGTTGAGTATATATTTATGCAATATGAATGCTTAAATTTGACCACTTTCATATTCATATTTACCATTAACATGACAAATTATTTCAATGAACTATTGTTATTACATCCTTAAACATATAAGAAACTATTTTTGAATTTGAATACTCATATAAGAAAAAAATTTGGGACGGGGGCAGTGCCCCCTACAACCCCTGCAAGCGAGACCCCCGTACTGGTAGGGTATGGTGGCACATGGGGACATTAGACCATTCTTCATTTGGGTTCAACATAACATACAGTTAAGATTCAAATCATATGATTCATATCAACAACTTAGATATCTTTAATGACAATTATAGCCAACTCCTTTTTGATAAATATTTCAGTGGTTATAGCCAATGATCTCCTTTTGATTGGGTAGAAATTTAGTAGAAAGATTTGTCATTGACTTGTCCTTTTTTTTCATGTTCTTATCTTCATAATATCATCATATATTACATTTTTATATATTATGCCTGTCAAATTAGATTCTTTCACCAATAAATATATTTATTGTAATTTTTTCTAATTATTTTCCTATACAAATTGAGGCTTACGCCTCTCCTCGCCTCCAGGGAAAATGCCTCGTTCTACCTTTCATTTTTTTTCAAAACTTACTTTCGAGGGGTCCTCAAGCATTCAGAATGTTGGAATGTTGCACGACCGTCCCCTCTACCCTCGAGGAAGGAATCTCCCAAGGTCTTCACCTTGCGAACCTTGCATTCCTTGTGTTTGTGCCCCCAGATGTTGTACTTGAAGCACTAGAAAATCTGTGTTAGGAAATACCTCAGGTGAATACTCTTTGACAATGCTTCGAAAGAGACTGTATAATGATTATATTGTATCATAAACTTGTAATCGTTCTGGAAAATCTGTAATATCTTGTAATAATAGCAGATGAGATATTATGGGTATAGCCTTAAGTGCATCCTTGCTACAAATAAATAAAATACACGAAATATACAATATGAGTTCGAATACTTTGAGTGGTGAATGTAATCATGTTGAATTTCTTTCAACACTCCCCCTCGAGCTGGAGCATATATATCTATCATGCTCAGCTTGGAGCAACACTTCTGAAATGGACTTCTAGATAGAGCCTTGGTGAAGATATCAACTGTCTGATTTCCTGTTGAAACATGAGAAGTGGATATAAGCCCTTTCTGGACCATGTCTCTAGTGTAATGACAGCCCACCTCAATATGCTTTGTCCGTTCATGGAATGCAGGATTATTGACAATAAATAGTGCAGCTTGATTATCACTTAACAGTTGCATAGAAAGAGGAACCTCAATGGTAAGATCAGTCAACACCGATCTAACCCACATCATCTCTGTAGTCCCTTGTGCCATAGCATGTATTTAGATTCAGCACTCGATCTAGCTACTATTGTCTGCTTCTTGTTTTTCCATAAACAAGTGAATTCCCAACAAACACAGCAAAACCTGAAGTAGACTTTCTGTCCCTGGGACAACCTGCCTAGTTAGCATCTACGCACGTTATCGCCTCAAGAGAAGCATCCCTGCTGAATAAGAGACCCGAACCAGGTGAGTTCTTCAAATATCTCTATAATTTAGACATCCATATGAGCCTTTCTGGGTTGCTCCATGAACTAGCTAACTTTGCTCATTGCAAACATTATATTCGGCCTGGTGATAGTGGCATATAAAATCTTCTCAACCAGTTCTCTATATCTCCTACTATCTACCTCCTCAGTGTTATCATCATACAATCTCATACTCGGATCTATGGGAGTAGTAGCAGGCTTGCATCCTGTCATACCTGTCTCATAAAGGAGATCCATCACAAACTTCCTCTGGGTCATAACCAGACCACGCTAGTTCCTGGTAAACTCCAATCCTAGGAAGTATCGAAGCTTACTAAGGTCCTTAATCACAAACTGTTGACCTAGGAAGTCCTTGGCATCTTGAATGCCTTTGGCATCATCCCCTGTAATTATAATGTCATCTACATAAACAAGAATGGCAACAGTACCTTTTTGTGTCCTCTGAACAAACAGTGAGTGGTCTGCAGTAGACCTCACAAATCCCTGGTGCTCAATCAACTCCGATAGCTTTTGGTACCAAGCTCTCAGACTCTGCTTCAGTCCATAAATTGCCTTGTAGAGCATGCACACCTTCTGGGACTCCACCTCAGTAGCAAGCCCAGGTGGTTGTTGCATGTAAACTTCCTCCTGAAGATCCCCGTATAAAAAGGCATTCTTCACATCTAGCCGGTACAATGGCCAATCCCATGAAACAACAACATAAAGTAGAATGCGTAGTGTCGAATGTCTGGCCACAGGAGAAAATATGTCATGATAATCTACCTCATAGGTTTGGGTGAATCCTCGTGCCACAAGCCTTGCCTTGTAGCGATCTACATTGCCATCTGCTTGTTGCTTAACTGTGAATATCCATTTCCAACCTACAACAGAATTACCATGTGGAGCAGGTACAATGCTTCACGTCCCACGTGACCTCAAAGCTGCCATCTCCTCTTTCATTGCAAGGCGCCACCTGTTATCTTGTAGTGCCTCCTGATATGTACATGGGATAGTAACAGCGGAGAGTCCCACGACAAACCTCATGTACTCGTCTGAAAGTTGATCTAAAGAAACATGTGCAGCAAGAGGATACGTGGCACACTTGCGTCGAGGCTTCCTTAGGGCAATAGGAATGTTCAAATCATCATCCATTCTGTCTTCTGAAATTAACTCATCATCGGTGTCATATAAACTGCCAATACCATCAGTAGAAACATTGTTATCATGGCATACCTGAGGCATGGTGGATGATGTGGACGGCATATGAGTAGAGGGGCGAGTAGAAGACCTACGAGTGTAAACAAGGGGTAATAATTTTGATTGGATAGTTGTAGGTGGAGGTGGTAGAGGTGGGGGTGGTGGTGGTGGTGGTGGTCGAGAAGGTTGAGGTGCAGCAAGGGGTTCATATGGTGGAGGAGACGGAGGAGGAGGAACAATAACATCCTCTCCTGAAGTAGTATTGGTTAACCTGTCACCTGTAGTACATAATTGATTCAAAGAAAGTGACATCAGCACTCACATAATATCGTTTGCCTACGGGATCAAAACATTTATATCCTTTTTGGGTACGAGAATAACTGACAAAAACACATTTCATGGCTCTTGGGGAGAGCTTGTCGCGACTTGGAGTGAAATTCCGGACAAAGGCCACAGATCCAAAGACTCTGGGTGTGAGAGAGAATAGTTCATTCTCGGGAAACGCAATCAAGAAAGGAACCTTCTCTCCAAGAATGGTGGACGACATGCGATTAACCAAGCAACAAGCAGTGAGAACGGCATCCCCCAGAAAGAATGAGGGGCACGACTCTGGATCAACAATGTTCTTGTGACATCAAGAAGGTGACGATGTTCGCGTTCAGCTACACCATTTTGTTGAGAAGTATAATTGCACGATGTTTGATGAACAATTCCAAGAGATCTGAGAAATTTAGATAATTTTATTGTCGAGAACTCCAGTGCATTATCCGTACGAATGAATTTCACATTTGCAGAGAAAATATTTTTGACTTCAATAAGGAAAGTTTTAATGATAGCACCAGCTTCAGACAGACTTATGTTTTAACGGAAATACCCAAGACAGTCTAGAATAATCATCAACTGCAACCATATAAAAACGATGCCCCTGATGATCAGGGACACGACTTGGACCCCAAATATCAAAATGAAACAACTCAAAGGAGTGACTACCATGACGACTAGAACGACTCGGAAACGAGGAGCGATGGTGCTTCCCAAGTTGATAGGCTTCACAATCCAATGTGGTACGAGTAGATATCTGCGGTAGCACATGACACATCTTCTGAAGAGGAAGGTGGCCAAAGCGAAGATGCCACATGAAGGGAGAAACAGATCCAGAGGGAATAGAAGCAATGCCGGCACATGGTGGTACAGCAAGTTTATGCATGCCTCTCTGCTCACGGTCATGACCAATCACCCTGCTAGTCAGTATGTCCTGAAACACAAAAGAAGAGGGATCAAATATGGCACGACAATGTAAATTTTTCGTAAGTTGACTAATGGACAAAAGATTCATCTGAAAGTCAGGAGCATATAAGACATTATGAAGATGCATAGAAGAGCAAGAGCAATCTCCCCCTGACCAACAATGAGTAATCGAACCCCATTGGCAATGACCATGGATTTGCCAGGTGGAAGAGATCTGTATGAAGTAAACTATGTCCTATCGCCACACATATGATGAGAAGCCCTGAAATCCATAATCCAATCACTCAGGTCCGAGCTGCTGCTACTGATTAAGACATAATGAATACCTGATGAACTGGATGACGCCTTGCTGCATCTGTGGAAGCTAGAGAGGGAGTCGTAGGAGTGCTCATCATCTCACGAAGTCTTGAGACAATGCCATCAAATCGAGTATCTAGAGTAGACGCAGTGGAAACCTCAGTCTGCTCAGCAACACGTGTAGACGTTGGATATCCATGCTTCTGAAAGCATGTCTCCTCAGAATGACATGGACGATGGCAATGTGAACAAGGACCACGATGTCCCTCTCGACCACGAGGTCCACGGCCATGAAACTGGGACGGCGCTCCCCTGCTTCGAGTAGTTGCCATAGAAGGAGTCGGTTGTACCATGGTAGTGGATGTAGTAGTGATCCTACTCAATCGCTTGTAGACCTCCTCCATTGGTGGAATGATCTCTCCAATCAGAAGTTGAGTGCGAGCGGCATTGTACTCAGATTCAAGAGAGGACAAGAAAACTCCCATCATTGTGGCATTCCGATATGCCTGTTGTTGCTTTATGTTGGTGGTAATAGGCATGAAGCTATGTAGTCGCTCAAACATGCCACGCAGATGAGAAAAATGTGCATGGAGCGGTCGACCATTCTGTTTGGTCGAGAAAATGTCAAACTGCAACTGAAGAATCTTGCTTTCATTCTTTGCCTGCCCGTATGTGTCTGCCAGTATGTCCCACATCGCCTTTGCAGTTGGCTGATTAACAATGTCATTAGTGATCTCCGTGGTAAGCATCTCGGAGAGCCATATACGAGCATAGGCATCATCTTGCTTCCACGACGCATTTGCCCCAGTCTTGTCCACCGCCTCGGAATCTGTCAGAATGTGCTCCTTATTGTGGCACTACTTAAGGGTATGAAACTGCATGAACCATAACTTATAGTTGGTCCCATCCATTTTTACGATAGGAGCCAGGCCCTTAAAGGCACCAGAAGAGGAGAAAACGTCACCCTTGTTCTCTGACATTGTATGACGAGGTCGAAACACGGATCGATTGAGGGATAGAACAATAAAAACACGTCTACAGAACCATAAGAAGGATAGGTTGTATCTGTAGACTCATACAACCATACCTAGTTCACGTGCGAGGTCTAGAGCCGTCGAATCAGATGCTAGCATGATGAGGGCACCACACCAGATCGCGGATGCAGTCCTAACGCACCCAGCGGGTGCTCGACAGGCCGCAGTTAGTCGCTAGGGCAGCGCAACGGTGCGACAGGGGGCTGGGGAGGGGGTCCTCCGACGGCAGGGGACCGGGGATGAGGCCCTGCAGCAACAGGGGGCGGTGGAGGGGGCCCTTCGACGGTGCAGCAGGGAGGAGAAGCACTTGCGGCGGTGGGGCTGGAAGCTGGAGCACCTGCAGCGGCGCAAGGACCGACCTCGATGGCGACGTCAAAGGCTCTTAATGTGCGGAGGGAGGGGAGGGGGCAGGTGTTGGGTTAGGGTTTTGGGGTGGGATAGGGGAACCCTGGCCTAGGACCGTTGCTCTGGTACCATGTTGGGAGAAAAATGAATCATACTTTAGAATAGACTGAGGGTTCTCTTATATAGGAGAATAGCCCGTGGGTTAATTACAAGACAAGTATCGTAAGAAAACAGAAGTACATGAAATAGACACAGAAATATATTTATCTCAACAATAATACATTTCATATTCCAGGAAAACCACACTTAAGAAGGGAGTTCCAGATACAGTTTCCATCATCACAATCATAAATCATCGTGACGTTAAATTTCCATAGCATTCCTTTTTGTCTTCGCTTCTAGTTTGTTCCAACATTTGAAACCATCACCCACTTATCCTTCATAAATCTACCTGAGACGAACTTCATCTGCTCTGGATAGATGTTACCAACGTTGCTTCCAAGACGATTTGTCATGATCTTAACGAGATGCACATCGTTGGAAAGGGTTATGGGTTGGAAATCTTCCACCTATAGAGTCGTGTCTCTTTTGGGCGGCATAAATAATAAAGCAATGTTCAGTCTCTCATCGTTGGAATCACTCCATCCAAACTTCTCAAAAACCTCCATGACTTTACTTTTCACAATGTCCCAAAATTCCTTGAAGAAGAGCAAGAAACCATACGGTTCAAAAGAACCTTTAATAATAAGTTAGATTATTGCACATCTCATAGAAGTTGAAACCACGAATAAACCATTTGCCTTGCACTTAAGAGAATATGCTCAAACCTTGGCCAAGCCAGCCCCAACCACTATGTCTGATTCTTGTACTCCATGTTTGAAAATGGTTGGCCAAGGTTGTACCCACCTCATGGTCACCTTGCATGTGCTTCATGTTCGTCATGATCACTTGGATGTAGTTTATGTGATGTTTGTCACTCGTCATAATGTGGATATATTTAGTATCAAGGTTTTTAAAACGTGAGCAAGATCGAGGTAGATTTCCATTGTTGAGGTGAGGCATAAGCCTCGAGGCAGTCGAGGCATACACTTCAATTTATAAAGGAAAATACGCATAATATATGAATACACGCCTACATACATATATATTCCTAAATTTAAATATACCCAATATAGATTATAATATATATGGTGTATTAGATTTTTTTATACTAACTGAATTGAAAATGCATTCAACATTACACATATAACAACTAATATATATGATTGTATGATTTATGTTATACAAGTATGATTAATACATATGACATATCGCACATGTTATATTGTTATATGTATAAGCATATAATATATGT
Organism: Ottelia alismoides; assembly: GCA_037367405.1. Taxonomy (NCBI): domain Eukaryota; kingdom Viridiplantae; phylum Streptophyta; class Magnoliopsida; order Alismatales; family Hydrocharitaceae; genus Ottelia; species Ottelia alismoides. Next base: position 628,746 of record JAZKJV010009784.1, read on the forward strand.
ATCTTTAGTGTATATATTGATTTATTAATACTATATTATAAAATACCAACAGTTTATGAGAAGATAAGATTTAGAAGTATAAAAATACCATTGTTATGCTATTCTTCATTTGAAAATATTGATGTAATTCCATAAAAAATAAAGATTAATATTATTACAATTTGACGGGCTAAGAAAAAACACAAATAGTGCAGAAAACCTTGAAGCAACACCTTAAGAGCACCTCACGAGGCATGTACCTCGAGGCGCTCCTCATAACATTGAGGCACACGCCTCACGAGGTTGTTTGAGGCGTATGCCTCAACATCTCGAGACGTGTTTTAAAAAATGTAGAGATATATTTATACTTATATACTATTTTCTCAGTTTATTTTATTTTTGTCCATCTTATCTAATTTACTCAGATCTCTCCTCTATATAAGAGAGCCGTAGGTTCCATGGAATAAACAATTCTCATTCTTTTCCCAACATGGTATCCGAGCGGAAATCCTAGGCCGGAGTCGACGTACCCAAAAAACCCTAATCCTACTACTTGCATGCCCTCTCTCTCTCTCTTGCCTCTCTTACCGTGTAATGTTGTTCTCTCTCCTCTCGGAGCGTCGCTGCTTCGTACAGTGTTGTAGCAGGCACCGTACGATGTTGTAGAAGCACCATCTAGCGTTATAGCAACACCATCGGGTGATGTAGCAGAACCACCTGTTGATGTAACATCACTATGCATCGCCTATAACATCGTTCAGGGTTGTCACCCCTCACCCTTGGTAATACCCTCAGCCGTTGTTGCCTTCAATCCTCTTCTGCAGCCTATAACAACGTTGTAGCATATTTTTCGTCCAATAGCGGTTTTTAGTTTGTAGTAGTGGCTCTTGATGGGATTGGTTGCATCTTGAGTCTATACATCCAACCAAATCCCTGTATGTCTGTGTGGACGTACTTCTTTTGGCCTACAAACCTAGTTTTCTTCATCCGGCAGTATGTCAGAGAATAAAGTTGATATCTCCACCACATGCACTTTCAGAGGTACAATACCAATTGTCAAGATGGATGGGACAAATTACGAGTTATGAACCATGCAGTTCATGAGCCTCATGAAGTCTATGGGTAAGAAATATATTCTTACCAAGGAAGAGTTGATCAAGGCCTTAAATGTGGGATTTCGGTTTTGTTTCGGTGATGGATCGAAACGAAATTTCGGCCGAATTTCAGTCGAATTTCGGTCATTTTTTGAATATAACCCCCCAAATTTAGGTCGATATAGGTCATTTCGGCCGAATTTTGATCGCCCGTCGAAATCGAAATTCAACCAAAATTCGATCGAATTTCGTCGAAATTTGATCCCATGGAGTCGATTGAGAAAACATAGGTCAATGCCTCGTAGGAAGCAGATGATGCGTATGCACGGGTTTGGTTATCTGGTACATTGACGTCAGATATCGCCAGCGACGTGTTACATCAGCCCACCGTCAAGGCGATATGGGATATCCTCACGATCACTGATTCCCAAGCGAGGAATGAGACAAAGATCATGCAGCTACATCATGACATATTTACTGTCAAGTAGAACGAACGACCCCTTTCATTCTCTATACATGTCCCTGCGTAGAATGATCGAGAATCTCCACGATTTTATGCTTCTTCCGTCTACTCTTGAGCAGCAGAAGACATACAAGAATGCCACTTTAGTTGGTGTATTCCTAGCAACACTTGATCCATAGTACTGGGCAGCTCGTTCACATATACCGGTGGATGCTATTGTTCCTCCCATGGAGGAGGCTTTCCGTGGACTTGGCAGAATCCATGTTTTATCACATGTTTCGAATCAAACCTCTTCTGCAGTGGCAGCCTCCCGCGGTGGGGAGCTCATCTCAATTTCGTGGATGTGGACCTTGTGGTAGAGGTGGCCGTATTCGTCAGCCATACACATATTGTTATCGCCCAAGGCACACAGAGGATACATGCTACTCCAAGCATGATTTTCCTGCATCGACTTGTGTAGCGGAGCAGTTGAGTCTCCTACAGCTCCTTCGATTAGAAGATTGATGACCTGGTATCTCGATTGGGGGATCTTATGCCTCATGCTAGTCCTATTGCTTCTTCGCTTGCTCCAGGTGGCCATTCAGATGATGTTGCTTCTGCCTCTAAGAGTACCTCATGTAGCATCTATGCTCTTACTACTTATCATGGATTTGATATTACAGATTGGATTATGAACTCTGAGGTGACGCATCATTTGTGTGGATACAAAGATCGATTTGATGCATTGGGAAATTGTGTTCTTGAGAATGGATTATGAACTATGGGGTGCCACATCACTTGTGTGGAGACAAAGATCATCGACTTGATGCATGGATCGTCATGGCATAGTTGTAACAAACATGGTCGAGACATGACCTCTTTTCATGTGCCCTCCATTCATCATGGCCGAAGATGACCTGTATACCCTTCCTCTCTCATTCTTATTTCCTTCATCCCTTTCGGTCTTTCCTAGGAGGTGGAGGTTGGTTGTGGTAGGGTTCCTCGAATACACCAGACAGCTATTCCTATCCCATATTTGGGCTTACCTTTGGATTTAAGCTGACTTCGGTAGACGGATTGCCCTCCATTGATAGAAAAACTTGTGAAGACGTTCACAATTTGGAAGGCCTCAATCTTATTTATAGGTGGGTCTTGTTTTACTCAATACAATGCTCTGGATGTGCCCATCTTCTTTTTATCTACCAGTTTGGTAGAAATAATGATATTTTCTCTGCCGATCGAGACAAAGTATCTATGGAGTTGGATCTGCTATTTCAGGGGAGCCAAGCGTCGTATTCTTGCCTTCTATCTTTTATGCGGAATCTGTACTGTTCTACCAAAATCCACACGGTTTTTTAGTCTATTGGAGGCGAGGAGGGGGGCTCTCTGTGATTGCTTCCCGAGGCTGTTTGCACTAGCTAGGAATTAGGAGAATCCTTGGGCAAATGTTTGGGTCGAGGGAACTTGGGCACCTTCTTTTACTGCCCTCTTTTCAATGCGAAGGATGAATAGATTTTTGGAGATCATCGAGCTCCTTGAGGGGATGGGTGTCCCTCATACGGGCGTAACTATGTACTTGGATAGAAGGCACCTTTTTTGTTACGAAGGCTTACAAGGCACTCGCCCCTCCAATGGTCCTTGACCTGGGCGTGTTGGCCAGGGACTGCAAAGTGATTTGGAAATCCTAGATGCCAGTTCAAGTGAAGGTATCTCTTTGGCTTCTGACTTCTGAGACTTGGTCACGTATTGCCTAAGATTAATAGAGCCAAGGTCCTGTGAGAGGATACAATGTGTCCTAGCTATATGGGGGGTGTCGGAGGACGTGGACCACCTTTTCTTCACCTATCCCCGCTCCAGGGATGTTTGGCTTGGTTCACTATTGGATCGGTTGAATGTAGGAAGTGCAGATGGCTTCTGGGCTTCTGTCAGATATATGTCCAACAACTCCCAGGAGTGGTTCAGACAGCCTTTCGTTTTTATGGGCTATTTGGATAGTATATTATGGCGTGATCTTTAAACAAGACAAATGCTGAGTAGAGAACGTAATTGACCTCTTTCGCTTAAAAAAAGATAGCACAGATCATATCTATATCTACTTGGAAACTACCTATAACCCAGGCCATACCATATTGTAGCATACGTAATTTGTATCGTTGTCGATATCATCTAAAAGGTGTATTGTTTTATTTAGTTTATTTTACAATCTTAAACTATTGTTTGTAGTGGAATTCTCATTTGATTACACTTAATGGATTAATTCTCTGAAACTGTTTCTGATTTGTAATGGAGATTTGGGATGCATAACAGGCTTGATGAGCAGCTGTCTGCTGGTTGACCTTACAGGTGGGAGCGAATCACTGCTCGGTTAGCTGATCGGAGTTTTGTAGTTGAGGTTGCGGTCCTTTTAGTTGTTCTGTTCTCTTTGGGCAGAAGTCTCAGCTAACGCACATAACATGCATGGTGAGGCATCTTGGTCCCTTGGTCGAAGTTGTTTCGATGTGGAACAATATACATCTTAGTCGATGGACGAGTTTGCTGAGCATGCAACTGTTAATGGTCATGGACTGGCTACAACCTCCTATGTGACGTTATCAAGCTGCCATCTGTCCACTGAAGTTTAGGTCTAATCACTGGACTAAATGCCCCATGCACATAGGCCTTGTAGATGCGCCAGCTGTTTTCAATGAGGATCACATTGATGTATTTGAAAAGTCTTACGGGTTTCAAGGGGACTGCTTTAATCACGTTAACAATGATGATCATAAACATGCTTCCATTCCATAGTAAGGTAGATCTGTAAAATTGAAATTATTTTTTCCCGGGGCTAAAAATGTTAGAAATATTTATTGCCAGAGCTAGCACTTTTCCTTCTTTTTTTTTCCTTTTTCCATGTACAATCATTCTTCTGTAACGGAGTAGTTAATATTTCACCTTGTATTTTCTCCAAGACGTTTCGTTGGTTTATGTAAGTAATTTTTCTCTGGAACCTTTTGTAATGTCTGTTATTATATGAATGTTATGGACAGCAAGGTGAAATAGCAGAAAACGAGTTCCAAAAACTATTGTGGACAGTGCCGGTAGATGGAACTAAAGATAATTAAATGCTAATACTTTGTTTTTCCTGGCTGTATTCTTTGGCTTCTATAGAAATGGCCTGCGAACGTGAGAAAACAGAGGTAGTATTCGCAAGCATGCTGATAACTTCAACTTATGCAATTTTATTTCAATGTCAAATTGTGTTAAAATCTATAGAACATATGAGTATACTTTCATAATGAGAATAGAGACCAGTAAGACTATCACATCAAGAATCAAGAAATATGATAGGACTACAACAAAGTCCTAAAATAATAAAACTCTGAACATTCCCTTTGTGTTGGGGCATAGAGATCTTTCATGCCAAGGTTGGAACATTGTCTCGCAAATGCAATGCTGAGAAGCAGTTTCTGCTGTGCAGAGAGAGAGCATGAGAGATTGCTGCATATCATCTATGTATAATATCTTTAACGTAGTGGCTATCTTCCTCCAAATACGTGTGTCCCCTCATGGAAGGAAAGACTTTGCATTAAATAATTATGCTGGACTATCGCATGTTAATTGCAGCAGGAGAGAAACTTCTAATAGAAGTTCAGCCATAACTGACTTAACCCATATGAGCTCTACAATAGCTTAGAATATATGTATTTGTTGTCTTAGGACAACAAATACAGTGAGAATCAATATATATATATCATTACATCTAAGGTTTCTTAATGTTGAAATAAATAAACGTGGAAGCGAAGTGATAATTAAAGACAAAATCAAAACATAAACCTCTTGTTTTATATGGAATCCTACTTCGTGATGAGCGGGATAAAATCACGGAAGGTCTCAAAAGGCCGGATCTTCTATTGAAGTTTCTCAGTGAGTACAGGGGATGTGGGGTTCCTTATATAGCTCCACAGACATTGGAGCTCCACATGTAGTAGATGTGGGATTAAACATATGTAGGTGCTTCTACGACATGCTCCAACAGACATTGGAGTTCCACATGTAGTAGAGTGGAGCGCTTTTCTGTCGGTCATGGACGAGTAGTAGAAGTCTTGTAGTACATTTTGAGAAGAAGAATATGCTCTCTATCTCTCACTCTCACTCTCACTCCCCTTGCTCTCATACTTGATAGAATAAGAGCATGAATCATCACCTTGGGAGAAACAAATAAAATGTAAAATATTTTTCCTTTTTTGTATTTTTTTTAAATTTTTTAGTTGTTTACTCTTTTTTCTCCCATCGTACGGCTTTTTTTGTACCACTACCTTTTTGTGTTTTTTAAACCTCTCTTTTTTGTACGATTATATCAAAATGAAAGAACACTAAGCCCAAGGTCCATCAAAGTATGGTTACACCCTTCTTCACTATGACATAAATTAGGGCTTGGTTGGGGCCAAACTGAATCACATCCATTTTAGGGCTCTAAAAGAGAACTCGTCGATAGATGGGATTTCATTGCACTGGATACTTGGAGGAATCACGCGAGTTGATGGCACCCGTCTGGGATCTTGCGAAGGAGTCGCCTCCAGGAGATACATGCTAGAAGATTCTAGCAGGGTCTAGATTCGAAACCCTTCTTCCAAGGGGGAGATCACCTCATGAGGTTGGAGCAGCACATCGCCAGGCCGCTTGGAGTCGCACACGTTGGGGGGATTGGGTGTTGGGGTAGGGGTCTTTGCTTCTTCTATGGAGTCGCACTTTGATGTTGTTATGGATATAGTTGGAGATCGCTTGAGGTGGGGATGGGTGATCACACAAAGATATCCTGAAGGGAGGCGACGCCACTGTCTATTGCCTGCAAGGGCCTCAATTCATCGTCATACCTTGCAGCGATTTTCTTTGTCGTCGTTTGTTTCTTCTATATATCACTGCTTGGAGATGCAAGATCCTCACCGTTATTAAAAAATATTTTATTGTGCAAGGCCTAATCAGGAAGGTCCAATGATGGTGCAGCCTAGAGAAGAGGGACCCATTGTTGGGCAATCACCTCTTTACAGAATTAGGGTACCTCCATGAACCCTAAAATTTCTTTGGAAATGTGGGGAGGCTTGGAGATGGCACAGAAGTTAGGGTTTCAGATGAAACCCTAGTGCTTCTTCAACTTGATGGGCTCTTCAGAAAGCTTGAACAATGAACAAGAACATACAAAGAATTCTGAAGGCAAAAAATCTGCCTACATCTTCAAAATCAAAAAACTAAAACTGATCCACATAATCAAACTGCTCTTATACCATATTTAGGGTGGAGCATGGGCTAGGGTCGGCCCGACCCATTCCAATGCTCGGCCTACTCAAGTCCGACCCTAGCCCAAGTCCACCGTGGATGCGGGCAGGTCTAGGCCTCAATTTCGGCATGACCCGAACCCAAGCCCGTCCCACCCGCCCGGCCTGACCCATCCCCTATATTATTTCCAAAACCATAGGTACCACTACTACAGTACCCACTGGACGCGTGCACCCCTCCAAGTCTCAATTCACCAACGCCCGCACCTCATTGTCATCCCTGGCCCCTCCCACCCCTCCCAACGCCGACCACCAGGCACATGTGCCACCCCTTACCTCCCTCCCTCCCCTCCTAGCGAAGGCAGTCGCGCGAGGCGCAACCCCCTCTCTCCCCTCCTAGGTCCCAATAGCTACAAAAGGCCACCGCAATCCCACAAGCCATTGCACCACCATGCTAGTATGCCACCCCCTCCCTCCCCACCCAACGTAGGCCCACACCACCATGCCGCCTCCTCTCTCTCCCTCCCCTAAAGAAGCAGACCACCGTACCACCATGCCACCCCTCCCTCTCCCTCCCTCCCTCCCCTCAAGAAGTAGGTAATTTTTTAAATCATTTTAGACTTTTCAGCCATCCCAAGACTCATCATGGGTTGGTCCGACCCATCCTATTATGGGTACATCTCGGACTTGGGCCCAATGTTTGAGAAAGTAGCAGTATGGGCTCGTCCTGTGGGCCTAATTACACATATGGGCATGGGTTGGGCTAAATGAAGTAAATAAAAAATTATTTACTACGCATCATAGAAAAAGGTGGAATATTTAGCAAATAATTTTCAAAAACAATGTTAGTTCATCGTATGAACTAGAAAAATGTAGTGCAATGATTTATGCATCTGGAAATCAAAAAAATAAGGAAACGATTTCCTTTATGACTTCTAATATTCATTATGAATAATAGAGACGGATCAGATTTTACCTTTGAAGCATGAGTCTAAAATAAGAAACCTCCCGAATGAAGTTCGATCTACAGACTTCTCTCTCATGGACGTGGAGATGAGTCGTGTTGCTTCCCATGAACTCGAATGTCGACTAGGGAAACAAGAAGATGGTTGCAAGAGTTGTAGACTCTCAAGACTCTCTCTCTCTCTCTCTCCAAGGGGGGCACGAAATTTAGAGGAGGACTTGCTCTTAGAATTCCTGTAAAAAAGGAGAAGACCTTACCCTCCATTTATACTTAAAGCACACATCCTACATGTGCCATGGTAGCACCTGGATTTTAAATCAACGGCTTAGACCAAGTCCTAATTCAATAAGGATCATCTCCTTATTATCTCCAATCATTATTTATTAAAATAAAATATGCAGCAACTTTAGAGCCTAATTCAATTAGAATTCAACCATTTGGATTCATGTGTACATCATATGTACACGCCACATCACCTTCCATATATGGAAGTTGTTGTTGCAAAATTAATTAATTAATTGATAATCATATTATCGTTATTGGAGAAATTATGGAGTTAATCCTTAAAGCTTATGAATCATATTCATGAGCTCAAAATTAAATGTAAATCCAATTTACATCTACAAGATTAATGTAAGTCAAATTCACAAAATCTCATGCCTTGGGAAAATTATGTAAATCATATTTACATAAATATTTATATGAATTGCATCCATATAAATATTAATTATTATTAAACACTATTCTCATTAACTAATGAGTTATGATTGTGAATCATATTCACAAAATTACCCTTATGAATACTATGTAATAATCATAATTAGTACCATATTATCATTAACATGTATGAGTCCTAATATAATTAGGACTCATCAGATAGGAATGCAGATACTTGAAGATAATGTCGGGGAGCTCATGCGATCCATGTATGGTGACTTGAAATGTTGATAACTATCTAATTTCAGGTCTTATACCATATTTGCAAAAATCTATCGCTTATGAATGTTAAGCTCGAGTTGTAACACTTTATACTCTCGGTGAGCTCAACGAAATGCATTACACTCTCCATGAGCTGGACAAAGTATCGTGAGCTGAATCCAGCATGCTTGACCATTTCTAATCATAGTCCAAATCATTTGGAGCTAAGAAATGAGATCAAGGAGCTTGTATATTTCCATTTCCATGAACATTTCTGTTTCCAACATTTGAACATTGAAATTGGAATTGGAATTGGAAATTAGAGTCAAACAAATTGTGATTTAATCCAATTAAATCACAAATCATCTAGCTAAATGGAACCGCTAAAATCCATCATGCTTCATTACTTCTTCAGTATGAAAGTATCATGGTAGATGATCCATTACAACAATAAAAATAACCCTGAGTATTCCAAATAATCATTCATCCTTCACACTAGAAGACTTTGATAAATCCGAAGTTCAAACCCTGGTTTGATTGTCTTCTTCAGAATGTATCAATATATTTTCATTTGATAATTGAGCGACAATATTAATAATATACTTTCCACAAGCATATATTAATATCTCAAATTCGTGTCTTATTTCCTAAATAAGACGATCATATGTGGAATTTATTTTGATCCCAAAATACAACATGAGTGAGCTCTGTCTCCCTATTCATCAACTATGAACATGTATGATTCCTTCGAGATATCATACATCTCATACGACTTCATATGCACATCAACGTGTTGATATATGGACCTTGTCTAGGTCACAAACCTATTGGTCTGTCAAATGTGCATACTCAAGCATAGATGCATATCTATCTCAGGTCAAAGGATGTGTGCCTAATCATGACAGTTATGATTCAGGTCTTGGTTTATTTTGACCTCATCAAGTCAACTCTTTGACTTGATAACACTTCTTAATCCCAATTCCTTTGAAGAGGACCAGCAATTAGAAGTCGGTTGTAAATCAATCTTTAGAGAAAGATTGTCATCTTTTTCTCACACTGGAGATCTTTATTTAATATCACATGTTTGAAGTCAGATTTGTCCTCCTAGCTACATGGTATTCAATATGACCATTGTACATAACCCTAATTCTACAAAGGGACCTTAATAATAAATTGCATTCATTGAATTATCCATTTCATTTTAAACGGACATGATAAAATAATAACTTTTATTTCATTAATGGGTCGTTGAGGGTTTACAAGTCCAACATGAGCTCAGTTGGGCCTGGACCGAGCCCAGCCCATGCTCCACCATAACCATGTTGAAATAAATAAAATCGATAGCAAAATCGATAATCAAATATAAAACATAAACATCTTGATTTACTTAGAACCTTACTCAATAAGGAGCGGGATGAAACCATAGGAGAAGGCCTGAAAGGATCGGATCTTTTAATGAATTTTCTCAATAAGTATAAGGGGTGTGGAGCTCCTTATATAGCTCCACAGACTGACTGGAGTTGTTGCACCTCGGGATCTGGGTTACATGTTTACACAACAATCGCATTATTTAATTCACAATTGATCACATTGAGTTACTAAAAAGTAGGGATTTTTTACGAGTTTGAATAACGTTCACAATGATATAACAAGCCTTATCAAGACATGTGTCACCAAAAGAAATATTACATAAAATTCAAATATAGTATAGCATGTATCAAAAGAGAATTCATCATTTTATACATGTATCCCAAAAATATGACAGTAGAGAAAATAGTCACAAAAGAGATACAATTATCTATACAAGGCTACCATGTGAACCTTCAAAAGAATTATCATCTGGATACCCAAAAGCTAAGAGTCCTGCTAACCAAGCTAGTTCCTGCAACCGCCTCCCCTTCCATCCATGTTAGGGACAAGGAGATGTCAACAAATGTTGAGTACAAACATTAATTATTAGAAACAAATATGAGTTTAAGTGGTTGCAAAAGGAAGCAAGTAGATAGGTAATATCTTCATATAATAATTTAACTACTTGCATGGAAAAGAAGGTTATCTAACTACTCAGTCCACTAATCTCTTTCTCATTCACCCCACCTCTATATCAATGCTTAGTAATTCATTTATTAATCATGAGATGATATCGGTATAAGAGATCTAGTATTAGATCATGTCCCTTTATTGATATTATCCATAGGATGTAGTAATGGATCTTCATTAAGATACAAAAGATTGATAATGATTTTCATGTCATGATCTTTTTCCTCACTAAAAATACGAGCAGAATAGTAACCAAACTCAAGCGGTGAAGAAGCCCCCTAAGAGACTCATTTGTCTTGCTTCCCCAGTGGAAGAGTGGTCCAGGGGCTCCTAGGAAAAACTCCAACTACACCCCTAAGATGGGTGGGAGGGACTCTCCGGTTAAGTCGTTCCACTCCTACCCGAATTGATGCAGGAACAGGCTAAAGAATCTTGAAGAGAAATCAAGGGTCCTCTAGCCTAGGAACCCAACAGAATTCAGGGTCAACGGAACTAGTCAAATGAAAAATACGTGGATCCCAGAGAAGCGGAAAACTACGAGCTCGCGATAAAATCGAGGAAGAGACTGGGATCCTAAACTTGCGTACTAGGTGGTTTCTACCCAATCCGGGTGTCCTAACTCTAGCCCAGTTAAGTCGTTGCACCTTCGCACGGTCAAGTGTAAAGGGGCATCTCGACTAGCAAAGTGTCTGGCATTACTGATTCAAAATCATAAGGATGCACTTGATTACATATTCAAATTGTATTCCAATGAGAAAACCAGTATTAACGATGATAGGAAAAATTGCACAGCTAAACATGTAGGTCTAAATTCATATCATGTCTCTTGGAAGCACAAAGCCAGAAATTGCAAATTCAAGTTTGATTGAAAGTTGAAGAAGTATTTTCTTCGAGGTTTTATGTGCCTCGGCTTTGATCTTATGCTCTTTTTTTAGGAGCAGATGATCTGCTTCCCGCTACCGAATCCTAGCTTAGTTTTCGATATGTTGTTCCCGATAGATGACACCCACATGAGTGCATATTAAGGTATCTTTGTCTTTTTGACTGCATCACAGTTATCACAAGGAGACAATGATGAAAGTACGGTATTCGACTGTCAGATACCGTCCTACACTTCACCATTCTTTACTGGTTGTATATAGGCGTTTTGTCTTTCATTCTTTCTCTCATATGTGTACCCATATCATTCACCATATCTATGTGTCTATACTTAGGGAGTACCTTGTCCTAAGTATAAAGGGATACACTCATTATGTTGTTCTTTCTCCATTCTTTTTCATCACTTCTTTTGTTGCCTATACTTAGAGCTCTTTTACCCTAAGTATAGGGCGAGTGATGTGTACAATCTCCCCATTATTTTATCTTTCCTTTTATTGATCCCCTCCATTGTCTCCTCTCTTATTGATACTTTTGTCTATACTTAGGGATACCTTACCCTAAGTATAGTGGAGGATACAGACCAAGCTGTGATTTGTTTATTCCCACCCTCGACCCTTGCTGCATGTATGCATGTTATACTTAGGATTCATTCTTTCATTCCATATTCAATCATTGTAGTATAGGCTTTTTATACTCAGTATGAGTTATGTCTTCTTTTTTTCTTTTCGATCTATGAGAACATAGCTCAAGCTAAGTATAGTGGATTGCATATAGTTTGTATATACTTTAGCCATAATTCATACTTTTATATTTTCAACAATTATGGCTAAAATATTATATATATATATATACACACACACAGAATTCATTAAATCAATTAATAAAAAGATGCATAATATTCCTCAAATTCGTTTTCTATATACTGATTAATAAATGAAGTAAAATGTTTGCAAAATATTTGGAAAATAGTTTTAGAATCTATTTGAAAAGGCTTTTGAAAACTCTTTGAAAATATTTTTTTAAAATATTTCAACCTTTGTAAAATTATTTTGTTTGTAAAAATTTATTTTTTTTGTGTGAAATAAAAATATTTTGACAATCTATTTGCAAATGGTTTTCAAAATGGTTGCAAAAATAATTGAAAAATTAATTATATATATTATCGAAAAAATCTTTAGAAAATGATTTTCAAGTATTTGTAAATATTTGTAAAAATTATTTGCAAAAAAATATTTTGAACTATAGTTTTCAAAATTGATTGTAAAATTATTTTCAAATAAGTTTGAGGAATATGTACATCATCCTAGTAAATAGACACTTTTTACAATTGTATATTTATCTATAAAAATAATACCACATCCCTTGTAAAATCCTTTAAATCCCAATTCTTGTAAATTATTGATGCATCCCCATGTAAATATCCGTACATATCTTTTCTTCCAAAAATCTTTTGTTTTGAAATCCCTAAAAAGTGCAAAATTAAAAATCCCAAAAACATTTCTAAAACTTTTTTTTCAAAAATCCATAAAGAGTTAAAAATTAGAAAATTACATCATAAAAAGATTTTAATTGCAGTGTACATAGCATTCTCATTTTTTCGTATTGAGTTTGAACAAATAAACTAGTATGAGTAAAGTCGAAGATTGGAGCTTGGTTGGGCCTTAACGAACCTAACTTCATTGGAACCTTATAGTAACTAGATTTGAGGTACTTCATGTCTATTCGGACTTAATTCTTTAACTTCGGGCTGGGTTCAAGATACCTTAACTGCCTAACTAGAATTTTTTGAAACGCACGCTTGACTCTTGTCGGTCATGACCTAACTTGGACATTTGCACCCTTCAATCGGCTCAACTCAGTTGAAGTGGTGAGGGGATAGGATTTACCATTATGAGACACACACAAGTGGAAACATTCGTCCACGTACAGGGAGGGAAGTGCACCCCAACCCGTCCAATGACATCAACGTCTAAATACATGAGAGTGTGGGTTGCAATAATACTTCAAAAGAGAGAGAGTATTCTGACTTGAGAGGAAAAACTCCTTATGCAAGTGTTGTTGTATATAGTATTTTCTTTTAAAAAAAGAGTGCTCAAATAAAAACTCCAAAAAAATGGACAGGACTGATTGAAAATAAAATACCTGCCGTAGTATGTATGCATTTGAAATAGGCAAGCTTGAGCTTCAAAAGTCAGAAATCATGTGAGCCTACAGTTGGATGACTTGACTACACTGGTCACGCATCCCCATATAGCTATCTACACTAGCTACCATCCATTATTCTCTTCACCACTTCTTCTTGAGTCGGATGCACTTGAACTTAGAAGGGAATACCCCGCTCCTCGAGGAAAGAGTTGTTGGGTTGGAGAATCATCTGGTTGTCATATTGGAGAAGTTGGTTCTTTTGTCATTTCAGTTGGAAAGGGCCACTATCACTTACATTGTACAAGTCAGCTTCATAATCATAAGGGTTTGTGTATGATGCAGATTGGTTCTGACATGGCTATTGAGGTGGTTTGAACCGAGTTATGTGACTCTCAAAGGCTATTGTGTTTTAAATCTGATTCCCGATCAGGTTCCACATACATCCTCACACCAAGGTCTGACCTGAGCTCCAAACTTTAATTTTGTGAAGACAAAATTGAGAACTAAAATCAATCCACTTTCTTTCTTTTTCTGTTCTTTATTTTTATTTTTCTGCACTTATTGCATAAGTGTTTGCTAATGACTAGCAAAGGCAAGTATATGGGGGTGATGAATCTCCATTTCATCATCTTTATTCTATCATTTTGGCCATAAAAATCCTAGCCAATGCATGTAAATAGCATTATTTGTACAAATTAGCATTCATCATTTATTCTATTTATTTCGTATAAAATACTATTTTTAATGCCAAAATTATAGAATAAAGGAAAGAAAAGAAAGGAATAAAATACCAAAAATATTTTATGACCTTAAATCCTGAGACCAAGTTAAGAATTGGTTTGTTCGACAGGGAATAAAGTAAGGAGAAATAAATGCCAAAATACAATAAAAATCCCATTCTTTTATTCATAAATAATTCCTTTTTGGGACTTAATTTATTCTTTATTATTTATTCATCAAATCAATAAATTTTATACATGGAATTTGTATATAAAATTACAAATAAAAATATAAAATTGAGTTTGCAAAAAAATAACATATACTTTACAAATTATACTCTAAAAAAAGCTAAAATCCAAACTTCCCAGACCCATATCTCCTAAATAAAAACTCAAAATCGCCTTTAGTAATTATATATAACTTTTAATTAGATATTTAATGAAGGTGGTTTCATTTAATTTGTAGTTAAGGTGTGAAAGTTAGGTTTTGGACCCCTATTGTATAGTATACCCGATTAAAATATTCATTTTATTTTAATCTTTATTATTTCTATATTTTTATATTGTTATATTTTTGTAAATATTATTCATAATATATTTACATATTTAAAATAGAATGAAAACATAAATAAAATACTAAATAAAATACCATATAAAAACACATAGATGAAATACCAATACTTATACATATATAATATATACCCTAATTTATCTAAGTATGCATATAATAACAGAAAAATACAATAAAAATATATTTATGAACATAAAAATAAGTTGTAAATATATAAAATATGAAAATAAAATAATAAAATCAAAATAACAAAATAAAAATAAAATATACAAAACATGTCAATATACCTATAAATATACCGTTGAAAATAACTTGTAGTAAATAAGCTCATAAAAAATAAAAAAACATATTAAAATACTATATAAAATAATAAGCATTTTATACCCAAAAAAATAATAAAATCATTTACTATTTTTTATTCATTTATTTCTCAATAAAATCCCTTTTGTCGCGATTTGGTCATGCATGAACCATGAAGGATATGGGAAAATCCTCAGGCACATCACGGAAGCGTGAGGATCGCATCGAATGCGATCAGGAGCGACTAGTCACACTAGTTATTCAAGGTAGAGGAAATTTAAAAAATTTAAACATGATCTAAGAATACTTCTTGGATCGTTTCATCCTAAACCACAAATAGGTACTAGGGTTACCTCTTGAAGTGTCGTTGCGATCGAGTCTCTAAACTAAGAAACCTCTTGTCTCAAGTCCGATCCAACGGAGGAGGCGCTTGCGAGCGCGTTTATGAGATGCATGCTCCTCGCAATCCATGTTGATGATCCAAGCGGAGGATCTCCTGATCTCGTCACACGATATCTAACATCTTCTTCACGAGCGAGAAGCATTGAAGGAGATGGAGATACATGAGTAGATGATCCGGTAGCGTAATGACGATGCTGCAGCGATGACGACTCTCACAAGGGCTCCATGGTGGACGACACTATGAAAGAGGGGGAGAGAGATGACATGCAGAGAGAGAGATAGCATATGTCGTAATCGTGTTGCGTTGTAACTTGAAGAGCAAGGGGTGTCTCTTCTTATATAGGGTTTTGGGGGTCCATGGAACCCAATCCCAATCCATGGACATCACTAAATCAATGGATGAGATTGATTTGTGTTTCTTTCAATGGCTATGATATTGTTGTAAAAACACAACAACAATTAATTTAAATTAAATTAATATATATTGATAAATCGATATAAGTTAATTTCATATCAAATCAATTGGCTAGTCTTGGAGAAAATGAGGAGACTAACCACATCCCCTAAAAAGGGAGGACGGCCACCATCATCTCATGAGATCTCATTATCTCATGAGATCTCATTATCTAATGATATATCTCCAAGATTTACAACAACAATTGTTGTAAATTATTTCACAAAAACAATTCATAATTATCTTGTGAAATTTGCGATCATGAATTGGAAAAATGTGAATCACATTCATATCCCAAAACAAAATGTAAATTATATTTTCAATTAATCATCCAATGTGAATCCAATTCACATCAATAATTAATTAACAAATATAAATCACTATATGCTCTCTCTCTCTCTAATATATTATAAATATCATTTATAATATACATGATCAATATGACATGTACTATCCATATTATTCATATCCATGATAATTAAATCACATTTAGTCATCTCAGATCTCTATTCTCATGTCCCTAAATAATATGAATCACATTCACATTACTCACATCTTTGATAATTAAATCACATTTAAGTATCTCAGATAACTCTCCTTATAATATGAATCAAATTCATAGTATTCATGATAATCAAATCACATTTAATTATCAATTTTCTCAATGCTCGGATACACATATCAACAATGACATTATCCATGAACTTTTTCAAGGATAATGCGCTTTCTTCGTGGATACTTGGAGATAAGGACAGGACGATTGTATTGTTCCACATATAGTGACTTGGATATTGATATCACATCTTAAATCCAGATCTTGCGGACCTCCCATAGATGTTTGATTGAATCAAAGTCGTAGATCTAATCTTCTCATTGTATCTGAATCACATTCAGATCAATGTCCAGCATTTGGACTATGATAGATCACTTCTCTATGAGAGGAGTCACTAAAATCCAGACTTGTTTCATCACTCCCTCGGAATGGAAGCGTCATGGTTATACAATCGTTTATGATCACATCAACTCATGTATTCCCAATACATGTACATCCTGCATATGGGAAAACTCAGATTTAACCCGAAGTTTTATATCTCTTTTGGACTGTCTCCTTCAGGATTTTATCATTAAGTTTCTCATTCGATCATTGGGAGTCGGTATCGATCATATACTTTCCAAAAGCATATATCATACCTAGGTCTTGATCATATACTTTCCAAAAGTATATATCACACCTACAAATTCAGTCAAGCTTCCAAAGCAAGACGACCGTACATGGAATTTGATTCTTCCCAATATCTCATGAGTGAACTCATGTCTTCTGGTTCAGTAATGAACCTGTATGATCCCTTTGAGAGATCGTATTACTCATATTCCCTTACATGCACACCAGTGCGCCGGTGTATAGACCTTGATTCGATCATCAACCTATTGGTCTGCCAAATGTAAATACTTAGACATATAGTAACACATCTGTATTCGGTCAGAGGATGCGCGCCTATATCGTGACAGCATACAACATAGGACTTTTGTTATCTCGATCTCGTTAAGTCGACTCTTTGACCTAACTTATCTAACACCTCCAAATCTTTATTCTTATGCAGATGACATGCATCAAGAGGTCGGTTAGATATCATATTGCCATCTCCTTCTCAATCTAGAGATCTTAATAATCATTTGACAGTACTTGATGAGTCCTCAATCTAACTATTTAGATATTCATCCAAGCACCGACCTCTATGATTCAATAATTGAATCAACAGTTGTATGGTCATTAAGATGTCCATGATACATAACCCTAATTGTACTAAGGGACCTATTATGCAAATTAGTTATTCTTCATTTCAGACCAGGAATGATATTTGCAATAACATTTATTGTATAATGGCTCGTTGTGGGCTAGCATGTCCAACAATCTCCCACTAGACCAATGAGCCATTAATGGGCTAATCATTTAAACCCGCACTCATGTGACAATCATAGTCTATTAGAAAAATAGTTGGTTAAGCTAATCAGTCACTCTGTTCCCAAGAGACTACACCAAGTCCTTTTATGGCACTTGCATATCCCTCAGTAACAGTGCTCGCATCCAATGCAAATGTTGCATCTCATGCAACCAATACCCAATCCTGTCAGTTATAGTGCCTTGATACTATAGCTCAGTAATTATTATAACTAGTATTTATATAATCCTTATCAAAATACCCTTATTTCCGGAGATCTCTACCTCCTAAGGTATCTGTAGTTAAGACCTTTTAGATCACTACCTATAAAGTCTTAATTACTTGAAGATAAGGCTTAGAGATCACTATCTCAAAAGTCTTGTCATCTTTGAAGATATTGTTATTACTACAATCAAGTGTTCTATTTCCATAGTACGATTAGGAACAGTTTACTACTCCCATTGCATGGCAGATATCTAACTTTTGTACATATCTAACATACACTCGGCTTCTCGCAACTGATGCACATGGGCAAGAAGTTCTAGCATTCACTTCCTCAACTCTTTGAGGTGTTATCCCTTCATATAGGTTAGTACCATATCTTAAGGGAAGGAATCCTTTATTGGATTTTTCCAGCAAATGGAAATGTACAAGGTGTACTACTAATGTGACGCTCCCAATACCCTCCTCTCCTTGCTTCTGAACAATTTCAGAACTAAGATCCAAGAGGTATCCTTGAGATCATATCTCAAGTTATGGAATAGTCAGTCTACTTATTATTATCCTTATATTATTCCAAATGATCATGATATCATCTACATTTAGCATGATGAACACAATGGTACTCCCACTAAGCTTCACATGGTTCATCAAGATTCTATCTGAAATCATAACATTTATAATTTCATCAAATCTTATGTTCCAACTATAAGAAGCTTATTTGAGTCCATAGATGGAGTTCTTTAGCTTGCATACCTTGCTTTCATCAACATGAAGCCCTAGGGCTACTTCATATGAATATCCTCGGAGAGGTATTCATAGAGGAATGCAATCTTGACTTCCATCATGAAGATGTCATAGTCAATTTGTGCAGCTAAAGTTAGCGATATTCCGATGGGTTTAAGCATGGTCACTAAAGAGCAAGTCTCATCGCAAGTGATGTCTTCTCTTCGGTATGTATCTTGAGGATACGGGCATGCTTTTGAAGGTCTCTACCTTCTCATCAGGTCCCCTCTATCTCCTGAAGATCCATTTACACCTTAATGGGTCTTACCCAGATAGGTGGATCCCCGAGGGTCCATATACAACATTTGTATATGAAGTTTCCTTTAGACTTTATTACTAACATCCATCTTTCCATGGCATGATCCTCATAAGATTTATCACATGAAATTAGATCATTGTCAGACTTAACTGGCACATGGAATATATCCTCAAACTCATTTGAAGAGGTATGAGTGTTTCATCTTTAACTACCCTTTTAGTTTTCGATTTCAGGAGCCTCATTATCATCTCAAGATTAAATGAGTTCCTTCACTTCATTTTCATCTTGATTCTCAAGAGTCTTATCCTTTAAGAATCACATTCTCAGAGATGAGATCTTTTAAGAATCTCAAGGTCATAAAGTAGGTATCCAATACCATCCTTTATTTTTCCTAATGAAGTAGCACTCTTTTGTAGATTCCAGCTTACTCGCATCCACGACAAAGTTATGGACCAAGCAACCCTAAATCCGCAGGTGTCCAACACTAGGCTAGGTTCCAAAGCATAGCTTATGAGGATGTTTGAGTTTAGATTTGCATGGAACCTTTTAAGGATATATATTGTAGTCTCTACTGCATATATACCTGGAAACTAAGAGGTAATTATGTTAATATTCAGCATTGACACATGATCTAATTATATCTCCCTACAACTCCATTGAGTTTTGGTATATTAGAAGGGGTGAGATAGGAATGATATTCCTTTCTCCATAAGGTATACATGAATTCATCTAATAGGTACTTGCTACCTAGGTTAGATCAAATTCATTTTCATCTTCCTTCAAACTTTAATTCTAAAATAAAATCATGAAATCTTTGAACATTTCAAAGGTTTCTAAGGTGAAGGGAAGAAATCTAATATCACAAATAATCATTAGTAGATATCACATATCCATAGTGTTTATTCTGATATAGATGATCCACATACATCAATATGTATGACATCTTTAATACCTTGGCATCTTACACCATTACTAGAGAATGGTGCATTGGACATTTTTACTTTAAACATAGTGTTCAATAGTATGTAAGATTTGGCATTTTAGACATTCTAAAGTTTCATTTCTTACTAGTCTATTGATCAAATCAACAGACAAATGTCCAAAGCTTGATGCTAGATCATTGTCAAATGATCTTCATCCTCCTATTGATCTTATAAGGCTTAACTTTCAGTATTAGAAATCTTAATGAACCATTCATTAATTTTCTAATTTAGTAGAGTCCACTAGATGTTAGATTAGTATATGAAACATATCCATCATAACTCTCTATGATAGGTTTATTCCAGAATTCATTTTTATTTCCAAAATTTATAAATAAACTATGATTTTATTCTAATATCCAGGTCATAGAGACATTCTCTAAGACTAAGGGCTCTCCCACTGAAAATATGAAGTCTATCTATCCAATAGAGATTGTTGCAACAATTGCATCAATATCTGTGTGGATGAATATTAAACCTTAAGATCAAAATTATAGTCTTCTAATACATATGCAACCAATTTGTTGTGTTATTAGAAGATTGAGATAAAATTATTAGACTTTAATCTTATCAAATAAGAAAGTCAATTTCAATGATTATATGTAGATGTAGATTATTCGGATGCACTATCCGAGTCCTTCTCTAAGGAACCTAGATAGACTAGATAGTCATGCTATCAATACATCGGCTTGTTGCAATATTGACATTCATCCAATTCTTTGGATGTCATATGTATGGAAACCTTAAAGGTATAGTAAACTCTTTGACTTTCCTTCTAACTTGGGTCCAACCCATGCTTCCATTGGGCTCCTTTCATCTATAAACAACAATTGCTTAAGACAAAGGATCTCTTATATTGAATTCAAAAGATGTCAATATAAGAGTATTTCTTCATTTGTACATGCTTCATTCAATTCATACAATATGAATATTATGGAGCTTCATGAATGACTAGAGTATAGATAGTAGAATGATGACACTCATTGTATCAACATACATCTTAACTCTAAAAATCATTGGTTCAGGTAGGTACTCAAACATTTTGAGTACATCATCTCTTATAGAGCCACCATTCTACATAATGCAGTGAACTATTTCATTCATGATTAAATGTCGAGAGCACATATGTATGCCAATTCATCGTCTTAGATTTTTAGGATTATTTGAAAATTGCGATCATCATCGACATGTCACTTCCAAAGTACATTCGATGAGATCAAGACTATAAAGACATACAGACCCTAAGGTTGTAGTGTTATTGTCTATTTAATTGTCATTCCTCATTATTATGAGGAAACTTGCATATTGCAACTACATACATTATGTGTTCAATTGCAAGTACAATATTTTGATCATGGATCCAATCCATGATATTTTACTGGTTTTTATTTAGTATTTTATTGAGTGGGTTTAATGAGGATTATCTGAAATAAGAAATTTGCATAAATAAATATATATATATATATATATATGTATACATATTTTACTTTGATTTAGGAATTGTATATCAAAGTTGTCTTGCATTGTCAACATTGAAAGTTCATTCCCATAATTACTTTCAATGTGATATACTTACCATTATATCTCAGCAAGATCTGGGATCTCCTTTCTTATCTTTATCACATCCCAATAATATGAGAAATTGTAACTCGGATAAAAAGAAGCAGGAACTCATTCCGCTTGCAAGTCCAACTTGCATTCCCAATTCAGTCTTTAACGCCCGGGCCCACCACTCCTAAGATGATGTTGACCCATCATTAATTGAATCAACCGTCAACAGGAATACAACTTGCTATGCGCAATCCAATATCACCCCAATAATATGAGGATCTGATATTAGGCTCACTACGCATACGTCCTTACTCTTTCGAGAAGCAAAGAGCCCGATCCAAATGGCTTGTATGTAGGAGCTGTCATTTCAGATAGGCGTCTCCGACATACAATCTCTAGTGATGGAACCCTTTGCCTTGACGGGAGACCATGGATGTTATTTATGTGATCCTCCATATCATATTCAAATTTAATTAATCATTATGAATCATATTCATTACGATTAATTCTTCCACGAGAATTATACATCTATTTATAATAGAGTGTTTTAATTGGTATAATTAATTTAATCAAATCAATTATCAATCCAATTTAATCAACAAACTTGATTGTTACTTGAAAGAATGGTATTATCTCAAAGTATGTATTATTCAAATTTTAATAATTAGAAAATAAACCATGATTTCTCCAGCATTATCGAATCCCTACTCATTGTCATGGCCAGTACCGACGGGAGTGGGACAGACCGCACACGGTACAACCTGCTACCCCAATGTTACCCGACTAGACACCTTATCCACCTCAGGAAAGGATAATGCCAAATTGATCATTGTGTACTTGAGATGTTCATCGGTTTTTCAACCGAAATTATACCATATAGTAATAATCAAAATCATTTTGATTATAAGGAAATTTGTTAAATAAGTTCACAAACATATTCAAGTAACATGTTTTGTTGAAAGTGCATCAAGTAACCAATTGGTGATCTAGATCATCTCTAATCAAATAATGTTGAAGCAATGTTATTTAAAGGAACAATTATCATCAAACATTTCCTAAATATTATCCATATTATTGCAAGAAATTAACCATTAATTTCACAAGTTACTTAAATGACAATCACAAGATTCATGATCGAGTATGTAATTTTCAGCAGTGACCCCTACTTACTAAAATTAACATATATCAATCAATTTAAATCCAACTTTAGAAAAATAAATTTCTAAAGTTTTATAATTTGATTTAAAATATAACCCAAGTAATGAACATGTATTTTCAGGTGTTTTAATACCGTAATTAACTCCTTAATTATGTCATTATTTGTCATTCTTGAAACAGTGGACATATGGTCATTAAAATGATCATAACTTGAGCAAACGGAATCCAAATTACGTAAACGTAAATCCCACGGTTTTCTTATTTAATGAGGAACATTATCTAAGTGATAATTTTGTGTTTAAACATTTTAAACAGGGACACAATTTATCACAAAATAGGGCTGCGAAAATAGAAATGCGATGGAATTTTCCCAATCCCTTATGAACCCAAGTCTTCTTTAGTTTATTGATCGTATCCAAAACCTCCAACCTGGCTCTGATACCACTTGAAGGATATGGAAAAATCCTCAAGCGCATCACGGAAGCGTGATGATCGCATCGAATGCGATCGGGACCGACTAGTCGCACGAGTTGTTTGAGACAAAGAAAATTTAAAAAATTTAAAATCGACGAAACCACATGATCCAAGAACAATTCTTGGATCGTTTCATATTAAACCACAAATAGGTACTAAGGTTACCTCTTGAAGCGTGGTTGCGATCGATTCTTTAAACCAAGAGACCTCCTGTCTCAAGTCCGATCCAACGGAGGAGGCGCTTGCAGGCACGTTGATGAGACGCGTGCTCCTCGCAATCCATGTTGATGATCCAAGCGGAGGATCTCCTGATCTTGTCACATGATATCCAAAATATTCTTTACGAGAGGGATGCATCGAAGCAGATGGAGATCCACGAGTGGATGATCCGGCAACATAACGACGATGCTGCGACGATGAAGACTCTCACACAGGCTCCATGGTGGACGGCCACTATGAGAGAGGGGGGAGAGATGACGTGCAGAGAGAGGGAGAGAGCATATGTCATAATCGTGTTGGGTTGCAACTTGAAGAGCAAGTGGTGCCTCTTCTTATATAGGGTTTTGGGAGTTCATGGATTCCAATCCATGGACATCACAAAATCAATGGATGAGATTGATTTGTGTTTCTTTTAGTGACTATGATCTTGTTGTAAAAACATAACAACAATTAATTTAATTTATATTAATTATATATTGATAAATCAATACAACTTAATTTCAAATCAAATCAATTGGCTAGTCTTGGAGATAATGAGGAGACTAACTGCGTCCCCTAAAAAGGGGGTGGCCACCATCGTCTCATGAGATCTCATTATCTCATGAGATCTCATTATCTCGTGAGATATCATTATCTCATGAGATCTCTCCAAGATTTACAACAACAATTGTTGTAAATTATTTCACAAAAATAATTCATAATTATTTTGTGAAATTCGCATCGTGCATTGAAAAATGCGAATCACATTCACATGCCAAAATAAAATGTAAATTATACTTACAATTAATCATCCAACGTGGATCCAATTCACATCTATAATTAATTAACAAATATAAATCACAATATGCTCTCTCTAATATATTATAAATCTCATTTATAATATACCTGATCAATATGGATAGTACTATCCACATTATTCATATCTATGATAATTAAATCACATTTATTCATCTTGGACCTCTATTCTCATATGCCTAAATAGTATGAATCATATTCACATTATTCACATCGTTGATAATTAAATCTTATTTACTTATCTCAAATAACTCTCCTTATAATATGAATCAAATTCATATTATTCATGATAACAATCATATTTAATTATCAATTTTCTCAATGCTCGGATACACATATCAACAATGAAATTATCCATGAACTCTTTCAAGGATAATGCGCTTTCTCCACTAATACTTAGAGATAAGGACAGTGCGATTGTATTGTTCTACATATAGTGACTTGGATATTGAGATCACATCTCAAATCCTGATCTTGCGGACCTCCCATAGATGTTTGATTAAATTAAAGTCGTAGATCTAATATTCTCATTGTATCTGAATCACATTCAGATCAATGTCCAACATTTGGACTAAGATTATATCACTTCTCTATGAGAGGAGTCAGTAAAATCCAGACCTATTTCATCACTCCCTTGGAATGGAAGCGTCGTGGTTATACAATCGTTTATGATCACATCACCCTTAGGTATTCCCAATACATGTACATCCTGCATACTGGAAGACCCAGATTTACCCCGAAGTTTTAGATCTCTTTTGGATTGTCTCCTTCGGAATTTTATCATTAACTTTCTCATTCGATCATTGGGAGTCGGTATTGATCATATACTTTTCAAAAGCATATATCATACCTAGGTCTTGATCATATACTTTCCAAAAATATATATCAAACCTACAAATTCATCCAAGCTTCCAAAGCGAGACGACCATGCACGGAATTTGATTCTTCCCAATATCCCATGAGTGAGCTCATGTCTTCCGGTTCAGTAATGAACATGTATGATCCCTTTGAGAGATCGTATTACTCATATGCCCTTACATGCACACCAGCGCGCTGGTGTACAGACCTTGATTAGATCATCAACCTATTAGGCTTCCAAATGTACATACTCAGACATATAGTAACACATATGTCTCTGGTCAGAGGATGCGTGCCTATATCGTGACAGCATACAACATATGACTTTTTTTATCTCGATCTCGTTAAGTCAACTCTTTGACCTAACTTATCTAACACCTCCAAATCTCTATTCTAATATAGAGGACCTGCATCAAGAGGTCGGTCAGATATCGACCTTTAGAGAAAAGATTGCCATCTCCTTCTCAGGTTGGAGTTCCTCTCTTAATAATCATTTGACAGTGCTTGATAAGTTCTCAATCTAACTCTTTAGATATTCATCCAAGCACCGGCTCTATGATTCAATAATTGAATCAACAGTTGTATGATCATTAAGATGGCCACGTACATAACCCTAATTGTACAAAGGGACCTATTATACAAATTAGTTATTCTTCATTTCAGATCAGGGAATGATATTCACAATACCATTTATTGCATAATAGCTCGTAGTGGGCTCGCATGTCCAACAAACCAATCATGTTTCAGGGACTATTGACTCCATATCAACTGCTCGTCTTTCGATCTAACTTCTGTCAGAAGTGTTGAGTCCCTATTTTTCTTCCATTTTCCTGCTTCCGCTAGAGTTCCTTCGCCCTCGAGCCCATCACCATTTATACTCCTTGATCCTCCATGATTCTCACCGACCCATTAGATCTCATGTACATATCTTAGATTCGTCCCAAACCCTAGGTCAATAATGGTGCCCACCTTTGTGTATAAGTAAACCTTCCAGGTCTTCAATCTGATCTTAATCCCTCTTGGAACTTCGTTCCAAATCCTTGGGTGTGTGTCAAAGGGCTAATGACAATGGTGACCTTCCCTGAGTTGTGAGACGGAGAGTAAGGAACCTGCAACGATCCACGGTGGTCCCCCGACCATCCTACCCCCTACCCTCACATGCCGGTATAAGAGATGTGCATTTTCATTCTTAGGTACTTTTATTTATCGTGATTGCATTCCTATTCTTAGCTTAGCTTTTAATGTAGTACATTAGTCGTAATTCTAACTTTAGTGTTTGCTGGAGCCACTAGGGCTCCGAACATTCCATCATGAATCTGACTATTCCCAACCACCATGCTCACCTCATTATATTATCCATCGAGTTCTCCACCTAAAACGTTCATCAAGATCCCCAGATCCTTTGTGGGTCTGCGAATCGAGGGTCCTCCTCCACCTTTCGGCTGAACCTCTCCGTCCATCTCCATGTAGATGCTTTTCAGCTTCGAAATGGGTTGAGGTTCATTGCCTTGAGCCAAAGAATTTCTTCATGTACGCTCTGCGTCGTTCGAACCTTGATGAGGGTCTCCAGGTGTTTCATCTTTGATGACATGCCAGGACCCCATCACGGGGTCGTGGTCCTTCTTGAACATATCAGCCACTGCGGACAACCATTCTGGAGGTGTAGAGCCCAAGATTTTTATCAGAGATCTCCGGATGGAGGAGAACAAGACGATCGAGCAACGGGGGAAGAGGTATTCATCCGAAAGAGCAGCGTTCGTCCAATCAACTGTCGCGCCCAGTTCTAATCCTAGTCACTGATTGGGTTGCGAAATTAAGTACGCCATCATCGTTCGATGGCCCTAAGTGATCCAATCTCATCCTTCGGTCAGCGTGTAATAAGGGTACATTTTGCCCAAATCCCCCTCTGCTTTCTTTATTTTTATTTAGTATATGAATTCTAAAGTGTAAATATTTATGAAAAATTTGTAATAAGTCCATCTCATGTTAATCGAATTGCTCATATGTTTATGCTAGGTCAGTTTGGCCATTTTTGCGCCAAGGCCCTTCTGATTTTTCTTATTTGCTTTTAGTCCATTTAATTGTATATAGAGCATTAAATTTTGTGTGAAATTTGTGTACTGGACCTGTAATGTTTGTAAATTTGCAAAATCGTCCTTACCAAGCATGTGTTATTTTATGTATTATGTGAAACTTTCACATAGGCCCCTAGATTTTGTAATGGCATTCTGACATGCAAAGTTATTTTTATTTGCAAACTGAACCTTGCTAACAAAATTAATTCCATTTTCTTGATCATTTTATTAAAAACGCTTATAGTTCGAATTTAATTTTGCAAAATTAAAAATGTGCTTCGAATGGTATGCTTCACTGCGATATTTTTCATTTTACATTTTATGCATTTGTCTATTATTAAAATTCGAACAATGACTTAAATTTCCATGTTTAAATTTGAAAATCACAAAAAAATATTAAAACCCTTTTGAAAATTCCAAAAAATATTATATTATGTTATATTTTTACTCTAGACCAAAAATCCCTAAAAATAGAAAAAGAAAAGGCATAAAAATTAAAAATCTCCAATATCTAATAAAAATAGGGAATCCTAAAAAATCCCAAAAATATTGAATTTTATTTTTGAATTTTATTTATATTATTATCCATCTAATAAAATTTTATTTGGAGAATTTTGGACTTTATTTGTTATTTTTAGTCTCCCATTCATTCTGGCTTATTTATTTAATCCCTATTTGGGATATTTTTTACTTTAAAAATACTTAAAACTGAGAAAAAAAATCCCTAAAAATCATAAAAATAGTATATATATATATATATATATATAATCTAGAAACATTTTATTCTATGTATTTTGATAATTTTTAGTAGTATTCATAATTTAAATTACCTATATTGTTTATATAACTTTATATATTATGTATTATGTATTTAAAAAGAAAAGGAATTAGAAATCAAAAAATATAAAAAGAAAATTAAAAATTATAAAACTAAAAAAATTATAAAAATTAAATTGAAAAAAATATAAAATTAAAACCCACATAAAAAGACAATAAATGGACAAGAGAAAAGGACATTTTTTGCATTTATTTGCACAGTCTACTGTTTGCTCCCTGAGTTCGACCTCTACACATGCTTGCACAATATACACATTTGCTATAGAGTTATAATAATTTTAACTCCATATTTTTCTATACATTGTTATTCTTTTATCTGTGGGTTAATTGTTGTTTGAATGAGAGGTTTCTTATGGACAGTCTCAGCGACACTTTTACCTTCTGTATTCTTCTAGTGAGGATCATTCTTTTAGACCTGCATGAAAAATCGCGTTCAACACTATTCCAGAATTCATATTTATATCCAACATTTAGAAATAAACTATGAGTTTATTCTAATATCCAGGTCATAGAGACATTCTCTAAGACTAAGGGCTCTCCCACTGAAAATATGAAGTCTATCTATCTAATAGAGATTGTTGCAACAATTGCATCAATATCCACGTGGATGACTATTAAACCTTAAGATCAAATTTCCTAGTCTTCTAAAACATATGCAACCAATTGCAAGTGTTATTAGAAGAATGAGATACAATTTTAGACTTTGATCTTATATAATAAGCAAGTCAATTTCAGTGATTATATGTAGATTATTTCGATGCACTATCTGAGTCCTTCTCTAAGGATTTTAGATCGTCAAGATAGTCATACTATCGGTATATTGGGTTATTGCAATGGTGGCATTCATCCAACTCTTTGAATGACATATGTATGAAAGTCACATAAGTACAGTCAACTCTTTGACTTTCCTTCTTACTTGGGTCAGACCCATGCTTCCACTATGCTTCCTTCTTCTATAAATAACCATTGCTTAAGACGAAGGATCTCTTATGTTGAACTCAAAAGATTTCAATATACTAATATTTCAACAATTATACATGCTTAATACAATTCATACAATATGAATATTATGAAGCTTCATGAATGACTTGAGTATAGACAATAGAATGATGGCACTCATCGTATCTACATCCATATTAACTCTTAAAGACTTTGGTTCAAGTAGGTACTTAATGAATCTCCATTTCATAATCTTTATTCTATCATTTTAGCCTTAAAACCCTAGTAAATGCATGTAAATATCCTTAATTTGCATAAATTAGCACTCATGCATCATTGTACAAATGTTGTATAAAATGTGACTTAATGCCAAAATTATAGAGTAAAGAAAATAAAAAGAAAAGAAAAAGAATAAAATATCGAAGATATTTTATGACCCTAAACCACAAGACCCAGGCATATCGATGACTAAGTCGACAGGGAATAAAGTAGGGGGAGATAAGGGCCAAGAATACAATAAAATTCCATTTATTTAAACATTTATTATTCATTTTTAGGACCTATTTTATTTTCTTCTTTTTATACTTCAAATAAAGAAACTTTGAACATGAAAGTTGTAGGTAATAAAATATAGAAAAATACAAAATTGATTTCATACAAAAATAATATACATAATAAAAGATATACTTTGAATAAGTTTCCGAAATCTCAACTTCCCAGACTCATATCTCTCAAATAAAACGCAAAATATATCAAAATCACATTTAATTGTATATAACTTTTAATAATCCATTTAATGAAGGTGGTTTCATTTTTTGGAGTTAAGGTGTAAAAGTTAGGTTTTGGATCACTATTGTATAGTTTACTCGATTAAAATAATCATTTTATCTATTCTTTATTATTTTTATAATTTTATATTTTTAGAATTTTTCAAATATTATTTATAATATATGGACATACTAAGACCTGGATAAAACAATAAATAAAACACTAAAATAATATATATATATAATACACATTGATGAAATACCTATATCTATACCTATATAAACAATACACCTATTTATTTAAGTGTATATATTATATCATAAAAATGTGATAAAAGTATATTATGTATCAAAAAATAAGTTATAATTTTATAAAATTATAAACAAAATTAATAAAATCAAATTTACAAAATAAAAATAAAAGACTCAAAAACATAGATAAGTCTATTTATAGTCTAACCCTAAAAAATAACTTGTAATTAATTACCTCTAAAAAATAAATAAAAATCATAATAAAATAATCTAGAAAATAAAAAAATATTTCATAACTTAAAATTAATGAAATCATTTATTATTTAATATTGATTTTGCAATTATTTTCAATAGGGTTTTCCCTGGTTGGTCCAAGTGGACCAACCAGGTTGCTTGGATGGTTGACCGCAGGTCAACTATCTACTCCTCCCTCCTGCGCCTTTGACATCTCGGTTGACCCATCATTTTGTCGATTTTTGCTGGTTGAATCTTGCATTATTTCGGGTTGCTCCCTTTATATCTTTTGTTCCTCGTGCTTTTGTGATTCACGCATAAACATTTCCTTGGGTTGTGGATCGTTGATTCCCTCCATCTTCCTCGATCTTTCCACCCGTTCATCCATCTATACAAAACCATGCCTGATCCTTCTTCCCCATTTTGAACCTTCCTGGACAAAGTTTTAGCACGTCTTCTCATGCTCAGGACCAGAGAGGAGACAACTCTCCTCCTGCATCGGGTAGCGTGTCAGGCGAAGGCCAAGGTGCTTCCACCACCACCTCCGACGGAGCTCCGTCATCGAGATCCTCCTTCGAGGTACCGGGCCACTGAGGTATCCTTTCGACCTTGCTTTCTCTTACTTTTAATCCTAAGTTTAATTCCAGCGTCTTATGCTCTCTTTTCATCATGTAATTAGCCATAGAATCATTCATCGAGGTTTAGGAGTCCCGCTCCGTGAACTACCTTCTGCCATATCCCGATTGTGATCGACCCACCAGACCATCCCAACTTCCTCCCCTTCGCTTCCCTACATCTCACCCCACTCCAGATCAACAGATCCTCGCAGGATCAAGTTTTGGGTGCCTAAATTACTCCACTATGTCGGAGCGCCTCCGCACCAACCCTCTTCGCCTCCATTCCCCAATTGACCGGCTGAAGAATTTTTCCCTCGATCTTACATTCTTCCTGTGCAGGTTTGGAAATCAAGGACCTAGCTGAATATTATCTGGAGCCTCATCAGAGGTTCCTGGAACCTCAAAGTCCCTTCAAGCTTGCAGGCGAGCTCCAATAGTTTTTGTTCCTACTTTTAACCACCAGTCGATAGAGGACTGCTGCAGGAGGGTTTCTAAGTACTTAGGAGCAGTAGCGCATGTCGAAGAAGCCCAGGATCACCGGAGGAAGTTCACCATGTTGTTGTTCTTCCCTGTTCGTCCACTAGGCTTCCCTATCGTCGGATCAAGAACTGGTCCTCAGATCGCACTAGAATCATTGGATGACATAGCAATAGCATCGTCCGATCGTCAACCATGATCTAATCGTGGCCATTCGTCTGTGAACAGTCATCAAGCCACCAGATGTCGACAAGTGTCAAGTGAAAGATCATCTGATGTTTGATCACGCTTAATCATGGTTATTTTGCATCCTTTCCCACATGCTTTTGTATTTTAATTAATATTACCTAAACTTTCATTTTCTACTTTATATTTTGTAAAAATTGCATTTGGGCCCCCTAGCTTTTTGTAATCGCATTTGTTCCCCACCAACGTGGCTCACGTGTTTGTACATGTGAGCATGGACATTTGCAGAAGGTACCTTTAGGCTTTGGATATTTCGTATTAGTACTGTAACTTTTAATTACATTATAATTTTTTTGGCAAAATTACATATTAACCCCCATACGTTCTGTTATTTATAAAAAAGCCCATGCTACTAGTGTAGTTTCTCTTTATTTCTTGTATTTGTTTTAAATAACAATTAAACTCCAAAAATCCCTAAAAAAATAGATGTAGATTCTTGATTGCATGTACTTTCACGCACTTATTTTAGTTTGCAATTTTGGGACTTGTTAGTGTTTAATAAAAATAAAAAATTGTCTATTTTCTCACTGTCTATATTAGAAAGCCCATAAAAATATAAAAACTTTTTCAAAAATTCCCAATAAATTTATTTTATTTTTTTGTATTTTTAAACTTCAAATCGAAAATCATTAAAAATTACAAAAGAAAATTCTTAAAAATTGAAAAACCCCTAAAATTTTTATAAAAATATAAAAACATAAAAATCCCAAAAAATATATTAAATGTCGCTAAATTCTCTTTATATTATCATTATATCTATAAAAAATAATTTGGAGCAATTTTGATACAATTTTATATTTTTCATCTCTATTTTAATTTTGGTATTATATCATCCTTGTTTAGATTTTTTACTTTAAAAATATAAAAATTCACCAAAATTCATAAAAAAATCATAAAAATAGTAAAAAAATTAAAACTCAAAAAGATTTTATTTTCTTTATTTTAATAATTTTTATTAGTATTTGTATCTATATTAGCCCACTTTGTGTATATGCTCTATACATACCCTTATTATATATTTTAAAGAAAAAGAAAATATAAAAATATAAAAAGAAGAAAAAAGAAAAATTAAAATATGAAAATTTAAAATAAAAATACAAAAATATAAAAATAAAGACAAAAAAATTTAAAAATTAAAAACACATAAAAAATTCATATTGGCTAAATATATGAGTGATAATTTGTGCTTTGACTCTGCATCTTTGCCTGATCTACCCATTGCTTCATGTGTTTGACCCCTTCTTGCCATTATACATTCGTAATGGATTTAATAAATTTTAACTCTTGCTCTTAATAGCTTAGTTATCTGTGTGGATTAATTATTGAACAATGAGAGGATTCGAGTAGTCGCCTCAACGACAATGAGCCTGATTTGTTAGATCATTATTTAGCGACTCCTATTCCCTCATTTTTCAAATGGCATCATTGCTGGGGAGCATCGACTTGTAGACTAGATTTTGTCTCTTTACTTTCTTGGCCAATTTTTATTATCTCTTTATTTAATTATCCATTTTGAATTATCAAACATCTCTTCTATTGTCTTCTTGCGAGGGACCGTAGATCGAGGAGGATTGTCTAGATGATTCTACGCAGCCATGGGATGAGGAGCCGGCTATTCTGACCTATTCAGTAGGAGAGAGAAGGAGGCTCTTGAGAGAGAGAGAGAGAGGATAGCCTAGGATTTTTACTTTTTGTGAGAGAGATTCATTTTGACTATTAATTTGTAATAATACAGGTACTCTATACTTTGGACACTCATGCCCAATTTCCAAATGTTTGTTCACTTGGGAGCTCACCGCGATTTTTCCGAGCTTTCATCACGTTATTTTCCTTTGTTTCTCGCGATTTGATATTTCTGTCATTTTTTCTAATTGTTTTGTGGAATGAGACCTTAGTTTTTAGGCTTTCTTAATCGTGCAGTCTAAGGCCAAACACCTAACTATTTTGCATGCACTTATAGTCTTCAAGTTTGAACTTAGATAAATTAATTGCTTGACACTTAGACTCAAAACCACGCGTCATGAGAGCACTCCATATAGTGCTTGAAGGACCCACTATCGTGGGCACCGAGGATGCTCCAAAACCATACTTTACGTTTCATTCTTCGTGTTTAGTATTCTGTTTTTCAAGTTAGCAATTGCCTGCTTAGGACAATTTCCGTGTGCATATCAGCATATAGTATAGGTCTATAAATTCCTATTTTGCATCCTGCATGGAGAGAGCAGGGAAGCACTGTAAGTCTTCTAATTGAGCATTCATCATTTAGGCACTAAGGTGAGATTTCCATCTTAGTGTCGCATTGCTTTTTCGCTATCTCCCTCTATTTTTGGATCAAATAGGAATCAAGGAAAATACAAAAAAAACATTAGGTGCATGTATTAAATCTACTCAAATCAAGTGATAACACCAAAAAATTAAAAGAATGGACTGCTAAAAATACTTAACCTAAATAAAATTGATTAATTAGACTCATTGCCTTGGGTGAGCAAAGCCCTCATTTGTTTTCAGGTTGCATTAGAAGGTCTCCTTCCAAGTAAAAGAGTGGCTTCGTAAGGATTAGAGCTCAAAACCCAGTCTGTGAATGCCTTGTGTATCGCCTGAATTTCCGAAGTATTAGCCCTTCTATCGTACGTAGACGAGTAGGGCTTGGTCAATAATGATGCTCTCTATTGTGTAAAGCATCAACTGAAGTATTGAGCTTAGGACACACCTTCACGGGGGTATTTGTCTCATCGTCTTGCGTCCGAGTAGGTTCTTACACACTCATGGGTGATTCTGTTGCAAGCGAGATCCAAAGTATTGTTTTTGCCTATCGCTTCCTCCATCTATTTCTTTGGTTGAGTAGGGATCCAGGAAGGGTTACAAGGACCTTAAAAAGTACAGACTACATGTTACAAAGGAGGAGGACAAGTACAGGATACTTTTCCAGTAGTACTCTCTCCTATAGGCGTGGCGCTCTAAGGACTCATTCAAAGATAAATTGCTTGAAAATCAAAACTAAAACCTACAAAGATAATTGTCGGACCTTCATGGCTTCAAGAGTTGAGTTGGTTAACCCATTACTTTGTGTATGATTGATTAGCTCTATTAAGGTCAAGATCAAAAACCTCACATAATTTTGCTTCCTTCATTGTTGACCCTTGCTCACCTTGAGCCATTCTACTATTTTCCACTCCTTGTGTTTCTCTTTGACCTCCATATCTTTCATCCACATCGATCTTCCTCTTGATCTTCGAGATGGGAATGAATGGACAGTTTAGTCGAGACTCCGTAGACACCCACATCGGTTCCATCCGCTCGCTTTCTCCAATAATTTGGGGCGACTTCCAAGAACCCGGTTCGAACTCCACGAACCAATCTCCAGACTCTCCGCCTTCTTCAATAAATCGGGATCACTCTTGTCTCGAACTACACCCATTTTAGATGGCCATTGATTTCACTCCTTATACATCGCTATCCTTAACAAAGTTCTATTAACCTTAACATGGAACACTTCTCTCCATTTGTTGCTGCAATTTAGATTGATCAGGGTATTCTTCTGTGTGCAGACCATGAACCTGATATTGAGCCAGAAATCCAAACAGAATTTGAGATGGCTGATGAAAGAGGAAAGGGATCGCATCCCCGACCAGAAGAAGAAGTCAATCTGAGGGAAGGGCAATACACCACACAGAATGAGGCCAACATCCAGCTACTTGCATAAATATAAGAAATCCAGCAGCAATTGACTAACCAAGCCCTGGCCCAGACCGCCTTCCAAGACATGCTGAACGATCTGAGAAGGAGGGCTGATGAAAGAGATGGTGGAAGAGAGGTGAGCCAGAACCAGATCATGAGTTCAATCAGGGAGGTGTTGGAGATGAACTTTCAGTAGGTGGACCCAATTTTAAGAGAATGGATGCAGGACCACCGCCGTCGAAGCCCACCTTGAAGAGGCATACAATCCTGGAGCGAGTCGTATCATAGAGTGGATCCAAAATCCACAAATCCATGCCCACTTCGAGTTGAAGCCACGGTTTTTGTCCCTGCTCCCTATTTTCCATGGGAATACCACAGAAGAACCACACTTCCACCTTAAAAAATTCGATCGCATCTGTGCCACTGCCCATTACCTCAGTATCCTCTTGGGGATAGTCAAGATGATTCTTTTTCCCTTCAACCTCCAGGACAAGGCCTTGTATTGGGTTGATAACTTGGGGAAAGTAGTCATGACTTGAGACTCGGTCGCCTGAACTAGATATGTTCTTGCATCTCCAGTTTCTATTAGCAACCCTACGAGACTATCGATGAAGTGTAGGAAATATTCACGGATCTGCAGGAATAGTGTCCCCACCACGAGATCTCAAAGACCAGTCTCGTGCAACATTTTTTGGGGGGCTAACACTTGAAAGCCAAAAGCTCATTGATGCCAGTTGTGGTGGCTCCCATTTCAAAAAGGACGAGGATGTTGTCTGGAACATTTTTTAGGAGATGGATGAAGGAGAAGCCGATCAATCCTCGTCACGTGCTTTCATGAAGATACCCACCACCATCAGCAAGCCTATTAACATGGTTACTCACACTGAGGACAAGGACGAGAGCTCCAACCTTAGCATCATCGAGAGCCATCTGTCCAAGGTAGATATCATCGAGAAAAGGTCACAGGACCTCGAAAAATTATCAATCATTGAGAAGGAGACATAGGGCTTGGAAAAGCTCGACTTGATTTCCCAGAAGATGGAGCAGCTCGTCTGAGCGTTAAATGCCAACATGTACAACTCTGTGTCTGCCACTAAGGAGACATTCGCTAAGAAGAAGGAGCAATCACTGAACCAAATGCCCCATCCGAGTCCACCACAGCCCCAACCTGTTCAGCACGTGTACTACGTCCAGGTTCCGGAGCAGCCCCCGTAGTCCCAAACACAGATGGTTGTATATCAACCAGAGCCCCAGCTCCTACCCCGAACAGTTCTCTCCACCCCATGTCATTGATTTAGGAAATCAATGGTGTTTGGACTAATGAAGCACAGTTGACCCATCCTCAAGGACATTCTCCAGGTAAGAATATGGGCAACATGCCCTATCACGAGTAGCATTAGGGTGGAAAACCCTTCTGGCCCACATATCAGCAACATCATCCTTACCAAGGCAATACTTGGATGCAGAACTATGACCATGGACCTCAGCAGTCCGAATATCACAATCAAGGATACCATCAACAGCTGACTGCTCAATATCCTCCTCAGAACTCATAGTATTCCGCCCATCCTCCTCCTCACCAAGTTTCTCAGGGATACTAGACACAATCTCACCAACCATATTAGCATCAGAAACCCTGGTAGGGAGAATCTTCTGAGATTATGCCAGTAAACCAGGCCCTCTACTACCTTGAGCAACTGATGAGAAATATGGTCGAGATGAACCAGAAGATCGATAATCTAATGGCTGCGAAAACAAGCATTCCAGCCCAGGTCGAGGCGAACATGAATAATTTCCGACACAAGGAGCAGGTAGTCAATAGTGTCCAACATGATTCAGGTGAACTAAATTTCTTTTTATCTAATGATGTTATTCTCAGGAGCGGTAGGATACTCCATCCATCAGTGACGATTAAAGGGAAGCATCTTGCATCTGACGGGGAATCATCAGTCCAGCCAATGCAAGGGCCGAACAATATTTTTGGAGCAGCACAACTAGCAGAAAAATCACAAAAAATGAAGAAATTTCAAAAAACCAAAACGATAAAAATAGACTCAGTGGAGATCAGCTTGCATTGGAAACTCCTGCATGTGCCACAGAAACAGAACCAAAGCAAAGAAGTCCAACACTTGCAAAGGATCCAAAGCTAGCACACGTTGTCGAGCCTGTAAATTTTGGTCCAAATCTTGTAGATGATTTTACACATTTTTTCCATCTACCCGTAAACAATGATATGATAAAGTTCTGAATGATAATATTTCAGATTATGTAAATATTCCTTTTCCATAAGCAATGAAAAAACACAAAAAATGAAACTTTTGAAAAATGCTTTTTCGGATCCTTCCGCCATTGGAATTATTCAAAATTTGATCTTGAGCATGCCTTTAATGAAGTCTCTTGAGTACATGCATGTTATGAAGAAAGGATTGAAAGATGCATGTACTACCAGGCGTAGGCCTCATCCTCATAATTCCAGAAGCAAAGGTGACAAGTCTAAAAAGTATATTCTTACAATGCCTACAATCAATGCTATTAGCAACCTCCAAGACAAGAAGGTAGATAAGGGAGCACCGCTCGTTCGCTGTCATATGTTCAACCAAGAGTTCGAACACACTTTGCTCGATAGTGTGTCTTCTATCAATCTAATGCATGCTTTACGGCTCACAGAATTCGAGTTAGGACCGCTCAAACCTACAAAGATTATCCTACAATTTGTGGATAAATCCTTCAAGCGACCTAGAGGTTTGTTAGAAGACATGATCGTCACAGTTCAGGGGGTGCAATTCCTTGACGATTTTGTCATGCTAGACATGGACGTCTCTACACCTTTGCTGCTCACCCCTATCATCCTCGGGAGGTTGTTCCTACGAACGGCCAATGCAGTAGTGAACTATGGCATTGAAGAGATCACCTTCGGCTCCAGCAACAGTAAAATGAAGATAGAGATTGTATCCGAAGCAAAACCTACAGAGGGATCTTTTGCAACATCTACGAGGGTGATTAATCATTTTGAAGATTATGACTTTTTGGAATAAATTCAAGACGCCAACCTCTTTGTGGATGATAATGAGATCCATGAACTATGCTTCCCTGAGAAAGGATTGGAGAATGCAGTCAAATCTCCCCTTATCAACAAAGATGAGATTCTTATAGATATACTTGATGAGATTCCTATGGATATGATGTGCCTTCAAGACCAAGAGTAGAGCATGAATGAATACTGCAATGAGGAAGAAATTATTGAAAATATTTGTGAACTTTTTGAGATAGAGGCTAAACAAGGCACGGTGGACACCGAACAGATGAAAGAACCACCACCTGCTATGATAGTTGAAGTCACCATCGAGATAGCTCCCGCTCCGCATGAGCTAAAACAATTGCCCTCCAATATGAAATACGCATTCCTTGTGGGGGAACCAAACATGTTCCCGATCATCATCAATGTGCATCTGACTGAAGACCAAGAATCTCAACAGATGGAGGTTCTTGAACGTAACCGCAAGGCAATAGGCTGGAAAATTTCGTATCTCCATGGGATCAATCCATCCTTGTAGATGATTTTACACATTTTTTCCATCTACCCGTAAACAATGATATGATAAAGTTCTGAATGATAATATTTCAGATTATGTAAATATTCCTTTTCCATAAGCAATGAAAAAACACAAAAAAAATGAAACTTTTGAAAAATGCTCTTTTGGATCCTTCCGCCATTGGAA
Organism: Ottelia alismoides; assembly: GCA_037367405.1. NCBI lineage: Eukaryota > Viridiplantae > Streptophyta > Magnoliopsida > Alismatales > Hydrocharitaceae > Ottelia > Ottelia alismoides. The sequence goes on from JAZKJV010009784.1 coordinate 667,985, forward strand.
TTATTCAAAATTTGATCTTGAGCATGCCTTTAATGAAGTCTCTTGAGTACATGCATGTTATGAAGAAAGGATTGAAAGATGCATGTACTACCAGGCGTAGGCCTCATCCTCATAATTCCAGAAGCAAAGGTGACAAGTCTAAAAAGTATATTCTTACAATGCCTACAATCAATGCTATTAGCAACCTCCAAGACAAGAAGGTAGATAAGGGAGCACCGCTCGTTCGCTATCATATGTTCAACCAAGAGTTCGAACACACTTTGCTCGATAGCGTGTCTTCTATCAATCTAATGCATGCTTTACGGCTCACAGAATTCGAGTTAGGACCGCTCAAACCTACAAAGATTATCCTACAATTTGTGGATAAATCCTTCAAGCAGCCTAGAGGTTTGTTAGAAGACATGATCGTCACAGTTCAGGGGATGCAATTCCTTGACGATCTTGTCATGCTAGACATGGACGTCTCTACACCTTTGCTGCTCACCCCTATCATCCTCGGGAGGTTGTTCCTACGAACGGCCAATGCAGTAGTGAACTATGGCATTGAAGAGATCACCTTCGGCTCCAGCAAAAGTAAAATAAAGATAGAGATCGTATCCGAAGCAAAACCTACAGAGGGATCTTTTGCAACATCTACGAGGGTGATTAATCATTTTGAAGATTGTGACTTTTTGGAATAAATTCAAGACGCCAACCTCTTTGTGGATGATAATGAGATCCATGAACTATGCTTCCCTGAGAAAGGATTGGAGAATGCAGTCAAATCTCCCCTTATCAACAAAGATGAGATTCTTATAGATATACTTGATGAGATTCCTATGGATATGATGTGCCTTCAAGACCAAGAGTAGAGCATGAATGAATACTGCAATGAGGAAGAAATTATTGAAAATATTTGTGAACTTTTTGAGATAGAGGCTAAACAAGGCACGGTGGACACCGAACAGATGAAAGAACCACCACCTGCTATGATAGTTGAAGTCACCATCGAGATAGCTCCCGCTCCGCATGAGCTAAAACAATTGCCCTCCAATATGAAATACGCATTCCTTGTGGGGGAACCAAACATGTTCCCGATCATCATCAATGCGCATCTGACTGAAGACCAAGAATCTCAACAGATGGAGGTTCTTGAACGTAACCGCAAGGCAATAGGCTGGAAAATTTCGTATCTCCATGGGATCAATCCATCCTTGTGCTCGCGTCACATTTTTATTGAAGAAGAGAGCAAACCCTCCTAAGAATTTCATAGAAGACTAAAACCGAACCTGCAGGAGGTCGTCATGAAAGAAAATTCAGAAATGGTGCGATGTGGGATTCATATATCCCATCTCAGACAGAACATGGTTGAGACCTCTACATGTGGTGCCAAAGAAATCAGGGATCACTATCGTGAAGAACGACAAAGGAGAGGAGATCGCGACCAGAGTACCCACTTCATGGTGAGTATGTGTGGATTATAGAAGACTGAATCTTGCCACCAAGAAGGATCACTTTCGTTGCCCTTCATCGACCGGATTCTTGAGAACTGGACCCGAAGGAAAACTTCTGTTTCTTGGATGGCTACTCTGGATATAATCAAGTTGTTATAGCCCTTGAGAATCAAGAGAAGACCACGTTCATCTGTCCCTTTGGTACATACGCATTCAAATGGATGTTGTTCGAGCTATGCAATGCCCTAGCCACATTTCAGAGGTGTATGTTGGCAGTTTTCGCTAACATAGTGGGTGATTCTCTCGATGTTTTTATGGAGATTTGTCGATCTATGGGGACTCCTTGATCAATGCTCTGATTATTTAGATCAAGTATTATGAAGGTGTTGTGAAGTAAATCTGGTGCTCTCATGGGAGAAGAGCAACTTCATGGTGACTGAAGGAATTGGGTTGGGTCACGTTGTATCTAAACATGGCATGGAAGTTGACCCAGCCAAGGTGGAGGTGATTTCCAAGTTAGAGCCACCTACAACCATCAAACAGGTCAGTCCATTCTTGGGTCATGTTGCTTTTTACCGACGATTTATCAAAGGCTTCAGTAAGTTGGCCAGACTATTGATTGTGTTGCTAGGCAAGGAGAATGATTTCATTGTTGACAACTATGTGCTCCTTGCCTTTAATCGGTTGAGAAAACTTATCACTCATCCCCCTGTATTGCAGCCGCCGATTTGGACACAGTCTTTTGAGATAATGACAAATGCGTCAGATTATGCCATCGGCGCTATGCTCGGACAGAGGAAAGATAATGTCCCATTTTCTATTCACTATGCTAGCTGAATGCTCGATGAAGCTCAAAGAAATTACACAGTCACTGAGAAGGAACTACTAGCGATTGTATTTTCCTTGGAAAAGTTCAGTTCCTATCTCCTTGGATCTGAGGTCATAATTTACACAGATCATTTGACCATCCAATACTTACAACATAAGAAATATGCCAAACCTTGTGTCCTTTGGTGGATCCTTCTCCTCCAAGAATTTGACCTTGAAATTCGAGATAAACCTGGAGTTAAGAATGTGGTAGATGACAACTTTATCTAGACTTCCTAAGCGTGAAACTCCTAAGCTGGACTTGCAACCGATTACAGAAACCTTTCCAGATGAGGCAATTTTGTCAGTTACCTCACTTCCCTGGTATGATAATATTGTGAACAATCTTGTGACCAAGAGAATTCCACGAGATTGGCCGAAGCTAAAAGTAGACAAATTCTTGTCTGGAATCCATTATGACTAGTGGGAGGATCCATATCTATTCTGTGAGGGGGCAGATTGCATTTGGAGGAGGAGCATTCCTTACGAGGAAGTTCCGAGTGTCCTTGCACTTTGCCATGATCAAGAATCTGGAGGACACCATTCAGGAAGACGAACGGTAGCAAAGGTTCTTCAGAGTGGGCTTTGGTAGCCTACATTATTCAAGGATGTAGAAGATTACATCAAGTGTTGCACTGACTGCCAGAAGATGGGCAATACCATAGGAATGAGAGACATGACGCCTCTGAAGTTCATTCAGATATCAAATGTCTTCGATGCATGGGACATCAACTTTATGGGCCCATTTCCGAATAGCCATGGCTACGAATATATTCTGCTTGTTGTCGACTATGTGAGTCGCTAGGTGGAGGCTATTCCCACCCAAACTGCCGACAGTCGGACTATTTGTCGATTCTTAAGAGATCACATTATTGCATGGTTTGGGATTCTTAAAATTATAATATTCGATGGGGGTATCCATTTCATAAACAGAGAGGTGAAGAAGTTGACTCAATAATTCTGCTTAGAACATCGTGTTGCTTCACCATGCCACCCATAGTCCAATGGCTTGGCTAAATGCTCAAACAGGGGGATAAACATATCTACAAAAGCTTGAGTGTCTAGATCGCAAGAACTGGCCTCAGCTACTCGATTCCATTCTCTAGGCATACAGAACCACGTACAAGTCTCTTTAGGAATGTCCCCCTACCGCATTGTCTATGGCAAGCCATGTCATATGCATGTCAAATTGATTCAGAAATCTTTATGGGCCATCAACATCTGCAACTTGAACTCTGAGAAAGCCAGATTGAACCGAAAAGTGGATATGAACAGATTGTTGGAATTTAGAGACTATGCATATGACAACAGTCTGATGTATAAGGAGAAGGTCAAGAAGTGACATGACAAGCATATCCGTCGCAAATTCTTCAAACCGGATCAGAAGGTGTGGTTATTCGTTGCAAAATTAAAGATCTTTCCAGGGAAACTGAAGAGAAAATGGATTGGGCCATTCATAGTGAGGCATGTGCATGACAATGGAAGTGTAATGATATCTGGTTTGTCAGGTGACACACAGTCGTTTGCGGTCAATGGAAAAATTTTAAAGCCTTATTTTGAACATGATACATTTATGTCTATCATTTACTTCATTCAAGTGATCTATAATGACGAACTGAATGCTTCGCTAGCTGCAGTCGAAGATAAAAGCAAATCCAAATATTTTTGATTGACTTTTCGTATTTTCCTTCTTTTGTTTCTTATTCTACCAAAAAGGTGGCATCCCCTACATCATTGCTATACTTAGAATGTACTCTGTCCTAAATATAGGGGGATGTGCACCCCGAGTTGTTCAAATTTCTTATTTTATTTCCACGTATCTTTTCTTATTTTCTTCTTTTCCTTTTCATTTTTTTCTACCAAATGGGTGTCACCCCTTCTTGTCAGTCTTCTATACTAAGTATGTACTTTGTCCCAAGTATGGGGGGTGTGCACCCGAGTTCTTGTATTATTCGATTCTCTGTGTTGTCTCCTCTTCTTGTCTATACTTAGGGATATCTTACCCTAAGTATAAGAGGAGACAGTCCGAGTACGATCTGTTCATTCCCACCCTTGACCCTCCCCGCTTTGTGTACAGTCTGCTATACTTAGGATTATTTGATTCTAAGTATAGGGGGGATGGTCAATTTCGCATTCGTTCATTTCTTCATTCATTAATTCTTTAGACTTTTCTATACTCAGTACGAGTTATGTCTTCTCTTTTTTCTCTCTGATATGTGAGGTCATAGTTTAACCTTTAGCCATAACTCGTACTTTCATATTTTATTATTTTTGAAAAATATTCTGAAAACTATTTGGAAAATGTTTTGTTAAATATTTTAAACCTTTTAAAAAACATTTTGTCTGTAAAAATTCTTTTATATGAAATAAAAATGTTCGAAAAACTATTTGCAAATGGTTTAAAAAATGATTGCAAAATTATTTGAAAAAACTATATATACTGTTTGAAAAACCTTTGCAAAAAGATTTTCAAATGTATGTAAATGTTTGTAAAAATTGTTTGTAAAAATTGTTTGTAAAAATTATTTTGGACTATCGCTTTCCAAAATTATTTGTAAAATGATTTTCAATTAAGTTTTAGTAATATATATATCACATTAAAATTCTTTATACATGTATTTAGAAAATTGACCACTTATCCCTTGTAAATTCTTAAAAACCTAATTCTTTTAAATATAAGATGCATCGTCGTGTAAATACTTCTACCTAGTTTTAGCAAAAATCTTTTGTTTTCAAAAATCATAAAAACATTTACATTTGCAAAATCTTTTTGAAAAATACAAAAAAATGCATATGCACCATCTTTTCGAAAAATCCATAAAAAGTTCAAATCTATAAAAAATTGCATCAAAAAATATTTTTTGCATAGGCATTTGCATATCATTAGCATTTTTCGGATTGAGTTTCACAATTGAACAAGTCTAAGTAAAAAATCCGAAGATTAGATCTTGTTTGGACCTTAAATGTACCTAATAACATGAACCTTATAGGATCTGGAATTGATGTACTTCATGTCTAGTTGACTTAATTCTTTGAGGATCACGAGACTTGGTTAATGGATTCTTTCATGCCTAAGTAGAATATTTTGGAGCACACGCATGGCTCTTGTCGATAATGGCCTAAATTAGACACCTGCACCTTTCACTTGGATCAACTCAATTGGAGTGATGAGGGATTGGATTTGTCGGTATGAGACACACAAGTGGAAACATTTGTCCTCGTCTAGGGAGGGGAGTGCATCTCAACCTGTCCAGTGACCGTGAACTCTAAAGACAGGAGAGTGCGGGTTGTAATAATGCTTCAAAAGAGGGATAGTCTACTATCTTAAGAAGAAAAACTCCTTATGTAAATATTGTTGTATATAGCATTAGAAAAAGCAAAAAAAAACCAAAGAAGTGGACAGGCCTGATTGAAAATAAAATGCATGCCAGAGTGTATATATTTGTGTAGTCAATAAGCAAGCTTGAGCTTCAAATTCAGATCATGTGAGCCTGCATCTGGATGACATGACTACACTGATCTTGCATCCTAGGATAGGTAGCTACACCGGCTATCATCCATTCTTCTCTTCACCCCCTCCTCTTGAGCCGGTTATCAATTGAACTTAGAAGGGAATACCTCGCTCCTTGAGGAAGGAGTTGCTGGATTGGGGAATCACTGGGTTGTCATGATGGAGAAGTCAATCTCTTGGTCATTTCAGTTGGGGGAGCCACTATTACATACATTGTACGAGTCAGATTCATAGTCATAAGGGTTAGCGTATAAGTTATAATATTCTGACTTGGATATTGAGGGGACTTGAGCAGAGTTTTGGTATTCACAAAGTTGTTGGATTTCAAATCCAATTCCCAATAAGGTTCCGCCCTCACAAAAATTCCAAAGTTCTGACTTAAGCTCCAAACTTTGATTTTGTGAAGACGAGTTTGCTAATTAAACTTAATCTATTTTATTTCTTTTTCTTTTCTTTTTTTCCTTTCTGCACTTATTGCATAAGTGTTTGCTAGGGACTAGCAAAGGCAAGTATGGTGGATGATGAATCTCCATTTATCACCTTTATTCTATCATTTTGGCCTTAAAAATCTAGTAAATGCATGTAAATATCCTTAATTTACATAAATTAGCATTCATGCATCATTGTACAAATGTAGTATAAAATGTTATTTTTAAAGTCAAAATTATAGAATAAAAAAAGAAAAGAAAAAAATAAAATATCGAAGATATTTTATGACCCTAAACCTCGAAACCTAGGCCTCTCGATGATTAGATCTATAAGTAATAAAGTAGGTGGAGATAAGGGCCAAGAATACAATAAAATTCGGTTTATTTATTCATTTTTGGGACCTATTTTATTTTTCATTTTTTATAATTCAAAAAAAGGAACTTTGAACATGGGAGTTGTATATAATAAAATATAGAAAATACAAAATTGACTTCATACAAAAATAATATACATAATAAAAGATATACTATGAATAATTTTCCAAATGCCAACTTCCCAAACCCATATCTCTCAAATAAAAACTCAAAATCACATTCAAAATCACATTTAATTATATATAAATTTTAATAATCTATTTTATGAAGGTGGTTTCATTTTTTGGAGTTAAGATGTGAAAGTTAGGTTTTTGACCCCAATTGTATAGTTTACCCAATTAAAATAATCATTTTATTTATTATTTACTATTTTTATTATTTTATTTTTCATAATTTTGCAAATATTAATTATAATATATGTAAATATTAAAACTAGAATAAAATAATAAATAAAACACTAAAATAAAATATGTATATAAACTGCATAGATGAAATACCTATATATATGCTTATATAAATAATACACCTATTTATTTAAGTTTATATATTATATCATAAAAATATAATGAAAATATATTTACGTATCTAAAAATAATTTATAATTTTATAAAATAATAAACTAGATTAATAAAATCAAAATTACGAAATAAAAAAGACTCTAAAATATAGATATATATATACATATAATATAACCATAAAAAATAAATTATAATTAATTACCTATAATAAATAAATAAAAATCATAATAAAATAATTTAGAAAATAATAAACATTTTTATTTTATAACTTAAATTTAATAAAATCATTTATTACTTAATATCAATTTTACAATTATTTTCAGGAGGGTTTTTCCTAGTTGGTCCACGTGGACCAACCAGGTTGCTCGGATGGTTGACCGCGGGTCAACTGTATGTCTCCTCTCTCCTGCAATACTGACACCTCGGTTGAACCCTCATTTTGTCGATTTTTGCAGTCCAAAACTTGCATTATTTTGGGTTGCTCCCTTTACATCTTTTTGTTCCTCGTGCATTGGTGATTCACGCGCAAACGATTCTTTGGGTTGTGGTTCCTCATTCTTTCCACCTGTTCGTCCATCTGCACAAAACCATGCCCGATCCTTCTTCCCCATTTTGAAACCTCTTGGACAAAGTTTTGGCGTGCATCTTCTCGTGCTCAGGATGGTAGAGGTGACAACTCTCCTCCAACACTTGGTAGTGTGTCAAGCTACGACCAAGGCACTTCCACCACCGCCTATGGCAAAGCTCCGTCGTCAAGGTCCTCCTTCGTGGTCCCAGACCACTGAGGTATCCTTTCACCCTTGCTTTCTCTTGCTTTTAATCCTAGGTTTAATTCCAACATCTTAGGTCCAGTTTCCATCACGTAATTAACCGTAGAATCATTCGTCAAGGTTTACCGGAGTCCCACTGCAGCGAACCACCTTCGCCGTCTCCCGACTGTGATCGACCCATCAGACCATCCCAGCTTACTCCCCTTTGCTTCCCTACATCCCTCCCCACTCCAGATCAATCGATCCTTGCAGGATCGAGTTTTGGGTGCTCAAATTCCTCCACTATGCTAGAGCACCTCCGCACCGACCCCCTTCAACTCCATTCCCCATGTTGACTGGCCGAGCATTTTTCCTTGGGCTTACATTTTTCCTATAATGGTTTGGACTTCAAGGACCTGGATGAAGATTATCTGGATCCTCGCCGGAGGTTCTTGGAACCTCTAGGTCCCCTTGACCTCGCCAGCAAGCTACGGTGGTCTTCGGCCCTAATTTGAACCTCTAGTCCATAGAGGACCACTGCAAGAGGGTTTATAGGTACTTAGGAGCATCAGCACACATCGGAGAAGCCCAGGATCATTAGAGGAAGTTCACCTCATTGTTGTTCTTCCCTGTTCGTCCACCAGGCCTCCCCATCATCGGATCAAGAACTATTCCCCAGATCGCACCAGATTAATTGGATGATGTAGCGCCAGCATAGTTCGATCATCAACCATGATCTAATCATGGTCGTTCGTCTGCAAACCATCTTCAAGTCACCAAGCATCGACACGTGTCAAATGAAAGATCATTTGTCGTTCGGTCGTGCTTAGTCATGGGTATTTTGCATCCTTTACTTGTGCGCTTTTGTATTTTAATTAATAGTACCTAAATTTTCATTTGCTACTTTATATATTTAAAATTGTATTTGTGCCCCTCAACTTTTGGTAATCGCATTTTGGTCCCCACCAGCATGGCTCACATGTCTGTATACGTGAGCGTGGCAGTTTTGCAGAAGGGTCATTCATGCTTTAGGTATTTCGTGTTAGTACTGTATCTTCTTATTTACGTTATAAACTTTTTTTGGAAAATTGCATACTGGTCCCCATACTTTCTATTATTTATAAAAAGGCCCCTACTAGTAGTGTAGTTTCTCTTTGATTCTTGTATCTGTTTTAAATAGTAATTAAACTCCAAAATCACCAAAAAAATAGTTTTCGAGTATTGATTGCACGTACTTTCACGCCCTTATTTTAGTTTGTAATCTTAGGACTCTTTACTATTTACTAAAAAATAACAAAAATATCTATTTTCTTCCTGTCTATTCTAGAAAACACATAAAAATATATTTTTTTTAAAAAATTCCCAAAAATATATTTTATTTATTTATGTATTTCTAACCTTCAGACCAAAAATCAATAAAAATTATAAAAGAAAATTCTTAAAAATTGAAAACACCTAAACTTTTATTAAAAAACCATAAAAATCCCAAAAAATTTATTTCCTATTGCTGAATTTTCTTTATATATCATCTATCTCTAAAAATTAATTTGGAGAAATTTTGATATTATTTTATATCTTTCATCTCTATTTTTAATTTCGGGTATTAATTTCATAGGGTATTTTTGACTTTAGAAACATATAAAATTCACTAAAATTCCTAAAAAATCACAAAAATAGTAAAACATTATTTAAACCCAAAAAGATTTTATTTTCTTTATTTTGATTAATTTTATTATTATTTTAAATCCAAATATTTTGAGTACATCTTCTCGTATCAAGCCATCATTCTTCATAATGCAGTGAACTATGTCATTCATGATTAAATTTTGAGAGCACATATATATGCCAAAAAACATCTTCTTAGATTTTATAAGGATTTTTGATATTTATGATTATCATCGACATGATACATCCAAAGCACAGTCGATGGGATATAAAGACTATAGAGGTATACAAACCCAAGAATGTTGTCCTATTGTCTATTTAATTGTTATTCCTCAATGTTATGCAGAAAATTGCACATTGCAACCACATGCATTATGTATCCAACTACAAGTACAATATCTTGATCATGGATCCAATCCATGATATTTTACTGATTAATATTGAGTACAGTTTTGAGTGGGTTCAATGAAAGTTATCTGAAATAAGATATTTTGCATACATACATACTTTACTTTGATTTTGGAATTTCTACATCAAAGTTATCTTGCCTTGTCAACACTGAAAGTTCATTCCCTTATTCACTTTCAATGTAAGAGATATATTTACCATTACATCTCAAACAAGATCTGTGATCTCCTTTCTTATATTTGTTACATCTCAAGAATATGAGAAATTGTAACTTGGATAAAAAGAAGAGGGAACTCATTCCGCCTTGCAAGTCTAACTTACATTTCCCATTTCAATCTTTAACACCCGGGCCCACCACCTCTATGGCAATGCTAACCATTGTTAGTTGAACCAACCGTCAATAGGAATAGCACTCGCTATGCGCTATCCAATATCACTCCAATAATATAAGGACCCGATACTGGGATTACTACGCATACGGCCTTACTCTTTCGAGAAGCAAAGAGCCCAATCCATATGCACTTGTATGCAGGAGTTATCCCTTCACATAGGTGTCTCCTACATAGAATCCCTATAGATGGAACCTTTCGCCTTAATGGAAGATCATGGATCACTTATGTGATCCTCAATATCATGTTCATATTCTAATTAGTTATTATGAATCATATTCACATAATTAGTTCATCCAAGGAAAATAGTACTCTATTCATAATAGAGTGTTTAATTGGATATAATTCATTTAACCATATTAAATCAATTATTGATCCAATTCAAACAACCAATAAAACAATCTTGATTGTTACTTGAAGGATAGTATAATCTCAAAATATGTATTATTCAAATTTTAATAATTAGAAAAATATCTCATGATCATATCAAGATTATACTTTCCTTACACATTGTCATTCTCAGTACGCACAAGATGTGGTTTAGACGGCTCACTGAGCAACCTGCTACCCCAGCGATCCCCGACTAGACACCATATCCGCCTCATGTCAGGATAATGTGATTTGATCATTATTTCATTTGAGATATATTCGGTCTTTCAACCAAAGTTATATTGTATAATATTTATCAAAACCATTTTGATTAATATTATAATGAGATTTTCTAAAGAAATCCCCAATAATATTCAAGTATCTATGTTTGTTGGAAAGCTCATTATAACGAAATCGATCAATATCAGTTATCTTATCATCTTGGTTATGGTCATTCAAAAATAATTATATTTTTAAAATATTTCACAAATATTTAATAACTAATTATTCTAAGAGATTAACTATTATTTTTTGTGAATTAATTGAATGATAATCACATAATTCTTGTTCAAAATTTTTAAATTTCTAGCAGTGACACATGTTTACTAAAACTAACAATTATTGAGAAAATAAACTCCAAATCAAGCAAACTAAATTTATTTTTTTGCTAATTTTATTTTTAATAGAATCCAAGTAATAAACATGTATTTCTAGATGTTAAAAATGTGGTTATCTCTTGATTACATTCTAAAACACCATTCTCGTAATATTGGATACATGTCTACTAAAACGGTCATAACTCACGCAAACACAAGTCTTACGATTTTCTAATAAGATGGGGAATAAAATCAAGGGATAAACTCACGTTTTAACACTTAAATTTGGTGAGAAAATGTACATAACATGGTTGCATGAACAAAATGCGATGAAAATCCCCACAATCAAAAAATGCCCCTGTCATCTTAGGTTTATGGATCATATCCTAAAACTCTGACCTATGGCTCTGATATCACTTGAAAGATGGGGGGTATTCTTAAACGCATCACGAAAGCATGATATTCACATCGTATGCGATCGAGATCGACGAGTCGTACTAGTCACTAGGGGCGGTGGAATTTAAAATTTTTAAAACGATGAAATCGCATGATATAAGAAAATTTCTCGAATCATTTCATCTAAACCAAAAATTTGTATTAAAGTTACCTCTTGAAGTGTGGTTGAGATATAGTATCTAAAAAAAGAGACATCTCATCTCAAGTCCGATCCAACGAAGGAGACGTTTGTGAGCGTGTTGATGAAACGTGTGCTTCTCGCAATCCATGTTGATGATCTAAGTGGTGAATCTCCTAATCTCATCTCATGAGATCCAATTTCTTCTTCACGAGCGAAGTGCATCGAAGGAGACGGAGATCCACAAGTGGTAGAAGCGCAGCACAACAACGTGGCGACGACGGTGACCCTCTCGAGGGTTTAGAGTGGACGGCCATTCTAAGGAGGAGAGAGAGAGAGAGGCATGGTGTAAAGAGAGAGGGGGAGAGCATATATTTTTGTGTGTTAAAGAAGAGATAGGGTTGCCTCTTTTTTTATAGTATTTTGGAAGTCCATGGATTCCAATCCATGTGAAATACAAAATCAATGGTTGAGATTGATTTGTGTTTCGATTAAATGGCCATGATTTTGTTGTAAAAACACAACAATAATTAATTTAGATTAAATTAAATATATAAAATAATCGAAATAATTTAATTTGAACTAAATCAATTAGTATATAAGGATTGGGAAGGATGCCACCCACCCTCCTAAAAAGGGAGGACGTCCACCCTTGAGAACAAGGCAAAGGGTAGTCGTCCACCATCTATTAAATGGATGGTGTTGGATCCTCTAATCATTCATATATATTTACAAAAACTTTTGTTGTAAATTAATTCATAAAAATGATTCCAAATTAATTTGTGAATATTGCAATCAAGTCATTAAAAATTTACGAACCATTAACCCAAAACAAATACAAATAGTATTTCCAATTAATTTCCAATGTGAATCCAATTCACATCAACAATTAATTTGAATATACTATTTATAATAAGATCTCTAATATAGTATAAATCACATTTACAATATATACAAATAATATGAATAGTGCTATCCACATTATTCATATCCTTGATAATTAAATCATATTTAATTATCTTGGATCTCTATCCTCATGTGCCCAAATAACATGAATTACATTTACATTGTTCACATCTTCGATAATTAAATAACATTTAATTATCTTAGATAACTCTTCTTATATGGTCAATTGATATGAATCAAATTCTTATTATTTAGGATAACTAAATCACATTTAACTATTAGTTTTCTTCAATGCTCAGAAACATTACCAACAATGAAATTATCCTTGAACTCTTCTAAGAATAATGCGTTTTCTCAGTGGATACTTGGAGATAAGGACAAAGCGATTATACGTTCCACGTTTAGTGACTAGTATATTGAGATCATATCTCAAATCCAGATCATGAGGACCTCTCATTGATGTTCAATTAAAACAAAGCTGTAAATGTAATCTTCTCATTTACGTCTCAATCATATTCAGATCACTATCCAACATTTGAATCAAGATTAGATTACTTCTCTATTGAAATGAGTCATTTAAATCCAGACATATTTCACACTCCCTCTGAATGGAAGCATCATGGTTATACAATCATTTATGATCACATCACCCTCGCATATTCCTAATACCCATACATACTGCATACTGGAAAACCTCGAATAAACCTGAAGTTTTAGATCAATTTAGACTCTCTTCTTCAGGGTTTTGTCATTAAGTTTCTCATTTGATTATTGGGAGTTTATATCGATTATATAATTTCCAAAATCATATATCATGCTTAGGTATTGATCACACATTTTCCAAAGTATATATCAAACCTATAAATTCAGTCAAGCTTCCAAAGCGAGACGTCCGTGCACAAAATTTGATCGTATCTCATGAGTGAGCTCATGTCTTACGATTCAATAATGAACATGTATGATTCCTTTGAGAGATTGTATTACTCATATGCCCTTGTATGCGTTGCTATATAGACCTTAATTAGATCATCAACCTATCAATCTGCCAAATGTACAAACTCAGACATATAGTAACACATCTGTCTCCGGTCAGAGGATACATGCATATATCATTGCAACATACGACATAGGACTTGGTTATCTCGATCTCGTTAAGTAAACTCTTTTACCTAACTTATCTAACACCATCGAATCTATATTCCAATGCAGAGGACCTACATCAAGAGGTCAGTTAGATATCAGCCCATTACAAAAGGATCACCATCTCCTACTCGGTATGGAGATCTTATCTTGATAATCATTTGACAGTGCTTGATGAGTCCTCAATATAACTCTTTAGATATACATCCAAGTACTAGCCTCTATGATTCAACAATTGAATCAAGAGTTGTATGATCATCAAGATGGCCATTGTACATAACCCTAATTGTACTAAGAGACCTATTATGAAAATTAATTATTCTTCGTTTTAGATCAGGGAATGATATTTGCAATAACATTTATTGCATAATGGCTCATCATGAGATCACATGTCCAACAATCTCCCACAAGCCCAAAGAGCCATTAATGGGCTAATCTTTAAACCCATGCTCATGTGCCAATCATAAGCTATTTAATATATCTAAGTAAGTTGATCAGTCACTCTATTCCAGAGAGACTACACCAAGTCCTTTTACGGTATTTGCATATATCCTTGTAATAGTGCTCGCATCTAATGCAAATTTGCATCTTATGCAACCAATACTAAATAATGTTAAAGCCATTATAGTAACTTTGACACTGCAACTCAATAATCGCTATAACCAGTATGTAATTTATATTATCCTTATTAGAATGCCCTTATTCCCGGAGATCTTTATATCCTAAAACCAAGGTCACGGTCAGAAGTCTTTTAAGGCATCTGCAGCCTTTTAGAACACTATTATAAAGTCTTAAGTTCTTAAGACTTTGAGATCACTATCTCAAAAATCTTGTCATCTTTGAAGGTATTTTTATTACTACAATTAAGTATTTTATCTCCATATTAAGATTAGTAACAATTTACTACTCCCACTGCATTGTATACATCTGACTTTTGTACACATCTAGCACACACCAGATTTATAGTAACTAATGCATAAGGGCAAGAAATTTTATCATTCACTTCCTCAACTCCTTATGGTGTTATCCCTTTAGATAGGTCAGTACCATATCTTAAGAGAAGGAAGCCTTCCTTTGAATTTTCCCAAAAAACTGAACATGTCCAAGATGTACTACTAATGTGATGGTCCCAACACCATCTTCTCTTTGTTTCTGAACATCTTCAGAACTAAGATATAAGAGTCATCCTTTAGATCATATCTCAAGGTATGGAACAACAAGATTATAAAACACTTATTATCATCCTTATATAATTCCAAATGATGAGAATGTTATATACATTTAACATGATGAACACAATGACACTCCACTAAGCTTCTCATGGTTCATCAAGATCCTATCTGAAATCCTAACATTTATAATTTCATCAAATCTAGTGTTCCGAATACAAGAAGCTTATTTGAGTCCATAAATGGAATTCTCTCACACACTTTGCCCTCCTCAACTATGAAGCCCTGGGGATACTTCATACGAATATCCGCGGTGAGGAATTCATGGAGGAATGCAATCGTGACTTCCATCATGTATATGGCATAGTAAAGTTATGTAGCTACAATTAACAATATTCTGATGAGTTTAAGCGTGGTCACTAGAAAGCAAGTCTTATCGCAAGCGATGTCTTCTTTCTATGTGTATCTTGTGGATTTGAGCCGTGCTTTGAAGATCTCTACCTTCTCATTAGGTTTCCTCTTTCTCTTGAAGATCCATTTACACCTAATGGGTTTGACCCCTATAGGTGGATCCTTGAGAGTCCATATACAACACATGTATATGAAGTCTACTTTATACTTTATTATTAACATCTATATCTCTATGTCAAGATCCTTGGAAGGTTCATCATATGAAGTAAGATCAATGTCAAACTTAACTGACACATGGAATCCATCCTCAAACTCAGTTGAAGTGGTATGAGTGTTTCATCTTTAATTGTCCTTTTAGTTTCCAATTTTAGGAGCCTCATTAGCTTTTCATGATTAAATGAGTTCCTTTACTTCATTTTCATCTTGATTCTCAAGGAAGTCATCCTCTAACAATCATATCCTTAGAGATGAAATCGTTTAAGAACCTCAAGGTCATAAATTAGGTATCCAATACCATCCTTTATTTTCCTAATGAAATAACACTCTCTAGTACTAGATTACAGAATTATTGCATCTATGATATGGTCATGGATCAAGCAAGCCTAAATCCTCAAATGTCCAACACTAGTCTAGGTTCCAAACCATATCTTATAAGGGTTTTTGGACTTATATTTGTATGAATCTTATTAATGATATATAATGCAGTCTCTACTACATATATATACTTGGAAACTAAGAGGTAAGTATGCTAATATTCATCATTGATCAAATCATGTCACACATGATCCAATTGCATCTCACTACAACTCAATTGAGTTTAGATGTATTAGGAGGAGTGAGATAGGAATAACATTACTTTCTCCATAAGGTATTCCTTGAATTAACCTAATAGGTACTCGATGCCTTGGTTAGATCAAATTCATTTCATCTTCCTTCAAACTTTGGCTTTTAACCAAAATTGTGAAATCTTTGACATTTCTGAAGTTTCTAAGGTAAACTGAGGAAATCTTACAAAAATCATCACATCACATATCATTAATGTATATTGTGATATAGATGATCCACATACATCAATACGTATGCGATCTTGAATACCTTGGCATCTTACACCATTCCTAGAGAAGGGTGTATTGGACATTTTACTTTGAATACAATATTCACAAGTATGTAAGATTTGAAATTTCAGACAATCTAAATTTTATTTTCCTACTAGTATATTGATCTCATCAACAGACATATGTCCAAGGCTTGATGCTAGATCATTGTCAAATGATCTTTATCCTCATATTGATCTTATTCAGGTTTAATTTTCAGTATTTAGAAATGTTAA
Organism: Ottelia alismoides; assembly: GCA_037367405.1. NCBI lineage: Eukaryota > Viridiplantae > Streptophyta > Magnoliopsida > Alismatales > Hydrocharitaceae > Ottelia > Ottelia alismoides. The sequence continues at coordinate 684,823 of JAZKJV010009784.1, forward strand.
TGAACCATTCATTAATTTTCTAATTTAGTAGAGTCCTCCATATATCAAACTACTATCTGAAATATACCCTTCATAACTCTTTATGATAGGTCTATTCAGAATTCATGTTTATTTCCAACATTTAGAATAAATAATGAATGTATTCTAATATCTAGGTCATAGAGGCATTCTCTAAGATTAAGGACTCTCCTACTAAAATGATCTAGTCTATCTATATGATAGAGACTGGCACAAAAATTACATCAATATCCATGTGGATGAGTATTAAACCTTAAGATCAAATTTTTCAGTCTTCTAAAACAAATGCAACCAATTGAAAGTGTTATTATAAAAATGAGATACAATTTTAGACTTTGATCTTATATAATAAACAATTCAATTTCAATGACTATATGTAGATTATTTCAGTGCACTATCCGAGTCCTTCTCTGAGGATTTTACATAGTCAAGATAGTCATACTATTAGTACATTCAGTTATTGCAGTGTTGGCATTCATCCAACTCTTTGGATGTCATATGCATGAAAGTTACAGAAGTACAATCAACTCTTTGACTTTTCTTTTTACTTAGGTTAGACCCATACTTCCACTGTGCTTCCTTCATCTATAAATAACCGTTGCTTAATACGAAGGATCTCTTATGTTGAACTCAAAAGATTCTAATATAAGAGTATTTCAACATTAATATATGCTTCATCAAATTCATATAATATGAACTTTATGAAGCTTCATGAATCACTTGAGTATAGATAATAGAATGATGACATTCATCATATCTACATCCATCTTAACTCTTAAAGACTTTGGTTCAGGTAGGTACTTAAACATTTATGTACATCTTCTCTTATCTAGACACCATTTGGCATAATGCAATGAACCTTGTCATTCGTGATTAAATGTTGAGAGCACATATATATGCCAAAAAAACATCTTCTTAGGTTTTATAAGGATTTTCAATAATTACGATTATTATTGACATGATACTTCCAAAGCACACTCGATGAGAGACCAAGATTCTATAGGCATACAAACCCAAGGTTGTTGTCATATTGTCTATTTAATTGTTATTCGTCAATGTTATGAGGAAACTTGTACATTGCAATCACATACATTATGTATCCAACTACGAGTACAATATCTTGATCATGTATCCAATCCATGATATTTTACTTGTTAATATTGATTATAGTTTTGAGTGGGTTTAATGAATGTTATCTGAAAAGATAATTTAGATAAATACATATTTTACTTTGATTTTGGAATTTTTATATCAAAGTTGTCTTACCTTGTCAACACTGAAAGTTCAGTCCCTTATTCACTTTCAATGTAAGAGATATACTTACCACTATATCTCAAACATGATTTGGGATATCCTTTCTTATCTTTATTACATTCCAAATAACATGAGAAATTATAACTCGAATAAAAAGAAGCAGGAACTCATTCTACCTTGCAAGTCCAACTTACATTTCCCAATTCGATCTTTAACACACAGTCCCATCACCCCTAAGGCAATGTTGACCCGCCATTAATTCAACCAATCGTCAATAGGAATAGCACTCGCTTTGCGCAATCCAATATTGCCTCAATAATATGAGGACCTGATATTAGGGTCACTACGCATACGACCTTACTCTTTCGAGAAGCAAAGAGTCCAATGCAAATGTGCTTGTCAGCAAGAGTTGTCACTTCATACTGACATCTCCTACATACAATCTTTGACAACGGAACCCTTCGCCTTGATGGAAGACCATGGATGTCACTTATATGATCCTTCATATCATGTTCGAATTCTAATTAATTATTATGAATCATATTCACATAATTAATTCTTCCAAGAGAAATACTACTCTATTCATAATAAAGTGTTTAATTTGATATAATTTATTTAATCATATTAAATCAATTATTAATCCAATTCAAACAACCAACAAACAATCTTGATTGTTACTTGAAGGACGGTATAATCTCAAAATACGTATTATTTAAATTTTAATAATTAGAAGAAAAAAACCTCATGATCATTTCAAGCATTATCCATTCCTTACATGTTGTCATGAACAGTAGACACAATATGTAGGACAGACCGCTCACAGAGCAACCTACTACCCCAACAATCTCCGACTAGACACCATATCTGCCTCGGGTCAGGATAATGTGATTTGATCATATTGTATTTGAGATTATATTTGACCTTTCAACATCAATATTTATCAAAACCATTTCAATTAATATCATAAAGAGATTTGCTAAACAAATCCCCGATCATATTCAAGTATCAGTGTTTGTACGAAAGTTCATTTTAACCAAATCGATCAAGATCAATTATCTTATCATGTTAGTTATGGTCATTCAAAAATATTTATCTTTATTAAATATTAAGCAACTAATTATTTCAGAAGATTAATCATTAATTACCATTATTTAATTGAGTGACGATCACAAGATTCTTGTTAAAAAATTGTTAAGTTTCTAGCAGTGACACATATTTACTAAAATTAACCAATCTTGATCAAATAAACTCAAAATAAAGCAAACTAAATTCCTTTTATTTGCTAATTTGATTTGCAATAGAACTCAATATTACATGCATTTCTAGGCATTTCAAAACTGTAGTTATCTCTTGATTACGTTCGAAAAAAACATTCTCGTAATAATGGACACATGTCTACTAAAATGGTCACAACTTGAGCAAACAAATTCCAAATCACGCAAACTCTATTCTTACAGTTTGCTAATAAGATGGGGAACATAATCCAAATGATAAACTCACGTTTTATGGCATTTAAACATGGCGAGAAAAAAGCACATAACATGGTTACGTGAAAAAAATGTGATGAAAATCCGTACAACCAAAAAATGCCTATGTCATCTTAAGTTTATGAATCATATCCTAAATATCCAACCTATGGCTCTAATATCACATGAAGGATATAGAGAGATCTTTAAAGGCATCACGAAAGCATGATGATCGCATTGTATGCAATCAAGAGAGACTAGTCGTACTAGTCGCTCGGGGCAGCGAAATTTACAAAATTTAAAACGATGAAATCACATGATACAAGAACACTTGTCAGATCGTTTCATCTAAACCTCAAATAGGTATTAAGGTTGCCTCTTGAAGAGATTTTGTGATCGAGACTCTAAACAAAGAGACAACCTATCTCTAGTTCGATCCAACGGATGAGACACTTGCGATCTCGTTAATGAAACACGTGCTTGAAAAATGAGGGAATAAGAGTCGCTAAATAATGGGGTAATAAATCATATTCACTGTCACTGAGGCGACTACTCGAATCATCTCATTGTTCAATAATTAACCCACACTGATAATTAAGAAATAAAATGTAAGAGTTAAAATAGATTATACCCTACTAAGAATGTATAATGGCAAGCAAGTAGGGGTCAAACACAGGAAGCAAAGGGTAAATCGGGCAAAGATGTAGAATCAAAGCCTGAATTATCACTCACATACCTACCCAAGATGATTTTTATGGGTTTTTATTTTTTTTTTCATTTTTATATTTTTGTATTTGACTTTTAATTTTTTGATTTTTATTTTTTATTTTTTTTTTTGTTTTTGTATTTTTATATTTTCTTTTTATTTTAAAATATATATTAAGGGTATATATTGAGTATATACACAAAGTGGGAAAATATAGATACAAATACTAATAAATATAATCAAAATAAATAAAATATAAATCTTTTTGGGTTTTAAATATTGTTTTATTTTTTGTGATTTTTAGGAATTTTTGTGAATTTTTATATATTTTTAAAGTCAAAAATACCCTAAAAAAGATGAAATAAATACCCGAAATTAAAATAGAGATGAAAAATTTGAAATAGTATCATAATTTCTCCAAATTATTTTTTATAGATAGATTATAATAAAATTCACCCACAGAAAATAGATTTTTGGGATTTTTATACTTTTTATATTTTTATAAAAGTTTTTGGGGTTTTTTTAATTTTTAAGAAATTCTTTTGTAATTTTTAATGATTTTTGGTCTGAAGGTTAAAATACATAAATATATAAAATATATTTTGGGGGATTTTTAAAAATGTTTTTATACTTTTTATGGGTTTTCTAGTGTAGACAGGGAGAAAATAGGCAATTTTTATTTTTAATAAATCGTAAAAATTCCTAAAATTGTAAATAAAATAAGAATGTGAAAGTATATGCAATTAGGAATCGACATCTATTTTTCTGATATTTTTGAAGTTTAATTGCTATTTAAAAAATACAAGAAACAAAGAGAAACTACACTACTATCAGAGGCCTTTTTATAAATAACAGAAAGTGTGGGGCCCAATTTGCATTTTTTTCCAAAAAATACGATGTAAATAAAAAGTTGCAGTACTGATGCAAAATATCCAAAGCCTTCTGCAAAACTGTCATGCTCACATGTACAGACACGTAAGGCATGCTAGCGGGGACCAAAATGCGATTACAAAAAATGGGGAGTCCAAATGCAATTTTTACAAAAGATATAAAGTAGCAAATGAAAGTTTAGGTACTACTAATTAAAATACAAAAGCGTGCGGGTAAAGGATGCAAAATACCCACAACTAAGCACAATCGAACGACAGATGATCTTTCACTTGACATGCGTCGACGCTTGGTGGCTAGATGACGGTTCGCAGATGAACGGACACGACTAGATTGTGGTCAACAGTCGGAAGTTGCTGGATGTACGTCTGGATAGGTTGATTAGGAGTGGGGTGAGATGTAGGGAAGCGAAGGGGAGTAAGCTGGGACGGTCTGGTGGGTCAATCACAATCTACAGACAACGGAAGGTGGTTCACCGGAGTGGGACTCCGGTAATCCTCGACGAATGATTCTATAGCTAATTACATGATGAAAAATGAACCTAATATGTTGGAATTAAAATAGGATTAAAAGCAAGAGAAATCTTGGTCGAAAGGATACCTTAGTGGCTTGGGACCACGAAGGAGGACCCCGACCGTGGATCTCCGCCAGAGGTGGTGGTGGAAGCGCCTTGGCTGTCTCTTAACACGCTACCAGGTGCTGGAGTAGAGCTATCACCTTTCCGATCTTGAGCATGAGAAGATGCGTGCAAAAGCTTTGTCTAAGAGGGTTAATGGGGAATAAGGATCGGGAATGGTTTTGTACAGATGGATGAACGGTTGGAAAGATTGAGGAAGATGGAGCGAATCAGCAATCCACATCCCAAGGAAACATTTGGACGTGCATCACCAATGCATGAGGAACAAAAGATACAAAGGAAGCAACCCAAAATAATGCAATATTCGGCAAGCAAATATCGACAAAATAAGGGGTCAACCGAGGTATCACAGGAGCGGGAGGGAGGAGTCATACAGTTGACATGCGGTCAACCATCCGAGCAACCTGGTTGGTTCACATGGACTAACTAGGAAAAACCCTCCTAAAAATAATTATAAAATCGGTATGAAATAATAAATTATTTTATTAAATTTAAGCTATAAAAAAATGTTTATTATTTTTAAATTATTTTATTTATATTTTTATTTTTTATACGTAATTAATTACATGTTATTTTTTAGGGTTAGATTATATGTATATTTATCTATGTTTTGAGTCTTTTATTTTTATTTTATAATTTTAATTTTATTAATTTATTTTATTATTTATAAAATTATAACTTATTTTCAGATGCCTAAGTCTCAAGATTTAGGGTCATAAAATATCTTCGATATTTAATTATTTTTATTTTCTTTTCTTTATTCTATAATTTTGACATCAAAAATCGCATTTTACACAACATTTGTACAATGATGCATGAATGCTAATTTATGCAAATTAAGGGTATTTACATGCATTTATTAGGGTTTTTATGGACAAAGTGATAGAATAAAGGTGATGAAATGGAGATTCATCGGTGCTCCTCGCAATCCATGTCGATGATCCAAGCGGCGAATCTCCTGATCTTATCTCATTAGATCTGACATTGTCTTCATGAGCGAAGTGCTCCGAAGGAGACGGAGATTCATGAGCGGTCGATGCGGGCGACCCTCTCTAGGGTTTAGGGTAGACGTTTGTTCTAAGGAGGAGGAGAGAGCGAGGTTTGGTGTGTAGAGAAAGAGGGAGAGAGCATATATTTTTTTGTATTAAGGAAGAACTAGGGTTGCCTCTTATTTTATAGTATTTTAGGAGTTCATGGATTCCAATCCATGTGAAACACAAAATCAATGGTTGAGATAGATTTGTGTTTCTATTCAATGGGCATGCTTTGTTTTAAAAATACAAAAATAATTAATTTAGATTGAATTAAATATATTTAATAATCAATATAATTTAATTTGAGCTAAATCAATCATGATAGAAGTACTAGGAAGGAGGCCACCCACCCTCTTAAAAAAAGGAGGACGATAACCCTCTTAATTTGAAGATACTATTTACAACAAGCTCTCTCTAATACATTATAAATCACATTTATAATATATACAAATAATATTGACAGTTCTATCCACATTATTGATGACGGAGACTTTCGTGATCCGGGTAAAGGTAAAAATACGGGTCGTTGCGACCCGAATCTCGAAGCTCAATCAACAAGAAAATCGAAGACCAGCAAATAAAATAATCAATCAAATAAGTCGAATAGCGGTCTCGCTATTTTATTTAACCTGGTATAGCGACCAGGGTCGAACTCAAGGAGTACGGATTGGCTTAAAAAGCCTACGAAGTAGTTAGAAAATCAAATAAAAAGGAGAAAATGTTTTTTAGTTGATTTTATGGGTTTTTAAATTTTTTGTGATTTTTAATTATGAAGAAAATGTAAAAGAAAGCTACAAAGGGCACACTTAAGGAATTATTAAACACTAAAAAACAAGTTAGAAAATTGAAATAAAAATGTTTTCGGATTTTATAATTTTTCAAGTGTTTTTGGTAATTTTCTCAGATTTTTATAATTTTTAATTGATTTTATAAAAATGAAATAAGGCAGAAAATGGAAGCTATTGTGCAGCCAGATTTGAAAGGCTATTCAAAAATATGAAAATAGCTCTAAAAATCTGGAGACAATTTTATGAAATACTACAAATAAAATCCTAACTATAGAAGAAGAAATTGCATTTTTTATTTTTTTCTGAATTTTTAATTATTTTTATAAGGTTTTTAGAATTTTTCAATTTTAGGGTTTTTATAAGTCCAAATACAACAAAATTTGGATAAGCAAGAACACACAAAAACAAGCAAACCAAAAAAATTAGAATATTTGGAGAGTTTTTATTATTTTTAGTTGTTTTTTAAATTGAAACAGTAGCAGAAATGACGGTTTTTGAATTTTAAAAATAGAAAATCAAAACAAAATTGTCCCAAGAAATCAATAAAATTTTTACACAGTGGCAGGGGTCACGTATCCAAATTTCAAGATATTTGGAGTTGATTTGATATTTTATTCAACCAATAAAAGAGGCACAGCACACAGGGACCAAAGTGCAAAGAAAATAAGTTTTAGGGGCTTAATCATAACAAGTGCGAAGACTATAGGGGGCTCGATGCAATTTTTATGTTAAATTCAGCACATGTTCAAATCCATGGTGCACAGGGGCATAAATGCAAATATTAAAACTACGATTTCAAAACATAACATTCATTAAACCCAAGCCCTATACATGCAAATATCCCAGAATCTCACGTAACGAAGCACGTGCAATACAAACGGAGGGACTAAAATGCAAATACTAAAAGTCTGAGGCCCAAAGTGCAATTTATCCAAATTAAAAACAACTACGTAAAAAATTTACATGACTCCAAAGGAAAAATAAAACTAAGAAGGGCCTAAGTGAAATTTACCCTCTTATTATGATCCAGCGGCTGAAAGGGGATCCACTAAAGATCTGACGACTGGCGTTGGCTGGTACCCCTTCGATGATCAACGCTCCAGATCCGATCCTCAGATGGATCGTACGGTCAAGACCCTGGGATGATAGACGGTGGAGATCAGAACTAGCACGAGGGGTCGATCGGATGGCGGAGGTGCTCCCTAGAAGAACTGTTCGCCGGCGAACTTCATCCGACCAATATGCGCTCTAGGGGACTCCTCGAAGGCTGCTGGGATAGGGAAAAGAAAGCTGGTGATAGTCCGCAGCAAATGGGATGCTCCGATGAGGCCGGGAGGTTGTGGAGGACCCCGGCGACTTCAAGGAACCTAGAGCTCTGTGCTTCAGTCGTCGGGCCTCCAGATGAGTCTCATTTGCCTTCAATCCTGCACAGAACGAACACTGGGTCAAGGGCAAAATGCCTCGACCCGGTTACGGGCGAAATGGGTGATCACGGGAGGCGGAGCGAATCTCTCCGGCAAGCAACGGTGGAGGAGAGTCAATACCCGATTTCGGGGCGAACTAGGGGGGGTGACTAGGTGAAGAACGTGGAGAGGAGTCTCGCGAAGGTGAAGGTGTGGTCGGAAGGGGAAATGGGTGATCGGAGTGTACGGGGTGGTCCAGTGAACATCGGCAGTCGGAAAATCTAAGAATGGAAAATTAGGGCAATCTAGGTGCTATCGAATCTACCTGATGGTCGAAGATGTCTGGGTTGGAGATGCTGGGTCTCCTGGTGTCCTCGCCCTGATGGAGCAACGTCTCCAGAGGTTCGAGCTCGTCGGTGGCAGAGCACGGTGACGTGGGTCACCGAAACTGGGGCTAGAGCTCCTCGTTCCTCGCTGCAACAATCCCTCATGCTCGTTGTCACTTAAGGCGAGGGAATGGAGGTCCTGAGAGCCGAAGGCAATGACCGGAGATGAGTGAAAAAGTCGTCTCCAGGTGAACTTTATATGAGCAGAGGTTCGAGAAGGTGGGGATCGGGTGCGCATTCCAAGGCTCATACCCCTAAGAAGGATGATGGGCGTGGATCACGGATCTGCCCTTGACAATCAAAGCCCGAGGTTTGAGAAGATGATGATCGGATCGCGGTGTGAAAAATCAGCGAAGTCGGATCAGCACGCGAATCCGTGAGAGAAGTGCTCCAGGAGGGCAGTGACCGGGGTTCAACGTTCCCCCGTGGACCAATCAGATTCAGGGATTGGAAATTATTTGTAAATTCAAAATAAAATAGAAAAAGATTTTATTAAAAAAATATTTACAACATGAAAAATGTTTATTACTTTTCAAATTATTTTTTAGTGATTTTTATTTTTTTTGAAAAATAAATTAATGTATATACATAACATAATATTATATACAGGTATAAATACCTATGTATTTTTCATTTTTATTTTTATTAGTTTTTTTGTACAATTATCCCAATTTTATATTTTATTTATTTTCAACAAAAAATTTGGGAGATAAAATAATTTTTATTTTGTTTTTATTATTTATTTACATGGGTAAAATAAATAGATATAAGTACATGTGTACATGGTATATACAAGGGTGAGAGAAAATTTATTTATTTTTATTTTATTTTATTTTTCTTATTTTTATGTTATTTTTAGAAATATATACAAGCTATGAGAAATGCATTTTTTTATTTTATGAAAATAAATATATACACCAAGAAGGAAATGTGCTCAATGATGAATGGCCCTATCTCTCTCTATTTATTTTATTTGACGATCAGGCCCATATTGGACCCTCTCTCGGGTTCAGTTCACTCAACATTTATTCTAAATATTTCCCTCTTTTTTTATTTCTTTATTCTTTTATTTTTGCATAAAAACATACTAATTATTGCTATTTACACAAAGCATGCAGTTTGATAATTTATTATATTTACAAGTATCTACATGGTGTTTTGCAAAGATTTTTAGCTAAAATAAAAGAATAATGAGTGATGAATGAGGATTCATCACCCCCCCCCCATACTTTACTTTTGTTAGTCCCTTAGCAAACATTTATTTGAAAAGGAAGTGAAAAAGAGAAAGAAAAAGAAAAAGGAGGGAAATCAAGGTTGATTATTAAACTTTCCTTCATTAAATTGAAATATGGAGCTCAATCAGACCTTTGGATTATTAATTTGTTGGAACTTATTTGGACTTAAGCTTAAAACTCAACAGCCTCTAAGTTCCACAAATCTATGGTCAAGACTCCTTAATAAACCAGATCAGAACAAGTCTACATACACAAACTCTAATGACCATGAATCTTTCCTTGTACTGTGTAAGTGATATGTATCTCCCCACCTCAGAAATGACAAAGTGACAACCCTCCTTAACAAGGTAACTCTAATGCCTCAGTCTAGCAACTCTTTCCTCGAGGAGCGGGGTATTCCCTTCTAAGTTCAAGTACAACCGGCTCAAGAAGAGGGGGAAGAAGAGAATGGACCATGACCAGTGTAGCCATGTATCCTTGGGAGCCCAACCAGTGTAGCTGAGTCTCCCGATGCAAGCCTCATGAGATGGTCATGTGTAACATAAGCTTTGCTTTATTTGGCTATATACACTCCAGTGGGTATTTTGTTTTCAATCAAACCCATCACTTTTTTGGAGCTTTTCTTTCTTTGCACTTTTTTTATGTGCATATGTACAACATATCTACATGGTGCATCATATATACATAAGGAGTTTTTCCTCTTGAGCCAGTAGACTATCCCTCTTTTGAAGCTTTATTGCAACCCACAACTCCTGTCTTTAGACTTCATCACCACCATACCAAGTTGAGACGCACTTCCTTCACTATAAGAAGAAGAGAGGTTCCGCCTAGAAGTACTACCCTCATATGCTACCCCAAGCCAAAGGAAACTGCCTCCTCACCACCTCATCCGTGGAGAGCTATGTGTAAAGTGTTGTGCAAGTAAAGCCATTGTCTCTTAGAGTCATGTGTGCGTTGTTAAGTGCTCTACTTAGGCTCATCAAGATGACATATGCTCATAGCCAGGTGGACTCAAAGAATTAAGTCCCAAATGGACCTGAAAAGTCTTAATCCTAAGCCCTATAAGGTTCCTCTTAGAATTAGGTAGATTAAGGTCTTAACCAAGCTCCATTTTCCAATTGAATTCCAGTCCAGTTTAAATGTCAACTATGATTTGGAAAAACTGTACAAATATTTACAAATATGCAATTTTTACAAGATTTTTGAAAATGTGCAAAATTTTTGAAAAATGTTTGAAAATATGGATGTATGCATGAGTGCGAAGTTTTGCAAAATATTTACAAACTATTTACACAAATCATTTTTACAAACAGTTGTACAAAAATAATTTTTATAAATAGCTATGTAAATGCAAGAAGAATTTGATGTACAAGGAAATTTTTTAAATTTTTATGGATTTTAGCCATTTTATTTATTAACACACTCACACAAAGTACGAGTTATGGCTAAAGTGAAATATATAAGACAACCCCCTATACTTAGCTCGAACGATGTCCTCAGAGTGAATCAAGAACGATGAAGAAGACATAACTCGTGCTTAGTATAGGAAGTGAAAAGGAATGGTATACTACAACGACGAATCAAAGAATAGAATGAATAGGACTCGGTGTTTCCCCCTATACTTAGGATCAAGTAATCCTAAGTATAGCAAGTTGTACATGAAGGGAAATCCGTGTGGAAGAATGTACAGGGTCTATCTCCCCTATACTTAGGGTAAAATATCCCAAAGTATAGGCAGCAAAACAAAGGTAGAAAGAATCAACAGAATACCCAAGAGTCCTACACCCCCCTGTACTTAGGGTAAAGTACACCCTAAGTATAGCATAATCATAAGATAAAGATGGGGTGTGGGACTAAAGAATGGAGTGATATGGACAATTGGATCTATACAAGTCAGAAGAATAGTGATAATCAGGCATGAGATGCAATAGATGTGAGTCAAGAGACCACATCTCATGCAAAATGAATGGGGGCAACGTCAACGACCAACCGCTCATGATCTAGATATGGTTTGAGCCGCTGCCCGTTAACACGAAAGGTACCATCAGAAGACAACTCAGATATATTAATACTCCCATTGTCATGTACCTTTCAAACCAGATAGGGTCCTTGCCATTTGTTCTGTAGCTTCCCTGAGAATAAACAAAGCATGGAATCAAACAACCATACTCTCTGTCCTGTCTCAAACTGCTTGTGGCTGATATGAGAATCATGCCACTCCTTCACTCTCTCCTTATATTGTAGGCTGCTCGAAAAGGCTATGTCACGAAGCTCCTCCAGGGCTTCTAACTCTACCCTCCTCTGATCTCCTACACTCACTGGATCCAAAAGTATATCAGTGACCGCCCAAAGTGACCTATGTCTCAACTCAATAGGTAAATGGCAGGGCTTGCCATAAACGAGGTGAAAGGGAGATGTACCCAAAGGCATTTTGAAGGACGTCCTATATGCCCACAAGACCGAGTTCAAAAGCTGTGACCGATCCTTTCGGTCAGGGCGGATGACCTTCTGCAATATAGTCTTGATCTCCCTGTTCGACACTTCAGCAAGACCATTGGTCTGAGGGTGGTATGGTGTGGCTACTCGATGGTCTATGTTGAACTCACTAGCAAGGGACTTTACCTTGTCGTTGACGAAATGAGACCCCCTGTCAGAAATCAACACTCGAGGTACCCCGAACCGTGAAACGATATTCTTCCTCAAAAATTGGCATACAGTCCTAGCATATGCGTTTCGGGCGGGGATGGCCTCAACCCAACGATTCACATAATCAACGGCCAACAGAATGTAGTCTAATCCCTGACTCTTAGGGAATGGACCCATGAAATTGATGCCCCATGCGTCAAAAACCTCACAGAAGTGAATGGGTTGCATCAGCATCATATCACGTTGTCCACAAGTGCCCGTCCTCTGACAGTCAGTACATCTCTTCACGAACTCATCAGAGTCCTTGAAGAGAGTAGGCCACCATAGGCTGGATTGGAGCACTTTCTGTGCCATTCTTCTCCCAGAGTGATGTCCTCATGCCTCAAGCTTGTGGCAATAAGTGAGGATGCTATGGTGCTCCTCCTGAGGAATCCACCGACGCCAGATGCTATACCCTCCTTCATGATAAAGGATGAGATCCTCCCAATGGTAGAACTTGGCCTTCGCGAGGAAGGTCTCAAGTCGCTGCCTGGGCCAATCTTGTGGAACTTTCTTGGCAACAAGATAGTTCACAATACCAGCATACCACGGGAGAGAGGCGATAGCAAGGATCGCCTCATCTGGGAAGGTCTCACAAATAGGCTCGATCTGCTCAGAATCCTCAAGAAACTCCAATCGGGAGAGATGATCCGCCACCACATTCTTGACTCCAGGCTTATCCTTAATCTCTGTGTCAAACTCCTGGAGTAGAAGGATCCATCTGGTCAAGCTGGCTTTGGCATCCTTCTTTGCCATGAGGTACCTGATGGCGGTATGATCGATATAAATGGACACTCTAGATCCAATGATGTATGATCTGAACTTATCTAGGATGAAAACTACGGCTAGCATCTCCTTCTCAGTGACGGTGTAGTTCCGTTGAGAGGCATCCAAAGTCCGGCTAGCGTAGTGGATAGAAAAGGGGACTCCATCCCTCCTCTATCCTAGCACGGCCCCTATGGCAAAATCAGAGGCATCCGTCATGATCTCGAATGGTAGAGACCAATCAGGCGGCTGGAGGACAGGAGCCTCTACAACTAGACTCTTGAGAGTCTCAAATGACGCTAGACACTTATCATCAATAAGGAACTCGGTGTCTTTCAGCAGCAGATCAGTCAACGGTCGGGCAATCCTGCTGAAATCGTGTATGAATCGTCGGTAGAAACCAACGTGCTCCGGAAAAGACTGTAACTGCCGCAAGTTGGACGGTGGATTGAGTTTTCTAATGACATCCACCTTAGCCAGATCAACCTCCATGCCCCTGTTGGAGATGATATGTCCAAGCACCGTCCCTTGAGTCACCAAGAAGTGACTCTTCTCCCATGAAAGCATAAGGTGAACCTCAATGCATCGTTGAAGGATGCGGTCTAGGTAGTCAAGACAAGAATCGAATCCGTCGACGTAGACTGAAAAGTCGTCCATGAAGACCTCCAAGCACTCCCCCAACATGTCCAAAAATATGGACAACATGGTCTGAAAGCATATGTCCCGAAGAGACAGTCGAAGGTGGTCTTGTCTTGGTCCTCGGGCGCAATGGCCACCTGATTGTATTCCGAGTACCCGTCCAAAAAGCAGTAATGGCTCTTCCCTGCTAGCCTCTCTATAATCTGATCAATAAAAGGCAGCGGGAAATGATCCTTCTTGGTGTCTTAGTTCAATCGTCTGTAGTCCACACTGACCCGCCAAGAAGTGGGTACCCGGGTAGCGATCTCCTCTCCAGACTCATTAACAGCTGTGGTGATGCCCGTCTTCTTGGGCACCACATGTAGCAGACTGACCCATTTGGAGTCGGAGATGGGGTGGATAAAATCGGTGCTCCACCATTTCAAGATCTCCTTCATGACAACATCTCGAAGGTTCTGGTTCATCCGCCGCTGGAACTCACGCGACGGCTTCGCGTCCTCCTCGAGATAGATATGGTAGGAGAACAGGGCCGGATTTATCCCCTGCTGATCGGCTACACTCCATCCTATCGCCTTGCGGTTCTTTTCAAGAACCCCCATCAGACGGGATTCATGCTCTCCAGTCAAATCCGTTGAGATAATGACTGGGTGCATCTCATGCTCGCTCGTAAGGAACCTATACTTCAGCGATGATGGTAACGGCTTTAGCTCTGGACAACTCGGTGCTGGAGGATCTGGCCTCTGAAATGTCTGAGTGACTACGACCAAATCTACATGGGAGAATGAGAACTCTCGCTGGCAATCTGAATATGGCGAAGGCTGCTCTGTTGATGTGTCTCTGCTCTGCATGGGATCAGCCTCCTCTCTAGCTGTAGGCTCTGTGGAAATCAGACACGGTATCAAATCATCAAACTCTGCCCATTCTATATCTGACTCCGAGGGATCTGTATCAGAATCACAAGAAAAATATGCCTCACGATCGGGAACCGGCTCTGCTGCCTGAGATGTATCCTGGACCAGGAATGTGCTCTCCAAGCTCTCCTCTGCTAGTATCTGTGCATCAGCAAACTCTGAAGGTGAGAGGATAGCATGTGTTGTTGGGTCTGCCCAAAATGCCTCGTTGTCTATAATTACAAAATCTCAATCTTTGTGGATGTCTCGCCCTGCCTCTGTCATTTGCTCTGAATCTGAATGCGGCTCTGAGAAAGCTGAATCTCTGGCTCTAATCTCCTCGACCGTCTCTATTTGTATACTCTAGCCCTCGATGCGAAAGTATCCCTTCCCGTTATCATGATCGGATACTGCCTTGGTTGTGGCCAAGAACGGGCGTCCTAAAATGATGGGGGTATCGTTCACGGACTCAGGGATCTCCATGTCCAACACAACGAAGTCCATGGGAAATTTCAGGACCTGAATCGTGACGACAATGTCCTTCAGCATCCCCTTCGGCCTCTTAATAGATCGATCAGCAAACTGAAGGATTATCCTTCTCTGTCGTAGACGGCCCAACTCGAATCGGTCAAGTAGGGCTACCAGAAGTTGGTTGATCGAAGAACCGTTGTCTAATAGAGTGCGGTCAAACCTCTGCTCATGAATATGGCATCTGACATACGGGGCTCCTGCATCTGGCCTCTTGGCTGGCAGACAGTTCTGGATCGCAAAGCATGTGGCACGAGTGAGCACATGGATCTCTGACAGGTGGTTCTGCCTCTTCCTCCTAACTGTGGTCCTATCTCTGAGGGATCTCTAGAAGTGAGGTATGTGCTCCAAGGCCTCCTGTAGAGTCAAATGTATATGAAATCGGTCCATCATCTGCTGACTGAACTCTAACTGGTGGGACTTTTTCTGATTTTCTTTTGTTAGCCCCTTAGCCAAGTGGAGTGCTTGGGGAAAGGGGACTGCAGAGTCCTTCTCAGATGAAGGACTAAGATCGGGTCTGGAATGCTCACGCAAAGCAGAATCCACACATACATCATCAATTAACACAGGTGGATCAGAAAATAATAAACCCTTTCCTTTATTCACAGAAGTGTCCTGAGATACATGAACTGAAGGGAAAACAACAGGACTAGCATAACTGAAAATAGTGGCCTTAGTACCACCCTCGGCATCTGGAATCGCAGCATCAGTACCGCGCTCTGGATCAACAACTGGTATGGTGGCATCAGTACCACCTCCTCCATCTGGTGAAGCGACGGCCTCAATACCATAGGTTGGATCAACGTCCGTGGTGGCGTCAGCGCCACCGTCATCATCATGCTCACGAGCGACATCAGCATCGCTCTCCTCCTCGTCTGGCACTCCTGAAGTGGCATGGGGTCGTCTCTAAGACGAGGCACCGCCTGCTGGCATCCTGTCGCTCCTAAGTGTAACAAAATCAGCATTAAACATGTATGCAGTAACATCACCAAGTGAAGCACTAGGAGTGGTAATCTCAGTGAACTCTACCTGCTCAGACTTCCTCTTGAGGTTGTTCGGATTGGGCTCGATCTGTGTAAGAATGACGGCCTTCCCTCTCACAATCTCCCTCATCTCCTGGTGAAACTCGTCCATCTCCCATCAGAAGGTGGCCTGCTGCTCAGACATGAGACGGGCTAAGTCATCCAAGGCAGGGTTCTCATAGGTCGGCCCATGAGAACCTGACAGGTGGCCTCTCTGAAACTGAGGCAGCTGCTGTGGATGAGGGTGAGAGGGGTACTGTGAGTGATACTGCTACTGAGGTTGCTGTTGTCTCCAATATTGTCCCCGTTGATAGGGACAAGGACCATACTACTCTCTCTGGTGGGATGGTTGTTGTTGTGACGGGAACTGGGGTTGTTGGTGAGTCTCTCGCTGCTGGCCATACTAGCCACCCTGAACTGGAGGTTGCTGCTGGGAATTGGTGCCTCCGGCCGACCAACGGAATTCGGGATGGTCTCGTCGGATATTGGGTTGGGGTCGGTCATACCATATCCCGTTGACATCCATAAACGGCTGTTGCTCGTAAGAGGGTGGGGGGAGTACTGCCAGGGGCTGGTCCGGCTGATACACCACCATCTGGATGTCCTGATATGGTGGTGACTGGACGTAATGTTGCTATTGCGGCTGGTAGGGCTCCGTCTGAACAAGGTGAACATGTCGGTACTGGGCGGAGGGCTGGGCCGAACTGTTGCTGCTGCCGATGTTTGCCCGTGACCTGAGACGGGGCTGAGAAGTCGTTTGTGCTTCCTGGAGACACATGATCTGTGTCTTTAGGTCACTCAGTGTCTGTGCCATCTGATTGATCTGCGTCATGCCCTGACACTGCTTCTTCTCTATCAACTCGATCCGGTCCAGCTTCTCGTTGATGATGCCCATGTCGGTGGATGTTGACTCTGCCTGTGCTGTTGCCGCTGATGAAGTGGAAGGACCGACATCGACCTGTGCTATCCGCTGATAGGGCACGGCCTGTGGCTGGGGTCTCCCCTAAGTGTAGAGTCGGTTCTGGGACGTCATTGTATAGTTCTCGGTCATCTCCTCATAGATGACCCAGACCTGATCCTCATCCTTGCCGAAATAAGAGCCCCACAGGATGCGTTCACTAACCCCTACAGCTCCGGTGTAATCCCGTAGAAAAAGATCTGAATAAGGTTGGGCTTGGATATGTCGTGATGGGGGCACCGGTCTGTGATCTCTTGGAACCTCTCCCATGCCTCATGGAATTTCTCGTTGGGGAGCATGGAGAAGTTGCTGATCAAGGCCCTCGCTACATTCGTCCGACCAAGTGGATAGTACTTGTTCAAATACTCGGTTCAGAGCTGCTCCCAGGTGGTAACAAATCTCCCTAGATGCTTCAGCCAGTTGGCTGCTCTGTCTATGAGAGAGAACGAAAAAGCAATCATCCTGGTAGTGTCCTCGTCCACATGTCGATCGTGGACAGTGCTGCAGATCATCTCGAACTCCTGGAGATGAAGATGTGGCTCCTCAGTCGTGAGACCATGGAAACGGGGAAGAAACTGAATCGTATGTGGGGGGAACTTGAAGTCCCCCATAATCGTTGGTAGCACGATCCACCGGTGTGTAAGTATCGATCCAGGGTTGTGCAACTCCCGCATCGGTCTGGCTGGTGCTGGCTGGACCGGCTCCTCAGGCTGATCTGGATCATCTCCCTCGCCATCGTCTCTCTGGTGATCTCTATCTGCTGTCGGCCTCTCCATCTCTCTGCGCATCTCCACCATGAAAGCTCCTTGATCTCGGATCTGGCGCTGCATCGTCTCAAGGGAAGCTAACAGGGTGTTGTTGATCGCACCCTCGTCCAACACATATGTCTGCTCTCCTCTAGGACCCTCAGTGCACTCCTCGATGTTGGCCATGGTCTCTGCAAAGGCAAAAGACCCAAACTCAGATGCCGATAAATCAACTGTCTGCTGCTCTCTCTGATCTGGCACTGGTATCTCAGAACTGGTGGTATAAGGGTGGTTAAGGGGAAACAGGGTGGAATCAAACTCAGGTTCGGAGAGCGGGTCTCGGCTCTCACGAACCAACCTAGATGAGCGGACTGGAGTGCGATGAAGCGGTGCAGCCAAAGGCTGCCTAAGAGACCTCCTGCCCGTCATCTTGATCTGGCGAATGAAGGCGGATGAGATCTGGAAACACCCAAGATGAGAAAACAAACCCTCAATTCACCTACTCAACACTGAGCTGAAGATCGTAAAGGTTCGGTCAATTATCTTGTCAAATTTTATTTAGGTGATCAAGTCAGTCTTTCAGAGCAGTTAAACGAGCTGATGGGAATCCAATACTCCCAACACACTGTCCTGTATAAAAGGCCGGCAGTTTGATAGGAAATCAGATGTGGCTCTAGCCTAGTGTGCGGGTCACTCTCTCGCTCATCCAAACCAAACAAGGATGGGGTTACTCTCCCCAAGACAGATTTTTAAATGAGATGTCTTTTAGGGTCAAGTGTGTTTAGCAGTCCCAATTTTATAGTTTTTTGTTTTTTAGGTATTTTTCAAGAAAACAATGCCTAACGAATTTTTCGGTTCTCCTGGTTATTTAAGTCCGAAAACAGGGGGAGAAGGAGAAAAAGCTGATGCGCGATCAAACACGATGATGCATGCAGAGTAAGAGATGCGTACCTGACTCCATCAGTCTACATGTAGGGTGATTCGTGCAAAAAAGTAAAGACGGTAATAAAACTACCTATATGATGCACGAGGAAAACGACCCTAGACGAAACAATTTCTACACGTGAAGAACAGTAGCCGGGTAACCAAGCTAAGTCCGGAGTCCGATCTTGGGAGTCACTCGGTGTCCGCCACAACGGATCCTGCACGTGTTGTATGTGACTCCTCATGGCACGTGGAATCAAGCCTAAATAAGACGATTTTTTCTTGTGATTTAATTAATAAGGTCCAATTGTTGGACATGTGAGCCCACGGCAAGCCATTATGCAATAAATGTTATTGTGAATATCATTCCCTGATCTGAAATGAAGAATAAATAATTTGCATAATAGGTCCCTCTGTACAATTAGGGTTATGTACCATGGCTATCTTAATGATCATACAGCTGTTGATTCAATTAATTGAATCATAGAGGTTGGTGCTTGGATGAATATTTAAAGGGTTAGATTGAGGACTCATCAAGCACCGTCAAATGATTGTTAAGATGTGATCTCCAGCCTGAGTAGGAGATGGCAATCCTTTCTCACATAGGCTGATATCTGACCGACCTCTTGATGCAGGTCCTCTGCATAGGAATAGAGATTCGGAGGTGTCAGATTAGTTAGGTCAAAGAGTTGACTTAACGAGATCGAGATAACCTAAGTCCTATGTTGAATGCTGTCACAGCATAGGCACGCATCCTCTGACCGGAGACAGATGTATTGCTATATGTCTGAGAATGTACATTTGACAGACCAATAGGTTGATGACCTAACCAAGGTCTATACACCGGTGCATTGGTGTACATATAAGGGCATATGAGTAATACGATCTCTCAAAGGGATCATACAGGTTCACTACTGAACCGGAAGACATGAGCTCACTCATGAGATATTGGGAAAAATCAAATTCCGTGCACGGTCGTCTCTCTTTGGAAGCTTGACTGAATTTGTAGGTTTGGTATATATTTTTGAAAGTATATGATCAAGACCTAGGTATGATATATGCTTTTGGAAAGTATATGATCGATACCAAATCCCAATGATCAAATGAGAAACTTAGTGATCAAACCCTGAAGAAGACAGTGTAGAATAGATCTTGATCTTCGGGTTGACCGTGGGTCTTCCAGTATGCAGGTTGTACAGGTATTGGGAATACCTGAGGGTGATGTGATCATAAACGATTGTATATCCATGACGCTTCCATTCCGAGGGAGTGATGAAATAGGTCTGGATTTTAGTGACTCCTTCCAGTAGAGAAGCAATCTGATCTTAGTCCAAGTGTTAGACATTGGTCTGAATGAGATTCAGATATAATGAGAAGATTAGATTTGCTGTCTTGATTTAATCAAGCATCTATGGGAGGTTCGTAAGATCTGGATTTGATATAATATCTCAATATCCTCCTTATCTCCAAGTATCTGTGGAGAAAGCACATTGTTCTTGAAAGGGTTCAAGAATAATTCATTTGATGAAATGTATATCCAAGCAAGGACTTGATGATTAAATGAGATTTAATTATCAAGCATAATTTGAATATGATTCATATTATTATCCAAGATAATTAAATGAGATTTAATTATCAAGGATTAGAGAATGTGGATAATACTATCCATAATATTTATGTATTATAAATATGATTTATAATATACATATATTCAAGAGAGAAAAATTTAGTAAATAACATTTGTTAATTAGGAAATGTGGATTGGATTCACATTTGTTAATTAACTGGAAATGTCATTTACAAATTAGTTTGGGATGTGAATATGATTCACATAATTTTCAATGGCATGATTGAAATATTCACAAATTAATTTAGAATTAATTTGGTGGATACATTTTATGATAATTGTTATTTCAAAATTAATCAAGAAATAATAAGATAAAATAAAAAAGGAGACAAAATCAACCACCTAAATAGAGGTGGTGTCACCTATGACTTGTTCATAGGTGACGCCCCCTATGATTTAGGGTGGTTAGTTGCCTCCTCTTTTTATTATCAAATTATCTCTTGACAAATTAATTTATGTTGAATTAAATTGTGTTGATAATGTTACAACATATATTTAATTTAATTATAAATTAATGTTGTTGGTTTTAACCAACAACAATCATAGCCATTGATCTTACATAGACCAAGCCTAGCCGTTGGATCTATGAGTCCATGGATTGAGATCCAATGGATCCTAAACTAATATAAAAGGAGGGCTAGGGTAGCCTTCCAAGGTACATCATTAAGAGTTGTACAAGGTGACAACTCTCTCTCTCTTTCTCATTCTCGCCCTCTCTCTTTCTCTTCTCCATTAAGTGGTCGTCCACTTTGTGCTGAGAAAGGAGAGACTCTCGGCTTCTTCTTCTTCGACGACTCGAGGATCTCCTTCTTCTTTGGAGTTTCTTACTCTAAAGAAAGACGACGGATTTCATTTGACGAAATCGGGGGAGCCATCGCTTGGATCTTCATCGAGGATTGCGGGAAGGAACGTGACTCATCATCACGCCTGCAAGTGCGTTCTTCGTGGATCGGACTTAAGACAGGAGGATCTCTACTTTGGGATCTCGCGATCACAACCACGCTTCAAGAGGTATTCCTTATACTTAGTGGTTTGATGAAACGATCCGAAAAGTGTTCTCGTGATCATGTGGTTTCATCTTTAGTTTTAAAATTTTTAATTTCCGCTGCATCTAGCATCTAGTGCGACTAGTTGCTCCGATTGCATATGATGCGATCGACACGCTTCCGTGATGCGCTTAAGGATTCTCAATATCCTTCAAGTGGTATCAGAGCCAGGTTGAATAAGGTTTTGGACATGATCCATAGACCTTAGACGATTTGGTTTTGAAAGGGTCGCGAAATTTTTTTACTGCATTTCATTTTTCGCACCTCTGTAAAATTGATTTTTAGGCACTGTTTAAAAAGTTTAAACACGAAATTTTCATTGGATTTTGTTCCACATTAATTAACGAAACCATAGGACTTGAGTTTACTAAATTTGGACTTCATTTGCTCAAGATATGGCCTTTTGAATATGTCTATATTCACTGTTGCGGGAACTGCGGATTTAAACGTGATTAATGAGATAATTACGGTTTAATACGCCTCCAAATGTGTGAATTATCATTGGGTTCTTTAATAAATCAAATAGGCAATCTTTAGAAACTGAGTTTGCAATTTTTGGATTTAAATTAATCAAGATATGTTAATTTTAGATTGAGGGTCACTGCTGAAAATTGACATTTTTGATCTTGAACCTTGTGATAAGTCATTCAATTATCATGATGAAAATTAATTGTTAATTTTCTGGAATAATTAGTGATAAATATTTGTGAAATATTTAAAGAGATAATTATTTCATTGAATGACATTTGCCTAAACTACAATGATAAGATAATTGATCTTGATCATTGGTTGATTTGAATCCATCAACAAACATTGATTTCATGAAAAACCATAGTTTATTCTACACTAGTTGTAGGACAACATTTACATGAAAAACCCTCTTGCTTGAATAGGATTGGGGATTTGTTTAGAAAATCTCCTTATAATATAATCAAAATTGTTTTGATATATATTATATGGTATAATTTCGGTTGAAAAACAGATGAGCATCACAAAGTACATGATGGTCTATCTGGTATTATCCTTTCCTGAGGCGGATATGGTGCCTAGTCGGAGAGCATTGGGGTCGCGGGTTGCAACGTATGTGGTCCGTCCCACTCTCGTCGGTACTGGCCATGACAACGGGTAGGGACTGTATAATGCCAGAAAAGGTCAAAGTGTATTTTTCTAATTATTAAAATTTGAATAATACGTACTTTGAGAATATACCTACTATTCAAGTAAAAGACATGTTTGTTGATTGATGATTGGATTAATGATTAATTTAATGTGATTAGATTAATTATATCTAATTAACTCTATTATGAATAGATGTGTATTTCCCTTGGAAGAGTTATTTATGTGAATATGATTCACGATAATTAATTATACAATTTGAATATGAGATGGAGGATCACATAAGTGACATCCATGGTCTCCCGTCAAGGCAAAGGATTCCGTCGCCAGTTGTTGTGTATAGGAGACGCATGTCCGAAGTGACAGATCATGTACATGATTTAATTGGATCGGGTTCTTTGCTTCTCAAAAGAGTGAGGTCGTATACGTAGTGACCCCAATATCGAGTCCTCATATTATCGGAGCGATATTGGATTGCGTATAGCGAGTATTAAGCCCGTTGACGGTTGGTTCAATTAATGACGGGTCAACATCATCTTAGGGGTGGTGAGCCCGGGTGTTAAAGACCGAATTGGGAGATGCAAGTTGGACTTGCAAGGAGGAATGAGTTCCTGCTTCTTTTTATCGGAATCGTAAGTTCTCATATTATTGGGGTGCGACAAAGATAGGAAAGGAGATCCCAGATCTTGCTAGAGATATAATGGTAAGAATATCTCTTACATTGAAAGTGATTGAGGGAATGAACTTTCAGTGTTGACAAGGCAAGACAACTTTGATATGAAAATTCCTAAATCAAAGTAAAATATGTATATATATTATATATACCCTTATGAAAATTTCTTATTTCAGATAATCCTTCATTAAACCCACTCAATGTTATACTCAATGATAACCAGTAAAATATCATGGATTGGACTCATGATCCAGATATTGTACTTGCAATTGGACACATAATGTATGTGGTTGCAATGTGCAAGTTTCCTCAACATAATGAGGTATGACAATTAAATAAGATAATAAGACATCACCTTAGGGTTTGTATGTCTCTATAGTCTTGATCTTTCATCGAGTGTACTTTGGAAGTGACATGTCGATAATGATCGTAATTGTCGAATAATCCTTATAAAATCTAAGAAGATGTTTTGGCATACATATGTGCTCTAGACATTTAATCTTGAATGACATGGTTCTCTGCATTATGCAGAATGGTAGCTCGAGAGAGATGATGTATTCGAAATGTTTGAATACCTACCTGAACCTAAGTCTCTAAGAGTTAAGAAGTATGTAGATATGATGAGTGTCATCATTCTACTGACTATACTCTAGTCATTCATGAAGCTTCATAATATTCATATTGTTTGAATTTAATGAAGCATGCATAAATGTTAAAGTGGTCTTTTATTGAAATCTTTTGAATTCAACATAAGAGATTCTTTGTCTTGAACAATGGTTGTTTATGGATGAAGAGAGCGCAGTGGAAGCATGGGTCGGGCCCGAGTAAGAAGGAAAGTCAAAGAGTTGACCTACTTCTGTGACTTCCATATCACATCCAAAGAATTGGATGAATGCCAATACTGCAATAAGTTGATGTGTTGATAGTATGACTATCAAATCTGTCTAAAATCCTTATTGAAGGACTCAGATAGAGCATCAGAATAATGTACATGTAATCATTGACTCTGACTTTATTATTTCATAAGATTGTATCCCAATCTTCTAATGACATATGCAATTGGTTGCATATATATTAGAAGATTAGAAATTTGATCTGAAGGTTTAGTAGTCATCTACATGGATATTGATGTACTTGTTGCAGCAATCTCTGTTGGATAGATGGACTTCATATTCTCAGTGGGAGAGCCCTTAGTCTTGGAAAATGTCTCTATGACCTAGATAGTAGAATACACTCATTTTTTGTTTCTAAATGTTGGAAATAAACATGAATTCTGAGATAGAACTATCATAAAGAGTTATGATGGAAATATTTCAGATAGTAATCTAACATCTAGTGGACTCCATAAAATTAGAAAATTAATGAATGGTTCATTAAGATTTCTAATACTGAAATCAAACCTTATATGATCAATAGGAGGATGAAGATCATTTGACAATGATCTGGCATCAAGTCTTGGACATGTGTCTGTTGATGAGATCAATAGACTAGTGAGATATGAAACTGTAGAATGTCTAAAATTTCAAATCTTACATACTTGTGAATATTGTATTCAAAGTAAAATGTCCAATACACCCTTCTCAGAGAATGGTGTTAGATGTCGAGGTATTCAAGATCTCATACATATTGATGTATGTAGATCATCTATATCATAGTAAACATTATGGATATGTGATATCTATGGATGATTATGTATGAAATGAGATTTCTTCTCTTCACCTGAGAAACCTTTGAAATGTTCAAAGATATCATAATTTTGGTTTAGAACCAAAGTTTGAAGAAAGATTAAATCAATTTGATCTAACCAAGGTAGCAAGTACCTATTAGATAAATTCAAAGAATACCTTATGGAGATATGAATATCATTTCTATCTCACTCCTCCTGATAAACCTAAACTCAATGGAGTTGTAGGGAGATACAATTGGATCATGTGTGACATGATTTGATCAATGATGAATTTTAGCATAATTACCTCTTAGTTTCCAGGTATATATGTAGTAGAGACTACACTATATATCCTTAATAAGGTTCCATGCATATAAGTTAGAATCGAGCACTTGGGAGTGCTACTTCATTAGGAAAATAAAGGATGGTATTGGATACCTACTTTATGACCTTGAGATTCTTAAAAGATCTCATCTCTGAGAATGTGATTCTTAGAGGATGACTCTCTTGAGAATCAAGATGAAATGAAGTGTAGGAACTCATCTAATCTTGAAAAGATGATGAGGCTCCTAAAATCAGAAACTAAAAGGGACAATTAAAGATGAAGCACTAATACCTCTTCAAATGAGTTTGAGGATGTATTCCATGTGTCAGTTAAGTCTGAGAATGATCGGACTTCATGTGATGAAGCTCCTAAGGATCATGACATGGAAAGATGGATATTAGCAATAAAGTCTAAAGTAGACTTTATATAAAAAGTGTTGTATATGGACCCTAAAGGATCCACCTATAAAGGTTAGACCCATTAGGGTGTAAATGGATCTTCAAGAGAAGAGGGAACCTGATGAGAAGGTAGGGACCTTCAAAGCTCGGTTCGTAGCCATAAGCTACACATCGGAAGAGAAGACATTGCTTGCAATGAGACTTGCTCTTCGGTAACCATGCTTAAAATCATCAGAATATTGCTAACCTTAGCTACACAACTTGACTATTGCATCTTCAAGATGTAATTCAAGATTGCATTCCTATAAAGAATACCTCTTTGAGGATATTCACATGAAGTAGCCCAGGGCTTCATGGTTGAGGAAAGTAAGGTGTGAAAGCTAAAGAAATCCATCTGTGGACTCAAATAAGCTTCTTCTTGTTGGAACATAAGATTTGATGAAATTATAAATGTTATGATTTAAAATAAAATCTTGATGTACCATGTGAAGCTTAGTGGGAGTGCCATTGTGTTCATCGTGCTAAATGTAGATAATATCCTAATCATTTGGAATGATATAAGGATGATAATAAGTGTTTTATAGACTGGCTATTCCATACCTTGAGATATGATCTCAACAATACCTCTTAGATCTTAGTTCTGAAGTTGTTCAGAGGCAAAGAAAAGGGGATATTGGGACTGCCACATTTGTAGTACACCTTGGACATATTCCATTCTTGGAAATTCCAAGAAAGGCTTCCTTCCCTTGAGATTTGGTACTGACCTATCTAAAGGGATAACACCTCAAAGAGTTGAGGAAGTGAATGCTAGAACTGCTTGTACGTGTACATCAGTTACGGAAAGCTAAGTGTATGCTAGATGTGTAGAAAATCCAGATATCTGCCATGCAGTGGGAGTAGCAAAGTGTTGCTAATCCTACTATGGAGAGAAAACACTTGATTGCAGTAATAACAAAGTCTTCATAGATGACAAGATTTTTGAGATAGTGATCTCAAAGTCATATCTTCAAAAGCTTAAGACTTTATAGATAGAGATCTAAAAGGTCTTGACTGTGGATACCTTAAGAGATAGCGATCTTCCGAAATTAGGGTATTCTGATAAGGATTATGGAAATACTTGTTATAATAATAATTGAGCATTAGTGTCAAGGACACTATAACTGCTTTGACTAGATTGAGTATTGGTTGCATGAGATGCAACATTCGCATTGGATGCGAGCACTGTTACCTAGGGATATGCAAGTGTCGTAAAAGGACTTGGCATAGTCTTTTGGGAACAGAGTGACTGATCAGCTTACCTAGCTATTTCGAAATAGCCTATGATTGTCACATGAGTGTGGGTTTAAATGATTAGCCCATTAATGGCTCTTTGGGCTAGTGGGAGATTGTTGGACATGTGAGCCCACGGCAAGCCATTATGCAATAAATGTTATTGCGAATATCATTCCCTGATCTGAAATGAAGAATAAATAATTTGCATAATAGGTCCCTCTGTACAATTAGGGTTATGTACCATGGCTATCTTAATGATCATACAGCTGTTGATTCAATTAATTGAATCATAGAGGCTGGTGCTTGAATGAATATCTAAAGGGTTAGATTGAGGACTCATCAAGCACCGTCAAATGATTGTTAAGATGTGATCTCCAGCCTGAGTAGGAGATGGCAATCCTTTCTCACATAGGCTGATATCTGACCGACCTCTTGATGCAGGTCCTCTGCATAGGAATAGAGATTCGGAGGTGTCAGATTAGTTAGGTCAAAGAGTTGACTTAACGAGATCGAGATAACCTAAGTCCTATGTTGAATGCTGTCACAGCATAGGCATGCATCCTCTGACCGGAGACAGATGTATTGCTATATGTCTGAGAATGTACATTTGACAGACCAATAGGTTGATGACCTAACCAAGGTCTATACACCGGCGCGTTGGTGTACATATAAGGGCATATGAGTAATACGATCTCTCAAACGGATCATACAGGTTCACTACTGAACCGGAAGACATGAGCTCACTCATGAGATATTGGGAATAATCAAATTCCATGCACGGTCGTCTCGCTTTGGAAGCTTGACTGAATTTGTAGGTTAGGTATATACTTTTGGAAAGTATATGATCAAGACCTAGGTATGATATATGCTTTTGTAAAGTATATGATCGATACCAAATCCCAATGATCAAATGAGAAACTTAGTGATCAAACCCTGAAGAAGATAGTGTAAAATAGATCTTGATCTTCGGGTTGACCATGGGTCTTCCAGTATGCAGGATGTACAGGTATTGGGAATACCTGAGGGTGATGTCATCATAAACGATTGTATATCCATGACGCTTCCATTCCGAGGGAATGATGAAACAGGTCTGGATTTTAGTGACTCCTTCCAGTAGAGAAGCAATCTGATCTTAGTCCAAGTGTTGGACATCGGTCTGAATGAGATTCAGATATAATGAGAAGATTAGATTTGCGGTCTTGATTTAATAAAGCATCTATGGGAGGTTCGTAAGATCTGGATTTGAGATAATATCTCAATCTCCAAGTCACTATACATGGAACAATACAATCGCCCTGTCCTTATCTCCAAGTATCTGCGGAGAAAGCACATTGTTCTTGAAAGGGTTCAAGAATAATTCATTTGATGAAATGTATATCCAAGCAAGGACTTGAAGATTAAATGAGATTTAATTATCAAGCATAATATGAATATGATTCATATTATTTTCCAAGATAATTAAATGAGATTTAATTATCAAGGATTAGAGAATGTGGATAATACTATCCATAATATTTGTGTATTATAAATATGATTTATAATATACATATATTCAAGAGAGAGAAATTTAGTAAATAACATTTGTTAATTAGTAAATGTGGATTGGATTCACATTTGTTAATTAACTGGAAATGTCATTTACAAATTAGTTTGGGATGTGAATATGATTCACATAATTTTCAATGGCATGATTGAAATATTCACAAATTAATTTAGAATTAATTTGGTGGATACTTTTTATGATAATTGTTATTGCAAAATTAATCAAGAAATAATAAGATAAAATAAAAAAGGAGACAAAATCAACCACCTAAATAGAGGTGGTTCCACCTATGACTTGTTCATAGGTGACGCCCCCTATGATTTAGGGTGGTTAGTTGCCTCCTCTTTTTATTATCAAATTATCTCTTTACAAATTAATTTATGTTGAATTAAATTGTGTTGATAATGTTACAACATATATTTAATTTAATTATAAATTAATGTTGTTGGTTTTAACCAACAACAATCATAGCCATTGATCTTACATAGACCAAGCCTAGCTGTTGGATCTATGAGTCCATGGATTGAGATCCAATGGATCCTAAACTAATATAAAAGGAGGGCTAGGCTAGCCTTCCAAGGTACATCATTAAGAGTTGTACAAGGTGACAACTCTCTCTCTCTCTCTTTCTCATTCTCGCCCTCTCTCTTTCTCTTCTCCATTAAGTGGTCGTCCACTTTGTGCTGAGAAAGGAGAGACTCTCGGCTTCTTCTTCGACGACTCGAGGATCTCCTTCTTCTTTGGAGTTTCTTACTCTAAAGAAAGACGACGGATTTCATTTGACGAAATCGGGGGAGCCATCGCTTGGATCTTCATCGAGGATTGCGGGAAGGAACGTGACTCATCATCACGCCTGCAAGTGCGTTCTTCGTGGATCGGACTTAAGACAGGAGGATCTCTACTTTGGGATCTCGCGATCACAACCACGCTTCAAGAGGTATTCCTTATACTTGGTGGTTTGATGAAACGATCCGAGAAGTGTTCTCGTGATCATGTGGTTTCATCTTTAGTTTTAAAATTTTTAATTTCCGCTGTATCTAGCATCTAGTGCGACTAGTTGCTCCGATTGCATATGATGCGATCGACACGCTTCCGTGATGCGCTTAAGGATTCTCAATATCCTTCACCAATTAACGATCTATAGGTGCAGTAGATAATTAGGGTTGGGCCTTAATTAATTACGTCACAGTCAAGTAAAAATCCAGGCTTAGGCTAAATCCTCAGAAATTAGATCAGCAGTAAAAGGCAAAAAATCCAAAACCGACAAAAACCGCGGTGAGGTCCCCCGAGCACACCGGTGCTCGGCGAAACATACCCAAGAAAGTCCGAGTGTCCAAGTTTGTCCCTGTATTATTACAATAATAAGTCTGCTGAAAAAGAAACTACTCTACGGCTATTCTACGACTATTCTACGGCTATTCTATGTCTCCCGACTCCTGCTCGCCTCCTTGCGCTCTCCTGCGGCTCTATGCAGAAAGGAACCGCCTCTGACTCCCGCGGTTGTGTCGGCTTCCCGATGAAAGCCGCCTCGGTCCTTAGGCCCTCGCCAGAAAGGGAAACAAGAGTGTGTCAGTCCAAATTATTATAAAAATGTGGAAATGAAATGAGATGAAAATATATACAAATATAGACAGAAAAGCCGTGAAAAAGCTGCAAAAGAAAACGACTACTAAGCCATGCTCCCCGACAACGGTGCCATTTTGATGACGGAGAGTTTTGTGATATGGGTAAAGGTAAAAAAAATAGGTCGTTGTGACCGAATCTCGAAGCTTATTCAACAAGAAAATCGAAGACCACCAAATAAAATAATCAATCAAGTCGAATAGCGGTCTCGCTATTTTATTTAACCTGGTATAGCGACCAGGGTCGAAATCAAGGAGCACAGATTGACTTAAAAAGCCTACGAAGTAGTCAGAAAATCAAATAAAAAGGATAAAATGTTTTTGGTGGATTTTATGGGTTTTTAAATTTTTTGTGATTTTTAATTATGAAGAAAATGTAAAAAAACTACAAAGGGCACAT
Organism: Ottelia alismoides; assembly: GCA_037367405.1. NCBI lineage: Eukaryota > Viridiplantae > Streptophyta > Magnoliopsida > Alismatales > Hydrocharitaceae > Ottelia > Ottelia alismoides. The sequence continues at coordinate 715,483 of JAZKJV010009784.1, forward strand.
TTAAGGAATTATTAAACACTCAAAAACAAGTCAGAAAATTGAAATAAAAATGTTTTTGGATTTATAATTTTTCAAGTGTTTTTAATAATTTTCTCAGATTTTTATAATTTTTAGTTGATTTTACAAAAATGAAATAAGGCAGAAAATGAAAGCTACTGTGCAGCCAGATTTGAAAGGCTATTCAAAAATATGAAAATAGCCTCTAAAAATCTGGAGACAATTTTATGAAAAACTACATAAGAAGAAATTGCATTTTTTTATTTTTTTTCTGAATTTTTTATTATTTTTATAAAGTATTTAGGATTTTTCAATTTTTAGGGTTTTTATAAGTCCAAATACTATAAAATCTGGATAGAAGCAAGAACACGTAAAAACAAGCAAACCAACATTTTTTAGAATTTTTGGAGAGTTTTCAATATTTTTAGTTGATTTTTAAATTAAAACAGTAGCAAAAATGAGGGTTTCTGAATTTTAAAAATAGAAAATCAAAACAAAATTGTCCCAAAAATCAATGAAATTTTTACATAGTGGCAGGGGCGACGTATCCAAATTTCAAGAGATTTGGAGTTGATTTGATATTTTATTCAACCAATAAAAGATGCACCGCACATAGGGACCAAAGTGCAAAGAAAATAAGTTTCAGGGGCTTAATCATAACACGTACGAAGACAATAGGGGGCTCAATGCAATTTTTACGTTAAATTCAGCACATGTTCAAATCTATGACGCACAGAGGCATAAATGCAAATATTGAAACTACAATTTCAAAACATAACATTCATTAAACCCAAGACCTAGACATGCAAATATCCTAGAAACTCACATGACGAAGCACGTGCAATACAAACGGAGGGACTAAAATGCAAATACTAAAAGTTTGAGGTCCAAAGTGCAATTTATTGATGAATCCACGATTCATCGCCTTTATTCTTTTATTTTAGCTTCATTTTATTAGTCAAACACCTGTGAATACCCATTAATTTCATAATCTTACCATTTTGCAGGCATTTGTTAAAGTTGCATTTTTAACACTTTTTATACATAAATAAAAGAATAAAGAAGAAAAGAAAAAGAAAAGAAAAATAAAGGATGTATTTATGCAATAAATGCATACTGACCCTAACCCTGAGAGAAGGTCAAGACTTAACCTGATCGACCAGGAATAAAGTAGGGGGAGATAGGGTCTTCTGTTAGAAAACCAAAAATATCTTGTAAATATTTTTCATATATATTTGTACAAATCTTACATTATTTTATTTGTAAATAATTTGACCTCAAACTAATTATTATTGTAAACAAAAGTTGTAAATAAAAATATGTTGTAAAAATAAGTGTGAAATAAAATAATGTACATAGTGCAAATAATCATACCTGGATAAAGCCGCAAAGAAATAATTGAACCATCAATTTCGGCTCCATACGAGCTCAAATCGAACCAAAATCACTTCCATCATACTCTAAATTAAATTATCTTTCAAATGGTTGCGGTTTCATATTTTTTGGAGTTACGGTTAAAAATCGGTTTTCTGGGGTGTTTTGTGCAGTTTTCCCGTATACTTGTTGCATATATTTTATTCATATTTATTTTTATAATGTATATATTTGTAAATATTGGTTTCATTAAAAATAAAAAAATTTAAAAATTTAAAAATTTAAAAATCTTTTATAAAAATATTTCCTTATTTGTACCTATGTATATTTTATTATATGTGTATAATATATGTATATAATTAATTTCCTTAAATAAAAATCACCAAAAAAATTTAATTATCTCACATTAATTAATTTAATTTAATTAATTACGAAATTCATATGTAATTATTTAATTTATTGGATTTATTTGAATTTATTTGGTTTAATAACTTGCCTTGTATATATGATTTAATTCCACACCATATATGGCCACCATTAAGGTGGCTAATTGATTTTCAATTAATTTATTAATTTATTTAATTTATTTATTCCGAATTTCGTAATTAATTATTTAATTAATTTATTAATTTAATTATTTTATTAATTGACCCAATAAACACTTTCCTTATATGTGAATATTTTCCATTTTTGATTTTTGTCTCTTTTTAATGGGCTCCTCCTCCCTCATTTCCTCTTGATCAATCTTTGTGGAGAGGAGCCCCATCTCCGAGCATCGTCTTGTTGTAGAAGGGTGCTTATCCTTCGAGCCGTCCGGTGACAGCGTGTCGACCCTCGTCAAGGCCATCATAGCATTTCCGAACCCCGAGGTGAGATCCACTTTTATTTTCTGTCATTTTCTTAGGTAAATCGTATGCTTAATTTTTGCGTAGATGTAGTGATTAATTTTTAGTTTAAAAATCCCAAAATTTTCACCACACATAATCCGCGTCCGAAATCGGTTTTCCATATCATTTTCGTTGTCTCTACATATTCACGGTCTACCTCGCACAACCTATCACCTCCGACCACGCACGGTGACCGGAGTCACGGATCTATCTTCCGCTACACGCAAGATCCATATCATTCACTCATTCCATTTTTTGTATAAATAAATAAATAAAACCATATAATTGTTTTTCCTGTTCATCTCACATTCATTTTTACAGGAAAAACTTAAAAAAAAGAAATAAAATTTTTGTTCTTCTTTTTGTCTCTAACAATTATTTTGCAGGTAAAAAAATAATAAAAAATTTGTTTCTATCTCTAACTACTGTTTTGCAGGTTCACCTAAAAAATTATAAAAAAAAGACAATAAAAAAATGTTAGTTTACTGTTTACATTTTCTGTTCAAATAAAAACAAAAACCAAAAAAAAGCAGGCCGCCCCACGCCTTCCCCCCAGCCGGCGGCGCCCCCTGCACCCATTCACTCGGCCACCTGGGCGGCACGCCGGTCACGCCACCGTCCTCCTCCGCGCCTTCATGCGTGGGATCAACGTCCAGGACCAGCCGCCCACCTCCAGACCCGCGACCCCGATCCGCGCCAACCAGCCTCCGCGCGAAGCACCGCGCCCCTCAGTCCTCCAGCCGCTCGGCCCAGCGCCTCCGCGCGCGGTGCCACGTGCCTCCGTTCAGCCCGAAGCCTCCGCCCGCGTGTCTTCTGTGCCGCCCTCCACCATCCTCCGTGTTGCCCACGCAAGCTCAAGCATCCAATGGCCCCTTGCCCTCCTCCTTGAGAAGAAAGAAGGCGGCGGCGGCAACCTTCTTTCCCTGCTTGAAGAGAACGAAGGAAGCAAACGGGAAAACCCTAGTGGGGTTTTGAAACAAAACATAAATTTTTGGAACAATTACAAAACAGCCCCTGAAAGTTGTCAAATTTGCAAAAAGCTCATGCTCAAAGTAAGTCATGTGCTTGGCACATGTTTATTGGGTAATCTGCGATATTCAACCTGCATTTTAATTTTGTTATTATATTCAGTGCAGAACTTTTGAATAATTACCTTTTAGTTCCTGTTTTGTAGAACATAAATCTTGCATGCTCTTCTTGATCAAATAAATGTTTTTCATGGTCAATAAATTCTGAGAAAATTTGTATATGCTCCTATTGTAGTTTGCGAATTTGTATAAAATTTTCATATCTTTTTATTGTCATTTGATATATGTAAAAATACAAAAAACTATGTATTTTTCTTTGCCTGAAATTACAAAATTCATAAAAAAATAGAAAAATTGTCTAAAAATTCCAAAAAATATTAGTTTAGGTGTATTTTGATCTCTTTTAATTTCTAACCAATTTTGGTTAATTTTCCACTTATAAAAATCAAAAAAAAATTGTGAAAAACGAAAACTCTTATAAAAATTGTAGAAAATTCTAGAAAATCCAAAAATAGTAATTTCAGTTCCTGATTGTAGCTATTGTCTTGTAGTTTATATTAAAAAAAATCCCAGGAGTTTTGAGAACTTAAAAGATTTTTAAATTGAAAAATACTCCTGTTTGTGAATAGTCTCTTTATTTTCCACTGTTTTATTTTTATAAAATTTCAAAAACATAAGAAAATTGCGAAAAAATTACCAAAAATATTTTAATATTTTTAAAACCCAAAAACATTTTCTTTGGACTTTTTTGTATATTTTTGACCTTTGTGAAAAAATATAAAAAAAAGTGGTGTGGGTGTGTTTGTGCATTTTGTGCTTATTCGAAAAATACAAAAAAACATATAAACGTCAAAAACCACTAAAAAATAACTCTGAAAATTGACTACTTAGTTTTTCAAACGTGCTCCTTGTGTTCGACCCTGATCGCTATACCAGGTAAAAAGAATAGCCAAAGCTGCTTACATTGTTTTCATTGATTGATCTTTTATTAAGTGGTTAAAATACAAATATTTTTCTCGTTGACCGAACCGCGCGGTTGAGAACAACGACACATTTTTGCATATTATTTATTCATCTTAATCGTGACGGATTTCGTGTCATCAGAATGGCGCCGTTGCCGGGGAGCACGGCTTTGTAGTCGTTTTTCTATTTTTTGTCTCTTTCTATATTATAATTGTTTTCTGACCTTCTCTCTTGGATTTATGTGCGAGGTACTGCTTGGACAACTTGGAGTTAATTTTTGAGGATCCGCACGAGAGGAAGAGCAGAGAATTGAAGAAGATTTTTTTTGAGAGAGAACAATAATTTTGTAATAATTTAGGACTTTGAACTGTGGACTTGAACTATTTTTCGAGGTCTGTTTCGCCAAGTGTCGGTGCACTTGGGGGACCTCACCGTCATTTTTCGAGTTTTTGATTTAACCGCCATAACTTGCTATTTTATTCTCACAGATTTGGCCCCTAGACGTAGGATTTTTGTTGATTGTGACGTAATATTCTAAGGCCCAACACCTAATTGCTAATCTATTCCCATAGAACATAATTGGACCTTTCTAAAAACAAAAATCAAAAAGTTCTTCACGATCAATAGAAGTTACTCGTCTAAGGCCGATTTCCTTGTGCATCATATAGTTAGTTTACATTCTGTATTTAAATTATACGTGGATCATATTGCATGTATAGTGTTGGAGTAAGGTACGCATTTTCTATCTCTGCATGCATCATTGTGTTTGACCGTGCATTGGCTTTTTCGACTTCCTCCCCCTATTTTTAGACTCAAATCAATCAAAGAGGAAATCAAAGAGCTCTGTAGACGTTATTTTTTGAAAAAATTCAAAAAAAAATAGAAAAATCAAAAATTAAAAAATATGACTGCTAATTGAACTTGACCTCTAAAATTAAACGTAACCAATTCCTCATTGTATTGGGAGAGCAACCCCCTCATTGTCTGCGTTTTCAATTGCTCGCGTACACACTAAGGAGTAGTGCCCAAATCCTATTCAAGCCTCCTAAGTGTTTGTACAACTTCTGTTTGATCACATAACTCTAAAATTGAAAAGATAAAAGACCGGATCTCACGATCTTCACATTGTGTAGAGTTGGTGAATTGGGGGTTTGCATCGCGTTTGAATGTCTTTGGTGTGAGTCGGTTATGTTCATCTTTTATAGATCATTAGCAGTCACTTCTATCTCACCCTTCCTCCCTTCATTTCCCTCTTTTCGTGATGGGTCGCATTTCATTCCAGCCGGACTTTGCGGCTTCTTATCTTCATGACCATCATTCCCGCCCACTCTCTTGGGAGGTAGGAACTTCATCCGATTTCTCATCTTCTCCCTACCCACCCTCCCATTCGGGATATGCTGTAAGTGAAACCCGAGGATACCAGATTGACCAAATACGAGACCCGGATGTTCATCTTGCCGAGATGAGAGTGCATCCCATTGACGGTCATAGGGTGCAGTTACATGCTTTACATGACTTCTATCCTAGGATGATGGATGAAAACCATGATCAAGAAGCACGGTCCACTTCTACTTTGAGACCATTCATTTTGGATTTAGAGTTCATTGCTCTACTGTCAAAATTTTCTGGGGAAATGCATGAGGAACCCTATTTGCATATCGATGAGTTTGAGGTTTTTTGTGGATCATGATCATATTCTGATATCACTTCTGAGGACTTGATGTTAATCACCTTCCCATTCACACTTCAGAGTAGAGCCAAGACTTGGCACAGACGATTGGGAAGGAAGATTGCTACGTGGGAAGATTTACGATCGTTGCTTTTGCAAAAATTTTACCCCCGGCTTAGAGCCGAGATGATGTGGTCTTGTATTCGTGATTTTTCAGTTAACCCCCAGAAGCCATTGATAGATTCATGGTTGAGGTTACGAGAACTTGTGAGGCGATTTCCGGATCATGGATTTTCTATGACTGACCTTATCCATATCGCCATGAGGGGGATGACCGCAGAGCAGATTGCATATGTCATTACCTCGTGTGGTGGTTCACACCACTGTCCTGACTTGGATTTAGTTGAGACCATCTTGGGAACACTTTCTAATCCTCCATATTCACAAGATGATTTATTCAGGACAACACATGAGGGAGAGATGACAACAGTTGAGTGTGTGACACACCATGCCGATCTTGATAGCACACATAAATCAGAGGATATGGATGCTACTGCTTCTCATTTGATGGATGTGTTGACTCCTACTGTGAGTTCCGAGAGCCGGACATTGGTCGAGTTTCCATTGGATTTACAATCAGATTTTGAACCAGTCCCGTACTTTCACATTGATGATTCTCGGATTCTAGATCTGCTAGTATCCAAAGAAATAGAGGAGGAACCCACATCTCAACCATCCTTAGAGTCATTTCAGTGTCCATACACAGTTGATTCAGTGTCTATTCTTCAGAAGATCTTCTCAGATTCGGAGATATATTTGGATTCATCTCAGCATAGAGATCTTGATGAGGGACCGATTATTGATTTGACAGACCTTAATAGTCCCATTTTTGACTCTTGTGTCCTCCCATTTGATGAGGTCGATACATTTTTGGAGGAGAAGATATTTGACAGCATAGATCCCCAATTTCCTGATGATTTGGCATTACTCCCCGAGGGTTATCTGCGAGAGGATGTCACGGACCATGTGTACTCGATTTCACTTTTTGGGAGTGCATCCGATATGTCGGATCATGAGACCGAGTATTTTGATGTTTCTGATAATGAGTTGGAGGTTTCTCTCCTCGACGACCCTCGCGAGGATGACCCGATCTTTGAGATATTCGCTGATTTCACTGATTTGTCTACATTATATGCATCGGATATCACCCTTTTCAGTAAGTCTCCAGATCATGATCTTCCATATCTATTTGAGACAGTGATTGACGTGGAGGATTCACTGACAGATCCTTCCTTCTCCACGTTCGACTTCTTCGGCTCTGCCCATTCACTCCATACAGATCTTGAGCCGACGATTTCTTTTGTGCTACCGGAGCCCGACTTCATCTGCACATATCTTTACCCGGTAGCAAACACCCGCCTGACTGTTTATCTGGGTGTTATCATTTACTCTCTTGACTCTGTTGACCTCGTTGTTGTTCTCTCACCGAGACTGCAACGACAGTACGGTATTCGCTTGACAGATGCCGTCTTGAACCTCGATACGGCGTTGTCCTAGCATTTGCGCCCAGCTAGGGGCGTAAACTCTAGCGCTTGTTGAGAGGCACCTCAACATTGATCGACTCACATTTGTATAGACCATCTGTCCATATCATACATTCTTTCTGTCTCATACCCCATCTCCATCTTATGATTATGCTATACTTAGGGTATACTTTACCCTAAGTATAGGGGGTGTCAGGCTTGTGATTATTCTTTTGATTCTTTTTACCTCTGTTTTGCTGCCTATACTTAGGGATATTTTACCCTAAGTATAGGGGAGGTAGACTCTGTATATTCATCTCCTCGGTTTTCTCCTTGTGTACAGTCTTCTATACTTAGGATTACTTGATCCTAAGTATAGGGGGATCACCGACTTCTATTGATTTCATTCTTTTATTCGTCGTTGTAGTATACTATTCTTTTCACTTTTCTATACACAGCACGAGTTATGTCTTTCTTTTCAGCTCTTTGATCACTATGAGGACATAGTTCGAGCTAAGTATAGGGGGTTGTCGTATATATTGTATATATACTTTAGCCATAACTCGTGCTTTCATATTTTTAATATGGCTAATATATAAGTAAAAAAAAAGATGCAGAAAGTTCCTCAAAAATTTTTTCTTGTACATACTGATTAATAAGTCAGGTTAAAATATTTTGAAAAATATTTTGAAAGTAGTTTGAAAATCTATTTGAAAAATCTTTTGAAAACTATTTGATGTTTGAAAAATATTTTCAACCTTTGTAAAAAGTTTGTGACTTGTAATTTTTTTTCTCTTTGAGTGAAAAAAAGGATTTTGTAAAACTATTTGCAAATGTTTGGAAAAATGGTTGAAAAATTATTTTGAAAAATCTATATATACTGTTTGAAAAATGTTTGCAAAATATTTTCAAATGATTTTAAATGATTGTAAAATTGTGTGAAAAATTATTTTGGACTATAGTTTTGAAAATTATTTGTTTAAATTTGAGGAATATATGCATCACAAAAAAATGAATTAAACAAAAAAGAGAAGAACTAAAAAACTAAAAACCAACTATGTATATGCTTGTATAAATTACTCAAGTTGTAAATCCTGTCTCATGACTCTTGTAAATAAATGACTCACTCCTTTGTAAATATGTGTATATAATCCCTAACCTTTATCTTAAAAAAATTGTATATACTTGTATATATTTCTAACTATTTGCAAAAAAAACTTTTGCATGTGCATCATTTTTCAAAAATCATAAAAATTTCAAAATTTTGATAATTATTTCACAAAAAGATTTATTTGCATTATACATATTTTCTTGCATTGGCATGTGCATTTTTCAGGATAGTTTTGACAATTAAACTAAGTCTGGAATAAATTTGAAGAATGGAGCTTAGTTGGACTTTAATGCACTGAATTTCAGAGGAACCTTATAAGATTTGGAGTTAAGACTTTTCAGGTCCTAGTGACTTAATTCTTTGAGTCCATAAGACTATGTTCATATCTCATCTTGATAAGTCTAAGTAGAATATTTAACAACACACGCATGATTCTTTCAGACCGTGGCTTACCTTGGACAATGCACTCTACACGTAGCTCTTCATGGAGGAGGTAGTGAGGGGGCAGTTTCTTTTGGCTTGGGGTAGCATACGAGGGTAGTACATCTAGGCGGAACCTCTCCTCCTCCTCTAGGGAGGGAAGTGCGTCTCCACCTGGTTTGGTGATGATGAGGTCTAAAGACAGGAGCTGTGGGATTATAATAATGCTTCAAAAGAGGGATAGTCTATTGGCTCAAGAGGAAAAACTCCTTATGTACATGCTGCACCTTGTATATATTTTCAAAAAAAAGAAAAAGAAAAGAAAAAATGCAAAATCTCCAAAAGTGGACAGGCCTGATTGAAAAGTAAAATGCCTGCCGGAGTGTATATACAAGTGAAAAAAAGAGAATAAGAGCTTCAAAGTCAAATATATGTGAGCTTGCAGCGGGTGACATGGCTACACTGGTCATGCATCCAAGGATAGGTAACTACACTGGTTACCGTCCATTCTCTTCTCCACCCCCTCTTCTTGAGCTGGTTGTACTTGAACTTAGAAGGGAATATCCCCACTCCTCGAGGAAAGAGTTGCTAGACCGGGGGATTAGAGTTACCTTGTTTAGAGATGTTGTTTCTTTGTTACTTCTGAGATGAGGAGCTATATTCACTTACACCGTACAAGTAAGATTTCATAGTCACAAGAATTTGTGTATGTAGACTTGTTCTTATCTGACTGTTGAGGAGACCTGAATAGGAGTCTTGTGGAACTTAGAGTCTGTAAGGTTTTAAATCCATATCCCATTAAGGTTCCGACACACTAATAACCCAAAGGTCCGACAGAGCTCCAGACTACATTTTTATGAAGATAAGTTTAAAAGTCAACATTGTTCCAACTTCTTTCCTTTTTCTTTTCTTTATTTTTATTTTCACTTATTTTCCAAATAAGTGTTTGTTAAGGGACTAGCAAAGGTAAAGTATAGGGGAATGATGAATCCATGATTCATCGCCTTTATTCTTTTATTTTAGCTTCATTTTCTTAGTCAAACACCTGTAAATACCCATTAATTTCATAATCTTACAATTTTGCATGCATTTGTTAAAATTGCATTTTTAACACTTTTTGTACATAAATAAAAGAATAAAGAAGAAAAGATAAAGAAAAGAAAAATAAAGGATGTATTTATGCAATAAATGCAGACTGACCCTAACCCCGAGAGAAGGTCAAGACTTGACCTGATCGTAGGAATAAAGTAGGGGGAGATAGGGTCTTCTGTTAGAAAACCAAAAATATCTTGTAAATATTTTTCATGTATATTAGTACAAATCTTACATTATTTTATTTGTAAATAATTTGACCTCAAACTAATTATTTTTGTAAACAAAAGTTGTAAATAAAAATATGTTGTAAAAATAAGTGTGAAATAAAATAATGTACATAGTGCAAATAATCACACCTAGATAAAGCCGCAAAGAAATAATTGAACCATCAATTCCGGCTCCATACGAGCTCAAATCGAACCAAAATCACTTCCAACATACTCTAAATTAAATTATCTTTCAAATGGCTGTGGTTTCATATTTTTTGGAGTTACGGTTAAAAAATCAGTTTTCTGGGGGTGTTTTTTGCAGTTTTCCCATATACTTGTTGTATATATTTTATTCATACTTATTTTTATAATGTATATATTTGTAAATATTGGTTTCATTAAAAATAAAAAAAATAAAAATAAAAATTTAAAAATCTTTTATAAAAATATTTCCTTATTTGTACCTATATATATTTTATTATATGTGTATAATATATGTATATAATTAATTTCCTTAAATAAAAATCACCAAAAAATTTAATTATCTCACATTAATTAATTTAATTTATTTAATTACGAAATTCATATGTAATTATTTAATTTATTGGATTTATTTGAATTTATTTGGTTTAATAACTTGCCTTGTATATATGATTTAATTCCACGCCATATATGGCCACCATTAAGGTGGCTAATTGATTTTCAATTAATTTATTAATTTATTTAATTTACTTATTCCGAATTTAGTAATTAATTATTTAATTAATTTATTAATTTAATTATTTTATTAATTCACCCAATAAACACTTTCTTTATATGTGAATATTTTCCTTTTTTGATTTTTGTCTCTTTTTAATGGGCTCCTCCTACCTCATTTCCTCTTGATCAATCTTTGTGGAGAGAAGCCCGATCTCCGAGCATCATCTTGTTGTAGAAGGGTGCTTAGCCTCCGAGCCGTCCGGTGACAGCGTGTCGACCCTCGTCGAGGCCATCATAGCATTTCCGAACCCTTAGGTGAGATCCACTTTTATTTTCTGTCATTTTCTTAGGTAAATCGTATGCTTAATTTTTGCGTAGATGTAGTGATTAATTTTTAGATTAAAAATCCCAAAATTTTCACCACACATAATCCGCGTCCGAAATCGGTTTTCCATATCATTTTCGTTGTCTCTACATATTCACGTTCTACCTCGCACAACCTATCACCTCCGACCACGCACGGTGACCGGAGTCACGGATCTATCTTCCGCTACACGCAAGATCCATATCATTCACTCGTTCCATTTTTTGTATAAATAAATAAATAAATAAAACCATATAATTGTTTTTCCTGTTCATCTCACATTCATTTTTGCAGGGAAAACTTAAAAAAAGAAATAAAATTTTTGTTCTTCTTTTTGTCTCTAACAATTGTTTTGCAGGTAAAAAATAATAAAAATTTTGTTTCTATCTCTAACTACTGTTTTGCATTGCAGGTTCACCTAAAAAAATTATAAAAAAAGACAATAAAAAAATGTTAGTTTACTGTTTACATTTTCTGTTCAAATAAAAACGCTCGTCAGGTACAAAGGGTCAGGGATATCAAGTAAAAACCCAAAAAAAGCAGTCGCCCCACGCCTTCCCCCCAGCCGACGGCGCTACCCGCACCCATCCACTCGGCCATCTGGGCGGCACCTCGGTCGCGCCACCGTCCTCCTCCGCGCCTTCGTGCGTGGGACACCGTGTCCCCTCCGTCGACGACGCCTTCTCCCCCAGCGTCCAGGACCAGCCGCCCACCTCCAGACACGCAGCCCCGATCTGCGCCAACCAGCCTCCGCGCGAAGCATCGCGCCCCTCAGTCCTCCAGCCGCTCAGCCCAGCACCTCCGCGCGCGGTGCCGCGCGCCTCCGTTCAGCCCGAAGCCTCCGCCCGCGCATCTTCTGTGCCGCCCTCCACCTTCTTCCGTGATGCCCGTGCAAGCTCGAGCATCCAGCGGCCCCTTGCCCTCCTCCTTGAGAAGAAAGAAGGCGGGGGCGGCAGCCTTCTTTCCCTGCTTGAAGAGAACGAAGGAAGCAATCGGGAAAACCCTAGCGGGGTTTTGAAACAAAACATAAATTTTTGGAACAATTACAAAACAGCCTTTGAAAGTTGTCAAATTTGCAAAAAGCTCCTGCTCAAAGTAAGTCATGTGCTTGGCACATGTTTATTGGGTAATCTGCGATATTCAACCTGCATTTTAATTTTGTTATTATATTCAGTGCAGAACTTTTGAATAATTACCTTTTAATCCATGTTTTGTAGAACATAAATCTTGCATGCTCTTTTTGAGCAAATAAATGTTTCCATGGTCAATAAATTCTGAGAAAATTTGTATATGCTCCTATTGTAGTTTGTGAATTTGTATAAAATTTTCATATCTTTTTATTGTCATTTGATATATGTAAAAATACAAAAAACTGTGTATTTTTCTTTGCCTGAAATTACAAAATTCATAAAAAAAATAGCAAAATTGTCTAAAAATTCCAAAAAAATAGTTTATGTGTATTTTGATGTCTTTTAATTTCTGACCAATTTTGGTGAATTTTCCACTTATAAAAATCAAAAAAAATATGAAAAACGAAAACTCTTATAAAAATTGTAGAAAATTCTAGAAAATCCAAAATTAGTAATTTCAGTTCCTGATTGTAGCTATTGTCTTGTAGTTTATATGAAAAATAATTTCCAGGAGTTTTGAGTACTTAAAAGATTTTTAAATTGAAAAATACTCCTGGCTGTGAATAGTCTCTTTATTTTCCACTGTTTTATTTTTATAAAATTTCAAAAACATAAGAAAATTGCGAAAAAAAATTACCAAAAATATTTTAATATATATAAAACCCAAAACCATTTTCTTTGGACTTTTTTGTATATTTTTGACCTTTGTGAAAAATATAAAAAAAGTGTTGTGTGTGTGTTTGTGCATTTTGTGCTTATTCGAAAAATACAAAAAAACATATAAAAGTCAAAACCCACTAAAAAATAACTCTGAAAATTGACTACTTAGTTTTTCAAACGTGCTCCTTGTGTTCGACCCTAGTCGCTATACCAGGTAAAAAGAATAGCGAAAGCTGCTTACATTGTTTTCATTGATTGATCTTTTATTAAGTGGTTAAAATACAAATATTTTTCTCGTTGATCGAACCGTGCGGTTGAGAACAACGACATATTTTTGCATATTATTTATTCATCTTAATCGCGTCGGATTTCGTGTCATCATTTATCTAAATTAAAAGAAACTATGTAAAATATTTATAGAACTCCAAAGGAAATGCAAAACTAAGAAGGGCCTAAGTGAAATTTACCCTCTTATTATGATCCAACGGCTGAAAGGGGATCTACTTAAGATCTGACGGCTGGCGTTGGCTGGTACCCCTTCGATGATCGACGCTCCAGATCCGATCCTCAGATGGATCAGACGGTCAAGACCCTCGGATGATAGACGGTGGAGATCAGAACTGGCACGAGGGGTCGATCGGATGGCGGAGGCGCTCCCTAGAAGAACTAGTCATCGGCGATGTCAAGGAACCTAGAGCTCTGTGCTTCAGTCGTCGGGCCTCCAGATGAGGCTCGTTTGCCTACAATCCTGCATAGAACGAACACTGGGTCGAGGGTAACATGCCTCGACCCGGTTACGGGCCAAATGGGTGGTCAGGGGAGGCGGAGCGAATCTCTCTAGTGAGCAACGGCGGAGGAGAGTCGATACCCGATTCCGGGGTGAACCAGGGGGGTAACTGGGCGAAGAACGTGGAGAGGAGTCTCGCAAAGGTGAAGGTGTGGTCGGAAGGGGAAATGGGAGATCAGAGCGTGCGGGGTGGTCCGGTGAACATCGGCGTCGGAAATCTAAGAATGGAAAATTAGGGCAATTTAGGTGCTATCGAATCTACCTGATGGTCGAAGACGTCTAGGCTAGAGACGTTGGGTCTCCTGGTGTCCTCGCCTCGATGGAGCGACATCTCCAAAGGCTCGAGCTCGTCGGTGACGGAGCACGGCGATGTGGGTCGCCGAATTTTGGGCTAGAGCTCCTCGTTCCACGCTGCAACAACCCCTCACGCTCGTTGTCACTCAAGGTGAGGGAATGAAGGTCCTGTGAGCCGAAGGCAATGGCCGGAGATGAGTGGAAAACGCGGCTCCAGGTGAACTTTATATTAGCAGAGGTCCGAGAAGGTGGGAATCGGGAGCGCATTCCAAGGCTCGGACCCCTAAGAAGGATAAAGGGCGTGGATCACGGATCTGCCATTGACAATCGAAGCTCGGGGTTTAAGAAGATGGTGATCGGATCGCGGCATGAAAAATCGGTGAATTCGGGTTTGCACGCGAATCTGTGAGAGAAGTGGTCTAGGGGGGCAGTTGACCGGGGGTCAACGTTCCCCCGTGGACTGATCAGAATTCAGGGATTGGAAATTATTTGTAAATTCAAAATAAAATAGAAAAATATTTTATTTAAAAATATTTACAACATGAGAAATGTTTGTTATTTTTCAAATTAATTTTTAGTGATTTTTATTTATTTTTTTGAAAAAGAAATTAATGTATATACATAATATAATATTATATACATGTATAAATACCTATGTATTTTACATTTTTATTTTTGTTAGTTTATTTTTGTACAATTATCTCAATATTATATTTTATTTATTTTCAACATAAAATTTGGGAGATAAAATAATTTTTATTTTATTTTTATTATTCATTTACAGGAGTAAAATAAATAGACATAGGTACATGTGTACATGGTATATACAAGGGTGAGAGAGAAAATTTATTTCTTTTTGTTTTTATTTTATTTTTCTTATTTTTATGTTATTTTTAGAAATATATACAAGCTATGAGAAATGCATTTTTTATTTTATGAAAATAAAATATATACACCAAGAAGGAAATGTGCTCAATGATGAATGGCTCTATCTCTCTCTACTTATTTTATTTGGCGATCAGGCCCATATTGGGCCCTCTCTTGGGTTCAGGTCACTCAACATTTATTCTAAATATTTCCCTCTTTTTTATTTCTTTATTCTATTATTTTTGCACAAAAACATGCTAATTATTGCTATTTACACAAAGCATGCAGTTTGATAATTTATTATATTTACAAGTATCTACATGGTGTTTTGCAAAGATTTATAGCTAAAATAAAAGAATAAAGAGTGATGAATGAGGATTCATCAATTATTCATATCCTTGATAGTTAAATCATATTTAATTATCTTCGATCGCTATTCTCATGTACCCAAATAACATGAATCACATTCACATTATTCACATCTTTGATAATAAATCACATTTAGTTATCTTAGATAACTCTCCTTATATTACCAAATAATATGAATAAAATTCATATTATTTATAATAATTAAATCACATTTAACTATAAATTTTCCTCAACACTACGACACATTATCAATAACGAAATTATCATTGAACTCTTTCAAGAATAATGCGCTTTCTCCGCAGATACTTGGAGACAAGGCGGGGTGATTATATGTTCCATGTATAGTGAATTGGATATTGAGATCATATCTCAAATCCAGATCTAGTGGACCCCTCATAGATGTTTGATTAAATCAAAGCCGTAAATCTAATCTTCTCATTGCATCTGAATCACATTCAGATCACTGTACAATATTTGGACCAAGATTAGATTACTTCTCTATTTAGAGGAGTCATAAAAATCCAGACATGTTTCATCACTCTCTCAGAATGGAAGCGCCATGGTTATACAATCATTTATGATCACATCACCCCTCAAGTATTCCTAATACATGTACATCTCGCTTACTGGAAGACCTCGAATAAACCCGAAGTTTTAGATCAATTGAGATTGTCTTCTTTAGGTTTTATCATTAGGTTTCCCATTTGATTATTGGGAGTTGGTATTGATCATGTACTAAATCATATATCATACCTAGGTATTGGTTATACACTTTCCAAAAGTATATATCAAACCTATAAATTAGTTAAGCTTCCAAAGAGAGATGACCGTGCACGGAATTTGATCCCAATATCTCATGAATGAGCTCATGTCTTACGGTTCAATAATGAACATGTATGATCCCTTTGAGAGACGTATTACTCATATGCTCTTGTATGCAAACCAGTGTGTCGGTGTATAGACCTTAGTTAGATCATAAACTATTGGTCTAGCAAATGTACATACTCAGACATATAGTAACACACCTATCTCCGATCAGAGGATGCGTGCATTAATCATGACAACATACGACATATGACTTGGTTATCTCGATCTCGTTAAGTCAACTCTTTGTCCTAACTTATCTAAAACCTTCAAATCTGTATTCCTATATAAAGGACCTGCATCAAGAGGTCGGTAAGATATCATCCCATTTAAAAAAGGATTGGCATCTCCTACTCATGGTTGGAGATCATTTCTTAATAATCATTTGATGGTGCTTGATGAATCCTCAATCTAACTCTTGAGACTACGCCAAGTCCTTTTATGGTATTTGCATATCTCCTAGTAATAGTGCTCACATCCAATGTGAATATTGCATCTTATGAAACCTAATACTCAGTACTACTAAAGAGGATATAGTGTCTTTGACACTACAATCCAGTAATCGTTATAACTAGTATGTAATTTATATTATCCTTATTAGAATACCCTTATTCCCAGATATCTATATCTCCTAAGACCAAGACCCAGTCAGAAGTCTTTTAAGGCATTTGTAGATATGAATCACTATCTATAAAGTCTTGAGTTCTTGAATATAAGACTTTCAGATCACTATGTCAAAAACCTTGTCATCTTTGAAGGTGTTCTTATTACTGCAATTAAGAATTATATCTCCACAGTAGGATTAGTAACAGTTTACTAATCCCACTGCATGGCAGACATTTAACTTTTGTACACATCTAGCACACACCAGGCTTCTAGTAACTGATGCACAAGGGCAAGCAGTTTTAGCATTCACTTCCTCAACTCGTTGAGGTGTTATCCCTTCAGATAAGTCAGTACCATATCTTAAGGATCCCAAAAAATAGAACATGTCTAATGTGTAATATTGATGTGATGGTCCCGACACCATGTTATCTTTACTTTTGAACATCTTCAGAACTAATATATAAGAGGCATCCTTGAGATCATATCTCAAGGTATGGAACAACCACATTATAAAACACTTATTATCATCATTATATCATTTTAAATGATTAGGATATTATCAAATTTAGCATGATGAACACAATAACACTCCCACTAAGCTTCTCATGGCTCATCAAGATTCTATCTAAAATCATAACATTTATAATTTCGTCAAATCTAGTGTTCTGAATATAAGAAGCTTATTTGAGTCCATAGATGGAATTCTCTTATATACTTTGCCATCCTCAACTATGAAGCCCTAGGGCTACTTCATATGAATATCCTCGGTTAGGAATTCATGGAGGAAGGCAATCTTGACTTTCATCTAGTAGGTGTTGTAGTCAAGTTGTGTAGCTACAATTAGCAATATTCTGATGAGTTTAAGCACTGTCACTAGAAAGAAAGTCTCATCGCAAGCGATGTTTTCTTTCTGTGTGTATCTTGTGGATACGAGCCGTGCATTGAAGGTATCTACCTTCTCACCAGGTTCCCTCTTTCTCTTGGAGATCACATTACACCAAATGGGTTTGACCCCTATAGGTGGATCCTTGAGGGTCCACATACAACACTTGTATATGAAGTCTACTTTACACTTTATTGCTAACATCCATCTCTCTATGTCATGATCTTTGGAAGCTTCATTATATGAAGTCAGATCATTTTCAGGTTTAACTGAAACATGAAATCCATCCTCAAACTCATTTGAAGAGGTATGAGTGTTTCATCTTTAGTTGTCCTTTTAGTTTCCAATTTCAGAATCCTCGTTATCTTCTCAAGATTAAATAAGTTCCTTCACTTCATTTTCATCTTGATTCTCAAGAAAGTCATCCTCTAAGAATCATATCCTTAGAGATGAAATTGTTTAAGAATTTCAAGGTCATAAAGTAGGTATCCAATACCATCCTTTATTTTTCTAAAGAAGTATCGCTCTTTAGTGCTTGATTCCAGCATTCTTGCATCCACAATTTGATGATGGACCAAGCAACCCTAAGTGCCCAACACTAGGTTAGGTTCTAAGCCATAGCTTATAACAGTTTTCGGATTTAGATTTGTATGAAATCTTATTATGATATATATTGTAGTTTCTACTACATATATATATTATGGTAATATTCATCATTGGTCAAATCATGTCAAACATGATCCAATTGCATCTCCCTCCAACTCTATTAAATTCAGGTGTTTTAGGAGGAGTGGGATAGGAATAATATTCCTTTCTCATAAGGTATTCCTTGAATTCACCTAATAGGTACTTGCTACCTTGGTCAGATCAAATTTATTCCATCTTCCTTCAAACTTCTGTTCTAAACCAAAATTGTGAAATCTTTGAACATTTCTAAGGATTCTATTGTGGAGGGAAGAAATCTCATAGAAATCATCAATGATATCACATATCATTAATTTATATTATGATACATATGATCCACATACATCAATATGTATGACATCTTGGATACCTTGGACTCTTATGCCATTATCAGATAAGGGTGTATTGGATATTTTACTTTGAATATAATATTCACAAGTATGTAAGATTTGAGATTTTAGACAATCTAAAGTTTCAACTCTTACTAGTCTATTGATCTCATCAACAAACATATGTCCAAGGCTTGATGCTAGATCATTATCAAATGATCTTCATCCTCCTATGATCTTATTAAGGTTTATTTTTCAGTATTTAGAAATGCAAATGAACCATTCATTATTATGTAATTTAGTAGAGTCCTCTAGATGTTAGACTACTATCTAAAATATATCTATCATAACTCTTTATGATAGGTTTATTCCAGAATTCATATTTATTTTCAATATTTAGAAATAAACAATAAATATATTTTAATATCTAAGTCATAGAGATACTCTCTAAGACTAAGGGCTCTCCCATTGAAATTATGTAGTCTATTTATCCAATAGAGATTGTTGCAACAATAGCATCAATATCTATTTGGATAACTATCAAACCTTAAGATTAAATTTTCCAGTCTTTTAACACATATACAACCAATTACAAGTGTTATTATAAGAATGAGATACAATTTTAGATTTTGATCTTATATAATAAGCAAGTCAATTTCAATGATTATGTGTATATTATTTCAATGCACTATCTGAGTCCTCTAAGGATTTTAGATAGTCAACATAGTCATATTACTAGTACATTGGCTTATTGTAGTATTGGCATTCATCCAACTATTAGGATATCATATACATGAAAGTCACAGAAGTACAACCAATTCTTTGACTTTCCTTCTTACTTGGGTCAGATCCATGCTTCCATTGTGCTTCCTTCATCTATAAAAAACTGTTGCTTAAGATGAAGGATCTCTTATGTTGAACTCAAAATATTTCAATATAAGAGTATTTCAACATTTATATATGCTTCATCTAATTCATACAATATGAATACTTTGAGGTTTCATGAATTACTTGAGTATAGATAATAAAATGATGACACTCATCATATCTACATCTATCTTAACTCTTAACGACTTTGGTTCATATAGGTCCTCAAACATTTTGAGTACATCTTCTCTTATCGAACCACCATTCTGCATAATGCAGTAAATCATGCCATTCATGATTAAATATTGAGTGCACATATATGTGCCAAAAAACATCTTCTTAGATTTTATAAGGATTTTTTATAATTACAATTATCATCGACATGATACTTCCAAAGCACAGTCGATGAGAAATCGAGACTATATATGCATACAAGGTTATTGTCTTATTGTCTACTTAATTATTATTCCCCAATGTTATGAGGAAACTTGCACATTGCAATCACATATATTATGTGTCCTACTGCAAGTACAATATCTTGATCATGGATCAAATCCATGATATTTTACTGGTTAATATTGAGTATAGTTTTGAGTGGTTTCAATGAAGGTCATCTGAAATAAGATAATTTTCTTAAATACATATTTTAATTTGATTTGAGTATTGTCTTATTGTCTTGCCTTGTCAACACAAAAGTTCATTCCTTTATACACTTACAATGTAAGAGATATACTTATCATTATATCTCAAACAAGATCCGGGATCTCCTTTCTTATCTTTGTTACATCCCAATAATATGAAAAACTGTAACTCGGATAAAAAGAAGGGGAACTCATTCCACCTTGCAAGTCCAACTTGCATTTCCTAATTCGATCTTTAACACCCAAGCGAACCACCCATAAGGCAATGATGACCCATCGTTAATTGAACCAACCGTCAATAGGAATAGCACTCGCTATGCGTAATCCAATATCGTCCCAATAATATGAGGATCCAATATTGGGGTCACTACGTATACGGCCTTACTCTTTCGAGAACTAAATAGCCTAATCCAGATGTGCTCGTATGCAGGAGCTATCACTTTGGACCAGTGTTTTTGAAACCGGACCGGACCGGCCGGTTCGACCGGTCCGACCGGTGAACCGGGCCTGGACCGGTCCGGTTAACCGGTTTAGGCCGGTTCGGTTCGATAATTTCAATTTTAGTTAACCCGTCTGGTTCAACCTATTTTTTTGACCCGGTTTAACCAGGTTCAACCGAAGTTGAACCGCATTTAATTTTTAAATTATTTAAAAATTTTGTTGGTTGGGAGAATTGAACCCATGACCTTTGGTTACTTCTTTAACACTTCTAACCAACTACACTAACACAACTTTTTGCATGTATTGGGTTTTAAATATAAGTAAACTATTATCATGTTATACAACATTTAGTCCAAATAATATATATATATATGATATGTATGACATTTGATGGTGTAAAAGAAAAAACTTTATGTATAGTGTGAAATATATACATTATCTATGTATTATTTATATATTTCAAGTATATTTAAGTGTATATTATATTATATATTATTTCATTTCGGTTTGATTAGCCGGTTCAACCACTTTTTTTTCACCGATCCGGTTTAATTCGGTTTTAAATAATGATGACGTCATCATCCGGTTGAACCGGTTTGATTACATGGTTCAACCCGATCCGACCATTTCAGCAAGGTTTCCGTTTCGGTGTCCGGTTCGGTTTCAAAAACCTTGCTTTGGACATGCTTCTCCTACATACAATCCCTGGCGATGAAACCCTTTACCTTGATGGAAGACCATAGATGTCACTTATGTGATCCTCCATATCACGTTCAAATCCAAATTAATTATTATGAATTTATTCGTATACTTAATTCTTCCAAGGAAAATACTACTCTATTCATAATAGAGTATTTAATTGAACATAATTGATTTAATCATATTAAATCAATTATTGATCCAATTCAAACAACCAACAAATAATCTTGATCGTTACTTAAAGGATGGTATAATCTCAAAATATGTATTATTTAAATTTTAATAATTAGAAAAATACTTCATGATCATTTCAAACATTATCATTTGCCTACCCGCTGTCATGGATAGTACGTACATGATGTGGGACAGACCGCTCACGGAGCAACCTGTTATCCCAACAATCCCCAACTAGACACCATATCTGCCTCAGGTCAGGATAATGTGATTTGATCATACTGTATTTGAGATGATATTCGATCTTTCAACTAAAGTTATACCATATAATATTTATCAAACTATTTCAATCAATATTATAAGGAAATTTGCTAAACAAATCCCCAATCATATTCAAGTATCAATGTTTGTTGGAAAGTCCATTATAACCAAATCGATCAAGATCAATTATCTTATCATCTTGATTATGATCATTCAAAAATAATTATATTTATTAAATATTTCACAAATATTTAACAACTAATTATTCTAAGAGATTAATGATGAATCTGTGATTCATCACTCTAAAAGTTAAAAATAGAGCCTTGTTCCTGAGTAAATAGAGGCATATTTCCCTTTATAATGCATAAATAGAATTCATACATGCATTCATAATACATGCATTTTAGCACTCCATTTGCATTAAATAAGAAGCCAAAATCACTTGTAAAATATCCATTCATTAAAATAAGCTCTCCCTTATACTATGTACATCTTAGTTAATAATATAAGGAAGAAAGCTAAGAATCCCCTTTGTAAAAGCACCAATAAAACCCTAAAACCCCTGGACCACAAAATGCCCATAATTCCTTCATGCAACCTCCAAAATAGGTCTACTCACCTTCAAAATAATACACATTAAAAGACCTTTAAAATGAGACTAATTTCATCCAATTTGGAGCTCATATGAAAAGGTTGGGTTTTTGGGCCTCTTTGTATACTACCTATATGTATATTTGTATCTTTGTATTTTTGTATCATATTTGACCTCATCTCCATCTTTGGTCAATCCATGAAACTTGTAGATCTCATCAAGATCTACAACTTTCATGTTTTGAGTTTTTCCAAATTCGGCTTCCTTCTCTCTCTACATCCATTTCATTTCTTAGCCAATCACAGCTGGCCACGTGGCGCCCTCTGGTCGCGCCACGTGACGAGCGCAAAATCGGCCCTTTAATAGTGTGTTTTTAGCACTTCAGTATGTCGTAGCAGTCGGGCCGAAATGGGTTCATCAAAAAGATCCTCTCATTTAGATATGTGTATGATAAGTCAAAATGAGAGGATCGTAATTTATTTTACTTGTCAAGGAACCAAGGTCGAACTCAGGGACACGCGCTTTTCTCGTATTAGTTAGATTTAAGTCTGTTTAACTAAGTGTTGAGTTGAAGCATATAGGACAATTATGCAAGGACACAATAATGCATTAAAAATGAACATGCAAATTTTTTTTTACATTTTGAACTATGCAGATATATGCAAGTAAATGCAAAGCAAATAATATGCCCGAAATGATCACTACTTAAGCCATAAATTATATGAGTTGAACAGAATTAGTTAATGAAGCAATTTTCATTTATATAGCAAGCATGCATGAGAAACAAGGAAATCAGGACACTTAGTTGACCAATATAGAGCAGAACAGATCGAAGTGTCAAAGTGAGAATCTAAGCATGCCAGAATAAAGATGACGAAAAGAGCTTCGAAATGAAACTGAAATCACCTCAATCGGACATACGAGGCTCAAGATATGCAAGATCAAAGGCAAGGGCATAAATGAAAGAAAACATAAAAAGATATCTACAAACCAGTCCCTGAAAGGACTACAATGCAATAAAAATAAGTGTGAGGCCTTCCCTGTAAGTAATCCATACGCGCGGGGGCATATTTGCAATTATTGAAACCCGCAAGGGTATGAGTGCAAATAGCCCCAGGCGCGCAAGTGCTGCACGTGCTCAGGACCTGTTTGCAATTTTGACGAACTTCATGGGTGACTCTGTAAATAACCCACGAAGCGCGTGCCACGCACGCGCTATCTAGGCTCGGAGGGCAGCTCGGGCTCGGCAGAGGCTCGATGTTGCTTCGGGTTGGCTCGGGATACACGAGCCTCCAGGCTTAGTGACGATGGGGCTCGGCGTGGGCTCAGGGACCGCCACGTGGTATTAGGACCTGGATGTGATATGCAAAAGGTGCGAGGGCACCGATGCAAAAAGCCCACACCCACGTGCGTGAGGCACATGAGCTAAGTCTCGGATGGGGGCGAGGTTCGACGCTGCTTCGGTTAGCCGTTGCAAGTGGCTCGGGCCACGTGGTGGCACGAGGTCGCCTTGGGCGAAGCTCGGTTCCACCGAGCCTCCGCGCTCCGGAGTAGCCGACGTGGCCGCTCCAGGGCCGTTGGATCTCCGCCGGGGGGAGAGATCCAACGGTATCTGCTCCATCTTCTCCTCCGTAGGGTGGTGGCGTGATTGGAGCTCCGGCGTGAGGCCTGGAGCTCCTCCTCGCCTTGCCGTGCTCGATGAAGCTCGGGGACAGACGCTGAAGATCCTGCGATGAAGTTCCAAGGTCGGAGAAGACGCGGGGGTACCTGGGATGCTCTGTCGCCGCCTGATCGCAGGAGGCGGAGCTCTAGAACTCAGCTCCGCCCAAGGTCCGGCCAATGATTATGGTTAACCTGCAAAAGTGGTTAGCGGTGTGTGTGCGTGCGATGCGAGGCGAACGGTGGGTTTAGGGGCGAAGAAGCGGAACCCGTAGTGTGTCCTCCTCCGCCTCCGGCGGAGGAGGATGCC
This sequence comes from Ottelia alismoides, assembly GCA_037367405.1. Taxonomy (NCBI): domain Eukaryota; kingdom Viridiplantae; phylum Streptophyta; class Magnoliopsida; order Alismatales; family Hydrocharitaceae; genus Ottelia; species Ottelia alismoides. The sequence goes on from JAZKJV010009784.1 coordinate 739,939, forward strand.
TGGGATGGAGGAGGTTGTGGCGGAGTGATCGGAGTGGATGGCGAAGGTGATGAGTTAACGGCGAAGGTCGGCATGGGATTAATGGAGGTCGATAGCATTTGAAGAGACCTAGAAAGTTATGCAAAATTAAAGAAAAACTACACGAAGGATCGGAGGACTTACCTGGCCGGAGATGGAGGTGTTGGCCTGGTCTGAGCATCCCGGTGATGCTCGGGTCGTCGCACGTACTGGCCGGCCCTGCCAGCGAGCTCGAGCGGGGCTCTAGGCCACCGCAACGCCGCCTGGAGGTCGGCGGGTCTCATCGGGAGTGACAGTCGTCGTCGCTCGATCCAAGCTCCTCCCCCTGTCACAGGGAGGAGCTGGAGAGCTGGGCTTCATCCCCTTGGTCGATGGACGAGGATGAACGAGGGATGAGGAGGTGTATTTAAAGGAAGGGGGTGATGGTCCAGGTGCTTGGAGCTGAGGATTGCGAGGGGATTATGGAGCGACTGGAGGAGGGTTGTGGATGGAGGGCGTGCACGCGAGGATCGTGGGAGGATGGGCTCGACCGTGGGATGGTTAGAGCATGGCGAGGCTGACCAGGGCTATGGCTAAAATTAGAGGGGTGGAGGAGGTCTGCAAAGCGGGATGCTCGGGCGGAGCTTGCGGGAGGAGGAAGACGAGGTCCGGACCGTTGGATCGTGAGATCCAACGGTCCTGGTGAGGGTGCGTAGGAACGGTTAGGATTAGATCGGAAGCGACATGATCGGAGGGCTTCTGAGCGGCCACGTGGCGGACTAGGCGCGAGGCCCTGACGATCGGTGGAGATGAAATCCAGAAGGTGATCAGACGGCTGAGGGCTAATGTGGAGTTAGCGGCTGAGATGGATGGCTGGAAGTGCGATCGTAGGGCGCATGAGGAGACACGTGGCGGCTTCTGGTTTAGGCGCTAACGGGCGGTGATGATTGAAGGATGGAGCTGATCGAGCGGTTAGGAACAGAGAGTGGTCTGAGCGGCTCAGATCAGCATGATCAAGCAGACTACACTGCGCCACGTGGCGCGCTCATCTTGAGGCGCGAACGTGCGGCGACAATTCGAGGAGCGGGATGATCAAGCGGCTGAGGATTGGGGCGGGTCGTGGAGAAAGAGCCACCGTTAGATCATGATGAAGATCCAACGGTTCAGAAATGCGACGGATAGGACAAGAGAGGCAGGGCCACGTGGCGCCCCCAGAATGGGCCACGTGGCCCAATCAGATTATTATAGACTTCAAGTTGAAATATGAAGGTCAAGATGGCCGAATTTGAGAGAACTCAAAACATGAGAGTTGTAGATCTTGATGAGATCTACAAGTTTCATGTTGACCAAAACTGGAGATGAAGTCAAACGTAGGCCCGAAATGTTTTTGAGGGTATTTTTAAAACTAAGAATACCACAGATTTTAGTTTTGCTATTTTTTATGATTTTTAATTTATCTGAGACTCTGTTAATTATGGGACATTGACAGGGGTTTATTTACAAAACTTTAAGCAAGGGGGTTAATTATGTAAAATAAAGATGATGAAATTGGGTTTCATCACCCTCCTATACTTAAGCGATGCTCGTCCTCGAGCACTATGCTCGTCCTCGAGCACTATGCTCGTCCTCGAGCACCACAGAATGACTAAGTTGGATTAACCCCCTTGTGTATGTGAATACAGGATCCAATCTGATCAAGTCAACTCGACTTTAGAGATCCAAAATTCTAGAGTTCAACCCAGCCTTAATCAGGAGGCTTCCAATTCCTCTATTTCCCTAGACTCTCTCTGATGTACATATAAGCTAAAGGATATGAAGTTTAGTGTTGACTGCAATTTCGAGAGTAGAGTCAAGTCTTCACCCAAAGTCTTAGTCCGAGAAAATCTCCTAAGGACCCAATACTCAACACTAGGGAATAAATCAAATCTTGCATTCAGTCCACCGTCTCTTTAGTTGTCAGACTTAGAAAATGTAGATGGCACGCCAGAAATGGAGGGCATGGGATTGTGTCAATTCTTCTCTCCCTCTCATTGGAACAAGGATTCTCTCTAGTGCCATTTACGCAACACATTTTTTTGGTGTTGGTCAGTGCGTCCGTCAAGAGAAGTTGGAGCCGTCTGCACTTGTTTTCCTGGGAGTACACCGGGGTGTGTCTCTTTTGAGTACCTATCGTACCTTCGACACCCAGACTTGTAGCATTTACGATGCAGAGCCCTTTTTTGGTGCAAGACCGACTCCTGGTCCTAATAGCGGTGGTCCAAGTGGACACTTTGAAATGGTTGGGAGCGCTCGCCTTTGGTGGAAGCTCTTTGATATGTAACTTTGTGGAATGAGAGCTTTTCTTTGAATTTAATTGACTTGTATAATTTGTGGCTAGCTCCACTGCTTTTACCAAGAGTTGGCGCACACTGATCAACATTTTTTTATTTTTCACACCCAGGCACTTAGGTCAATGTCAAGCGAATAGTATAAGAACCAAGTTCTCATACTGGCTAATATTGCTGACACTCAAGTTTCATGAAGCCTCCAAAGACTTTATCCCATCCTCGAGCATCATTAGATCAAGTCCAGACTCGACTTACTCATCCCAATCCCTCAGGTGAAAAATCAACTCATCTCAATCAAAACCGCAGTCGTGTATGTGATGTGCTGATCATATTCTTTTTGTCTGAGATTAAGCATGGAATATAGCATGCAAATCTATAGACCTAGGGGAATGTGGATGATTAAGTCTAAGACCCTGATGGCTAAGGCTGGTTAACTTAAAATCTCAAAGACCTCAAAAAAAGCTAAGTCTCCTTGACCAATTCAGATCTTGAGTGAAGGTGTAAGAGTAGAGGTTTAATCCAACTTCTTCACTCAAAAACACAAATTTTTTTTACTTCAAGAGATATGAGGACTACCTAATCTCAATTAAATAGTTGCATCTGCATTCAGCCAGTATGGATGTAAGTACAGGCCGGAGCCCGTTGCTTAAGGACGGAGCCTTACGCGATGTCCTTTAAACCATCCACTCTGCTAAGGGCGAACCCTCACTGAACACGGCTATTTAATGGGGCTTAGTAGTCACTAATGGCTCCTAAAGGATTTTTGGATTTTTCTCATTTTTGTGGATTTAATTTAAAGGTTAAAACACAGGTTAGACTCACCTTTCCTTGATAAAAGATTTTCAAAACCATGTCACACAAATAGAAGATTTTCTAAACATTTTCAAAAAGATTTTTCAAAACAAGGGAAACTCATTTTTTTTAATCATTTTCGAAAATATTTTTATCAAAATAGTGTAACATAGTATAGAAAAAGTCGTGAAATCATTTGAGTTCTCTTAGTCCAAAGAATTTTACTTTAGCCAAAAAGTTTTAAATTTTTCAAAATTTTTCAGTTTATAGCTAAAGTAAATATACAGTATATACGGTATACCCCCCTATCCTTAAACTTTGCTATGTCCTCATAGCACTAGATGTTACGAGTCCATAGGTCCATTTTAAGTGTAGAGAAATATACGGGGGCTAAGAGGGGCTCCCCCTATACTTAGGTTAGAAATAACCTAAGTATAAAGGCAAGAAAAGATGAGTAGAGAAATCACAGGGACTCGTCCACCCCCTATACTTAGGCTGAGATTAGCCTAAGTATAAAGATGGGAATTGATGCTGGGAGGGATCCAAGGTGAACTAAGAAGAAGGATGGATTTACAAATGAGCGGATGAATGAAATGGAGGGACTAAGGTTTTGGGGTGTGTGTTGCAACAAGCATGGCTCAATCAAGCAAGCAAACCCTTAGTTTCACCAACTCACACATGAAACCAACCAAGGTTGGTTTATTATCTTGTCGGCTTTATTGGTGAGAAAACATTAGAATTTTATGCAAAGAAAAGATTTGAAGTGAAAATCATTGTGTAAGTGAGGGTATTGCTCTCCCAAAATCGAATTTTACTCCATTTTTGGTTGACTTGCAATTAACAGTCCCAATTTTATTTTAGGTTATCACTGAAATATGGTTAGCCCAAAAATCAAGAAATCATCGTCTACCGCTCATTCCCTTTTTCCATTAACCTAGATGATCAAGCTAGGAGAAATAAAGCCGACAAAAACATGTATTCGATAAAAACCGCGATCTAAGCTAAGCGAGAAATCATGCAGTGATTTGACAAAAAATCCGTGAAAAACTGGGACCGTTGTGAAAACCCGATTCAACATGTATGCAAGTCGAAAAAGCCGCACCTAATCATGCATATATTAGCGATGATTGATTTTCATTAATTGTAGCTAAGTGATGCGAGACTATGTGCGTCTAAGTTTACAGTGTGTCCTAACCTACGAGCAAGCACGTAAAAGAAGAAAAGTGAAAACTGCTCAAAGAGCCGCGTGCCTGGTCCTAAGTCGACACTCAAGTGGGGACGATCCCCACACAATCATGATCGTCCGATTACAGCCACGAGTCTTCAATCGAAGACCGCTGTAAATGACGAATTATTACATGGAAATAAAAATGCAAGACATTTTTTTTTCTTTCTTGTCGACGTACTCCAAGTGTACTTCTACGGCTCCTCTCAGCGGGAAGCATCCTGCTCCTCACCTCTTTCAACCATCAAGGGCCCCTGCACAAAAGCAATGGTTAGAGATCGATAGAGAAGAGAATTTTACAATGCTAAATGAATTGACAAATTGACCTATAAAATGAACACTAAATTAAAAAATCCAGAAAAATACAAAAAATGAGCTGTGTCCCTAGCAACGGCGCCATTTGACGAGCGCAAAATCAGCCCTTTAATAGTGTGTTTTTAGCACTTCAGTATGTCGTAGCAGTCGGGCCGAAATGGGTTCATCAAAAAGATCCTCTCATTTAGATATGTGTATGATAAGTCAAAATGAGAGGATCGTAATTTATTTTACTTGGCAAGAAACTAAGGTCGAACTCAGGGACACGCGCTTTTCTCATATTAGTTAGATTTAAGTCTGTTTAACTAAGTGTTGAGTTGAAGCATATAGGACAATTATGCAAGGACACAATAATGCATTAAAAATGACCATGCAATTTTTTTTACATTTTGAACTATGCAGATATATGCAAGTAAATGCAAAGCAAATAATATGCCCGAAATGATCATTACTTAAGCCATAAATTATACGAGTTGAACATAATTAGTTAATGAAGCAATTTTCATTTATATAGCAAGCATGCATGAGAAACAAGGAAATCAGGACACTTAGTTGACCAATATAGAGCAGAACAGATCGAAGTGTCAAAGTGAGAATCTAAGCATGCCAGAATAAAGATGACGAAAAGAGCTTCGAAATGAAACTGAAATCACCTCAATCGGACATACGAGGCTCAAGATATGCAAGATCAAAGGCAAGGGCATAAATGAAAGAAAACATAAAAAGATATCTACAAACCAGTCCCTAAAAAGGACTACAATGCAATAAAAATAAGTGTGGGGACTTCCCTGTAAATAATCCATACGCGCGGGGGCATATTTGCAATTATTGAAACCCGCAAGGGTATGAGTGCAAATAGCCCCAGGCGCGCAGGTGCTGCTCGTGCTCAGGACCTGTTTGCAATTTTGACGAACTTCATGGGCGACTCTGCAAATAACCCAGGAAGCACGTGCCACGCACGCGCTATCTAGGCTCGGAGGGCGGCTCGGGCTCGGCAGAGGCTCGCTGTTGCTTCGGGTTGGCTCGAGATACACGAGCCTCCAAGCTTGGTGACGATGGGGCTCGGTGTGGGCTCAGGGACCGCCACGTGGTATTAGGACCTGGATGTGATATGCGGAAGGTACGAGGGCACCGATGCAAAAAGCCCACACCCACGTGCGTGAGGCACGTGAGCTAAGGCTCGGATGGGGGCGAGGTTCGGCGCTGCTTCGGTTGGCCGTTGCAGGTGGCTCGGGCCACATGGTGGCTCGAGGTCGCCTCAGGCGACGCTCGGTTCCACCGAGCCTCCGCGCTCCGGAGTAGTCGACGTGGCCGCTCCAGGGCCGTTGGATCTCCGCCGGGGGGAGAGATCCAACGGTATCTGCTCCATCTTCTCCTCCGTAGGGTGGCGGCGTGATTGGAGCTCCAGCGTGAGGCCTGGAGCTCCTCCTCGCCTTGCCGTGCTCGATGAAGCTCGGGGACTGACGCTGAAGATCCTGCGATGAAGTTCCGAGGTTAGAGAAGACGCGGGGATACCTGGGATGCTCTGTCGCCGCCTGATCGCCGGAGGCGGAGCTCTAGAACTCAGCTCCGCCCGAGGTCCGGCCAATGATGATGGTTAACCTGCAAAAGTGGTTAGCGGTGTGTGTGCGTGCGATGCGAGGCGAACGGTGGGTTTAGGGGCGAAGAAGCGGAACCCGTAGTGTGTCCTCCTCTGCCTCCGGCGGAGGAGGATGCCTGGGATGGAGGAGGTTGTGGCGGAGTGATCGGAGTGGATGGCGAAGGTGATGAGTTAACGGCGAAGGTCGGCAGGGGATTAATGGAGGTTGATAGCATTTGAAGAGACCTAGAAAGTTATGCAAAATTAAAGAAAAACTACACGAAGGATCGGAGGACTTACCTGGCCAGAGATGGAGGTGTTGGCCTGGGCTGAGCATCCCGGTGATGCTCGGGTCGTCGCACGTACTGGCCGGCCGTGCCAGCGAGCTCGAGCGGGGCTCTAGGCCACCGCAACGTCATCTGGAGGTCGGCGGGTCTCATCGGAAGTGACAGTCGTCGTCGCTCGATCCAAGCTCCTCCCCCTGTCACAGGGAGGAGATGGAGGGCTGGGCTTCATCCCCTTGGTCGATGGACGAGGATGAACGAGGGATGAGGAGGTGAATTTAAAGGAAGGGGGTGATGGTCCAGGTGCTTGGAGCTGAGGATTGCGAGGGGATTATGGAGCGACTGGAGGAGGGTTGGGGATGGAGGACGTGCACGCGAGGATCGTGGGAGGATGGGCTCGGTCGTGGGATGGTTAGAGCATGGCGAGGCTGACCAGGCTATGGCTAAAATTAGAGGGGTGGAGGAGGTCTGCGAAGCGGGACGCTCGGGCGGAGCTTGCGGGAGGAGGAAGACGAGGTCCGGACCGTTGGATCGTGAGATCCAACGGTCCTGGTGAGGGTGCGTAGGAACGGTTAGGATTAGATCGGAAGCGACATGATCGGAGGGCTTCTGAGCGGCCACGTGGCGGACTAGGCACGAGGCACTGATGATCAGTGGAGATGAAATCCAGAAGGTGATCAGACGGCTGAGGGCTAATGTGGAGTTAGCGGCTGAGATGGATGGCTGGAAGTGCGATCGTAGGGCGCATGAGGAGACACGTGGCGGATTCTGGTTTAGGCGCTAACGGGCGGTGATGATTGAAGGATGGAGCTGATCGAGCGGTTAGGAACAGAGAGTGGTCTGAGCGGCTCAGATCAGCATGATCAAGCAGACTACACTGCGCCACGTGGCGCGCTCATCTTGAGGCGCGAACGTGCGGCAACAATTCGAGGAGCGGGATGATCAAGCGGCTGAGGATTGGGGCGGGTCGTGGAGAAAGAGCCACCGTTAGATCATGATGAAGATCCAACGGTTCAGAAATGCGGCGGATAGGACAAGAGAGGTGGGGCCACGTGGCGCCCCAGAATGGGCCACGTGGCCCAATCAGATTATTACAGACTTCAAGTTGAAATATGAAGGTCAAGATGGCCGAATTTGAGAGAACTCAAAACATGAGAGTTGTAGATCTTGATGAGATCTACAAGTTTCATGTTGACCAAAACTGGAGATGAAGTCAAACGAAGGCCCGAAATGTTTTTGAGGGTATTTTTAAAACTAAGAATACCACGGATTTTAGTTTTGCCATATTTTGTGATTTTTAATTTATCTGAGACTCTGTTAATTATGGGACATTGACAGGGGTTTATTGACAAAACTTTAAGCAAGGGGGTTAATTATGCAAAATAAAGATGATGAAATTGGGTTTCATCACCACGCGGCCCGCTCCCCTTGCCCTAGCCACCGCGCCTCTCAGCCGTTGGATATACTTCTTGATCCAACTGCCATTTCCGCTCCACATACACCTTTATCCGCCACCGTTTGATCCGATCCCGCCTCAGATATGGGCCATCCATTAGCGCCTCTCCCACCGCACGCCACGTAGTGCATTATGCGCCATCAGATCACGCCTTCAGCCCTTCGATCTGCACCGTCCACTAGCGCTTTAATTCCAACCATTTTATCTAAGTCCTAATCGCATCTTGGCCGCCCGCTCGTGCTTCGCCCCCATCGCGCCACGTGTTGGCCTCCTGACCCTTAGATCGCGTCGCCTTGACTTGATCTCAGCCACCTGCTCGCGCTTCGCCCTATCGCACCATGTGGCGCCATCACGGCCTCAGATTGCCTCGCCTCCTATCAGATCCTGCCCGCTCCTTATCGCTTTGATCTGGGCCGTTGGATCACAAGATCCAACGGCCAGGGCTTCGTCTTCCACCTCCAGTGCCCCTCTCTCCCACGATCTCAGCCGTGCGCGAGGGGCTTGCCCCTTCCTATTCTTGGCTGCACTCCAGCCACCCTCTCCGGCCACTATCGCCTCCACGTTCATCGCCTCTCTCCCCTCACCCTCGCCAGCCACCTCACTCCCCACGACTTCCACCAGAGTCGCCCCATGACACCCATGAACTTCACCTCGTCATCAGCCAACCCGACACTTTCACCCTTTAAATACTCGAGCTCCGGCCAACTTCAGCATCATCCGCCACCCCAAAGAGGAACCTCGAGCTCGGAGCGTCCGATTGGTAACAGAAATCGAGCGAATCCTTGAGCGAAGACCGGTATCTTCTCCGGCGAGATCCGCAGCGCCTCCGCCGTGTTGCAGCCACTCCTCCGCGTAGCTGCTTGAGCTCAGGGCCTTACCGCCCCTTCGAGCGACGACCTGGAACTCGACTTTGAGCTCCAAATCCCAGGTAACCTCCTCCATCCTCTCTGATCTTCGTTTGATTTCTCTTTGACATTTCTCCCATTTAATTCTACCTCTACCGTGATCTTCTCGCTTCGCTTCCACCTCGTCGAGATCCACGACGGAACTCTGACCTTCGCGGTACATCTCACACCCTCCGACAACTCACTTTCCATTCCATCAGCTCCAGCTCCGCCATCTGGGCGGAGCACCATCGCCGGACCCTTTTCCCTCCGCTTTAGGCCTCGCCGTCCATCGTTCACTTCTCCACATAGCACGCACGAGCTTCGGCTATTCCCCCTAACCCCTGCAGGAAGCTCCAGTTCATTGACCGGAAGCTCATCGGAGCTCTTTTTGAGCTTCACCGCCACGGAGCTCCGACGCCCCACTCTAGCTCCTGAAGTCACCTGAGCCTCGCCGCACCGCCGCGCATCTTCTCGGACATCTCCGAACCGCCGGAGAGCTTCACCGACGCAAGGAAGATCGGGCGGAGCTAAGCCCCCATCGCCGGAGCCCCACCAACTCCTCCGCAGGAGGCGGAGGACCGTTGAGGGAGAAGATCCAGCAACCGTTCGATCATCTCGATCGAACGGTTCCTAGCCGTCCACGTCGCCACTCAATCGGAGTATCAAAGAGCCGTTGGATCCTTCTAGATCCCATGGTTATCTTCACGCCATGTCGCCCATATCCGGAGCAGCACCACACCGTCGGATCGATCCGTGATCGAACAGACTGCAGCTCGCCACGTAGCCATCCACAGCGACCGTTGATCTTCACCAGATCGCACGGTTGTGAGCACGCCACGCCATCGGGTCCGAGCCTCCTCCCCGACCTCCAGGCTCGGACCACCCGAGGCTACTCCGAGCCTCAACCGAACCTCCAGAAGCCCCCGAGCCAAGACCCGAGCTTCTGACGCCGCCCGAGCCTAGGCCGCCCCACGTGAGGAGCACGTGCAGCCTGGGTAATTTGCACAGAGGCCCTGGGAACTTTCTAAAATTGCACATTGGTCCCTATGAAGCGCCCCACGTGAGGAGCACGTGCCTAGTGGAGAAATTGCATTCCACCCCCCAGCATTATAGGTAATTACATTTAAGTCCCTACCAGCATGTTTATTTTTATGTAATTTTTAATTCCCTGTATTGCAATTACACACATGTCTTTGCACGCATCCCTAGGTGTCATTTTGCATCATTTTGAAATTCCAAAAATTGCATGTTGTTGAGTAACTCGTCCTCTACCTGTTGTGACATTTGTCATATTTTTGTGGTATCAGTAGATTTTTAAATTAATTAATTGGTTTATTTCTGTGATATTTTGCCCAGTTGGACCTTTTAATTATAATTAATTCTCTGTAACTCCAAAAATTCTCAAAAAATCACAGTAGCTCTAGGATAGCTAACTTAACATGGCATAAAAATTTCATCTCATTTGCACACATTTTGAGGCCTGAATAAATTAATTGGTAATTTCCTTAGTTTAATTTTAATAAGTTCATTTCACAGTAAAATTAATTGACAATTTTCCTAGAATCCTTATCATTAGATCTATCTAGGATAATTTTATTTCTTGAAAATTTTGTAATTTGATATTTATTAAAATTAAATTAGTGAAAATCACCCTGCATCCATTTTAAATTCACAGTAAATTCATTTAGTGTCGAAAAATTCCAAAAAATTAGGGTAGTCTATTTTCACCATATTTCATCATCTGGCCAATTTTCTTAATTTTTGTACTTCATTTGATACCTTAACTGATTTAACTTTAAATTGGCTTGATTTTTGCATGTGTCAGCATAGAAATTAAAAAAAAAGACTAAAAAATAATTCCCCAAAAATTTCACACTTGGACTTTGCTAAAATTCACCTAAGGAGACAGATGCCTCCCTGAGTTCGAGCTTGGACTTCACCAAGTAAAAAAAAATTTGCCGCTTGAGATTAACTTGAATATAATTGAAAGTGGTTTTTGATATTTCCTCTCGTTATCCGACTGCAACGAACGAAATTATTAATTAATTTGGACATTAATATGACCGAGTTAACAAGGGTGCGGGAGCGGCCATCAAAATGTCCATTAATTTCCACGAATTAATTGAATGACAATCACATGATTCTTGTTCAGAATTGTTAAGTTTCTAACAGTGACACATGCTTACTAAAACTAACATATCTTGAGAAAAGAAACTCCAAATCAAGTAAACTAATTTTCTTTGGTTTTCTAATTTGATTTGAAAAAGAATTCAAGTGATAGACACACATTTCTAGACGTTTTAAAATTGCAGTTATCTCTTGACTACATTGTAAAAAAAACAATCTCATATCAATGGACACATGGACACGTGTCTACTAAAATAGTCATAACTTGAGCAAACATATCCAAGTCATGCAAACTCAAGTCATACAATTTACTAATAAGATGGTGAACATTATCCAAGTGATAAACTCATGTTTTAAGGTACTTAATCAGGGAGAAAAGACTCAAAAAATAGGGTTACATGAACAAAATACAATGAAAATATGCACAACCAAAAAATACCCATGACATCTTAAGTTTATGGATCATATCCTAAACCTCCGACCTATGGCTTCGATACCACCAGAAGGATATAGAAATATCTTTAAGCGCATCATGGAATCATGATGATCACATAGTATGCAATCGGGAGTGACTAGTCGTACTAGTTGCTCGAGGAAGCGGAATTAAAAAAAATTAAAATGATGAAATCCCATGTTATAAGAACGCTTCTCGGATCGTTTCGCATAAACCACAAAAAGGGCATCAAGGTTACCTCTTGAAGAGTGGTTGTGATCCACTCTTTTAATAAAGAGACCTCTTTTCTCAAGTCTGATCCAATGGAAGAGACACTTGTGAATGTATTGATGAAACACGTGCTCCATGCAATCCATGTTGATAATCCAAGCGACAAATCTCTTGATCTCGTCTCACAAGATCCGACATCTTCTTCATGAGTGAGGTGCACCAAAGGAGACGGATATCCACGAGCGATCAAAGTGGCGGCACAACGATGTGCCGACAATGGCGACCCTCTCTATGGTTTAGGGTGGACGTCCACACTAAGGAGGAGAGAGAGGCTTGGCATGTAGAGAGAGAAAGAAGGAGAGTGCATATATTTTTGTGTGTTGAAGAAGAGCCAGGGTTGCCTCTTCTTTTATAGTATTTTAGAAGTCCATGGATTCCAATCCATGTGAAATACAAAATCAATGATTGAGATTGATTTGTGTTCGTATTCCATAGCCATGATTTTGTTGTAAAAACACAACAACAATAGATTAAACTAAATATATTAAATAATCAAAACAATTTAATTCGAACTAAATCAATTTATGATAGAATGCTTAGGAAGGAGGCCGCCCACCTTCTAAAAATGGGGGACGACCACCCTTGAGAACAAGTCAAATGGTGGTTGTCCAATATCCATTAAATATATGGTGTTGTCTCCTCTAGTCCTTTATATATATTTACAATAAATTTTGTTGTAAATTATTTCACAAAAATAATTCCAAATTAATTTTGTGAATATTGCAATTATGTCATTAAAAAATTGTGAATCATATTCACAACCGAAAACAACATGTAAATTGTATTTCCAATTTATTTTCGATGTGAATCCAATTCACATCAACATTTAATTTCAAGATACTATTTACAATAAGCTCTCTCGAATATATTATAAATCTCATTTATAATATATACAAATAATATAGATAGTGCTATCCACATTATTCATACCCTTGCTAATTAAATCATATTTAACTATCTTGGATCTCTATTCTCATGTGCCTAAATAACATGAATTACATTTACATTGTTCACATCTTTGATAATTAAATCACGTTTAATTATATAAGATAACTCTCCTTATGTGGCCAAAATAATATGAATCAAATTCATATTATTTATGATAATTAAATCACATTTAACTATTAATTTTCCTCAATGCTCGGACACATTATCAACAATGAAATTATCCTTGAACTTTTCAAGAATCATGCGCTTTCTCCACAGATACTTGGAGATAAGGACATGGCGATTAACTCAAATCCAGATCTTAGGGACCTCTCATAGATGTTTGATTAAATTAAAGCCATAAATCTAATCTTCTCATTTGCATCTGAATGACATTCAGATCACTGTCCAACATTTGGATCAAGAATAGATTATTTATCAATTGGGATGAGTCACTAAAATTTAAACCTGCTTCACCACTCCCATGCAATGAAAGCATCATGGTTATACAATCGTTTATGATCACACTACCCTCGAGTATTTCTAATACCCGTACATCCTATGTACTAGAAGACACCGAATAAATCTGAAGTTTTAGATCTATTTAGACTGCCTTCTTCAGGATTTTATCATTAAGTTTCTCATTTGATTATTGAGATTTGGTATCGATCATATTCTTTCCAAAAGCATATATCATACCTAGGTATTTATCATACACTTTTCAAAAGTATATATCAAACCTACAAATTCAGTCAATCTTCCAAAGCTAGACGATCGTGCACGGAATTTGATCCCAATATCTCATGAGTGAGCTCATGTCTTCCAGTTCAGTAATATATTTGTATGATCCCTTTAAGAAATCGTATTACTCATATGCCCTTGTATGCGTACCATTATGCCGGTGTATAGACCTTGATTAGATCATCAACCTATCGATATGATAAATGTAATATTCAGACATATAATAACACATCTATCTCCTGGCAAAGGATGCATGCCTATATCATGACACCTACGAATCTCTGTTTCTATGTAGAGGACCTGCATCAAGAGGTCCGTTATCAACTCATTAGAGAAAGGATTCCCATCTCCTACTTAGGATGGAGATGAACTCTTAATAATCACTTGACGATGCTTGATGAGTCCTCAATCTAACTTTCTAGATATTCATCCAAGCAGCAACCTCTATGATTCAATGATTGAATCAACAATTTAACCCTAAGTTGTACTAAGGGGGTTGTTATGAAAATTAGTTAGTATCCATTTCAGATGAGGAAATGGTATTTGCAATATCACTTATTGCATAAATGGCTCACCATGGGCTCACATGTCCAACGGTGGCGGTTCCAGAGAGTGCCACGTGGCCCAATGGATTTATCCAAAAAAGATAGATAGGGAAAAATAAAAAAGAAATAAAAGGAAGTGAAATCATAAAAAATCAAAACATGAAAGTTGTAGATCTCGATGAGATGCACAAGTATCATGTTGAACAAAAAATCATCAAATAAACAAAGTAAACATTTTGAAAGTGGTTTTAGTGGATTAAAACACGTTTAATTTTTTTGCATTAATGCATTTTTTATTTTAAAGCTAAAATAAATATTTACAATAATTAATCTATTTTTGGAGTTTTTAATAAGAATAAAATAATAAAAATAAAATAAAAGGAGTTAATTTTATACAATAATTATGATTCATTACAAATTAGGGGTAGTTATTAATTTAAGAGAATTATTGATGAATTTTATTGCTTTATTCAAGCTCGATGATAACAAGTGAATATAAAGCAATATTTTTCATATAAAGCAATTATAATCCACACATGTACCTAAAGTCGACCTTGTCTAGTCTTCATATTTTGAAAACATCTCATAATATCATCGTCAGCAGTAGAATCAAACATCTCCCATTCAGTATATGTGAAGTAAAGTGTCATTCATCCATTCATCTCCTATTTTATTGCGTAACCAAGTCTTGACAATATTCATTGCTAAAAGTTCTCTTTCAACACTTGCCCTTACAACTGGTAGAGTTAACACTAATTTAATCAATAAATATATCTGTGGATAAACAAGATTTTTCCGATTTTTCACCATTTTTCTACAAGTTCCATCAAAAAATTCAACATCAAGAACTATGTATTATGCTTTACATTTTTAATATACGCCAATAATTCATTTTGAAGAAGCAATAAATCTCTAGAAGATAAATCCATTGGATATAGTTGGACAAGATGGAGAAACTTATCAATATCAAATGTTGCAAATGAATCTTTCGGATTTAAACATACCACTTAAATAAGGAATTCCGTGTTTAGCTTCTGTGAAGTGATCACTCAACTCCCGAACTTGCATATCAATGACAATATAAAAAAATTGAATACAATAATGATGCAAAACTGTAATTTTATCCGCATAACGTTTCGATTGTCCGGCAACTTTATATGGATCATCTTTACTTAGAATATCAACATTATTTTTCTTGCAAAATAAAGAAACTCTTTCCAATAATGAATTCCACCCATCATCCTCATATCTTGCAAAAATTGCCTTGTAACAAAAACCAATGACATTGCATTAATGATGTCTTGATTCTTCCTTTGAAGTGATTGCAAAAGTGTACATGTAACACTCAAAACATCACACCATTAAGTGCAAGCAGAAATTATATTCAAAATCTTACCCCTTATGTAAATATTCATATGTCTCTCCGTGTTTACCCAAAATTTTGTTTTCTCTCAAGAACTCTAATACTGTAATCATGGAAGGATATAAGTCAAATGAATTATTTAAACACTTGTAATGAGATACCTAACGTGTATCACCCGGACTGTTGAGATAGTTGTATCTCTCAGTGCTTTTATGTTTTACATTTTCTTCATGTCTCTCTTATGTAATTAATCTAGGGCTTTTCTCCTATATAAGAGAGCCCTTGGGCCTCCGTTTATCATATGAACTTATTTTCCCTCAACATGGTATCGGAGCAACGATCCTAGACCGAGGTTCCCGTATCCCACCCTATAACCCTACACCTCCAAGCCCCCCTACCCCCACGCTGCCGGAGCCCTCCAGGACACCCCTCGTCGTCGTCGTCCCCCTCCAGGACCTCAATGCCTCCCATGCCTCCAACCCCCCACCATGTTGCCTCCCAGGCCTACCAACCCCCTGCCGCGCCACCTCCCAGGACTACAGTCCCTTGCGTGCCATCACCCAAAGCCTTGTAAGGCCTCTCAGGGCCTCTAGCCCCTTTCTGCGCACACCCCGGGGCATCTAGCCCTCTCGCCCCGCGTCGACCTACCGCCCTTGCGCAGTTGTGGGCTCCTTTAGGCCGCTGCTGCCAGTCGAAGCACCCGGCTCCGCATCTTCTTGTGTTTTGTGCGGCCGGGCTGTGCGATACAAGGTCTGATTTGAGTTTAAAAACATGACTTTCTTCATATAGATCACGTTCTAAGACTCTAATCTTCACAAAGAGGTTGTGAGGATGGTTGTATGAGTCTACAGATACAATCATTCCTTCTTATGATTGTGTAGACATCATATAACCAGTATACTCCTCAACATGTCTATGGTTCTGATCATTGATATCATGTATGACGTCAAGAATGACGTGTTTTCTTCTTCAGGGGCATTCAAGGGCCCGACTCCCATAGTAAAGATGGATGGGACCAACTACAAGTTATGGTCCATGCAGTTTCGTACTCTTATGCAATGTCATAATAAGGAGCACATTCTGACAGAAGCAGAACCAACAGATAAGACTGGGATGAATGCATCTTGGAAGCAAGACGATGCATATGCCTGCATCTGGAACTCTAGGACACTTACCACGGAGATTGCCAACGATATTGTTAATCAATCCATGGCCAAGTCTATATGGGATATATTAGCAGACACCTATGGGAAGGCAAAGAATGAAAGAAAGATCCTCCAACTACAGTTTGACATTTTTTCGACCAAACAGAATGGTCGACGACTCCACACGCACTTCTCACGTCTGCGTGGCATGTTTGAGCGACTACACAGCTTCATGTCCATTACCACCAGCATTGAGCAGCAACAACAATGTCGAAATTCTACAATGTTTGTCGTCTCTTGACTTTGAGTACGATGCAGCACGTACTCAACTTCTGACGGGTGAGACAATACCACCAATGGAGGAGGTCTACAAATGATTGAGCAGGATCACTACCACTCCTACCACTACGCCGCAGATGACTTACTCGGCTATGATAGTTTCTCATGGATGAGGCGCTTCTTCCCATCTTCATGGTCGTGGACCACATGGTCGAGGTAGAGGATGTAAGCATGGTCCTTGTTCCTATTGCCATCATACTGGTCATTCTGAGGAAAAATGCTTTCAGAAGCATGGCTATCCAGCATCTGCACGTGTTGTTGAGCAGACTGATTCTTCTCCTGTACCTACTACCAATGGATGCTATGATGATTTTGTCTCAAGACTTCGAGAGATGATGACCACCCCACGGCTCCATCTGCAGGTCCCTCTGATGCAGCAGCTACCACCAGAGCATCATCCAGTTTATCAGTTATTTCCTATGCGCTTACTAGTTGTAGCAGTTCTGATGCGACATATTGGATTACCGATTCTGGAGCGTCTCATCATATGTGTGGAGATCGTACACAGTTTACCTCTTACAGGTCTCCCACCTAGACGATCTGTGGTCATTGCCAATGGGGTTCGGCTACCTATTGTTGGTCAGGGAGAGATTGTGTTAGCTCCTTCTATGCATCTACAGAACGTCCTATATGCTCTTGATTTTTAGATGAATCTTTTGTCTATTAGCTAAATTACAAAGGATTTACATTTTCGTGCCATCTTTGACCACTCTTCTCTTGTTTTCAGGACATACTGACTTGCAGGGTTATTGGTCATGGTCGTGAGCAGAGAGGATTGTATCAGTTTGTCGTTTCATCATATGCTGGGGTGGCCTCTCTTCCTTCTGGGTCTGTTTCTCCATTCATGTGGCATCTTCGTTTTGGCCACCTTTCTCTTCAAAAGATGATTCATGTTCTCCCACTGATATCTACTTGCAGTTATTAGGATTGTGAATCCTGTCAACTTGGGAAACATCATCGCTCCTCATTTTCGAGTCGTTCAAGTTGTCATAGTAGTCGGTCTTTCGAGTTGTTTCATTTTAATATTTGGGGTTCGAGTAGTGTTCCTGATCATCAGGGACATCATTTTTATATGGTTGCTCTGGATGATTATTCTAGACTTTCTTGGGTATTCTTGTTAAAACATAAGTCTGAAGCTGGTTCTATCATTAAAACTTTTCTTATTGAAGTCAACAATATCTTATCTGCTAATGTCAAATTCATTTGTATAGATAATGCCTTGGAATTTTCCACTTTGCATTTAGCAGAAGTTCTCAGGTCTCTTGGTATGTCATCAGACTTCTTGCAATTATACATCCCAGCAAAATAGTGTGGCAGAACGTAAATATCGTCACCTTCTTGATGCTCACAAGGACTTTGTTGATTCAAAGTCGTACACCTTACTCTTTCTGAGGGATGCGATTCTAACTGCCTGCTGCTTAGTGAACCACATGCCATCCACTTTTCTTGGAGAGAAAATTCCTTTCTTGACTACGTTTCCTGAGAAGGAATTATTCTCTTCCACTCCCAGAGTCTTTGGATAAGTGGCCTTTGTCCACAACTTCACCCTGGTCGTGACAAGCTCTTACTAATCTATCTTTGTTGGTTATTCACATACCCAAAAAGGGTATCGATGTTTTGATCCTGTAGGGAGAAAATACTATGTGAGCGTTGGCATCACATTTTTTGAGTCCATTATGTATTTTTCTCCTACAAGTAACATGTTGTCTGATACTAATGCTGGAGAGGATGTTGTGGTTCCTCCTCCTCCATCTTCTCCGTCATATACTTCTCGGCCTCCATCACCTCCACTACCGTCTCCACCTCCATCACCGCCACCACCTCCTCCTCCTGCAATCAAGTCCATGTTTTTGCCACATGTTTATACTCACAGGTCTTCTACTCACACCTCTGATCATGAACCATCCACATCATCCATCACGCCTCAGGTATGTCATGAAAATACTATTTCTACAGATGACGCTGGAGCTTTAAATGATACACATGAAGAATTGATTCTAGAGGACATAGAAGCAGATGATCTGGAGATACCTATTGAACTAAGGAAACCTCGACATCGATGTGCTACGTATCCTCTTGTTGCACATGTCTCCTTGGATCATCTTTCAGAGGACTACAAGAAGTTTGTCGTGGGTCAATATGCTATTACTATCCCATGTACATATCAGGAGACACTTTAGGACAGCAAGTGGCGACTTGCAATGGAGGAAGAGATGGCAGCTCTTCGGTTGCGTGGTACCTCGAGCATTATTTCTACCCCGCCTGGTGCATCAGTTGTGAGCTGCAAATGGATATTTACAGTAACTCAAAGGGCAAACGTTAGTGTGGACCACTATAAGACACGACTTGTGGCCCCGGGGTTTACCCAAACCTATGGAGTGGACTATCAAGACACCTTCTCTCCAGTAGCAAGAACTCGACACTCTGCATTCTTCTCTCGATTGCAGTTTCCAAGGACTGGCCTCTTTACCAGCTTGATGTGAAGAATGCATTTCTCCATGGAGATCTACAAGAGGAAGTATATATGCAACAACCACCATGATTTGCTAATGAGGGGGAGTACCAGAAGGTGTGCATACTTCATAAGGCGATTTATGGCTTGAAGTAGAGTCCGAGAGCTTGGTACCAGAAGCTATCAGAATTGATAGAGCAACAAGGGTTTGTGCGGTCTACTGCGAATCATTCTCTTTTTGTTAAGAGGACATTAAGAGGTACGGTGGCTATTCTTGTTTATGTGGATGATATTGTCATTATAGGAGATGTTGAACAGGGTATTCATACTGCTAAGGAATTCCTAGCCCAACAGTTTATGAGTAAGGACCTTGGCAATCTTCATTACTTCCTTGGGTTGGAGTTTGCCAGGAACAAGCGTGGTCTTGTGATGACTCATAGGAAGTTTGTTATGGATCTTCTTTTTGAGACAGGTATGACAGGATGCAAACCTTCTACTACTCCTATGGATGCAAGTTTGAGATTGTATGACGAGGGCACTGAGCAAGTTGACGGAAGGAGATACAAAGAACTTGTTGGGAAACTCTTATACGCTACCGTTACCAGGTCGTATATTGCATTTGCTGTAAGCAAAGTCAACAAGTTCATGGAGTAGCCCAGGAAGGTGCACATGGATGTCGTTCATATGATCTTGAGATACTTGAAGAAATCACCTGGTTCAGGTCTTATATTCAGTAGGGGTACATCCCTTGAGGTGACAGCATGCGCAGATGCAGATTACGCAGGTTGTCCAAGAGACAGAAAGTTCACATCTGGATTTGCTAGTTTCATCGGTAGTTCGCTTGTTTCATGGAGAAGTAAGAAGCAAACAGTAGTGGCTAGATCAAGTGTTGAGTCTGAATACAGGGCGATGGCCAAGGAAAGTGATGAATTGATGTGGGTTAGATCAGTGTTGATTGATATTACTATTGAGGTTCCTCTACCTATGCAGCTTGTATGTGATAATCAAACAGCTCTTTTTATTGTTAATGATCCTACCTTTCATGAACGGACAAAACATATAGAAGTGGATTGTCATTACACTAGAAACATGATCCAGAAAAGTTTCATATCCACCTCTCATATGTTTACTGGAGATCAGACGACCGACATCTACACCAAAGCACTTGTTAGAGGATCCTTTCAGAGGTGTTGTTCCAAGGTGAGCATGATAGATATATATGCTCCAGCTTGAGGGGGAGTGTTGAGATAGTTGTATCTCTCAGTGCTTTTATGTTTTACATTTTCTTCATGTATCTCTTGTATAATTAACCCATGGATTTTCTCCTATGTAAGAGAGCCCTTGGGCCTCCGTTTATCATATGAACTTATTTTCCCTCAACATGGGCACAAGAAATTTTATCTTGATTTATTCATGTTCCCATTTAAAGTTCACCCAAATCGAGTGCTTCGGCAATTCCGATAGTTTCTGCCCCTATAAGTAATTCTATTTTCTTGCATGAAGTGGCAAACAAACTTGATAGTCTTGCTACGTTACTAAAAAATATATCAAGAAGGTCATGATTCTAGCAATGACAACCATTGCCAATTGAAATTGATGTGCAAAATAATGAATATAGTAAGGCAAACTATTCTCTTTTTAAAAATAGTTTTTAAACCATTGAATTCACCTCGTATGTTCATGGCTCCATCATAACCTTAATCGCGAATTCTTGACATGCTTAAGCTATATCTTGCAAATACTTCATCAACTGCCTCTTTGAGCGTCACAATATTAGTTTCACGAACATGAACTAGTTCTAGGAATTTCTCAATTAATTGACCTTTTGAATTAACCTATGTCAATACAATAGTTCTTTGCTCTTTATTTGATATGTCCCGAGATTCATCAAGTAAGAGAATGAAAAATAATCTCCAAGTTCTTTATGAATAACAATTCTTTTTTCGATAGCACAAAGCCCTCGCTACATCTTTTTATATTCTAGGAGAAATAAGCTTGTTATTCTTAGGAGTATTTTCAAGTACAACGTTATTTACGTCAATACTAACTTTTAAAAAAGTCTTCAATATCCTTAAGAAATTACCTTTGTTCAAAGACTATTCAGATTCATCATGTTCTTGAAAAGACATTCCTTGAGAAAATAAAATCCGAATAATGTTGACAATTATAAAAAGATGTGTTTGTATTCACTCTTAGTATGATCACCATGCATATGTATTCTGGTTTCAATATATTGAGATTGCTTCATTAGATTCTCACACTTTTCATGGGCTAAATTATGGTACTGTTAGGGTCTCCAACATGTTTATCAAGCGTACTTTTGTATTTTCAATTATTCGATCATTTTAAGATAAATGCATCACTACCACTTTGACATGTATAATTTATCCCGAATAGATAACAATATTGGTAAAAAGCTGCATCTTTTAGTACACTATACTCCAACCAATTATATCTTTGAAACCATGCAAATTAAATATCCGCTCCTCCTTCCTGATTTTTTTAAATGGAAATGTATGATTGATTGGTTGAGACAGAGACATTTGCATATATGCTCTTCGAATGCCATCTTGAATATTAGGACGGCAAGTTAAATTTGGAATAAATAATCCATGGTCAACAGGTAACTCAGATAGATTCACATCGATGCGACATCGCCTTGTACTCGATTTTTCCATTTTATTTTGATAACATGATGTCGTTCCCATAATTGGTTCATTTGAGGAAATTTGATCAATTATTATTGAAACGAGTGACTCAATGATTTTTTTATAAGAAACTTATCCATGCCTATATGTAATATGAAATATTTAAATTAATGATAACGTAAATATTGCAAGCATGTAATATCATGCAAGAACCTGCGTACGAAAAAAATCGAATTCTAGGGAGTAATATAAAATTCGAATGCTAAAAGTAAAAGCTAAACTGTGATAATTTGATACGAAGATATTTAATCGAAAAAATTGATTATGAAAGAAGACTATTGCATGCACTTGGAGTTGGACTGTGCAAACGACAGTAAAAGTTGTAACGATGTGGTCCAAGAGGCATAGTTGCGTAGTTGCAGTGGGTTTGTAAAGAAGCCGGAGAGGCATGGATGCCACTGCGATGAGTCCGCGAAGGAGACTAGGGTGCGACGTCTTCGATATAGATGTTGGGAAGCAACCATAATGGATATATGAGGGAATCGAGGCCACGATACGCGCAAGAAGGAGGTGAGGAAGGACTACAGCAGGCCTGGGAGTCGAGAGAAAGTCGACGCTCTCGGAATCTTGAGCGCAACGAAGGGTTGCGTCCGAAACTGAGGCTGGGTTCTGTCTGCTAGGAACAATACAACTGCAATGGATCCTGAAGGAGCCGTGATCACTTTGTGTTCGAGGAACCGAGGCGTCGTGCAAGGAGAACAACTACTTGCTTGGGGCGAGCTCGAATTCTGGAGGGACGACGGAACAAGGGGAAAGGCAAGCGTAAATTACGTAATCACGTAATGGATCCGAAATGTGGATGGCGCAATTTCAATAGGGAGAGAGTTGACACATACCGATATAGAAATATTTTAAAAAGAAAGGTTAGAAGAAATTAAAGTGAGTCCAAGATTTTAGGTGGGGCACATGCCCCACCTCTCTACAATATGGGCCTGTTTGGTTGCAGGGTTGGGCAGGGTTGGCCCAACCCTGGTTACTATTCATTAGGGTACTTTCTCCTCACATATTATTATTCACCCAGCCCAACCCAATCCAACCCTGCAACCAAACAGGCCTCCGCCAGTGGATGGAAGCCCGATATCTATGGGTTGTACCATTTGTTTTTTGTGCTAAAAAGAAATAAAAAAGGAAGGGCATGGTCTCATAGAGGATGAGGGCAATGGCGGTTGCCCTATGGGTATAGGCTTGCTATTGGGTTCTTTTTTAGAGTTCGTTTTGGTATACAAAGAAAGAGCATGATGGGTCGTGCATACTATGTATGGTATATATGACGGAATTGCATGTGATGTGTAATGTTGAAGGAATGATTCATGTTAAACGGCTGCTACTTTTCTTTCGTAAGAAATCATCAACAAAATTCACTCACTTGGGATCCTCTCAATTTTATCTCGAACTTGACCCAACAAGTTCAAGTGAAACCTATCTTACATGTCTAATACTATTTGCACAAATCAAATGAATACAACTTTAGCATCATTCATCTCTCTCTCTCTCTCTCTCTCTCTATATATATATATATATATATATATATATATATATATAAAAGAATCACCAACACCATAAAATATAAGGATAGCTATTGAATTAATGTATAGTGAATATTATAGACAGAGTTAGGGTTACATCATATCAACAAAATTTGAGTATATAATTTTTATGTGATAATAGAAGTATCTGTTAACTAATTTATTTTTTACGTAGGAATTGTACCATTTACATTTGAAATAATACCACCGAAATGATTTAATATAGATGCATTTTTTTGTATGTAAGATCCTATATTAAAGACCACATCCACTTATATTAATTTCGTCAATATAAACGACAGTTAAAGAACAAGCATCTTAGGCAATGAAAATTGTGAAATCAAACTTCGAAACAAAATGGATGATGTGATGATTGTATGATCATATATATTGAGAAAGCTATTGCGTAGACATTCACGACCGATCTATTGATGATTGATTTTGATGTTATGAAGAATGAATAGCTCCTCTTACATGAAATTTTTAGATGCTTTTATTTGTAATTTTAACTATTTTTGAATCGTGTATTTCCAGAAAACAAAAATAATAAGAATTGATTTTTCTACTTTTTTTCGTGGCCCCTCCTTAGTTGAATTTCTGATGCCACCCTTGCCCATGTACGCCCTTTAGGGATTTAATAATCACTCAATCATAAGAGGATGTCTATAAGGAGTTGTTTCTCTCTTTTGTCCTACATCTACATCTACACAGTAAAAAAAGAAAAAAAATTAACTTGTGACACATTGAACCCTTAGACCCCGTTCGTGTATCGGGTTACCCTACCCCATATTTTCTCCCTCCACGTGGGTCCCACTTTTTATTCTTTTAAAAAAATTAAATAAATCAATTCTCCATCATCAATTCCATCAAAAAATAATATACTATACCATCATATCATATAAAAATTATAAAATACTCCACTTCTACTCACATTTTCAAACTCCAATACAATCACATCACAATAACTACTCAATTTTTCAAACTCCAATACAATCACATCACAATAACTATTCACTTTTTCAAACT
The DNA here is from genome assembly GCA_037367405.1 of Ottelia alismoides. Taxonomy (NCBI): domain Eukaryota; kingdom Viridiplantae; phylum Streptophyta; class Magnoliopsida; order Alismatales; family Hydrocharitaceae; genus Ottelia; species Ottelia alismoides. The sequence goes on from JAZKJV010009784.1 coordinate 764,424, forward strand.
CCAATACAATCATATCACAATAAACCCACTTCTAAGTTCTAACCCACCCACAGTTTAACCCTCTATCCAAACACCAAAACCCAAAAATGGGTTACCTGCTACCAGGTTAGCCCACCTAAACCCACTATCCAAACACACCCTTAAAATAATTACCGTCGCATCTTAAACGACTAATGCCAAACATGAGGAATCCAATGTGTGATTTGGTGGTAGTACAATATACCTACATCTTAAGTGATCAAGGGTTCGAATAGCAAGAGAGACGCTCTGGACCTTGAAATTACTGAACCTGCTACTAAAAAAATGCTAAATCTGATTATTGTTGTTTATTTTTTCCGGAAAAAGTCGGGAATTGTTCTATTGCAATACACTACATCACTAAACGCGTCTATCATACCATCTCAGCCGTGTATCCGATTCCAAAACGACCCATCTTGACAAATTGATTCGTCAAGGTTGTGACCTTCGAAGGTAAAAAAAAGGCCGAAGGAAACCTTGTAGAGAGAGAGAGAGATGGGGACAAGAGAGGTGTACGAGGAGAAGCTCCGATCGGGCAACCTGTACCACGAGCCCACTATCAACCCCGGACTCGGCTCCGCCCGCTGCCCCCGCTGCCTCTCCCCCGTCAACCCTACCTCTGTAAGATAAACCTTATCCCAACACTCGATTTTTCCGCATCCCATATGGCGAAATATCTCGCCTTTTCTATGTTACCCATCTTTTATGACTGCAAGTTCCAACCTGTCACTTGCCTGTCAAAAAAGACTCGATTGAAAACGAAGAGTGATGGTTTTTTTGAAATATTTATCGTTGGGAAGTATGCGTTTTGTTGTCGACCTGTATCTCTAAAGAATCAAGTAACATCTTGGCATAAGTTTGTTTGGATCAAGCATTGTCTTGTTTACAGTTTATTTTTTAACCACTGTTAAAGTATGCGTGATTTTGATGATGATCGTGACGAATATTGTCTTTTTTAGTGTCGAATTATTTAGATAAATGCTTGCTGTATGTCTCGTACTTTTTTCCACACAAATCGATGAAATGATAATCTTAAATAACTAATAAAATCGAGGGCATGCTTTGGAGTTGCCTTTGTCAAGAAGATGAACATTGATTTCTGAATTTGATAAAATATACCTTCCTAATTGAGTTCGGATTAGGGTGCCTTCTAATTTGAATTTTGTTGCTACTTCGGAGTTGACATATTATAGCCATCCCTTATCTAGATTGACGTAACTTGGTATGCCAACCTTAGTAACTTAATCATTAACCAGAAGAAAAAAACAATCTTTTTCCCATGTCTAAGTGGTTTGTTTGCCTTCTTTTCGTATTTTTAGACCACCTATTAGTTCTACACTAGCCTTCCTCTAATACTCTTATTATGAAGTCGATCTATTTTTTAATGGAATTTGTGATGACAGATCTGATTAAAGTTTCTATTGTCTGACTGTATAATGCAATCCTTTCCCTTGAACTGGGCTCATGACCAACTTATAGTAGTTGAAATTAATATGTTTGTAAGAGTTTTTAACTATCCGCAGTACTTTTATGATATTTGTTTGTTCAAGTTATAGACTTTTTCCTTTTAAAATAGATTTTTTATATTTGACTGATTTTCTTTCGTGTATCCTTTCCCTGTGTCTACTAATAGCGAATGTGTTTCCCTCATGTTTTTCTGTCTACATGCTTTTTCTATATTATTTTCCAGTTTTTATTATGTTGTGCACTTTCCCGAACTGATGCAGATAACCTAATTTGCTTGCGACTATGCCTCATGGGTTGAAACTTTGTAATTACCTGCCTCTAATCAATTTTGTTTCAACAATGCAACTGATGCATGCAACTTGAAATGTGTACTATAGAACTTGGATTCCATCGATCTAATGCCCCCTGATTTTTAGTATCATATCATGTGGCTAAAACAATGCCTGCAGTTTAGATGGAAAAAATTTCTTTCATTATCACATTGCCATGATCATCCGTTCTTTATAAGTTCATATAAATGTGATTTGACAAGTTTGATAATATTTTTTGATCCTCTTGCCAGAAAATCCTATCTTGGTTTATGTCCAATTCTGAAGTCTCAAGCTTTTTCTATGCATACATGTTTTACACCTATCAAATCTTTACAACCCTCCCTCTAATTTGATTAGAAATAAGATTTCGTCCCTTTTTTGTTTTTAATCATGTTTTACTCTAAAGTTTATTGGGCCTTAGAAATCTATATTTCTTTAGCATGTCTCCCATAAGTTTGATTAGGTAAATTTCTAATATGTCGAAGTCCTTTTACGTTTCATGTGTCTAGGCAGGTTAATTAGCTGGAACTGTAGTTGCATGCAAGTCTTTGTTAGATTAATCGCTGCAACTGAGTTCTTGGAAACTTTTTATCATTTTGTCTGAACTATTAAATTTTGGACAGGGGCAAGGAGAGTGGACAATAACTTCCGCATTGCATGATGCAACTGCAGTGGTTTGTGGTTTTTCATTTCGCCAGATGTTCACGTCAGTCCATCCTAGACTGTTTCATGTTGGAGAGAAATTTGTTTCTTGCAGGTTGGGAGTGGTGCTGGCGCACTGCTTGGATTTGTTCATGGTTATAATCGAGGTAGAACGCCCATGCATTGTGACCTACATAATAAACTTTCTTCACTTTTGCTTACTCATAAAACCTGGGCCCCTTTATTCTACAAACTTCCTTCATTTTTGGGTTTGATTAGTTTTGGAGTTTATACATTGTGATAAAAAGATCACTCAGGCAGAAATGTTGTATCTATTTTCTAAGTTGAATAATACATGGTTGTCTCTTGTCAGGTTTGCCGTTTATACAGAAACGTGTGAATGGTTCAAAGTGGCTTCAGATGCTTGTTGGGGTAAGCAGTCAGCTGCTGGTCAAGTTCTAACTTTGGTTCCATATTTTTACATATTCGAAATTGCTACAACTCGCCCTTTAACCATATTTCATAAATCTCTTGTATCGAAATTGGGGTGAGATGTTATCTTGGACCCTGGGACTGGATGTTGGATTGTCAAGGTTGACGCCTTTAACGGTGCCACATAATATATTTTTTGTTCTAATTTTCACACAAAAGAGATGGGTTGTTTTGCATTTTCCCATTCTTTAAAGCTAGGTCAATGTGATGAAGGGCCTCTTTCCATAATATTGTAATTATTGTATACTTGACTTTATTATGAACTTAGGAGCAAACTTTTTCTGTTGTTTTGATCCCTTTTACCAAGGCCATGTTATTATAATACCCGTTGTTTATGATGGAGCTCTGTGGATGACCATTAACATCTAATGGCCGTCCTTTGGCTCTTCATTCTTCTTTTGGATGACAGGGCGAGCCATTTCATGTGTGTTTTGGGCGGTCGGATGGTGTTATACTCAATATTAACAGCCTTTTAAGAGATTGTTGTGGTATAATAGTCAAATTTAGAAGACATTACATATTGTAATGACAAGTGAATAAACTATCATCTATTTCAATTGATAGAGAAGAAATCATTCCTTTTTAGAGTTGACATTGACAGATACTGATTTTGTTGTGTATACCTAATTCTGTTTTTCTACTCTATTTTACAGCTTCCTCCTTTGCTTTTATTTTCGGGAGTCACCGGCACCTTTGGAGGTACTACTTTAACAATTCCATGGGGAGATAAACATCATCATCTCTATGAAAACGAGAAGTTATTTATTTGTAATATTGTTTCCTATTAACCCTGGAATTTCCTCGCATCTATATACGTGGATCCTAGGGTCTTATATAAAATAAGTTGCTCATTTATCCCAATATGGTATTATAGTTTTTGTCCTAGTTTGGTATTCTAATACTCAATCCAATAAGCTTTTATTTCCCTCCACTCGAACATTATACATTATCACGTACCCTTCAATCACTGTCATCTCCTCGTCGGCGCTCAATGGTGATAGTTTGCATTGCCGACACATAGCATAGAGCTGCCACTCACCGCTAGCATTCGTCGACACTGCTGTTGGGTGCCATACCTCATAATTAAGTGTTAGTTCTTAATCACGAGGAGTCACTCCTTCGACCAAAAAGGTTCCACCATACACTAACCTTAGGGGTTCACTCTTTGCTTCCTTCGCATGATTTACGATCCAAGTAGAACCTTTGCACCCTCTTGCCTATGCACGTGTAGCCCCATATGTGTGCATCCTCTAGGGATCAGGATGTTCATGTGAACCTCATTTAGGGTGCAATCTTTATAAAATAAATCAAATCTTCTCGTAGACAAGGTCATTGATTATATATGGCATTTGTTGATGATTTCTCTTGTTTGTCACGGACATTCTATATGAAAATTAGTTTGCTGTAATTTCTTTGGTTCCTACTTTTGTTAAATAAACTGTTTCTCAGTGCGACACCATATTGGCAATAGTTTGTTCTGACAATCTCCTGACAATCTCCTGAGTTTCCTTTTTTTAAAGATGTGTTGTGGCTCGATATGAGCAATACTAAAAAATTACACAAAATTTATTTAATCAAAATAAGGTGAGGATTACATGACATGCTTCACAATAGTCTGAACCAACACACTATCCACAATTACAAACCATTGATCATGGCACAAGACTATCCCATTACATGAAAGCCAAATCATCCATAGAAAAACAAAATGATACAGACAATCATCCTGTGAAGTAGCTGATGGATGCACGATTCATCATACTAAAAGATGAAAATAGAGCTTCGTTCCCAAGTAATTAACTGCATTTCATCTTCTATTCTGCATTTTTACCATTCATGTATGTAAAATTAATATTTGCATTTTAGCACTCATAATTGCATTCATAATCATCTTCACATTTGCATCCACCTTCATGCATTTTTAACTTATTCATGCTAACTCCAATTGACCTCAAACTACTTCCATTGTGTACATATCATTAACAAGATTAAAGGAAAAATACAAAAAATTACTAACTCAAATAATTGGCCCGTGAGACAAAACTCTAATTTCAGACCAGACAGACTAAGACACTCATATCTTCCTCATACAATGTCCGATTTAGGTCTACTCACTTTTAAAATAATACATATTCAAAGAACTTCAAAACAAGACCAATTTCATAAAAGTTGGAGCTCGTATGTGAAAGTTGGGTTTTGGACCTCTTTTGCGTGTTTTGTATTTTACTTGTTTTTGACTTGATGTTTTATGTACATAATTAACTCTTTTTCGCTTATTTATTTTTTTTATATTCTTTGATGAAAGTTTTAATTTTATCCATAAAAATCCAAATTCAAATCAAGACTGACATCAAATAAACTGACCGAGTCTGAGTGTCCTTTGCGAGTATGTACAAATCTCTTACTTTTTCTTCTTTATTTTATTTCCCTATTTTCTTATTTCCTAAAAATCCAAAAAATTAGATTATTGTGTAAATTTTTATCTTTGATTTTATTGTATTTTTCTCGATTTCTCTCTTCATTAAAAATCACAAAAAATTACAAAACCCAAAAATCAAGGTATTCTATGTACATAGAGTACCCCAAAAATATCGTTTGCACATATGACCTCTTTTGCTCTTGGTCTCTTCATAAAAGTTGTAGATCTCATTGAGACGAGCAATTTTCGTGTTGAGCACTTTTCGATTCGAGGTCGTTTGCTATTTCTTCTGAATTTTTCTTTCATTTTAATTATTGGATTTTTCTGGAGCTGACATGTGGCAGCTCCTGGAGCCAGTCATCTATTTTTAAACCCCTTTTATTTTCGATTTTTGCAAAAAAAGGGCTCCCTCTGATCTTCCTCTCCAGTCAAACCCACAACTCCGTCTTCTCCGCCAAACTTCCAACATCCAACCACACAACCTCCGGCCTACCCCTTAGCCCCTCGTCGACTTCCTTCTCCCTATAAAACCCATCAAGCCACCAAATACTCGATCATATGCCATATCCAGTTTTAGAGCAGCTACGTCTGGTGACAACCCCACGACTGCCGACGAGCACCCTCTCCCCCGACATGATCTCGAAGAGCTTCTCGGAGCCCTCGGTGGCTCCGATCGAGGCAACAGTCAGGAGAGGGCCGAAGCCCACTCCATTTCTAGGCAAAACTACATCTCTTCTTCCTTTTTTTCATTCCTCTGTTTTTGCCCAAGTACTCTGTTCCCACTCTTGCACCGTTCTCTCTCCACTTAATCCCTCTCCGTCGAGCACAGATAGTCGCCTCTGACCTTTTCCAACCTTGTGCTTCACGCACGGTCGTCTCTTGTCCATACGCCCACGCACCCGCAGGAGGTCCTGATTCCACTCCAGCTACTCGCGTCGACATGACCTTCAGGAGTTCCCCCCCTGATCTGCGCATCAATCACCATACCCGCAGGACTCCAGCAACAGAGTCTCACGCCCCTGCCCGCACTGCCCGCTTGCGCGCATGCCAACAACCATATTACCACAAGCGTTCAACTGCCTCCTGCCAGCCACGCTCCGCCCCGACGAACCATCGATCCTCCAGTCCCCCGCGGGCGTGCGCAACAACATCCGTGGTCGGGGTCGGCGCGCTCACCACTAACACCTCCGCCACCCGCCATAGCCGTAGGCCACCTGCAACGCCGTCCTCCCATCGACACGCCTGGCCGAGTTCTACAGCAGTAGCGAGCAATGCCAACGATTCCTTACCAGCAGCCGACCTCGTTGCTCACCGCTGCTTGCTCCGTCGAGTAGCCTGGAGCATCCACTGCCTCCTCTTCACCGACACTAGAGGCGGGGACGCCACGAGTCGCGGGAGCTTCATCCGCCGGTTACCCGCCGCTCTTCCGCGCTCGGTCCAACCAAGTGACTTATCTTAGATAATTTTATTTCCTGAAAATAATTAGATTTAATATTTATTATAATTAATTATTGAAAATTGCATTGTTTGCATTCATTTAATCGTAGAATATTCATCTTGCATCCAAAAATTCCAAAAAAATCATAGTAGCCTAATTTCATATTTCACATTCTTGACAAGTCTGAGGATTTTTGGAATTCATTTGATTGAAATTTGCAATTAAGCCCTTAAACTTTGTCAAAATTGCATTTGCCTCATTTATCTGCATAAAAAATACCAAAAAATCCTCTCTAAAAACCTAACATTCGAGATCGACTTTAAGACAACCTAAGGAGACAGTTGCCTCCCTGAGTTCGACCTTGGACTTACCCAAGTAAAAAAAAGAAATTGACCGCTCGCTTTAATTTAACATTAATTGAAATAGCGGTTTTTGATTAAACCTGAATTTATCCGACTGCAACGAAATCGTTAATTCGACATTATTAAAAGGGTGAATTTCGAGTTTGTCGAATGGCGTTGTTGTCGGGGAGGCACATCTTAGGTTGGTTTTAAAAAAAAATCAAGTTTCAGGTTTTCCATCTGCAGGTAGTCTCACCCCTGTTTTCTCGTAATCACATCTCCATTTATTTTCAGTATTTTTTTAATTTATGTATATTTTTCTGTGAACCTCTCTCTAATACCCGATCTTCTATTTTTCATGCGAGGTAACCGGTGAATTCGGAGCGATCTTCTTGGAGATCGATGCATCTCAGAGCGATCGGATACGCGCAATTTTTTTAATTTTTGGAGAGAGAGTATTTTTAATTAATTTCTCATTTCTAGCGGTTCCTGATTGGGTTCTTGCGTGTGTAAAAGAGATTGAACATTTTTCTGTGGTGTGTCAGCCTGTTTGGTGGGGTTCGACTTGAGTGGTGAAATTAGGATATGCACACGGTAGAATAATTTCAAATTTGTTTGTGCCTTTCGTAATTTAGGACCACCCTATTACTAATTGATATGCACTAGATCGTCTCTCATTTAACCAAATTAAATTGTTCTATCACTCGCTAATAGAAATTCATGTTATAGGTGTGATTTCCCGTGCATACATTAGATTTATTTTTTTTTCTAGGGAAATTTTTATTCTGTCTAGCATATTGCATGAAGATTGCGAGGAGGCACTGTGAGTATTTCTAACTCAGCATTCATCATTGTGTTTCCCGCTGCACGGTTTTTTCGATTCTCTCTTAGTTTTCATTCACATAGGAATAAAGGAAATTGGAATCCCCATGTAGACGTGCAATGCTCCCCACTCAAGTTTAAGTGATAACCAAATTAAAACTAGGGGACTACTAACATTATTGATTAATTAAAATTGGATAAAATTGAATATCATTGTTTTTGGGAGCGTAACCCCGTCATTGTTTTCAGGCTGAGTGAGCATACAAAGAGTGTGTGTACACACTAAGATAGAGCCCAAATCCCCGCCTTGCATATCAACGTACCCCACTCTTTGCAAATATTAAAGACTGAAGCATTCGAAGTTCAACTGACCAGCACCAAGTAGCCTCCGCTTGCTTCGGTGCGACGCGACAAGTTGCTTAGTATTTCTTCGGGGCGAAGTGACAAGCCTTATCAGCCTCTGCCTACTTCGGTAGGTAGATTAGATAGGGGCAGGTCCTTGAATTTTATCGGTATTAACCGAGTAAGCTGGTGATAGGAGCTAAGAAAGGAAGGGCGTTGATATCTTAGGTGACATGTTAAACAGGGGAGACGCAGTTGGCATTGAGCCAACTGCCCTATAGGCCATCACGTATTTCCTCCATTCCATTCGAAGATGACGGAATTTCGGCATTCAAACTCAGACTCCATGGGTCGCGCTCACATGACAAATTCTCAATCTTCGTATCCACCTTTTCAGAGGAACCCTCTCTTTGAGGTAGTTTCTCTCCAACCACCATTCTCTTCACCCACCCACCTTTGATTGAAAATTTAAGATACGAACCTCTCACAGAACCAGATATGTTCTTTGAAGACACAATGGAGCGAGCGGACTCAAGGATGAATATTGGCATAACCAATCTTGATAGAGGAACACGCATGGCCTCAAATTTCAGCGAAATTCAGTCGAATATCGATATCCAGTCGAAATCGAAATTCGACTGAAATGACCGAAGTGATCGAAATATGGGTCCTAGTACAAAAAATGACCGAAATGATCGAAATTTCGGTCGAAGTTTCACTGAAATTCTGTTTTGGTCGATACCGAAATGGTGATCGAAACCGACGTTTAAGGCCTTGGGAACACGATTCCTGGTTACGTATGAAAATTCCTTGTTTGAACCATCCTTTACTCGAGACGATCCACAACCTGAGTATGATCACTTTTCCTTTGACCACATAGACGATATACAAAGTCAAGGAAATATACCTCATGACCAGACCTCGATCATAGAGACTGACTATATCTCGGTTCAAGAGAAAATGCCAATTTCGCGTCATACCGAGCATAGCCACTCAAATCCACGTCATGAGAAATAATGGATGACATAGCTCGGATCAATAAGAGAACTGAGGTTTTGACTGATCAATTTGATAATGTCATCCAAATAGTCAAAAGACATGATCATCAACCAAGAGGAATCAAGACGATCACAGAGCGAACCCGAAACTCATAATGTGCCTGATACCCACACACAAACACCATGTACCACTGACCCTCCTACTGATTTTAGTGAAAATTCCAAAAAAAATAAAAATTTCGTAAAATTCAATAAAATTGGACAACATCAATATGGAAGTATTTTGCAAAAGTTTGATCTCAGAGCTTCCATTAATCAAGGCCACAGAGTGTGTTCTCGGTCTGCAGAGATTTGTGAAGAGTTGACTATCACCTAAGAAGATCGGAAAGAAAAGATCTCAAACAGAATATCATTTAATCACTATGGCCAGTTCAATGGTGCTGACCCAAACAAACACGGTCCGGAAAGTTAAACGATTGACCAAGAAGACCTGTGAAATTGAGAACATCGAGTTTAATAGTGTTCGAATTGACGTCGATTCTGCACTGAATATCCTCCCGAAGTCCGTGTTTGACAGACTCGAACTCGGATCGCTCAAAAAGACCCGAGTGATCGTTCAATTCCTTGATCGATCCACAAAAAGATCGAGATGAATCTTTTCTGTCGACATTAATTTCCAAGGGGTCGCACATAGAGTGGACTTCATTGTCCTGCACATTGAGCACGGAGGAGATATATATGAGTCTCCCATTATTCTGGGAAAGGCGTTTCTAGCTTCCGCTAGAGTGGCGGTTAATTGTGAGATTCAAGACATTATATTCCCGAACACAAATCAAACTGATCAAATTCTCGAGGACACACCAAACCCTGAGACAACGGAATAAAAAATCGTCAGTCATGATATAGAAGAAAGAATCCTCATATGTTCAGACCTCTCCACTTATCACAAACACAAATGAAGGAGAGACATCTTATGAAACGACTGACGAGCCTACGAAGGTTAGTGATATCAAATGAGACACACCCAATTCACCATAACCGGACAAGGCTATCCCTAAGTCCACACACACAAAGCCAACATAAAGTAAATGCACAGGAAGTGTGCTGACCTTACAAGAATATTACTATTTGTATGGAGACTCATTTGATAGGGAACTCATGAGCAACACCTCACAAAAAATACCTCCTGAACCAACTAAAAATGTCACTTTCAATATTTCAGATAAAGCATCTCCCGAGGATTACTCATCAAGTTCGGAGGATAAGAGCAGCATGAGAGAGCTCAGTTCAGAGAATCTAGAGCCTAATCAGAACAAGAAGTCATATATCAACCCACGTTGGACCTTCCCCGTCTCTCCCTATTATTCGTCTAAGGCCGACCCCCCTGATCCCATTCAATATACTGGAACAATACGTTATGACCGGACTGACACTTGTTCCTCGGAATATTTAGAGAAAGAAAAGATTAACCCAAAAACTGAGCGAGCTCTAAGAAAAGAGCTCAAAAACAAGAATAGTTGGAGTGACGTGACCTTTGATTATTATTCCAATGACAACTACGACGGTGGCTGGGATTCTTCTGATTCATCTTCTTCCAATCATTATTCCCTTCCACCACATTTCATAAAAAAGATCGACCGTAAACCGCCTTGATCATCGACCATCCTTTCCCTCGTCCCCGTCGGTTCTCTTGTACATTTTCTTCCTAAACTTAGGCCAATGCCCAAGTATAGGGGGGACCTGGTACCATCTGTATTTATTCATCATTCTACTCCTCATTCGATCTGTACATTGTCCATATCTCATCGGTTCTCACACTTACTCTTGCCCTATACTTAGGCTGGTCAAAACCTAATTATAGGGGGGAACGATGCCCGTCGTGTATATATTCGACCATTTCTCCTCTTGACCTCAACCGCTTCATTTCTTCTTCTTCTATACTTAGGCTATCAATAACCTAAGTATAGGGGGGCGGTTGACTTTTATACTCCTTTTTATTATTTTTTCTCCCTACGCTTAGTACAAGCTTTGTCTTCTTGTCGCTTCTTGTGCTCTGGACTTAGCACACGCTAAGTATAGGGGGGCTTGTATATAATACATATATACTTTACCCATAGCTCGTACTTTCACGTATTTTCGTATATATTATTACAGGTTGGGTAAAAGTAAAAAAAACAACAAAACAAAACAAAAAAACACACAAAAAAATAAATGTCAAAAAAAAAGGAAAATAAAAAATATCTTCTTCTCTTGCATATCACTCTTGCATTCATATAAAAAAAATCATCTTGTACCTCATATGCATCTGCATTTTATTTTGCATATTTAGCATATGCAAAGTGGAAAGTTATTGGGTTCTGAACCGAGTTGTGAGTAGAAGTGGAGAGTGGTCTTGACTTGGCCTTAATCTACCTAATTTCCAGAGGAACTTCACCGAAAAAGAGGATTTTAGAAGCTTCAGGTCTTTTGACTTAATTCTTTGAGTTCCGCATGACAATGCACAACCTTTGACTCTTAGTGTCTAACCCGGTTGCCTGATTCTGAGTATAGCTTTTGAGTAGGGAATAAACCTGTTCTCTCGCACTATGCACTTATCTCAACTCAGACGGGATGTTGGAAGACTGTGTGGGTCTCTTTTCTGGTAGCGTGGACATTTAAAGATCGGAGTATGGGTCGAAATAAAGCTTCGAAAAAGGGATGGACGACTAGGCACAATTTTTTTAAAGATCCCAAAACATGTATGGAGAAAAGATTCTATATCCGTAGGTGATGCAGCGTGACCCCAAATTATGGGGCCACATTTATTTAATTAGTTAATTATCAATTTTATTTACGTTTTTTGGGTCTAATTGAATAATTGAGATCGCCTGTGATCTCAACGTTTATTTCGTAGATTTTAATTGCAGTTTTGGGTCAATTAATTAATTAGAGTCTAATTAGAATAATTAGAGGTCAATTAGGATCAAATTAGTTGTTAATTTGATTTGTTTACTATTTTTGTAAACCCTCTCTCCTATATAAAGAGAGGGTAGTCCATCAGTTTTAGGCAGTCAATTATGAAGTAAAAATTGAGAGTTATCTCTATCCCTCTTTCTCTCTTCTCCCTCCACGTGGTCTCCGCGGTTCTTCTTCTCAACCCCGCGCATTCCGGCGTGTTCTTTCCTCAACCCTTCCAATTTCTCTCCTCAACCCTTCTATTCCTCCCATCAAAATCCACCAGAAATATTTATTCGCCGTCGCCGATTCGTTTTTGCATCAATTGGTATCAGAGCATGGCATTTAGATCGTCCTCACGATCTAACGATCCGCCCCGGCGTCCGCATCGACATCAACGTTCATCCGAACAGACACGACGAACCATCTCCACCGTCGACGCCTCCTTCAAGGAGACGGCGCACATGGTTCGTGATTTGCAAATCAGCTTCAACGTGCTATTTCGAGATCTAATGGCCAATTTTGAGGCCTACCGCGACGCCCAATCAAAGACGGCAACCGTCGAAGCCGCTGCCGCCAGTGTCAACGAAGAAAAACTCGCCATGGAAGATGATTTGCCCGCTGTCCAGGACGTCCCAGCACCAAATCCGTCGCCAAAAGCGTCCCCAACAACGGCTCCAGCACCTGTGCCGCACGACCTGGGCAGTCCCGCATCCTCGGGACCCCTTCCCGCACCCACGGCAACCCCACCAACCCCACCCGCGGCACCTGCACCCCCTCCCACGACCCCGGCGACTTCCCCTGTTCCACCAACCACTCTCGCCCAGCCACCCCCGCAACTTCGCCCTCTCTCCGGTCCCCTTCTCTCCCTCACCGCCAACTCTACCGCTCGGACCATCCCCGAAACCCACCAGCACCGGCCCCTTCTCCTTCCCTCCTCTTCCGATTCCGCCACCCCCTGCGCCTGGCTCCCGCGAGCACCGCCTCTCCTGCACCAGCGCCGCCAACTCGCCAGCGCCTCCACAGGTCACTTCCCGCGCCGCCACGCCACTGCCACCAGCCTCCCCTGCGCCTCACCCCGAAGCCCAGCGACACCCCCCTTCCCCACACCGCGCGTCGCACGCACCAAACCCTCGCCCCGAGGACGCGCACCCCGCCTTCCCATCATCGCGCGCCCCCACGAGCACGGCGCTCGCTCCGCCCAGGCCCTGCCGCCGCGCCGCCCGTGCGATCGCCATGTCCCCAACACCGCGCGCATATAACTCGAGGGAGAACCTGTGCCCTCACCAATCGGCCGAAATGGAGGGATGTCAAATCCCTGGAAAAAGGGAATGGGAAATTAAGTGGTAAAATTTGCAGGAAAAAATTCCCAACTTCCGCTATTTACAGAAAGGTCCAGAGAAGGAAACATAAAGAGGTGCGAAATTTGCGCACCTATCCCTGGCGGCAGAAATATTTAACACAGAAGGCTATAATTAGGGAATCATGGGATCTTCCTTATCCAAATAGGATTAGGACCTTGGGTTTTCCCTATTTAAGGACCCCATGGCTCCAGTTGGTAGACACATCTCCCCTTCTCCTCTCTTTGTGCTATTATTTCATCACGGATTATTCAAGGGCCATATTCTCCATGCCGCATCAATTCTTTGAGCACCATGGGAAGAAGACGACGATCGAGCCGACGCCACTGTACGCCCCGCATATGTTCTTCAACCACGGTGGCCACACCTCTCCCGCCCGCACATGGATTCCGCCGTTCGCGCCCCACATGTTTTTCCAGAAGATAATTAAAGCCGCTGAACCTGCAGTTCACGCAATTCGTCAGGAGCCGAATTCTTGAAAGCGGTGGAGAGTTGATGCAGCGTGACCCCAAATTATGGGGCCACATTTATTTAATTAGTTAATTATCAATTTTATTTACGTTTTTTGGGTCTAATTGAATAATTGAGATCGCCTGTGATCTCAACGTTTATTTCGTAGATTTTAATTGTAGTTTTGGGTCAATTAATTAATTAGAGTCTAATTAGAATAATTAGAGGTCAATTAGGATCAAATTAGTTGTTAATTTGATTTGTTTACTATTTTTGTAAACCCTCTCTCCTATATAAAGAGAGGGTAGTCCATCAGTTTTAGGCAGTCAATTATGAAGTAAAAATTGAGAGTTATCTCTATCCCTCTTTCTCTCTTCTCCCTCCACGTGGTCTCCGCGGTTCTTCTTCTCAATCCTGCGCATTCCGGCGTGTTCTTTCCTCAACCCTTCCAATTTCTCTCCTCAACCCTTCTATTCCTCCCATCAAAATCCACCAGAAATATTTATTCGCCGTCGCCGATTCGTTTTTGCATCAGTAGGGGTACAAAGATCCATGCAGAGTTACCAAAAATTCCATACCAAAAAGAAGCCAAATTACCAAATAAATATCTGACCAAAAAGGTGCAAGCTTCAAGAAAGCCTGCATATCTTAGTGGATATTTGGCTAACCTGGCTGGCTTCACAAGGAGAGGTGACTACACTGGTCACCCTCCAGTTCTTTTCTCTTTCTTTTAATTCCTCCACCTTTCGATTGTGAACACAACACGCCATACCTTAGAAGGAAATACCTGACTCCCCGAGGACGAGTTATTGGGAAGGGGGTTTGCATGGTAGTCTGGCATTCTTGACGGGGAGAACTAAAACCTTTCACACATATGAGGCAGTTGTTCAATGTTCATGGGATATGCTTTGGGAGAAGGATTGATCTGAGATGACTTCTGAGCTGAATCTGTTACAATGATATGTAGAACTTGAGGGCTGTTGATTTAAAAAACCTAAGTCTTACAGAAGTTCCACCACATTATTAATCCAAAGGTCGGGTCTAGCTCCATTTTCACCTTTTGTTCATGACTTTGGTATGGAACCCAAAATCATTTCACCTTTGCATTTCATTTTAGTTGCTCGGAGACGAGCAAGGTTTAAGCATATGAGGTTGATGAATGCACGATCCATCATACTAAAAGATGAAAATAGAGCTTCGTTCCTGAGTAATTAGCTGCATTTCATCATCTAATCTGCATTTTTACCATTCATGCATGTAAAATTAATATTTGCATTTTAGCACTCATAATTGCATTCATAATCATCTTCACATTTGCATCCAATTCATGCATTTGTTAATTAATTCATGCTAACTCCAATTGACTTCAAACTACTTCTATTATGTACATATCACTAACAAGATTAAAGGAAAAATATAAAAAAATTACTGACTCAAATAATTGGTTCGTGAGACAAAACTCTAATTTCAGACCAGACAGACTAAAACGCTCATATCTTCCTCATACATTGTCCGATTTAAGTCTACTCACTTTTAAAGTAATACATATTCGAAGACTTCAAAACATTTCATAAAAATCGGAGTTCGTATGCAAAAGTTGGGTTTTGGACCTCTTTTGCGCGTTTTGTATTTTACCATTTTTGACTTGATGTTTTATGTACATAATTAACTCTTTTTCGCTTATTTATTTTTCTTTTATATTCTTTGATGAAAGTTTTAATAAAATCCATAAAAATCCAATTTCAAATCACGACTGACATCAAAGAAACTGACCGAGTCTGAGTGTTATTTGCGAGTCTGTACAAATCTCTTACTTTTTCTTCTTTATTTTATTTCCTTATTTTTTATTTCCTAAAAATACAAAAAAATTAGATTATTGTGTAAATATTTGTCTTTGATTTTATTGTTATATTTCTCGATTTTTCTTCATTAAAAACCACAAAAAAATTACAAAACCTAAAAATCAAGGTATTCTATGTACATAGAGTACCCCAAAAATACCGCATTGCACAGATGACCTCTTTTGCTCTTGGTCTCTTCACGAAAGTTGTAGATCTCATCGAGACGAGTAATTTTCATGTTGAGCACTTTTCAATCCGAGGCCGCTTGCTATTTCTTCTAGATTTTTCTTTCATTTTAATTATTAGATTTTTCTGGAGCTGACAAGTGGCAACTCCTGAAGCTGACACGTGGCCGCTCCTGGAGCCGCCACGTGCCAGCTATTTTTAAACCCCTTTTATTTTCGTTTTTTGCAAAAAAAATATTTTCCTCCATCTCACGTGCAACGCACGGAAGGGCTCCCTCTGATCTTCCTCTCCAATCAAACCCACGACTCCGTCTTCTCTGCCAAACTTCCAACATCCAACCGCACAACTTCCGGCCTACCCCTTAGCCCCTCGTCGACTTCCTCCTCCCTATAAATCCCATCTAGCCACCAAATACTCGATCATGCGCCATATCCAGTTTTAGAGCAGCTGTGACGTGGGTAGTGACAGCCCCACGATCGCTGGCGAGCACCCTCTCCCTCGGCGTGATCTCGAAGAGCTTCTTAAAGCCCTCGCTGGCTCCGATCGAGGCAACAATCCGGAGAGGGCCGAAGCCCACTCCATTCCCAGGCGAAACTACATCTCTTCTTCCTTTTTTCGTTCCCCTGTTTTTGCCCAAGTACTATGCTCCCGCTCTCGCACTGTTCTCTCTCCACTTAATCCCTCTCCGCCGAGCACAGATAGTCGCCTCTGACCTGCGACGTTGCGCTTCACGCACGATCGTCTCCTGTCCATACGCCCACGCACCCGCACGAGGTCCTGATCCCACTCCATCTACCCGCGTCGACATCACCTTCAGGAGATTCCCCCTGTTCTACGCATCAATCACCATACCCGCAGGACTCCAGCCACATAGTCTCACGCCCCTGCCCGCACCGCCCGCTTGTGTGTAGGCCATCAACCATATTACCACCAGCGCCTAGCCGCCTCCTGCTAGCCATGCTCCTTCTCGACAAACCACCAGTCCTCCAGTCCCCTGCGGGCGCGCGCAACAGCATCCGTGGTTGGGGTCAGCGCACTCACCACTAACACCTCCGCCACCCGCCATATCATCAGGCCACCTGCGGCGCTGCCCTCCCATTGACGCGATTGATCGAGTTCTACAACAGTAGCGAGCATCGCCCACGATTCCCTACCAGCAGCCGACCTCGTTGCTCACCGCTGCTTGCTTCGCCGAGTAGCCTGGAGCATCCACCGCCTCCTCTTCACTGACACTAGAGGCGGGGATGCCACGAGCCGTGCGAGCTTCATCCGCCGGAGACCCGAAGCTCTTCTGCGCTCGGTCCAACCAAGTGACTTATCTTAGATAGTTTTATTTCTTGAAAATAATTAGATTTAATATTTATTATAATTAATTATTGTAAATTTCATTGTTTGCCTTCATTTAATCGTAGAATATTCATCTTGCATCCAAAAATTTCAAAAAAATCACAATAGCTTAATTTCATCATATTTCACATTTTGGACAAGCTTGAGGATTTTTGGAATTCATTTGATTGAAATATGCAATTAAGCCCTTAAACTTTGTCAAAATTGCATTTGCCTCATTTATCTGCATAAAAAAATACCAAAAAAATTCCTCTCCAAAAACCTAACATTTGAGATCGACTTTAAGACAACTAAGGAGACAGTTGCCTCCCTGAGTTTGACCTTGGACTTACCCAAGTAAAAAAAGAAATTGACCGCTCGCTTTAATTTAACATTAATTAAAATAGCGGTTTTTGATCAAACCCGAATTTATCCGACTGCAACGAAATCGTTAATTCGACAGTATTAAAAGGGTGAATTTTCGGGTTTGTCAGTAGCGCATGTCGAGCACATCGAACACCAAAACTCCTTTAAGATTGAGAGCTGCAACCAAGAAAAGTTCATACGAGTCCACAACTCAATGAAAAGTGGAAAAGCAAAGAATATATACTCGATATCTTCCATTGTATTCAAATGTCGAGGTCATGAGGAGTCCCCCGAATGAGACCAAGAGCTAGTCATTGCCCTTGTCACAAATCTGCCTTGCATTAACTGGCATAACGAAATCTTCACTCTTGGTGGGATAAAAATGCGTCTAATCAGCATATCCTCGATATCCATAGAGCCCATATTTGTGGTTCAGTCAACAATGAGGAATTTGTACGATGTCCTCACTAAGAACCATCCTTTGACCCATTTCCAATCGTCCTTGCTTGAAGAGGGACCCTGCATACCTTCTAAATCCCCCGTTGTTTCCGGAAAATACCATATACATTGCTTCAAAAGCCAGAATAGATTTAAGGACACCAAACACCATCCTCCCAAGCTGCTGCAAGCAACAAATTCTGATGGGTATCAAGATCAAACAACTTGGGGTAGCAAGCTATTAGCACCCCTAACATGTCCAATCATCCTTCCAAAAACGGAAGGAAGTTTGATCCTTTAAATGTGGTCTTAACATTCCTTTTAACATTGATAACACACACCATAGCATGGAAGATGGAGTCATTGTCAAGTCAAAGTCCAAGCTCATATCCACACCGTTGGAAATGTCGTTACTTCTTTTATTTAGTTGTAAACCCTTGCTAGTCTTTTTATGTAATTCCTCCTTTTTAAGTGCTCTAGGGTTTTGGTCTATATAAGGACCCTTAGACCTCTTGAATAAAATTATCTCATTATCATGGGGTCAAATTCCGCTGTAGGTGATCGAAACTCGATCGAAATGACCTTATATCAATCGAAATTTGGGGCCCCTAGTTCAAAAATCGACCAAAATGACGGGAATTTTGACCAAATTCTGACCGAAATTCAGCCAAAATTTCATTTTGATCGGTCACCGAAATGGTGACCGAAATTGAAATTTAAGGGCTTGCTCATTACATTCTCTCATCTTTCTCTACATGGTATTAGAGCAATGATCATAGACCGATGTTTTTACTTAGATCCCGGCGCCACCACCGGTGTTCTTACCTAGATCCCGCTGCCACAACCAATCCTCACCTCTCGCCCTAGTTGCAACCTTTGCTCGGACCCCTCTTCTAGCAGCTAGGACCCTGTGCAAGGCCCTTCGGGCGGTCTCCTTGTGTGCAAGGCATTGCCCGTGCCTCCGGCCCGATCATCGTGCACACTGCACACCACCCCACTGCTCGTGCCTCCAAGGAACATATCTACACCACTGAGGAGTGCTCATCACCCTCTCACGCCTCCACGATGCCGCCTTTTGCAATGCCACCACACCTTCGATAAGTGCCCAACACCCTGCCGTGCACTGCCTTGCCACTGTTTCCCCTCCACAACTCTGTGCATCTATGGTTTGTGGCATCACAACCATAGTTTGTTGCTCCAAAAGCCCAAAATGGGCTTATGGTGACTTAAGTCACCCATATACCCATATGCTTGATTGAAACAACAAAATTTTCTTATAGGTCACTTTTCCTAGACCTTTCGTGACCATGATGACATCCTATGAGACCAAGCCCATATACTCAACTTCTTTTGTGATGGTACATGGCACCTCTATCAAATTGAAGAGCATGAAGAACTATTTGCTTGTCTCGATCATTCAAGGTGTTCAACACAGAAATCATATCCTCACCAAAGATTTGCTCAAGGATATTGACAATGATTATGACACAGTGTGCAGACAGTTGCCAAGTCATCACTTGGATGACCAATAGCATCGATTCAAATATTGCACCGAATCTTCTCAGCAAAGACTTTGCAAAGGCGATGCGGGAGACTCTGAAAAGAAATTACTTCCAGAAGACAACCAAGTCTCACCTCTTAGATATTTAGACAAGGATCTGATCTGCAATTTGCAACTCAGGAGGAGTTTAGTTTGGTCGAGTATTACAGGCTTCTGACTGATCTTTTTGAGGAGCATCTGATTTTTCAACCAGGTGTTGTGATAAACATGTGGGAGAGCAATCTGAATGGCAGGTCTACCGATTTCTTTTTGGACTACATCCACGATATAAAGCTGTAAAGGATCAATTTCTAACAGCTGATACCCTGCCATCGACTGAGACTATCTTTGGTCGTCTGTAGGAACTCGAGACATCTGTTGAACATCCTTTTGCCTTACCATTCGCAGAGAATTCCGCTCACCATGCATCATCCAAGAACAAAGGACGACATAGCTTCTGAGGAGGTAGAGGTCGTGACTTTAGTTGTGGTCATGGATGTGATTCATGGAACGTATGTGATTTTTGTCATGGCTATGGTCGTGATTTTATTCTCAGTATCCAGCATGCATCCACTGTAGGTGTTCGAACCACTCGTCAGAGCGTTGCTGGGCAAAGTTCAGGTATACATGCCAATGCCAACACTACCCATGAGACATATTCTTATGAGACAATTTATGATACTGCAGGGGATACACTTGATCAGCATTCTGGTAGAACACAAGCACCTTTTACCGCTTCAAAATATTCCCGCTTGAGGCAGCTTCTACAAAGCTCCAGCACCTCTACCAATGATAATACTACCACTATTCCTACTTCTAGTTGGGGTTCAACTTCAGGTGTAGTAGCCAACTCTGTTTCTACTTCTATTCTGCATTGATTATTGACTAAGGGGTATCCACACATTTGACGGGAGAAGATAGTCTTTTTATCTTCTCTCAACTCTCTACTTCTTTGAAGATGGTTTGGCTGCTAACGAGGTTCATTCTCCCATCACTACTGTAGATATATTTTATGTTTATGTATCTTTTTATCTATTTTCTTTTCCCTCTGTCTACTTTATGTAATTTACCCTCAGGTCTCTCCCTATATAAGAGAGCTTAGGGCTCAAGGAATAAACATCTCTCTCTATTTTCCCAACATGGTATCATAGCGGCGATCCTAGACTGAAGCTCATGTATCGAAATCCTAACCCTAATCCCCACCTCAAGCTTTCGGCCTCGTTGCCCAGGGCTCCACGTCTCTCTGCCTTGTCGTCCAGGGTCCCATGGCCCTCGTTGCCCCGGCTCTCGGGCCCCCGCCCCCCCGGGTCTCTGCCGTCTAGGGCCTCGAGCCCCCTCCACCTCGCGGCCCCGCCACCTTGGGCCTCGCAGCCCTGCCGTTACGCTCCTACTGCCAGGGTCTCGCAGCCGTACCTCTCTCTAAAGGGGCCTTACCGCACCTCTTACTTCTAGAGGTGCCGCCGTTCCCTTCCTCGAGGGGCTTCCTTCCGTGGCTCTGTCATCATTTGGCTACCAACATCGTATCTCCATGTTGATGGGTTTGGTTGCGTAAGTCTACACATGCAATTAAACCTCTTCATGTCTGTGTAGACCAAAGTTTATCTAGTCTACAACCCTAATTGTATCTAGTCATCATGTCAGAAAGCAAGGTAGATATCCCCACCACGGGCGCCTTCAGAGGTCCTGCGCCTATTGTGAAGATGGATGGGTCGAACTATGAATTATGGGCCATACAGTTCACGAGCCTAATGAAGTCGATGGGTAAGAAACATATTCTTACCGAGGAAGAGCCGACGGAGAAGATAGGGTTGTATGCCTCATGGGAGGTTGATGACCCATATGCTGAGGTCTGGTTGTTTGGTACCTTGATTCTAGATATTGCAAACAATGTCTTGCATCAACCCACTGCCAAAGCCATGTGAGACATTCTTGCTGCCACTTTTTGTAGGACAAGAATGAGACAAAAATTCTACAGCTTCAGCATGACATCTTCATTGTAAAGCCGAATGGTCGGCCCCTGCATGCTCACTACACATCTACACTGCATTGCGGGGAATGTTTGAGAAGCTTCATAGCTTCATGCCCCTCACAGCTACTCAGAGCAGTTGAAGACATACCGGAATGCCACGATGGTGGGTGTCTTTCTAGCCTCTCTAGATTTACAGTATGAGGATGCTTCTTCTCAGATTCTGGCAGATGTTACCATTCCTCCCGTGGAGAAGGCCTTTCGTAGATTGAGTCGGATCAATATCTCAAGCTCTGCTCTAGTGCCAAATTCTTATTCTATGGCGATCTCTCGCGGAAGAGGTGGCCCATCTCAATTCCATGGATGGGGACCACGTAGTAGAGGTGGTCATGGTCGTGGACCATCTTGTACCTACTGTCATCGGTCTGGTCATACCGAAGATACATGCTACTCCAAGCATGGTTTCCCAACATCTTCCCGTGTAGCAGAGCATGTATTTAGCATCATGGCGCTCCACCTGCATCAGATTAGCGGTATGATGAACTTGCATCTCGACTGCGAGATATCATGCCCCCAGCCAATACTCCTTCACCTATTTCAGAGAGCAACTCGGATGTTGCTGCTATTGCAGGAGCTAGTACCTCTAGTAGTGCTCATACCTCTACTTCTCATCATGATTCAGGTATCTCGTAGTGGATTATAGATGCAGGTGCAACACATCACTTATGTGCAGACAGAAATCAGCTCATATCCTACAAGCTGGTTTCTCCAGGAAAGACAATGGTCATATCAGATGAGACTCATTCTTCTAGGATAGGGAAAGATTACCTTGACGTCATCTATGCAGCTGCAGAATGTGCTGCATGCCCTAATTTCTGAATGAATTTATTGTTGATTAGTTAGATTACTAAGGATTTACATTGTCGAACAATATTTGACATATCATCTCTTGTGTTTCAGGACATTCTTACGGACAAAGCGATTGGGTGTGGCCGTGAGCAGGGCGGGCTGTATCGACTAGTCTAAACACCATATGATGGAGCATCCTCTCATTCTACTGGGCCTGGCTCTCCTTATCTATGGCATCTACGCTTTGGTCATCTTCTACTTCAGAAACTACATCAAATCCTTCCCTAGATCTCACCTCGCTCGTTGTTCAATTGTGAAGCATGTCAGTTAGGGAAGCATCATCGGTCTGTCTTCCTTAGTTGTCAGAGTCAGAGCAGTAGCTCCCCTTTTGAGTTTTTCCATATAGACATTTGGGGTCCAAGTTGTGTTCCTGATCATCAGGGATACATGTTCTATTTAGTTGCTGTGGATGATTTCAGTCGCCTGTCTTGGATTTTCTTGTTGAAGAATAAATTAGAAGCGGATAGTGCTATTATGAAAGTGTAGAATGTTTTTTCTACCTCTGTCAAAATTGTGCCAACTGATAATGCTCTTGAACTCTGTACCCATATACTATCTCAATTCTTTTCATCTCACGGCATCCTTCATCAAACATCTTGTGCTTACACGTCCCATCAGAACGGTATCGCAGAAAGAAAGCACCGTCACATTCTCGATGTCACTCGTACTCTCCTTGTTCAGAGTTGTGAACTGCATTCATTCTGGGGTGATGCGGTTCTCACAAAATGTTACCTCATTAACCGTATGCCTTCATCGGTGTTAGGGGAGAAGATACCTTTCTCCCTTGTTTTCCCTGACAAGGAGTTGTTCTCTCTTACCCCTCGTGCTTTTGGTTCGTCACGTTCGTCCATCAGCTGTATCTAGGGATTGACAAGCTCTTTCCTAGGGCT
Source organism: Ottelia alismoides (assembly GCA_037367405.1). Classification (NCBI taxonomy): domain Eukaryota; kingdom Viridiplantae; phylum Streptophyta; class Magnoliopsida; order Alismatales; family Hydrocharitaceae; genus Ottelia; species Ottelia alismoides. Next base: position 787,921 of record JAZKJV010009784.1, read on the forward strand.
GTCAAATGCATTTTTGTCGGGTATTCCAGGACTCAAAAGGGTTATCGTTTCTATGACCCGTTACGCATGAGGTATTATGTTAATGCATATGTCACATTTTTTGAGTCAGTCATGTTCTTTTCTCCCACATGCGACATGTTAGCACCATCAAATTCAGATGATGAGTTCTATATTCCCCTCCACCCCTGTATTCACATCACGTCCACGGCTCCACCACCACCACCTTTACCACCATCACTCCATGGCTCCACCACCACCACCTTTACCACCATCACCTCCACCAACATTACCTCCTCCCATTGTTTTGATTCCTCTACCACATCACTACAGTCGACGGCCAACCCCTGCTCATGATCATGGTCAATCATCCAGCATGCCCCAGGTTTGTTCTGACAACATTACTTCTAATGGGTCTGATGGAGTTTCTCAGTAGGGGTTATTTCAGGAAGGGGATGATCATGCAGGTGACACAGATGATGCAGAACTTGATTTGTCTATTGCTTTAAGGAAGCATAAGCGATGTGCTTCATATCCGATTGCTTCTCATGTCACCTTTGAGCGTCTGACGGGTGACTTCATGAGGTTTGCAATCGCTTTGTCCGCTGTGGACATACCACGAACATATCAAGCGACATTGACTAATAATAGATGGCATATGGCTATAGAGGAAGAGATGGCGGTTCTTCAGTCGAGAAGTACTTGGAGCCTTGTTCCAGCTCCCACTGGGACATCTATAGTAAGTTGTAAATAGGTATTTATAGTGAAGCAAAATGCAGATGGTAGCATATTGATAGGTATAAGGCTCGTCTGGTTGCTCGCGGGTTTACTCAGAAGTATGAGTGGATTATCTTGACACATTTTCTCCAGTTGCTCGTCATTCTACCTTATAGATCCTTTTATCTGTTGCCGTGGTTCGAGATTGGCCACTGTTTCAGATGGATGTCAAGAATGCTTTTTTGTATGATGATTTCGGGAAGAAGTCTACATGCAGCAACCACCAAGGTACGCTGCCGAGGGGGAGTGTTCACATGTATTTAGACTTTAGAAGGCAATCTATGGCCTTAAGCAGAGCCCGAGAGCTTGGTCCAGAAGCTCTCAGATTTGTTTGAGAAGCAAGGGTTCAAATGGTCGAATGCAGATCATCCTCTTTTTGTACAAAGGACCTCCAGAGGTACAACCGCTATTATGGTGTATATTTATGATATACTTATTACAGGAGATGATATGCATGGAATAAAAAGAGCAAAAGAATTTCTGGGTCGTGAATTTGTTACCAAGGATGTAGGAGCTCTTAGATACTTTCTGGGATTGGAGTTTGCTAGAAATCAACAAGGGCTTGTGATGACTCAGATAAAATATGTCATTGACTTGCTAAGAGACATGTGTATGCTTGGATGTCGACCTGCTACTACACCCATGGATCCGAGCATGAAGCTGTATGATGATGATACTGATGAGGTTGACATGATACGTGGAACTGGTGGGAAAGCTTCTTTATGTTACCATTACCGGACTTGATATTTCATTTGCAGTCAGTTGAGTGAGCCGATTCATGGAACAACCTCGTCATGTACATATGGATGATATACAAATGATACTGAAGAATCTTAAATCATCTCCAGGTGCAAGACTGCTATTTAAAAATGATGGCATTATTACTATCTCAGCATACACAGAACTGTGTAGGGTGCCCCAAGGACAGGAAATCTACATCAGGATTCGCTATATTTGTTGGAGAGTCACTTGTCTCATGGAAAAGTAAGAAGCAAACCATTGTTGCTAGATCTAGTGCTGAATTTGACTATACAACTACGGCCCAAGGGGTGGAGCATTGGGCTCGACCCGACCCAACCTGGGAAAGCCAGACCCGAGCCTGCCAATTTTGTGTGGGCCTTGGGCCTGGTCGAGGCCCGTTTTTTAGCAAACCAAGGACCTGGGCCCAACCTAAGGCCCGCGTGATTGGATTCGGGTTTAGGCCGGGCTCAGCCCGCACCATTTTGATTCCATGAAGTTGCACTTTGATTTCAATTTATTGTTATTGATCTAATTCATCCATAACACATGAATATTGGATGTATTGTTATGATATAATATTAGTATTAATGGATGAAGGAAATATTGGATGTATTATGACTATAAATCCATATCCCCTAATTTGGTTCTAACATGATATATTGAAATATGAGGGCTCGGGCCCGGCCCATTTGTATTTCGAGTTCGGGCCCGGCCCGTCCCGAGCATAATATTATTGAAATATGAAGGCCCGGGCCCGGCCTATTTATACATCGGGTTCGGGTCGGGTTCGGGCTTTTACGGGTCGAGTCAGGGTCGGGTCTGGGCCTGCTCGACCCAATGCTCCACCCTAGGCCCAAGCATGTACATAAGTGATGTGGATCCGAGCAGTCCTGACCGATCTACATATAGATGTTCCTCTTCCCATGTCGCTGAAATGCGACAATCAGGCTGCATTATTTATTGCTAATAATCCTGCATTTCGTGAGAGGACAAAACACATTGAGGTTGATTTCCATTATATACGCGATATGATCCAGAAAGGCTTCACTTCAGAAGATCAGGCGACATACATTGTCATCAAAGCCTTACTCAGGGGGTCCTTTCAGAAGTGTTCATCTAAGCTGAGCATGATAGATATCTATGCTCCATCTTGAGGGGGGAGTATAGAGATATATTTCATGTTTATATATCTTTTTATCTATTTTCTTTTCCCTCTGTCTACTTTATGTAATTTGCCCATAGGTCTCCTTGTATAAGAGAGCCTAGGGCTCAAGGAATAAACATCTCTTTATTTTCCCAACAACTGCTGTTGAAACTGTAGAATTCTCCTCTAAGCTTCGACTTACTGGGATCCATTGTGCCCTTACATTTTCTCTTAGTTTATTATCTGTTCAGAAGCTATATGCTGAGCTTAATTATCAGCTTCTTTTTGATGAGTTATGTTGTTATTTTCAGGACATTCGAACAATGCAGATTTTTGGTGGGGGACATGAGAAGATTTGCCTCTACTATCTTGACACTCTTTTTGATTCCAGTTTTGTTGGCGTTATGTCTATCTCCGACGATCGTTTACTCTAGCATCTTCGCATTGGACATCTTTCTGCCAAGTTTATCTCTATGACGTTCCGTGAACTTTTTACGCTGAAGCCCTTTGAGTTTTAAGCATGCCAGTTCAGGAAAGATCATCGAGCATCGTTTCCTGCACATGCTGAGCCCCGTCGTGAAGTTCCTTTTTCTCTTGTTCATTGCAATATATGGGGACCTTGTCCGGTTCGTACTCGGAGTGGACACAAATAATTTGTTATTTTTGTTGATAATTGTAGTCGACCCTCTTTGGTCTATCCGTTAAAGGAACGTTCAAAGATCAATAAAATTGTCAAGAATTTCTTTTAATACATCAAAACAATATTCTCTACTTGTATTCAAACTTTTCGTACCGATAATGCTTTGGAATTCACACAACATGACTTGGCGACTTTCTTTGCTTCTCAGGGATTGTCCATTAAATATCCCGTTCGTATACCTCTCAGCAAAATGGGTAGCGACATAGAAATATAGACATCTTCTTGACATTGCATGGTCCCTTCTTACTCAGATGAAGGTTTCAAAGACCTACTAGGGTGATACCATTCTTACCACTGTCCATCTTATCAACATGATGCCATCTTTGATTCTAAAGGGGTATACTCCTTTCGCGTTACTCTCCCAATGAGCCGCCCTTCCCAGTTCCTACTAGCTCTGAGATTTTTTGGATGTATTAGCGATTGTCCACAATTTCATGCTGCTGATAAGCTATCACCTAGAACGATAATGTGTCTTTTTCTTGGCTATTCCCGCACCCAAAAGGGTTACATGCGGGTGCTATGACCCTGTTGGGCATTGATACTATATTTATGCGAATGTCACTTTCTTCGAAGAAATTAGTTTTTTACACAGTTTGTCACGGATATTCCCTTAGATCTTTCTCCACCGCCAATTGTTTATAAGCGCAAGCATACATCTGTGCCCACTCATGTGCCTTTGCATGTTCCTTTTCTACATGATGATATGCCATCTTCAAGTGCTCACACCATTACTGCCGTGGATGCTCCTTAGGAGCTTCCCATAGCTCTCCACGGAACAAAGAGGCAGTGTACTTTCCACCCTGTCTCATTTTACTTTACTGATGGTTTATCATGCTTTGACAAGAGATATGCAGATGCTCTCATGACGAAGTCTATTCCCAAAGATCATCACAATGAAGGATCATGGCTGGCGACAAGCAATGAATGCTCTTACATCCGGGGGAATGTGGGACCTTGTACCGCGTCTTGTGGGAACTAGACCTGTTGCTTGCATATGGTTCTTCATGACTAAACATTTGTCGGATGGGTCAATTGACCGATTGAAAGCGTGACTGCTTGTCGAAGTTTTTACGCAGACTTATGGGGTTGACTACTTCAAGAATTTCTCCATAGTGGTAAGGATGTGCTCTATTTGCACTCTATCCTTTCGGTAGTTGCCAATAAGTATATGAAGAATGCTTTGCTCTTTGGAGATCTTGAGGAAGATGTTTAAATGATGCAACCTCCAGGTTATGAAGTCAAGGGAGAGTATGTGTGCCGACTTTGCAATGTCATCTATGGCCTAAAACAGAGTCCTCGGGTATGGCATGAAGACTCACTATTGAGATCAACACTCTTGGCTTACAAAGAACAACATCTGATTACTCTGTCTTTGTCAGACAACGATCCGCTGGTACTGTCATACTTGTAGTTTATGTTGATGATATGGTTGTCATATGTGATGATGAAGACATATTTGAGACCAAGGGTTTCTTGCAGAAGGTCTTCATCACGAAGAATCTTGGCCAACTCCGCTATTTCCTCAACATGGAAGTGATACGTACTACACAATGACATCACCTTTCAGAAAGGAAGTATTGCTTGGACATCCTAACTGAGGTTGGACTACTTGGATGCAAGCATTCTTGCTTCCCCGCAGATCCGAGGAAGCACTCCACTTCAGTTGACCTTGCAAATACATCAGTGTAGCCATTAACCCCATAGAAGCGGCATCGCCCTGGTGATTGCTTCAAGTAGCATAGGATCAGAAGAACATCTTGCCAATGACTGTAAAATGGTTTCTCCATGTGTTGACTAACTCTGTTCATAGCATAAGATATATTTGGCCTGGTGACGACAGTAAGGTAAAGCAATTTGCCAACTAGGTATCTTTAAATGCAAATTATGCTAATTCACTACTCCACACATCTCCACCGGTTTTCAGCTTGCGGATGTATTTACAAAGGTGCTAACAAAGAAGCGCTTCTCACGGATAATCTCTAAGTTGGACATGATCGATATATATATATACATATATATATATACATATATACATATATATATATATACATATATATATATATACATACATATATATATATATATACATACATATATATATATATATACATACATATATATATACATACATACATATATATATATATATATATATATACATACATACATATATATATATATATGCTCCACTTCGAGGGGGAGTGTTGGAAACAGTGTTACTTCTTTTATTTAACTGTAAACCCAGATCCTTTTATGTAATTTCTCCTTTTTGAGTGCTCTAGAGTTTTGGTCTATATAAGAGCCCCTAGACCTCTTGAATAAGATTATCTCATTACGTTCCTTCATCTTTCTCCACACACACCATACATGTTGCGAAGCAACCTTTAAACCATGTAGGTCGTCACAAACATTTCCGATCTGTAGCACCCATTTTTGCAAGAAGGCCTTGATTTCATCCCTTAGTTCTTTTGACCTCAAGACCATCATGCAATCTTATGCAGCGTAATAGTGTCCCATGCCACTGGTGCGAGGTAGCGAGCATCTTGTTTCGTACCAGCCCGAAAAAACCCAACATGATTTTCTCCAAATTGTCAGTGTGCGCCCAGTGTGCGCCCACTGGCATCGATCTGGAAGAGAGGAAATAGGTTGGGGTAGCCATCAAAACCGATTTTAGCAAGATAAGTCTGCCTCCCCTTGACAACATAGTGGATTTCCAATTAGCTAGCCATTTTTCCAACTTCTCAATTACAGGACACCAATCAGAAATCTTGGATTGCTTACACGTGTGCAGGATGCCCAGGTATTGTAATGGGAGATTGGCTATGGGACTTCCTAGGATAGCATACCATTCATAAATCTCAAACAAAACATGACTTGTGATGATTTATACCGAGACTTGAGATGGCACCAAAATATCCAGCATCATCGACATTCCATGAGCTTCTTTAGGGCCACCTTTAGTGAAGAACACTGTGTCATCCACATAAGGTAATAGAGGGATGAAGTTATCATCACATGTAAATCCCTTTGTAAACCTCAATTCAAGGCCTTAAAAGTCGGATTTCGGTTTCGTTTCGGTGAGGGACCGAAACGGAATTTCGGCCGAATTTCGGTCGAAATTCGACCGAAATTTCGGTCATTTCGGTGGTTTTTTGAACTAGACACCCCCAAATCTCGACCGATATAGCCATTTCGGCCGAATTTCGGTCACCTACCGAAACCGAAATTCGACCGAAATTCGGCCGAATTCGGCGAAATTTAAGGCCATGCCTCAATTCACCGCCTTTCCAGCCAAGATTTCAAGAGTGTCTGTAACAATCGCATGAATTAAGGCAATGCAATCATCCCCTATGTGGTTGAAATTATCCTCCTTCAGACAATGCAATTTACCAAGACAAAAAAGCAGTCATAAAAAAGCAGTCATGATGCACTGCTTCATCCACCTAATCCACATATCAGGGAATCCCTATATGTGAATCGTGGACCATATTAAACTTCAATCAACAATGTCATATGCCTTAGAAAAATATCAAATTTCTAGATGATGCCCTTCATCGACTCTCTTCCATGCTGTGGCGGTCTTGGTAGCCATTACCAAGCTATCTGATATACAACTATTTGGGATAAAAGTCGATTGGAACATAGATATTATACTTCAAGCACATAGAGGAGCCGATTGGCAAAAACTTTCACCAAACTGAGATATATGCTATTGGAGAGGGCAACAACCAACACACATATCCACCTTGCTCTTGGGGAGTAAGAAGATAAGAGCCCTATTCAGAAGTTTGATGCAACATGAGATTATGAGCAGAATAAGGGATTGTTGTCCTCATAATTTTCTTAAATCAGGGTTATTGAATGAGGATTTCTCGTATCCAATTAGACTAATCACAGTAAGGTTAATGGTAGTCGTTAATTATTTAATTTTTGTTTGGTGCAGTTTACAGTTTTATTTAAATATTGAGATTACATGCGATCTCCGTTTTTTAGTTGGTTGAAGACGATAAATAGCGTTTGATAGGTTGGAATATGTGTTAAAAAAAGATTGAGGAGATATCGTGTGAGAGCGGAGCAAGGGATCGAACTAGAGAGGGGGCTGTAACACGTGATGGATCCTAGGAAGCCATGCCATATATGTTTTGGCCTGCATGGTGGAGCAAGTAATTTGCTAGGGGACTACCACGAAGTACATTTTTGGTGATATTTCCATACCACTTTTGTATGCAGATGAGACTATCTTCTTTATGAGGGAGGGACAAACAACGCTTTGGGAATGACCGTAATAGTAGACATTTTTGGGGAGCTATGTGGTCTAAAGTTGAACATGAGCAAATTATTTGTGATCCCTTTTGGTCTTCCCGTGATCGTCGTATCCACTTGCGAGGTGGCTTTGGGGACTGCTTCTGGGTCCCTCCCTATTTGTTACATGGGGCTTCCTCTAAGTTGCGTTGCGGGAAACTTTGTGTTGTTGATTGGCTTGGGAAATTGAAGAGAAAGTTTGCAGGGTGGAAGTCACTTTTACTCTCTCGTAGTGGTCGTTTGGTTTTTGCGAAGTATGTTCTGGCAGCTATACATGTTTTCTTCATGAGAAGAGATCGCTAGTCGAGATTTTTTGGTGATATAGCTATACATGTTTTCTTCATGTCTTCCAGACTTCTGCCAATCAGGACTCGGTGTCGCATTAACTTTGGTGTCGCATTAAGACACTAATGAGGAGATTCTTTTGGGACAAAATGATGCAGGATACCTCCAGGTTTAGTGGACTGAGAAACCGTGACTTTGCTGAAGGAGCAATGTGGGTTGGGCATTGCTAAACTTGACGTAATGAACAAGGCACTTCTTATGAAGTGGTTCACCAGGATCTTGGGAGACAATAAAGATCTCTGTTGCAGGTTAATTCAACATGTGTATGATATTTACAAGCAACCCCATGTGATCCCCTGCCCATCTCTTTTCTCTTTAGCATTTCGGAAGGATGTTTGTGTTCTCCTACCTCGATTCGGAGATCTCTTCTGTCCATTTCTTAGGGATAATTCTTCTTCCTTTTGGAATGATAAATGGTTTGGTGTGGAGACGTTAGCAACAAGATGCCCTTATCTCTATGTCCTTGCGGGCAATCAGGAGGTGCTAGTTGTAGTTTGTTGGGATGATGGTGTCTGATTACCGGCTTTCGTACTAATTTTTCTGATCGGCACTTGGAGGAGTTCATTTCTTTGCAGGATACACTCGAGACTGTGAATGGCTCGATTGAAGTCATGGATCATTGGTTTTTTGAAACACGGGGTATTTTTAGTTCGAAAGGCCTACAAGTCCCTAGGTAGGCACTTGGACCTAAATGATGATAACATTATTCATGATTGCAGATTCCTTTGTGAGTTGAAGATCCCTTCTCGTATCAGTATTTTTTTGTGGTGGTTGTGTCATGGATGCCTTTTGAGAAGAGATCGCTAGTCGAGATTTTTTGAGAATGGAATTGATGGATGCCCCATCTGCGAGAAATGATTGACTAGGCGATGAGAGAGGAGGGGTGGTGCCTCTCGGTGCTAGAAGAGGGAGGGGGCTAGTGGTGGGAATGCCCACTGTTGTAAAAGTCGTCCGACTAGTCCGATTAGTCGGCCCGACTAGTCGAGTAGGTGGGGTAGCCGACTCGACTAGGCCTAGTCGGCCCTTAGTCGGTCAACCCGACTAATCGGGTCGATTAGTCCGCCTAGTCGCCCGACTACAAGGCTGGCTTTTACATAGAGATTTTTTATTTTTTTAATTTTTCAATTTTTTTAAAAGCAAACTTATTCTAATATGCTTAATATTATATTTAAAGACAATTACTTCTTTTATTTCATTAAGATAGTATAAAAAATATACAAATCAATACAAATACATAAGAATATGTGTATAAAAATTGATTTATATATTTAAAATAACAAAAAAATTCAAAACCGACTAATGGCCGACTAAATCCGATTAGTCGCCCGACTGCCGATTAATCCTTAGTCAGTGACCCTGCCGACCGAGTACCGACTACCGCTTTCTGCAACCTTGGGAATGCCCTAGGGCTACCTTCTATTCAACAAATAGTACCATAATTAAATGTAATAAATCATGAATTCCGGGAGAAATCTTGGAAGCGGGGGGATGGAGCAAGGTGATGTAGAGGGCGATGTCGAGGATGATGGATGGCTGCTGGTGAGTCCTCGGAAGCGACGGCGTTGTGTAGTGCTGCCTGAGCCCAGAGGTCAGAGGCCGTCGGTAAATCCTTTCGGTCGTGGGTGCTACCATTGCGGTGGCCTCGACCACTGGGCACGCCAGTGTCGTGAACGTCTCGGTGCTTCCACTGTAGGCATTTCGCGCACACCAGCATGCATTGCCCTTTGAGAGAGATGGGGAGCCCGATGCTTGTTGGATAGGATGGTGGGTCGGAGGCACTCTTCTTGGCATCCTTTGACGTGGGGTTGGTCTTTGAGGCCTAGTTCGCAGGGGACGTTGCTCAGGTGTCCCCTTGGCGCGTGCTGGCGTGGGGCCTTACCGCCTCTGAAGCGACAATCGTGCTTCCTGGGTCGAGGGAGGATTCGATGTTGCTGCGGTGGCGCCGATTGACGGCGGAGGATGGCATGTTGAGGCCTGTGACTCTGGAGAGGGTCAGGGCGAGGGGTCTGCCTTTCAACTCGTGGATCCCGCATTCTTGCTCAGAGGTGCTGCAAGGAATCGCAGTGGTGCTTGTGGTGGAGAGTGATGGGTTTTAGCTTGGTCAACCGATGGACATCATCCTGCGGGTTCAGCGGCTTGGGCCGGAGAAACTAGGATGGTGGGAGGTGTTCTTAAAGGGGAGCCGTGTGCTAGTGGAGTTGGTTGGTGCGATGCCGGAGGTCATGGACCGCGACGTTTGTCGGCGACGAGTGGAGGGGAAGGCGGCGGCGACAATGGTTGGGGCTGGTGTCCCGGTCCAGCGCTCGAAGTCGGATTTGGCTCGAAGTCCAATGCTGGCGCATCGCCTAAGAGAGGGGATTTGGTTAGGCACCATATCTGCGGCGGGTTTTCTAAGGCTTACATCGGTCCTTCTCTTGGGGCACGTGAGGGGTCGCACTTGCTCCGCTTCAAGATGGGTCAGAGGTCAGCAGGACCCGATCCGTATGGTTGTCTGATTGTCAGACGCAGATCCGGAGCTGGTTCGTCTCTTAGTGCAAAGCAAAGGGCCAGGTTCTCGGGTGGGTCGTGAGCCATCGAAGGCGGGTGATGCAGCATCGGACCCAGGTATATGGCCGAATTTTTAATTAATTTTAGTGGTCAATTTTAGTTACGTTTATTTACGTCGACGAATTTTTAATTAAATAAATGAGATCGCATGTGACCTCGATCAATTAGTTGTCGATTTTGAATTTCAAATTAGTTAGAGTCAGTTTAGGAAAATTGGTTGTCAACTTAAATTAGTTTACTATTTTTGTAATATCATCCCGCCTATATAAAGGGATGAGGGTCCAATGTTTTGAGACAGTCAAGTATTAATGAAAAATTGAGATTTTATCTCCCTCTCTGTTTTCTCTCCTCTCTCAACGTGGTCTTCACAGTTCTTCTTCCTTCAACCCCTCGTTCTCGACGAGTTTTCTTCTTCTCAACCTCTCCTTTTCTCCACCGAACTTCCACCGCCCAAATTATTATATTTATCGTCGACGCGCCGAATTGTGTTTGCATCATTTGGTATCAGAGCATGGCCTACAGATCGTCCTTACGATCTGACGATCCGTCCAGACGTTCGCACGGAAAATCCAACGGCTCTCGCTCCAGTGACCGAGCATGGCATGCCAGGGTTAGACAAACTTTGTCAAATATAAGCCAGATTTGGGCCGAAATGCAAGTAGTGGCTTCCCAAATGCAAGAAACAATGAACGTAGAGATAACACGCCAACTTGAGGAAAAAGACGCCAAAGCAAAGCCTCCAACCATCGAAGCCGCTGTCCAGATCGTCCCAGAAGAGAAACTCGACGTCAACAACAAACCCCTCGCAGTCCAGGCTATTTCGGACGAAAAAGAAGGCGACCCGAGCGCTGTCCAGGTAATCTCAGACTTGGAAAACCCTCTAAAACTGATCTTCGACCCGTCCGCAGCCTTCCCGCAAAACCCCACTACAGTCCCAGCCCCTCCGGCGCCCCCCTAGCCTCGTCGGGCCCCTCCGCGAACCCACCCTCACCCCCAGTGACCCCAGCAACACCCCCAGTCCCTGCCCCCGCTAAACCCAGCGCAGCCCCTCCGCGCACCAGCTCTCCTCCACGCGCGCGAGCCACGCCCCCTCCTCCCCCGGTACCATCGCCACCCCTATCGCCAACCCCTTCCCCCGTTCTCCCCCCAACCCCACAGCACCCATCGCCACCCTCGCACCCATCCGCATCGCCACCCTTCCCTCTCCCTCTCACCGCCTTTCCCCGGATCCCCCGCCTCCTCCCGCTCGCCCTGGCCTCCCCTCCCTCCCCGCGATCACCCCGGTGGTACCCTGCACAGCCCGCGCCTCTCCCACGCGCAGGCCCCCCGCGACCCGACCCCCCTCACCGCCACCCTTCCTCGCATCACCTCCCCTCGCCTCGCGAAACCTCCCCCATCGCCATCCCTATTGCCGCGTGGAACCCCGCCATTGACGCCTCTTTAACCCTCAACCCCGCCGCCACTTGTTGGGGAAGACAGAAACCCTATCGGGGGCTAAAGGAACCGAATCCCTCAACTTTCGGGAGTTGAGGTTGATTGGGAAAAATTGCAAGAAAAAATCCCCTAAACCCCATATTTGCAGAAGGGCCAAATCCCTTGAGAAATTAAATGGAAGAATTACATAGAACCCCCTCCAGGCAAAAGTTTTTATTCAAAGGGAAGGTTCAGAGGCTCCTCTAACAATATAAGTTGTAATGAAGGGGTACGACAATTGCAGAGATGCCCTCCAATTGGAAAGAACTACAAGCGTAACATTGAAAAGGATTGAATTGGAGGAAATTGAAGCCACAATTCAAGGATGAATTCTCCAACGACGCACCTACATCAAGCAATTCGTCGGGAGACGAATTTTTTAAAGCGGGGGAGAGTTGATGCAGCGTCAGACCCAGGTATAGGGCCGAATTTTTAATTAATTTTAGTGGTCAATTTTAGTTACGGTTATTTACGTCGACGAATTTTTAATTAAATAAATGAGATCGCATGTGATCTCGATCAATTAGTTGTCGATTTTGAATTTCAAATTAGTTAGAGTCAGTTTAGGAAAATTGGTTGTCAACTTAAATTAGTTTACTATTTTTGTAATATCATCCCGCCTATATAAAGGGATAAGCGTCCAATGTTTTGAGTTAGTCAAGTATTAATGAAAAATTGAGATTTTATTTCCCTCTCTGTTTTCTCTCCTCTCTCAACGTGGTCTTCACGGTTCTTCTTCCTTCAACCCCTCATTCCCGATGAGTTTTCTTCTTCTCAACCTCTCCTTTTCTCCACCGAACTTCCACCGCCCAAATTATTATATTTATCGTCAACACGCCGAATTGTGTTTGCATCAGCGAGTCTTGAGCTACCGAGTCCGATTGTCGATCTTCGAGTCAATGATTCAATTGGGGCTCCAGAGGGACGCTTCCGTGGAAGCGGCGGAGGTTTGGATTTGGAAGTCATTGATCGGCAGGCGTCTCAAGTGTGGAACGAGCTCGAGCAGCATGGCTCTTCGTCGCGGACCGAGTTGGCTTCTATGTCCAAGCCCCCGCATCCTGAAGGGGCGCAGGCGTGGGGGGGGGTGCGTTGGCTACGTCCAACGGGCTTCGAGAGGTGGCAACGGAGGGCTCTTCGGGAGGAGTAGAGCCAGGCACGTCAGCGGGGGGGGGGGGGATGGCTGCTCTCGGCGTCTTGGGGAGTGGCTTGGTCATGGAGGCGTCGACGACCTGTAGGGCTGGTGTGGGGGGGGGGGGGTGGGCATGGTGGAGGAGAGGGGGATCCCCAGGTTCGGTGCTGCTTATGTGCGGGGAGGGTCTTTTAGATCGGTAAGGAAAAAGGAGAGGGCTACACTGCGGGCTTCGTTGGCGCAGGCGGAATCTCCTCTGATGCGCCTCCGGAACCCGGCAGCCCATTGTAGTGACATAACCGATTTGCCGCGCTCGACCACAACATCGCTCGGAGTCTCTGGGTGATTCCTCCAAAGAAGTTTATCCAGGGGTTAATTTAATGAGATTCTATCTTCGAATGTCAAGGGGTTGGGTCGACCAGACAAGCGGCTGGGGGTGAGGAACTTGCTGAAAGAGGTTGGTGCGGATATATTCTTGATCCAGGAGTCAAAGCTTCCCACTTGCGATGACAAGATCAAGCAGGACCGGGAGGTGGGGATTGGTTCGAGCTGGCGGAGGTGGAAACCCAAGGAGCCTCAGGTGGGATCATTACTGGATGGTTGTCCAATAGGTTTGACTTGTTGGGGGTCTCAACATCGTCGTTCTGCTTGACAATGAAATTGAGAAGTAAAATGTTGGCATCTCCTTTTGGGTCACAAATACCTATGGCCTGAATGGGTGTAATGGTGGCTCCTTGGTCGCAGACCTTGAAGCTATTGGCACGGAACCCGAGAATGGGATTTGGATCATTAGTGGAGACATGAATGTTACATTGCTTTCGAAAGACAGACCGCGTATGGCTGGCGGGAGGGATCCGGGTTTGGAGGCCTTCAGAGGGGTGGTCAACTCTTTGGGCTTGTCTGTTGTCGACGCTGCCGGCTGCGTGTACACATGGAGGAATGCGAGATCGTGTTCCAGACTTGTCCGCTTTCTGTTGTCCACGGAGGTGGGGGTGGCATTTCCTCTTGCCTGAGCATGGGCCTTGCCACAAACATACTCTAATCATACTCCAATCCTCTGGTCATCCGACGAGGAACGGCGAGGTAGGTTTTTGTTTCAGTTTGAGAGGAGCTGGTTGCTGGAAGTTGGTTTCAGGGAGATGGTGGTCGCCCATTGGAGAGGCTGTGATCTGGTGGGCTTGGCGGTCTCCCGGTTGGCGGATAAAATTGAAGTCCCTAAGTTCTGTGCTGATGGTGTATGACAGGGAGGTTAGGTCTCGTCGTAGGGTAAGGCGAGGTGAAGCAGAGGCAGGGGTGTTGAGGTTGGATGGCGTCGACGATGAGAGGGGCTTGAATCAGGAAGAGTTCGTGGAGAGGATGGCTTTGTTGGAGGAGTTGATGCTGGAGGACATAAAAGAAGAGGTTGAGTGGCGGCAAAGGTCGAGGCAGAAATGGTTGAAGGAGGGGGATGCAAACACAAGGTTCTTCCATTCGATGGTGTCCGGTCGGAGATGAAGGAACTTCTTGCATGAGATCGTGGTTGAGGGGGTTAGAGTGTCTGGGGAGAGGCAGATTGAGGGGGCTTTGTGGAACCACTTTGTGGAGGCTTTGCGCGCAGGGTGGTTGGGGCTGGGTGTGGAGTCGGTGAATGTCGGACATGCAGAGTTGTTGTTAAGATAAATATATCTTTATGTCTCTTTTATGTAATTTTATTTTCTCTGCGTACTTATCATGTAATTAACCCAAGTGCTATTCTCCTATATAAGAGAGCCCTCGGGTACGTCTAATGTATCTCATTCATTTTTCTCTCATATCATGGTATCGGAGCAACGGTCCTAGACCGGGGTCCCGGTATCCCACCCAAAAGCCCTAACCCTACACCCACCCGCCCCCCTCCCCCCGCACCGCCGTCGCCGGCTACAACCACAACAACTCGTGGCACCGCCGCCCTCCCCAGGTGCCCCAACGACCCTCCACACCCCAGCGGCAACCCCCCACCCACCCGAGCGGCGCCAGCGCTGCCCCTGGCCGCCCAAGCAGCACCCGCGTGGTACTGCCACCCCCCCGGGCGGCTCCAACAGCCCTAGGCTTCGACCCCAGCGGCCCCTAGGCTTCTCCAGCGCACTCGTGCATTTCGTTGGTGCGTGCGGGGGGTTTGAACGAGGATTAGGGATGGTTGTATGAGTCTACACATACAACCTATCCCTCATATGATTCTGTAGACCACATATTTCTTCTTCCTCAGTCAATCTGTGGCTCTTTTCCAAACATGTTAGAGAACAAGGATGACATTTTGACATCTGCGGGTGCCTTCAAAGGCCCGACCCCTATTGTAAAGATGGACGAGACCAACTATGAACTATGGTCCATGCAATTTCGTACCCTGATGCAGTTCCATAATAAGGAACACATCCTGACAGACTTTAAGCCGAAAGACAAGACTGAGGCGAATGCGATGTGGAAGCAAGATGATGCCTATGCTAGTATATGGCTCTTTGGGACCCTCACTACAGAGATCGCGAATGATATTATCAACCAACCAACTGCAAAGGCTATGTGGGACATACTGGCGGCTACATATGGGCAGTCAAAGAATGAAAGCAAGATACTTCAGTTGTAATTCGACATTTTTTCCACCAAACAGAATGAGAGACAACTCCATGCCCATTTCTCTCATCTGCGGGGTATGTTTGAGAGATTGCATAGTTTCATGCCAATCACAACCAGTACGGAACAACAACAGGCACATATAAATGCCACAGTGACGGGAGTTTTTCTGTCCTCCCTTGACCCTGAGTACGATGCAACACGTACTCAACTTCTGACTGGCGAGACCATTCCACCTATGAAGGAGGTCTATAAGCGATTGAGTAGAATTATGAATGCGTCGACGTCTACAGCACAACCTACTCCTTCTGCTATGGCTGCTACTCGTCGTGGCAGAGGAGGTTCGTCTCACTTTCGGGGTCGTGGACCTCGTGGTCGAGGGGGAGGCCAACATCGTGGTCCTTGTGCTCAAGGTTTTAAAAAATGCGAGGCGGATCGAGGCGGTTTTCCGTTATTAAGGCGAGGCGTAAGCCGCGAGGCGGTCGAGGCGTAAGCCTCGATTTATAAAGAAAATACATGTCAAAATTATTATTAAGCATAATTATATTATTATAAAATCGTAAACTTCAAATATTGACAAAATATATGATCATAGATCCTAAATGTGAATATTTTAAATTTAATAAATGTATAAAGAATACCATATTAACCATATATGCTAGTTTTAATTTGTGATTAAGTAATATTAATATTGTAAATATGTGAATGTCTAATATTCTTATAAAAATATACAGTTTCTTAAACATATATTATACTCATTGTAGCGATATAAGCAATCGAATATCAATTGTTGACATAAAATTTGTTCATACTAATTAGAAACAATCATTGTACACTTGCATGATTTCTTTGATGCAATAGTGATTGTAATATAAATGTATAATTGCATATTTATGAAATGTTATGTTTTGGGAATAACATATGATGATACTATAACACAATATTGCGATTGTGACTTGTATGTTTGTAACTAAAATATGCTTTATAACTTTAATATTATTATAAAAGTACAACTTTATATAGTTTTTTATTTATTTACCTAAGAAAATACACAACAGACCGAGGCGGCGCCTCGGGACCGCCTCACCGCCTCGACCGCCTCGATACTGCCTTGGATCTCTGAGGCTTACGCCTCAGATATCCAGACTGAGGCTATAGCCTCGAGGTGTTTTTCTTGGAAAATCGCCTCGAGGCTTACGCCTCAGCTCCTCGAGACGCGTTTTTTAAACCATGCTTGTGCTCACTGTCATCGTCCAGGCCATTATGAGGAAACATGCTTTCACAAGCATGGTTTTCCAGCCTCTGCACGTGTTGCTGAACAGACTGAGACTCCCTCTACGCCTATCCCAGACGCTCGGTTTGACGATATTGTCTCCAGACTTCGGGAGACGATGACTACTCCTGCGCCTCCGTCTCAGGACTCCACAAAGGCTGTCGCTTCTGCCAGAGCATCCTCTAGCACATCAGGTACTCATTTTGCACTTACCCTTGCTCAGACTTGTCAGAGTGGATTATGGACTCCGGGGCTTCCCATCATGTGTGACGACAGGATGCAGTTTACTACCTACAGAGCTCTTACACCTGGCAGATCTGTTGTTATCGCAAATGGGGTTCGATTACCCATCGTTGGTCAGGGGGAGATTAGTCTAACGCCTTCCTTGAGTCTTCAGAATGTCCTATATGCCTCTGATTTTCAGACGAACCTGTTTTATGTTAGTCAGCTTACAAAAGATTTACATTGCCGTGCCATCTTTGACCCATCTTCTTTTGTGTTTCAGGACATACTAACTGGCTGGGTGACTGAACATGGCCGTGAGCAAAGAGGATTGTATAAGCTTGCTATTCCATCATGTGCTGGGATTGCTACTATTCCGCCTGGATCAGTTTCTCCATTTCTTTGGCATCTACGATTTGGCCGTCTTCCTCTTCAGAAGATGTGCCATGTCTTACCACAGATCTCTACCCGTACCGTGTTGGATTGTGAAGGATGTCAGCTTGGAAAACACCATCGGTCTTCATTTTCGAGTTGTCCGAGTCATCATAGTAGTCGTTCTTTTGAACTATTTCATTTTGATATTTGGGGTCCAAGTCGTGTCCCTGATCATCAAGGACATCATTATTATATGGTTGTTGTGGATGATTGTTTTATATTGTCTTAGGTGTTCTTATTGAAACAAAGTCTAAAGCTGGTGCTATTATAAGAAAATTTATTCTTGAAGTTAATAATGTCTTCTCTGCCAATGTCAAACTCATTCGCACAGATAATGCTTTGGAATTTTCAACTTTACATTTGTCTGAGTTTCTCAATTCCCATGGCATTATTCATCAAACTTCGTGTAGCTATACTTCGCAACAAAATGGTGTGGCGGAACGCAAACATCGCCACCTTCTTGATGTCATACGTACATTGTTGATTCAAAGTCGTGCTACTCATTCTTTTTGGGGGGACGCTGTTCTCACCGCTTGCTACCTGGTGAATCGTATGCCGTCTACTGTTCTAGGCGAAAAGGTTCCCTTCTTGATTGCGTTTCCCGAGAAGGATCTATTCTCGCTTACACCTCGAGTCTTTGGATCTGTGGCCTTCGTGCATAATTTTACTCTTGGTCGTGATAAGCTCTCACCGTGAGCTATCAAATGTGTGTTTGTTAGATACTCTCGTACTTAAAAGGGTATATGTGTTTTGATCCGGTTGGTAGGAGATATTATATAAGCGCTGATGTTACTTTCTTTGAATCTATTATGTACTTCTCTCCTACAGGTGATAGGTTATCCACTACCTATGAAGAGGATATTGTTGTTCCTCTACCTCCATCTCTTCCATCACTTGAAGCTGACCAACCATCACCTTCTCCATCACCTCCTCCTCTACTACCACCACCACCTACATCTCAGCCAAGATTCGTACCCATTGTTTATACTCGCAGATCTTCTGCTATCTCCTCTGCTTATAAGCCATCCACATCATCCAACACGCCTGAGGTATGTCATGATAACATTATTTCTACTGATGGCACTGGAGTTCTACATCATACACATGATGATTCTGGCATAAAAGACAGAGGTGATGCAGATTTGGATGCTCCTATTGCACTAAGGAAGCCTCGACGTAAATGCGCTACATACCCACTCGCTGTACATGTCTCTTTGGATCATCTTTCAGATGAGTATAGGAGGTTTGTAGTCAGACTTTCTGTGGTTACTATAGCTCGAACATATATGGAGGCTTTACAGGATGACATGAGGAGGCATGCCATGGAAGAAGAAATGGCGGCCTTAACGTCACGAGGGACATGGTGTGTTGTCTCTGCTCCACGCGATGCTTCGATTGTAAGCTTCAAGTGGATATTTTTCATTAAGCAAAACACAGATGGGAGTGTGGATCGCTACAAGGCAAGGTTGGTGGCGAAAGGCTTCACCCAAACATACGGGGTGGATTATCAAGACACTTTTTCTCCAGTAGGGAGACACTCAACGCTACGAATTCTACTAGCTGTTGCAGTTTCACGGGGTTGGCCATTATTTCAGCTTGATGTGAAGAATGCATTCCTCTACGGGGACCTTCAGGAGAAGGTTTACATGCAGCAGCCACCTGGGTTTCCTGTTGAGGGGGAGTCCCAGAAGGTATGCATGCTACATAAGGCCATTTATAGCATGAAGCAGAGTCCTAGAGCTTGGTATCAAAAGTTGTCAGAGTTGATTGAGCAACAGGGGTTTGTGAGGTCCACTGCAGACCACTCACTTTTTGTTCAGAAGACACAAAAAGGTACGGTTGCCATTCTGGTTTATGTGGATGACATTATTATTACAGGAGATGATGCTCAAGGAATTCAGATAGCCAAGAAATTCCTAGGTAAAGAATTTGTGACCAAGGACCTTGGCACCCTTTGCTACTTCTTGGGGTTAGAATTTCCCAGGAATCATCGTGGTCTAGTGATGTCCCAGAGAAAGTTTGTGATGGATCTCCTCTCTGAGACATGTATGACCGGATGCAAGCCTGCCACTGCTCCTATGGATCCAAGTATGAAATTGTATGATGAGGATACTGAGGAAGTTGATAGTAGGAGGTATAGAGAACTAGTTGGGAAGCTTTTATATGTTACTATCACCAGGCCATATATTATGTTTGCAGTAAGAAAGGCCAGTCAATTCATGGAGAAGCCCAGGAAGGTACATATGGATGCTATCTATATGATCTTGAGATACTTAAAGAATTCACCTGGTTCGGGACTTTTATTCAGTAGGGATGCATCCCTGGAGGTGACAACTTGTGCAGATGCTGACTATGCGGGATGTCATGTGGACAGAAAGTCTACTTCAGGTTTTGTAGTGTTTGTTGGACACTCACTTGTCTCATGAAAGAGCAAGAAGCAGACAATGGTTGCTAGATCAAGTGCAGAATCTGAGTACAAGACCATGGCACAAGAGAGTGCTGAAATGATGTGGATTAGATCGGTGTTGACTGATCTTACCGTAAAAGTTCCCCTTCCTATGCAACTTCTACGTGATAATCAAGCTGCATTATTCATTGCAAATAATGTATTCCATGAACGAACAAAGCATATTGAGGTGGACTGTCATTATACTTGAGACTTGATACAGAAGGGCCTTATATCTACCTCTCATGTGTCTACAGGAGATCATACGACATATATCTTCACCAAGGCTCTATCTCGAAGTCCTTTTCAGAAGTGCTGTTCCAAGTTGAGCATGATAGATATATATGCTCCAGCTTGAGGGGGAGTGTTAAGATAAATATATCTTTATGTCTCTTTTATGTAATTTTATTTTCTCTGCGTACTTATCATGTAATTAACCTAAGGGCTATTCTCCTATATAAGAGAGCCCTCGGGTACGTCTAATGTATCTCATTCATTTTTCTCTCCTATCAGTTGTTGATGGTTGATTTCTCCGAGGAGGTGAGGCGGACAGTTTAGGGCTTGAATGTGGATGGGGCTCCGGGCCCTGACGGTTTTCCTGTTCTGTTTTACCGTGAGTTTTGGTATCTTCTGAAGGCTGACGTTATGGACGTATTGTGTGAATTCAGGACTGGAAATCGAAGATTTGAGAAAGTCAACCGGGCTTTGATCTTTCTTCTTCCAAAGAAGGAAAATCCGTTGAGGGTGGGGGACTTCATGTCGATTTATATTTCCAACACTCTTTATCTCATCGTGACGAAGGTGATGGCGAACAAACTCAAGAAATTGATGGACTCAGTGGTGCTGCAGGGGGAGTCCGCTTTCATTCCGGGTCATCAAATGGCTGATGGGCTAGTGGCGGCGTCGGAGATTTGCCTTGAGTGGAAGCGGGCGAAGAAGAAGGGGGCGCTCTGGAAGATTGATTATGCCAAAGCCTACGGTTGTATCCGCTGGAAGTTCCTGTGGTCCTCGCTGCGGCGGAGGGGGTTCCCCGAGGTTTGGGTGCAATGGATGAAGAGATGTGTCACTACCTGCTCGTGTTCGATTTTGGTCAACGGTAAGCCCGAGGGCGGGTGGTATCAGCCGCAACGGGGTGTTCGTCAGGTGTGTCCGCTGGCTCCTATGCTCTTTATCCTGGTGGCGGATTGTTTGAAAGTCTTGTTAAAGTGTGCGATGACGGTAGAGTGGTGCGAGGGCTTCCGCCTCGGGGATATTTCTATTCCTTTGTTTTAGTATGCGAATGACACGTTGGTTTTTCTGGGGGGTTCAGAGTAGCAGAACCGCAACACAACGGTCCTGGTAGATATCTTTGGGAGTCTATCGGGGTTGCAGATAAACATGCGGAAATCTGTGGTGATTCCATTCGGGATGGACGATGCAGAGTGTGATAGTGTTGCTGGGTGGGCGGGTTGCCCTTCGGGAAACTCCCGATCTCCTACTTGGGGCTGTCGCTGGTGGATGGTAGAATGAAGAAGTCAGATTGGGATTGCGTGATACGTAGAATGGAGGAGAGGATGGCTGGTTGGAAAGCCGTCACTGTCTATGGGAGGGAAATTAATCCTCCTTAAGCACGTGCTCGCTGCCATTCCGGTCTTCTTCTATTCTACTCGATTGATGCCGGTTAGGGTTAGAAGGAAGGTTGAGTCTATGATGAGGTCCTTCTGGTCGGATGGGAGGCAACAGAGATCTAGACTGCATTTGGTAGGCTGGGAGGATGTTACGAAATGTATCTCTGATGGTGGTCTTGGGGTCCGTGATGTGGAGCTCATGAACCAAGTTCTGCTGGCCAAATGGGTGGTTCAGATTTGGGGATCTTCGTGATCGCCGGCGGTCATGCTTTTGAGGTGTATTATGGCGTCACAGGGGCGTTGGTGGCTGACCGAAGGAGATTTGAATCACTGCTTTGGGTAGGGATCCGTGCTGTTTTGCCGGATATTATTCCTTCCTTGCGCCTGAGGATTGGGAACGGTCAAGTGTTTAGATTTTGGCTCGACGACTGTATGGGGGAGGGTGTTCTTGGGCGGCGTTTCTCGAGGCTGCTGACTATGGCGGTTGACAGGAATGCGCTTCTGGCTGAGGTGGCGGACTCCAGCTCGTGGGCTCCATAGTTTGTTTCGGATCTGTCGGATCAATGAATGGACGACTTCTAGCGGATGCTGGCTGAGACACCCCCACTGGGGGAATTGTCCAATGAATCTACTCATTTTGAATGGGATGGAGAGAGATTCTCGATTAAGAAAGCTTATCTTATGATGAGAAGGTCACCTGTGGGACGTGACGAGGAGCTGTGCGCAGACATGAAGATTATTTAGGCCGCCAAGATCCCGAGTAGAGTGAAGATCTTCCTGTGGTATTCGAGAAGAAACCACCTCTATGACAAAGCTAGGAGGGGAAGACTGTTCAGCTTGGCAGATGCGCGTTGCGACAGGTGTGAGGGCGTTGTGGAGGACGCGGACCACCTCTTCTTCGGTTGTGGGACTTCGGTGCAGGTTTGGAGGTCGGTGGGGATCCCTTGGGTGCTAGCCAGCAGTTTGGAGGTGTTTTGGAGGTCGGTTCGCGCGGTGGGTCTTGGTTCTTCGGGTGACTGCTCAAAACCTTTCGCTGTGCTATGGGCTCTTTGGGCTGGACGGAATAATCTCATATTAAAAAACCGGAGATTCTATTCGAAGAATATTGTCTCGCATTGTAACGCTAATTTTTGGGCCTCACGTTGATGTACTCATCTTTCTTTTTTAATGAAAGTGTTGCCGTGGTGACTCCAGCCTCGGGAGATCTCCCCTTTTTATCTTAAAAAAATCTGCAAGAAATGATTTGGAGATGGCTAACCACCTTTTCTTCACTTGTCATATGTGACAGATCTGTGGCATGCGCTACGATAAACTGGCTGGATCCAAGTTCAACTGAAAACTTATGGGAATCCCTAGTTAGCGTGAGATTCATATCAAATACGAAATTGCTACAACTTGTCGTGGCTTTGTGGGCTACTTGGCTTGCCAAACCGATGTTATCTTCAACTCTGATTGGTTTAATTTTGAAAACGTACTCTTTCATGCAAGGACTTTCCTTGAGTCCTGGTTCCTATAAGGTAATCGAGGTATTCTTCCTTTTTAATATTAGTTTGTAGTGGACACCTTCGCTTGTTTCACACTTTTTTGCATAAAAAATGTTGATCTCCTTCTTTGGGGCCTTGTAGCCAACTGATATGAGGTGGATGTGGAGAAACGATGATCTCTTGGTTTGGGAAGCCCATGACTCGATGAAGGGGAATGTTAAGGACGTGAATTGATTTTTCATACATGATCGTTGATATGGAGAATGGTTGTAGCAGAAACGAAAATATTAAGGTGGATGTGTGGACACACACACGCAAAGATCGGATTCGGAATGATGCAATCAGAAAGAAAGTTGGTGTAGCTCCGATCGAGTATAAGATGCGAGAAAACTGCTTAAGATGGTTTGGTCATTTGCAAAGAAGATCAGCTGATGCACCAATTAGGAGATGTGAGTGTTGGGATGTTGAGCCGGCTAAGAGAAGGTGAGGACGGCCCAAGAAGTGTTGGAAAGAGACTATGGGAAGGGATCTTAGTTTTGTGGATATATGCTCGGGTTTGATCCACGATAGATCTGAATGGAGGCGAAGAATTCATGTAGCCAACCCTACTTAATTGTGGGAAAAGGCTTTGTTGTTGTTGTTGATCATTGATATGGAGAGCTAACATGTTGTTGAAGAAGATTATATCCTTGACTGCTCAAAAGGAGGCTTGTTACGAAGGTGTCCAAAACTCAAAAACAAGTGGGACATTGATCTAAACACATGTTCAATTTATGAGAATGGGTATGGGGATGTGGATCGTCCTTTTTTATTCCCATTAGCAACTTCGGTGAAGGAATTATGGTGAAAATTGGAGAAGATTATGGGAATGGGGATGAGGATGTGGATCGTCTTTTTTATTCCCATTAGCAACTTTGGTGAAGGAATTAGGGTTAAAATTGGAGAAGATAACTTTTGGAAGAAAGGTCTTTTTAGATGCTCTAAATTGCAACATGATGGGGTTATTAATGGAGATGTTAATCATAAAATAAATGTAGGTTGACTATAGTAGAGAGAATCCTTGCAAAAAAAGTGGAGAGAAGCCTCTACTGTTTTATATGATAAGAAAATTCCTTTGGAAATCAGATGAAAGTATTACAAAGTAATCGTGAAACCTGTTATGCTTTATGGATATGAATGTTGGCCTGTAAATCAGAGACATTTGCAGAGATTGAGAGTCCAGAAATGAAAATACTATGGTGGATGTGTGATCATACACGAAAGATCGGATTAGGAACAATGCGATTAGAAGGAAGATTGGTGTAGCTCCAAGGGAGGATAAGAGGAAAAAAATCTGCTTAAGGTAATTTGGCCATTTGCAAATGTTTGCTAATGCACCAATTAGAAGATGCGAGATTTAAGATGATGAGCCGGCTAAAGAGAGCGTGAGGAAAGACCAATAAGCGTTAGAAGGAGACTATCTGAAGAAATATTTAATTATTTGAGGTAAGTCTAAGAATGACTCAAAATAGATCCTAATGGAGGAAAAGAGTCTTTGTAGCCGACCATACTTAATGTGGGAGAAGGCTTTGTTGTTATTGTATTGGCTACTTTGGTGTGGAACACCACGTGGATTGATTGGGTGGACATCACCAATTTTGATGCTTTCTGGTAAGTTTCTGGTAAGTTTCAAGTGATGAAGAGTAGGTGGGGGAACAGTCACTTAGAAAAGTGGGCAAGGCAGATGATGACCTTTGGCAGATTTATGGGCTATGAACTTAAAAGAATACTGTGATTTATATTTACAATTAAGAATGATGTTCTGATGGGAATGCGGTACATAGTACAAAGTCGATACATGGAGAGGGTGCATTCTTGAATATAATGGGGGGGGGGGGACCTGTTTTTGTCTCTCTTAATCAATGAGTGAATATTGGATTACTATTTAACCCAGGGTCATCCTTTCCCTTTCCAAAATTATAACAATGCATATTTCTTCACCAGTGACAATTTTTGATCATACGAGAGTTTGAGAGTGTGTTGTAACTTATTTTGTGTGAATATTTGGCAAATACAAGTTATTTATATTTTCATTTATAAGCATTTGTTTGTATGGAGTGGTTGATGGTTAGGTATGAGTTTTCAAATGCTAAGTTGTCTAAAAGATCTTTATGCGAGGCAAACTAAAATTTTGTTGATTGTTGTTCCAACCTATATTCTGTATTGTTGCGTCTGCTCCTTGTCTGAGATTCTGATAGAAACTTGATCTTGATATGGTAAAATGGTAATATTCCTTGCTCACATAGTTGCATCCATGCGCAATCATATGGAACTAGGGATGAAAATGAATCGAATACGAACATGCTTAATTCCATATTCATATTCGTTTCATCTCTATCGAATACGGATACGGATATGATTCAAATATGCATTAAGGAAATTGGATTCTTAAAAATACAGATACGAATTCGAATAGGATATTTATCGAATCCGAATACAGATCGAATAAAAAGCATACCCGAATGCGGATCGAATAAAGAGCCAATCCAAATATGAATCGAATAAAGAGCCAATACAAATATGGATTGAATAAAGAGTGAATCCAAATATGGATCCAATAAACATGGAATCCAAATACGGATCGAACAAAGAATACATACGAATACGAATTTATTTTTTTTTATCAAAGTTAATAATGATTTTTAAAATGGTAATGAAATATAAATAAGTTGCATCATGATAAGAGGGAGCGTCGAGGTGACATGCGTTCTTGATCGGAAGCAAAAAAAGGGATATTTTTTTTGTAACTTTTGTTCGTGCCCATCCCCGAACAAACATAAGTTTATTGATACCATTAATATATTGTATTAGATAATATAATACTATTATAATAACATTGGGTTGTGGCTATATTACATTAACTAATATATAAAACAATATATATTTGTACTCACTTAATGGTCTAGTGGTCGTATAGTGTGTCTACCATACAAAAGACCAGGGTTCAAATCCCACTCTTGCAGAGGTTGCGTTATGTAGTCGACGGCCAGCGTAAAAAATAGTCGGTCTTTCAACATGGATTTGAGCAAGAATCCATGTAGCCGACCCTACTTATAGTGGGAGAAGGCTTAATACATTATTAAATGCTGGATTCAGATATCCGGTTCTGTATCCAGATATTCAAGCCATTACCATATCCGTATCCATATCTGGAAAATTTTTACAACTCGTATCCACATTCGATCCGTATTTGATTAATATTCGGATATTGATATCCATATCCGATAATTTTTTGAAATACGGTAATCAGATGTATCCCTGTTCATTTGGAACTGACCATCTTCCATTCTTATTACTCACAAATTTATATTGTTGTCTCTTTATTTTATCTGTCATTTGTTTTTTTCTTGAATTAATGTGCCACTCATAATTCCCCAATTCATCCTTTCTCTTTATTATATCTGTTATATATGGTGCTGGATTAGTTTAAAAAAACAGATTCTTATCTCGCCCCTTAATTTCCTTTCAGTTCATTTCTTTTTCCCTGAGAAAGGAGCAGCTTACCTACGGATTCGTAGTCTCTCTTTAATAATAGCAGTATAATCATGTAACACAAGTCGTGTTCATTTTGTCGCTAGATATACATTCACTTGTTACATTCTTTTAGAAAAGTAGCCATTTCATTCATCAAATAAAAAAAAGGTCCTAGGGTCAAAGTTGAAAAAAAAACAAGTCACTTGTAACAGAAGCAGGTAATGAAGTTTCCTGGATATCTAGATGGACAAAATGTACACCTCTAGGGCTCATTCCTAGTTCCTGATTGAAAGAAACCCAAAAAACAAAAACGAATCCTGTGATTTCTCTGACCAAGGGTATACCTTTTCAAAAGAAGCTTGTACATTCATAATTGAAGAAAACAAGCAGTGAAAGCAAAGCTTTATTATCTGACAGAAGTTGATGTAATTTTGTGTTTTGAGACTTCCCTTTCTCTCTGTTTTTTAGCTTTTCATATTTCCTTCCATTCTGAAGCTTAGGGCAGTGTAGTCCTAAATATAATTAGTCACTCTTTTGATACTCCTTCCAGGTTATGCCGTTCCACGGTTTGCTCAACTCTCTGTGACGTCGTACTACGCAGCATCCAGTGCTTCACATTTTGTGATATCACAGCCGACCAGAGATATTGAAGAAAAATTTTCATCCCGACCTCTGCAAGACAAAACTGCATGATTCCCTACTGTTATGGATCGTATCTAAATCCAAGGAAATCAATTTTCTTAATCTTTTCTTTTACTTTGCCTTCTAGTCCAATTTTGTGAAGTTTATGATCATTCGCTTAAAACAGATTGACGTCCTCAGAGATCCCAACACTCTTAAGCCAAATAATCATATAGTATTGGAGGCGTATATTTAGGTTCCAGATTGCTGAAATTTGATTAGAGAATTTAAATACTTTTCTGTAATTCTGTTTAGCATGAGACTCCATTTGATGTACATAAATCTGACATTGTTCCATTTATAGGAGTGTCATCCACATCTTGGTTGCACATACTATGGTGGATATCCAAAGGATTTTTTATGTGTGTGTTCATAGAAACTATTGCAGTACTTTTTTTTCACATTCTCAATTATAAATCTGTTGGGGTCTTGGGCAATTGCTCATTTACCTTTTCATAATTGCACTACGAACCCATGCAACCTCTATGATCACACTTTAGTTCATCATTCATGTTGTTAGTCAAACAGTTATATTTGACTGTCGAAGGACAGCTCCTTTTTACATTTATGCCTTTGGAAAATATTAATCCAAACTCACTCCCCTATCTTGGTCGTGGTGACACAAGCCATATAACCATTACAATCATATGCCATGATACTCAAACTAGGACTGAGATGCACCAAATGCTCTGAAGAACTTCAATGATCAGCAATTTCTGCAAAATGATGGGTTTGTTGCAACCAGAAATGATCTTTTAAAGGTTTCTAATCAGAATTTCTATTTAGTTATTTGTAATATTATGTTTCTTAAGACTCATGTCGCGGGAAATGTATTTACTAAATTTCTTATCGAGGAGGTGCTTCTAACTTCCAAGATGGAGAAGAAGCTTGATATGAAGATGAAGCTTCCAAGATGACGGAGAAGGCAGATTCCTTATTTGAAAAGCATTTTATATGACGCGGAGAACAACTACTGGGGAATTGTCGGAAGTGTAGAGCATGTTGTGGCAGTGATGTGGGTACAACGATGGTGAGGGCATAAGGGGCAGTTGTTGGGTCTACGTGGAAAATGAGGTGGACGATGGAGTTGACTGAGTGAACTCATGCCCTGGTGATGTGGCATAATGGGGGAACCATTGGGGCACGACGATGGACTAGAGTTGGACCTCATTGATCAAGGTCAACAAGGTTGTTAAGGTGGTTAAGTGAGGACTGCAGGGCACCAATGAGAGGTGGACATGTGGATGGTTGATTGTAGGTGACCACATCAAACACAAAAAGGAGAAAAATACAAAAAGGCGAAAAAAATACATACTAAAAATGGAAAATAAAGTCAAATAAAAAAGTAATTAAAGGTTCGATGCCAACAAAGTAATATAAAAAAATATATAATTCATTTGAAGGTACTTTATTGGTATATGCTACCAATCTTTTGATTTTGTAATTTTTCTTAATAATTGTGCATATTATTCTCTATATATTACTAATATAATATTAGATATCACTCTTGTATTTTTCATAAGTTAAAAAACTCAAAATAAAATAGGGTGAAGTGGTGTATACATGTGATTATAGTCATTTTTTATTTTTCAAGCATTTTTTGAATATTTTGGATCTTAATTTGCATATATTAGTTACATTCCCAAGTAACCATTAGAAAAAGAAATAAAGTGAAATTAAAAATTTTTGCACACGAATATTAGGGTTTTGAGTATATAATTATACTATGTTCACTACATTTTCAAGACCCAAGTTCTGCATATAGACTTTGATTACTTTGAATTTAATCTTGTTTTAAAATAGTTGAACATACAAGTAAATAATTTTCTTATTTATATTTATTATGGTCAATTATATACACATAAAAGAAGTAGTTTCATGTTAATCGGAGTTAACATGAATTTATTAAAAATAAGCAAATATTGTATTCTATATATGGTACATATATAAATATATACATGCGATGCACAAATTTTTGGATTTTATTTGATTTTCCTATTTTTGTTTGTCGTCTTAGCCATGCTAGCCAACCCTTTGGTCTTTCTAATGTTAGGAAATATAAACAACGTGCTTTTCCCATTCTTATTTTCCGATTTGTACAAGTACATCCTTCTTGTTACTTGGTTTAATAATTTTCTTTTGATTTTTGGATATTTTTATGCTATTTATGAAATATTAATAATGCACATGCAAATGATAAAAGTATGAAACTTAATGCAAATATAAACATATATCATTAGCAAAGACATCAAAATAAATAAAAATATTTGTAATTTTCTTTAAGACACATAATAAGTCCAATTGACTTGATTATAATTAAATTAGTTAAATAAATCACAAATAAAAATATAAATTAAGTTAAAAATACTAAGGTCAACTATTACACATGAAATGTCAAACCCTAATTGTGAAAATACCAACCTTAGAAGCTGATTTTCTTGGGCATAAGAACTCAGTTTAGACCTTACTCACTTTTAATGTTAAACACAGAGAAATAATCTATCCATTGAGATGCTTTCAAGGTAATCACCCACCGTCTTTGGAAATTAGGGCTTGGAATATAAGTTGAACCCTCTGCGGAATGAGTTTGAATTATTTGTAAATTGGTCTCCATATTCTTCATTAAAAGGCCTAACATGGTGGTGGCAACCATGGGGTAGAGGATGACCATAAGTAGAGAGCGGACATGTGCAAAGAGGGCGGGAGGAAGAGAGAAGGAAGGAGCGAGGGAGGGAGGGAGAGAGAGACTTGATAATTTCCAACTCTTGAAAATCTCATTTATGAAAAAGGAGAGAGACTCTCCTAATATGGGGTGGATGACCACTATAACATCCCCAACCCTTGAGGTACGAGAATACTGTGTGATATCGGTATCGCATGCCTGTGTGGTTTGGTGGCCACACAATGAAGTTCTATAGGATTGCACCTTAACGTACAAACAACTAAGGATGCGGTTTACCGTACGAAGGTTGGAGATCACATGTTTCCCTTAGCACAACACAAGTGTTCGACGACATTTGACAGAGCGGAGCTGTAACATCCTCTGTAGGAGCATGTGACCCACTGATGACATGGCATGATGACATGACACGCTGATGAGTCATACAACATGGCATGATGATGAGGCAAGCGACGTGGCATCAGTTGCAGAAGATGAAGTGATTGCATAGAAGATGAAGAGATAAGGCATGTGAAGAGTAATCTCAGAATATGAAGGGTCTCCACAGAAGATGAAGAGTTCTTGCATTCATTGTACATGTAATAATGGTGTACCTTCGTATACCCTCGACTTGTGTATATAAGGAGGGGTAGAGCTCATTTGTAAACAACACACTCAAAGTGAGTTTCTTGCTAATACAAAGATAGTTTAGTGCCATTGCTCTTGCATCCTTGTGCTTGAGTGCTTGTGTTCGAGTATTCTAGCAGCGTGGTTACTCGGCGTGCTGGTGTATGTCTACACACAAAGGGGAAGGTTGTTTAGCTTGCGAGAAGCTAATGCCTCACAGGTTAGTCTCAAAATCGGTGTTGAGATTTTATCTTCGTGACAACTGGTATCAGAGCGAGAAATGAAGAACCTCCATGACCATATCGGGTGTAAGAGTGCCTGAAGCGAGAGAAGCTGAACTCTATGACCATGGAGGATTACTCAGACGAAGAGGCACACATGAAGAACTTCAGGTTGTTGCGCAACGTTCTCTTGTGTTCGCTGAAGTCAGGCAAATAGACGAAAATGGAGGTGGAGCGCGAAGATCCAGAGCTGGTGTATCTCGATGTTGTGGTATACAAGAAGACCCCTTCATCTATGATAGACACTTGAGCGATGTACAACTTTCTCTCCAGTAAAGAGTTCGAGAGCTTGGGAGTTCCCTTGGAGAACAGCTAGTGCTGCATGAAGCTTTCCAACTCCGAGTCGCTACGGATCAAAGGTATGATAAAGTGCACTGTCCAGTTGGGTGAATGACAGGGAAAGGTACACTTCCTCGTGATACCTCTCGACAACTTCCAAGTCATTTTGGGAGTCGAGTTCTTAAAGAAATCAAAGACATCTGTGACTCCTTATATGGGAGGAGTCTTCTTCGCACCTGTAGATAGCCCCTGCTTCATCAAGGCTATCAAGAAGAAAGAACAGAATGAAGCCATGTACGCGATACAAGTTTGCAACGGGCTGAAGAAAGGGGAGATGATGTATATGACTATAGTACACATCAAAGAAAAAGGTGAAGAGATACAACCATGCTCCAAGCTATTATTGAAGATGTTGGGCAAGTTCAAGGATGTGATACCGAAGGAGCTGCCCAAGGAACTTCCACCGAAGCGAGACGTGGATCATGCCATCGAGCTACTTCCAGGTATGGTGCCCCATGTACTTGCACTATACAAGATGCCCCTGCACATCTGGAGGAGTTGCAGAGACAACTCAAGGAGCTAGTGGACGATGGTCTGATGCATCCAAGCAAGCCCTCCTATGGAGAACCGATACTTTTCTAGAAGAAGAAAGACAGGAGCTTGCTGATGTACATGGACTATCGTGCATTGAATAAGGTGACGGTAAAGAATAAGTACTATGTCCTCAATGTTGAAGACATGTTCAATCGCTTGGCCATGCCAAGTACTTTTCGAAGATGGATCTCAGGTCAGGATACTACTAGGTCCACATCAAGGAGGGAGATGAACGGAAGACAATATGTGTTACACGATATGGTTCTTTTGAGGTCCTTTATTGCGGTTTGAGTTGACGAATGTCTCGACTACTTTCTGTACCCTAATGAATGATGTTTTTCGCGAGTATATCGACTCGTTTGTTGTAGTATACTTGGATGGCATAGTAGTGTACAACAGGACCTTGGAGGAACACCTCAAGCATATGCAGATGGTGCTTGAGAAGATGATGCAGAATCAATTATACTTGAAACTAGAGAAGTGTACCTTTTGTCAGGAGTCCATCTCCTTCCTCGGGCATATCGTGGGCGGAGGTACGATACACATGGAGCGCAGGAAGACTCAAGCGATTGAAGATTGGGCAACCCCCACAAAGGCGATAGAGCTACGATCCTTCATCGGAAGTTCATCAAAGGATACTCCAAGAAGATGACGCCCCTGATGGACCTGCTTTAAAAGGATCAACCTTGGAGATGGATACGTGAATGCAGGAGGCATTCCAAAAGCTGAAGAGGGTAGTGATGGAAGAACCAATTCTGTGACTTCCACCTTCGAGAAGCCGTTCGAAGTACACACCGATGCGTCTGAATATGCACTTGGAAGTGTACTGGTGCAAGATGGGACCCGATAGCGTATGAGACCCGCACACTGAATCCAACAGAGAAGAGATACTCTGTACATGAGGAGATGACATCAGTAGTCCATTATCTGAGGACATGGCGCCACTACCATCTCGGATCAAAGTCGGTGGTGCAGATGGACAACGCGACAATGAGCTACTTTGCCACACCAAAGAACCTTACTCCCAGGCATGCATGATGGCAAGTCTTCATTTCTGAATTCGACTTCGATCTTCGCTATGGGCCTGGGCAGATCAACCAGGTAGCAGACGCTCTCTAAATGAAGAGCCAATCAAAAGAGCCAAAGGTCATGGTGATCACATCAGTCACCCGCATATTTAGAGATATGCTCGAGCGCATCTGGGAGTAGAAACAAGAGGATCTGGTTACTTCACGCTTGGTGCAACGCATGAACAATAGAGAAGTTCGGAGATTTTGGATAGAGGAAGGCCTCCACTATGTGAAGGGAAGGAGGCTCTATGTCCCCTCGAGTGATCACTTAAGGAAGATGCTGTTGAAGGAAGCACGCGACACACATTGGGCTAGTCATCCAGGGGTAGAGCGCACGCTAGCACTCCTCTCCTCAAGCTACTTCTGGCCGAAGATGGAGGAAGACGTAGAAGTCTATGTGCGTACTTATCTTGTATATCAACAAGACAAGACTGAGAGTAAGAAGATGGCAAGACTGCTGGAGCCTCTTCCCATTCCTTCACGATCATGGGGGAGCGTCTCCATGGACTTCATCACTGACTTCCCAAAGGTGGACATGAATAATGCGGTGATGGTGGTAGTTGATCGCTTCTCCAAATATGTGATCTTCGTACCAGCACCCTAGGGCTTCGTTTGGTTGCTGGGTTGGGGTATCCCTGTGAATAGTAAACTGTGAGGAGGGTTGAGAGGGTTGGAAGGAGGAGTACACCGGTGTACCCCAACCCAACCCTGCAACCAAACGAAGCCTAGGAGTGCACAACAAAGACCATGACAAAGCTGTTCTTGCAGAATGTGGTGAAACACTAGGGCATACCATTGGACATCGTGAGTGATAGCGATGCTCGGTTCATAGGTCGGTTCTGGACAACCTTGTTTGAGATGCTGGGATCTGATCTCAAATCCTCTAATAGCAACCACCTGCACATAGGACAGATGGAGCAGATCAATGCCTTGCTAGAAGAGTACCTTAGGCATTATGTGACGGCCAATCAACATAATAGGTGAGTTTAGTGGGTGCTTCCCAATTCTTCTACAACCTGTAGCGGACCTCCATCATAGACCAGAGTCCGTTCGAGATTGCGATGGGTAGGAAACCCGTGACATCGCACGAAGTGGCTAAGCAGAATAGCCAAGGACGGTGCCAGCCACGCATCGCTTTGCAATGGAGAGACAGGATCTATGGGACGAAGCGAAGGATGTGTTGGCTCACGCTCAACACAGGATGAAGAAGGTGGCCGACAAGAGCTATCTGCCGGTCAAGTTCCGGGTTGGGGAGAAGGTATTGCTGAAGTTTATGCCCCAGATTTGGAAGAAAATTACTGAAGAAGACGACTCACAAAGGGCTCACTCCTCGTTATGATGGACCCTTTGAGATAGTTCGACGCATGGGACCGCTCGCCTATCAACTACGTCTTCCAGAGAGACTAAAGCTGCATACTGTGTTCCATGTCAGCTTCCTGAAGAAGTACCATGAGGATGGATAATATAACACAAGGATGGTATCAAAACGCACCCCTCCTAACATCCAAGGTAGCTGAGAAGATTCTTGACAAGCACGTGGAGGGTCAGACCAAGATGAATCGGAGGATCTTCTTCCTTATCAAATGGAAGGGACTCCCAGGGGAGGAAAGTTGGGAATGTGATACAACTCTGTTGTAGTTCGAGGATCCCATCGGGGATTTCTTGAAGACGTAGGATCAATCGTGGATGCCTGATGGATCAGGTGGGGGAGGCATGTAACACCCCAAATCCCAAGGTACGAGAATCCTCTACGATATCAGTATCATATGAGTGTGTGGTTTGGTGGCCCAATAATGAAGTTCTGTAGGACTTCATCTTAGTGTACATATATTAAGGATGGGGATTGCCACATGAAGGTCGGAGACTGCGAGTTTCCTTTGGTACAACACAAGTGTTCAACGAGACTTGATAGAGCAGAGATGTAACATCCTACGTAGGAGCGTGGGACCCATTGATAACGTGGCGTGATGACATTGCATGCTGGTTAGGCATATGACATGGCATGCTGACAGAGCAGGACACGTAGCGTCGGTTGCAGAAGACAACGGGATTGCAAAGAAGATGAACAACCAATGCATGTGAAGTGTCATATTGGAAGACGAAGGATCTCCGTAGAAAATGAAGAGTCCTTACATTCATTGTAAATGTAATAATGGTGTCCCTTCGTATACCCCCGGCTTGTGTATATAAGAAGGGGTAGAGCTCATTTGTAAACAATACACTCAGAGCGAGTCCCTTGCTAATACAAAGAGGGTTTAGTGCCATTGCTCTTGCATCCTTGTGCTTGAGTGCTTGTGTTCGAGTATTCTAACGGTGTGGTTACTCGACGTGCTGGTGTACGCCTACACGCAAAGGGGAAGTCTTGTTAGCTTGCGAGAAGTTAATGCCACACATGTTAGTCTCAAAAGGGGTAAGAAAAAAGATAGAGGTAATGATGAGAAGGTTCTTCTAGTCAGATGGGAAGCAACATAGGTCGGGTATTCATCTAGTAGGATGGGAGGAGCTCATAAAAAGGAAGTGCAAGGGAGGACTGGGAGTTAGGGATGTGAATTATATGAATAAAGCGCTTCTGACAAAGTAGGTGTTGCAGATCTGAGGCAACAACGAGAGATTGGCCATTACGCTGATACACACCATTAATGACATTAGGGGCTCCCTGGAGACAAGAAGAACATGATACGAGTCCTCCCTTTGGAGTGGTATTAGAGAAATCTTACCAATGTTGATGCCGAGAATGATGCCGAAGGTGGGTGCCAGAGAGGTCTTTCGATTCTAGCAGGACGATTGGACTGGTGAAGGGGCCTTATGTGATAGGTTCCCTAGGTTGTTTGCTTTGGCGGCAAACAAAGGATGCTCCATGGCCGAGGCCAGTGATTCTGGTTTGTGGATCCCTTAGTTTCTACCCGATCTCTTGGAACAATGAATGGAGGACTTGGTTAGATTACACTTTGAGCTACCCTCTCCTAGTTGTGTTTCTCAGCGAGGAGATCATTTTGTTTGGGAGGGGGACAAATTCTCGGTGAAAAAGGCATATGAAGTGTTAAGAGGGAGCCCGGAGGTTT
Organism: Ottelia alismoides; assembly: GCA_037367405.1. Lineage (NCBI taxonomy): Eukaryota > Viridiplantae > Streptophyta > Magnoliopsida > Alismatales > Hydrocharitaceae > Ottelia > Ottelia alismoides. The sequence goes on from JAZKJV010009784.1 coordinate 823,895, forward strand.
TGGATCCTGATTTGAATTGGGATATGAAGATAATTTGGGCAAGGAAGATCTCATGCAGAGTGAAGGTCTTCCTATGATGCCTCAGAAGGGGTAGATTATGTGACAAAGCGAGAAGGGGAAAGTTGTTTAGAATCCTGGACACCCAATGTGATAGATGTGGTGCACAATTAGAAGATGCAGAGCACTTGTTCTTTACCTGCCCCTTTTCGGAGCAGGTTTGGAAGGAGGGAGGAGCACCATGGGTCTCTCACGGGGGGGGGGGGTTGTCTGATTTCTAAAGGTTGGTAAGGTCAGTGGGGAGCAACTCGACGAAGGACTGTGCATTTCCATTTGCAATGCTGTGGTCCATCTGGGGAGGATGAAATGATCTAGTTTTTAAAAATTAGAGGTTCTATTCAGAAAATGTAGTAGCCTTTTATCTAGTCTAGTCTACAAGGTAATGTATCTATTTTTCCTCTCATAATATAAATGCTCTTGCAGTGGTTCCCAGCTTGGGACTATGTCCGTTTTTTCCTAAAAAAACTTGTATTCTAGTTAGAAGATCCACACCATCCATTCTCGATCCAACTATATGCACTATCCACTAGGGGTGTTCAAGAATATCCAGGTCAATCGGTACCCAACTTGACCCGTTCATTTTTACCCTAAACTCTCGGGTACCCGTTTGAAAATGATTGGTCGGGTACCCACAATGTTATGACCCATGCCCCATATAAAAAACCGACAGGTACCCGCTGGTACCCAGTTAGAAGCTTCCACTATCAATTGATTCACAAAAATGCAAATGATTATATACAAAAATCATATAGATTTTACATTATTCTTATCTATTTTAAAATATAAAAATGGATGCGGATACAAATATCGGTGAATATGGAAAACATATTGTCAAATCATTAAAAATAAATACCGATATGAAATGGATGCAAAATAGATAGGAAAAATAATAGAATCAAAATTGTATAGATCAAATTAAATTTTATATGTATAGGAGGGCTCATACATAAATACATACATACATGCATACATATATATATATATCCATTTTGAAATCGATATATATATATATATATATATGGCTGTCAAAATTTGAATTAACATATAAGATAACTAATCGGATACGATACAAATTGATATACATACATCCTGACATACAAACATGATAATAATGAATACAACTGAATACAAATTGTAATGCGCGCACACCCACACGCGCGCGCGCGCACACACGCGCGCGCGCGCACACACGCGCGCGCGCGCGCATACACGCACACGCACACAACGCACGCACCACGCACACACGCACACGCGCGCGCGCACACACACATACACACACGCACACGCTTACGCGTGCATATGCGCGTGTGCACACACACACGCAGACACGCACGCGCCCATCCCCACGTGCGCGCGCATGCGCCCATGCCCACAAGCACACGTGCATGGACATAAGCACGCACACATATCACGATAACCAATTGTGATGATAACTAATACACACATTTACGAATAGAAATATATACTTATATATTGTTTGTCATGTTATCACTCGATTATACACACATACATCTCGTTTATCCGTATTTGATTCATTATGAGGATGAACCAACGTGAATATGTCATTATCAAATCCGTATTCGATAGTATTCCTTCCAATTGCATGTATTCATATGGTTTACATTATACACATATTTCTATATATCTTCATTAATTCATTTATCTATGTTTATTTATCCCTATTTGAATGCATTCCATACCAATTAGATTTTCATTCCGTCATTATCATTATGAATATAATATAGATAGTGATATACATAGTTGGACATATCGTTTGTATTTTTATGTCACCTTTCACTAGAAGTATCTCTTTATCCCCACGGGTACCCGTGGGTAGCCAACATCCATTGTCATTAACCGAATACCCGTTACAATTGAGTACCCGTTAGAATGGGGCGGGTCGACCCGTGACCAAATATCAACGGGGCGGGGTGAGTAATGATCAAATGGGACATGTACCCGCCCCACGAACACCCCTACTATCTACTCACGAGGTGAAATCTAGACCGTTAGATAGAATGGATGGTCCGGATTCCATACGATATGGACTATTACCGCTAGGCGTCTTGGATGTTTATATAGTGTAACTCCGGATCCAAATCCCACAAACTGGTTGAAAGAATCTAAGTCCCACATTGTCCACAGGAAGCATAAATAATCAAAAAAGAAATGACTCATTAAGCATATTTATTTGATTGATTATTCATAATATCCGTATTGAGCAAAGCACTTCACCGTTTCAGAACAGGTTTATCTATATCAACAATTACAAACAAAACTTCAATAAACGTTCGAAACTAACTCGAAAGCTCAATTTATTTTAATGCTGAATTATAAAGAAACCCCGCAAGCTAAGACAATTCTGCTCACCAATGTCCAAAACCATGATTATAAATCTTGACGAAAATTTCCCGTTTAAAAATCCGACGGGAACAGCGGCTCTGGTTGCGGCTGCGGTGGCTGCTCGATCTGCTCCTGCAATTCCTCAGACCAAACAGGCTGTTGAGCACCAGAAAAGTGCTGCTGCTGAATCTCCCCGGGCCAAACATGCTGCTGCTGATCCAATCCCTGCGTGCCCATGATCATATTCGGCGGAGGCGCATAGAAGTACGGGAGGGCGTCGCCTCCTCCGCCGATACCCGCATTCGCAGCCGAGGAGGCTGCTTCATCCTTCACCTCCTCCCTCGGCACGATGTCTATCAAGAAGTCGAAAGTCTCGGTGCGGCTGATCGCCGCGGCGATGTCGTTCCTCTGCAGGGTCCTCCTCTTGCTCTCCTCGGTGTGAGCCCACGAGCGCAGCGTCATCTCTAGGATGAACATCTCGCAGGCCCGAGCGAAGAGCACGGGGGCTTCCGCTGCGATCATCCTCACGTCCTCGTCCGCCTTCATGATCTTCTTGACACGGGCAAGGGGCAGGCTGTGGTTCTTAAAGTCCCTGGTGTCAGCGATCTCCTGCTGCTGCCCGCACCAGAACATCTCGAGGACGGAGGCCAGGTTCTGCGTGCTCGGCTGCATTTGCTGCTGCGGTGCCGACTGGAGGTAGGGGGGCTGGTGCTGTGCATCCAAACGATCGGCAGATACGAACATAGACATCGTCATTTGCTTATTTATCTTAAACTTTCCAACCAATATAATTAATGATGCTAATAAAAATTATCTAGATAGATATATCAATAGCACGCCGGATGCGGATGTATTTTACATTCGGTTCGCATCCTTTACCTAGATGAGGCATCTGCAGCACATCATGAGGACGTGATCTTAATCGGGATGTAACTTTTACCTGGTGGTTGACGGAGAACGGTGGTGGGAGTTGAGATCGATTGGGCGGAGGCATCTGCATCACATTGCCGTCCATCATCTGAATTTGCTGATACTGGTGGACGTTATGAGGCATCTGAATTTGATCCGCGTATCCCTGCAGTTCCCGCCGTGTCTCGTCCATAAATTCCTCCTGCACGATAAGCATATACATGAAAATATACTCCGTCAATCCCTGCAGTTCATTAAAGATACAGAGATCAGAAGAGAATGATCCAAAGATCTCCGTATTCGTTAGAGATAATTAAATAATATCAGACCTTTCAGTTTCCATTCAGATTTCCTTCTTAATATGCATTTTACATGAAAAAGGACCATCACGGAATCAGCAAAATATTCTGAATAGTCGTAAGATCCCCCATAATGAATGTATACTTGATCTGGCCCTCCCCATCTTTCCAGATCCATATCTTGGTAAGGCTTTTGATGACTGGCGTTTTTTTTGTAAAAGTTTACAGAAAAACAATCATTTTACCGCAGATCAAAATACTTCATTAGGCAGAAAAAAAAAGAGTGAATGAGGAATTAAGACGACATAAAAATTCATATTATCGCAACATATCGATCTAGATGATACCTTTGAAGAAGGGGAAGGATCGATCTTCGAGTGCTGGAAGGGGATGACAGAGCCTCCACTTTGTTGAATCTGAGAGCTCTCAGGAAGTGTTGTGAGGAAGAGCGAAGGGGGCGTGCCCATATATAGCATGAAGGTATGCTTGCACGTACTTTTTCGCATATGTGTATATCTATATAGACAAATAATTCTCAAAACCAAACGGTTACCCTAAATCTGGCAGTGTTGCCAGGTAAAATCATAAACTCCAATTTTCGTGGGAAAAGTTTCCATTCATAAACATCTCCATTACCATCAGTTGTTTTGTTGCAACTTGAATCATTTATATGTTTGTCATACAAGATGTTGAATCCAATGTTTTTGAAACTGAACCTGAAACATAATCAGAAACCTTATCGAGAAGGCCAGATCGGGTTGACCCACCGAATTATCAAATCGGTTCAACTAGGGATGATGCCATGACAATTCAAACTCAGATTAAACCAAATCGGTGCTAAAAAGTTGTTGAACTGGGTAATTTAACCAGAACGAATCTATTAAATGTACAATCAAATATCCATGAAATATCTTATAGTATATACACAATATATTTCGAATATGCAACATAAATGTTATGTATATGGATATAAATAATATTCAAGCAAAATATTCTATAGGTTTACAATAGTTTCATTATTTTTAAATTCCTACAGTACAAGAACTTGTGGTGGAGTATTAGTTTGTTAGAAGTTTAATTGAAATAAAATAGCAAACATGCGATTCAATTTCTGTTGAACCATGCAAAATCTAGTTTGAAAAAAATATATAAATCGGTGATTGGACCAACAACTAGAGTTCCGAATCCAAATCGGTACAAATTGGATCGATCTATATCTGGTCCACCAATCGAACCCATCGAATTGGCCGGTCCAGTCTAGTTGTCAATACAGTGCTTGAATTAGTTATTTCTTAGATGCATGTGTTTATAAGCAGGGTGTTTTATTTATAACAAGAGTTTCAAAATGGTAAATATATACTTTGTCTATTGATTTGATATCATGATTTTGAGAGCGCGCGCACACACACATTTGTGTATATATGTGTGTATATACATATGTATGTATGTGTGTATAAAGGAGTGATCGGAGTGGACGAGAGATCGAGAGCCAACAATGTGGACCACTGGATTGGAAATAATATCAATGGCTTGGATTTAAAAAAATCCAACACATTCCCCAACTTTTCTCAGCTGTGCCAAAAAAAAAACATTCATCTCTTATGTTTTCTCTTTCCTCTCCTCTCTTACCTCTTACCAAAGAAACCATGGATCTTCTCGAAAAACCCTCCCAAAGGGCGTCCCCTCCAAAGCTTCCATCACAACGCTCCTCCATCATCGATGCTCACATCTGCCGCTATCATTTCTATGTGCTCGTCAGCAACTATAGTATGCTTATCGGAGGTTGGTCCCTTGTTCTCGTTGCTGCCCTCAACAACCCTTGTTGATTTCATGTGCTCGTCGACAACTCCGATGTGCTTAACGGAGTCTGGTCCTGAGTTCTCATTGCTGCCCACATCAGCCCCTATCGGTTCCATTTACTCATTGACTACTCCGACATGCTCATCAGAGGCTGGTCCCATGTTCTCATTGTCGTCCACATCAACCCCTAGAGGTTTGTCTCTTTGCTCCTTGCGGACTCCGGCATGCTTATTGGAGGCCGATCCCATGTTCTCATTAACAACTCCGGCAGCATGCTTATTGGAGAGAGGACTCATATTCACATCGTCAATTCTGACATGCTTATCGGAGGGTTTTCCCGTTCATTGCATACTCCCAAATATTGTTTCCATTTGTAATCCTATCGTGGTTTCACTAATATTGTCTCGTTTTGATCAAAAGGCTAGAATACATTTGCACGATATGCAACTCATCTCATGGGTACATCGATTTTTTTGTAATTCGGGTATACACATTTATATAAAAATATAACTTTATTTGATAATAGTCCCCTAAAAATAATATGAATATCCACAACTTTAAAGGGATTATGAGATTAAATAATACGAATGGTTAGACTTAGAGGAACTCCCTGATTCCATCTTTTATATACATTTGTTTCCCAATTCCATCCATTACATACATGAAATGGAAATATAAAAAATTATCTTATTAATTCATTATAATGGAAGGTTTACTGGTTGTTTTATTGATTATATCTTCATGAGAAGAAAAGGAATTGATTTTAAATAATGTTTCTACTTTTAGACATATTTCTTTATGATACACTTTATACCCAAATTCAACCTCCACATGTCGATCTGATAAGCGCGCTCCACCTCACGGCTCTTGAGGAAGCCATCAGATGTAGTACTCGCAAAGCGTAGCGTGTCTTAAAAAAGGAAAATAGAGAGAGAAGGAGAGGAGAAACTATAGATGAATGTAAGAACTAATATCTCTCTCTCTTTTCACTTGATATTTACCAGGCAAGTATTCCTGAGTTGAACACAAAGAGCTAGAAAGAATACTTAGAATCAAAGATATGTATTTGTTGGTAAAAAAAACCAATGACTTGATATTCATAGAACCTATGAGCTCTCTTATATGGGAGAAAAATACTTGGGTAAATTACAAGTTAGATAAATGAAAAAAATGAAAATACATAAATAACACCTAAAGGATAATAATAATAATCTCAACACTCCCCCTCAAGCTGGAGCATATATGTCTATCATGCTCAGCTTGAAACAACATCTTTGGAAAGGCCCTCCAGTAAGTGCTTTGGTGAACATATTTGCTGTCTGATCATCAGTGGAAACATGAGAGGTAGATATGAGACCCTTCAGAATCATGTCTCTTGTATAGTGACAGTCTACTTCTATATGCTTTGTATGCTCATGGAATGTAGGATTATTTACAATAAATAATGCTGCTTGTTTATCACATAGAACCTACGTAGGAAGAGGTACATCAATAGCAAAATCAGTCAGAGCTGACCTGACCCACATCATTTTTGTACATCCTGAGCCATAGCCCTTTATTGAGACTCTGCACTAGATCTGGCAACTACAATCCGCTTCTTACTTTTCTATGACACGAGGGATTCGACAACAAATATAACAAACCCAGAAGTGGGCTTCTGTCTCTAGGGCATCCTGCATAATCTACGTCTACACATGATGTGATGTCAAGAGACATGCCTTTGCTGAATAAGAGATCGGAACTTGGTGAGGACTTCAGATATCTTAAAATCATATAAACAACATCCATATGCACCTTCCTGGGTTGCTTCATGAACTGGCTTACCTTGCTAACAGCAAAGCATATATCTGGCTTGGTGATGGTAGCATATAGGAGCTTCCCTACTAGTTCCCTATATCTCCTCTTATCTATCTCCTCAGTATCATCATCATATAATCTCATACATAGATCCATAGGAGTAGTGCCCGCTACAACCTGTTACAGCTGTCTCTAATAGAAGATTAGTAACAAATTTCTTTGGGTCATCACAAGACCATGCTGGTTCCTGGCGAATTATAATCCAAGGAAGTATATGAGATTGCCAAGATCCTTGGTCATAAACTGCTGACCTAGGAACTCCTTGGCTGTCTGAATGCCCTACTTATCATCACCAGTGACAATAATATCATCAACATAAAGAAGAATAGAAAAATTACCTCTCCGTGTCTTCTGAACAAAAAGTGAGTGATCTGTAGTGGATCGAACAAATCCCCGATGCTCTATCAAATCTAAGAGCTTCTAGCACCAAGATCTAAGATGCTGCCTTAGGCCATAAATCGCCTCGTGGAGCCTACATACCTTCTGAGACTGCCCTCAACGACAAATCTTGGTGGCTATTGCATATAAACGTACTCATGTAAATCTTCATATAGAAATGCATTCTTCTCATTTCATGTAAAACAACAACTGGTAGGAGAATGCATAATGTTAAGTGTCTCGCCAATGGAGAAAAGGTGTCTTGATAGTCCACCCCATAAGTATGAGTGAAACCATATGCTACAAACCTTGCCTTGTAGCGATCCACACTATCATATGCTCGCTGCTTCACCGTAAGTATCCATTTGCACCCCATAATAGATGCACTTGGAGGGGCAGAAACAACACTCCTTGTACCATGAGACTATAAACTGACCATCTCTTCTTTCATGGAAAGTCACCAACTTCTATCCTATATGGCCTCCTGATATGTTCATGGTATAGTAATGGCTGAGAGGATCATAACAAAATTCCTATATTCTGCCGAAAGATGGCCCATGGAAGGATCCATAGCTAGAGGGTACTTGACACAGTTACGACGGGGCTTCCTCAAGGTAATAGGTACATCAAGGTCATCCACCTCTCTATTCTCTGCTATCAGATTCTCCTATGTAGTATCCTGTGGATCAAGCATATCACTAGTCCATTAATAGAAATAATGTGTTCATTACATATTTGGGGCATGCTGGATGACTAGGAAGACACAAGAGCAGAGGGGCGAGTATTAGATATAAGAAAATAAAAATGAGGTAGGAACTGAGTCATGGTTGATGGAGGTGGATGAGGAGGTGGTGAAGGAGGTGGAGTTGACTGAGACTCATAAGGACTTGTTGCTGGAGATATCATTGGTGGAGGAATGAAGATATCTTCACTAGAGTCAGCATTAGACAACCTATCACCTATAGGGGGAGAATACATAATAGACTCAAAAAGTTTGACACTTGCACTCACATAATATTTTCTTTCAACGGGATGAAAACACCGATACCCTTTTTGGGTACGAGAATAGCCAAGGAACACACATTTGACATCTCTAGGAGAGAGCTGGTCACGACATGGAGTACAATTGTGCATAAACACTACAAATCCAAAGACTTTGGTGGTAAGAAAGAATAAGTCCTCGAGAAACACAATCAAGAAAGGAACTTTTTCTCCAATCATAGTGGACGACATGTGATTCACCAAGTAACATGCTGTAAGATCCGCATCACACCAGAAAGAATGAGGAGCTTGACTCTGAATCAAAAGAGCCATTGTGACATCCAAAAGATGATGGTGTTTGCATTCAACAATACCGTTCTATTGTGACATGTAAGTACACGAAGTCTGATGAACAACACCAATAGTTCTGAGGAAGTATGATAACTGTAAAGTAGAAAACTCCAAGGCATTGTTAGTTCGGATAAGTTTCACATTAGGAAAAAAATTTTCAATCTCAATAAGGAAAGATTTGATAATAGGACTAGCTTCTGACTTATTCTTTATCAGAAATACCAAGATAATATAGAATAATCATCTACATCGACCATATAAAACCGATGTCCCTAATGATCAGGAACGCGACTAGGGCCCCAGATATCAAAGTGAACCAACTCAAACAACAGACTACTGTGACGACTCTGACAACTTGGAAAAGAGGAACGATGGTGCTTCCCAAGCTAACATGCCTCACACTCTAGACTAGTACGAGTAGAGATCTATGGGAGGACATGACACAACTTCTGCAGAGGAAGGTGTCCAAAGCGAAGATGCCATAGAAATGGGGAGACAAGTCCAGAAGGAATAATAGAAGCAGAAATGGGGGGACATGTCCAGAAGGAATAGTAGAAGCCCTTGTACAAGGAGGCTGGACAAGTCTATAAAGTCCCTTATGCTCACAGCCACATCCAATTAACCTGCATGTGAGTATGTCCTGAAACATAAGAGAAGAAGGATCAAATATGACACGACAATGTAAATATTTTGTAATTTGGCTAATAGACAAAAGATTCATATGAGATGTTGGAGCATGTAAGACATTTTGCAGGTCCAGCGAGGGAGCTACAACAATATCCCCCTGTCCAACAATCGGTAGATGAACCCCATTAGCAATAACCACTGTTCTATCCGGAGGGATAGACCTATAAGAAGTCGTCAGTACTCGATCTCCACACATTTGATGAGACGCTCAAGAGTCTCCAGTCAGACAAATCTGAACTGTTTCTACTAGTAAGGGCATAAGCAATACCTGACGAGCTTGAAGAGGATCTAACAGTATGTGCGACATCTGAAGAATCTGTAGGTGAAGTAGTTGGAGTAGTTATCATCTCTCACATATTGAAAACAATGTCATCAAAGCGTGCATCATGAGCCGGTGCATGTGTAGACGGAGGCTCGGTCTGCTCAGCAACTTGGGCGGAGGCTAGATACCCATGCTTCTTATAACATGTTTCCTCAGAATGACCAGGATGGTGGCAATGTTAACATGAGCCTCACTGACGACCTGCTCCTCGACCACATGGTCCTCGACCACATAACTGTGAATTATTCCCTATGCCATGAGAGGCTGCCATAGCAGAAGGAGTCTAAGACACAATAGTAGATGATGTAGTAATTCTGCTCAGCCTCTTGTAAACCTCCTCCATTGGAGGTATCATCTCTTTTGTAAGAAGTTGAGTATGTGCTGTCTGAGTCTAGAGATGACAAAAAATACTCCTGTCATACTTGAATTGCGATACGACTACTATTGCTCAGTGCTCGTAATGATGGGCATGAAGCTATGCAGATGCTCAAACATGCCTCTAAGATGCGAGAAATGAGCATTAAGAGGTCGACCATTCTTCTTGGTCGAAAAAATGATCAAACTACAACTGTAAAATTTTGCTCTCATTTTTTGCTTGTCCATACGTGGCTACTAAGATATCCCACATAGCCTTTGCTGTGGGTTGGTTGACAATATCATTGGCAATCTTTGTGGTGAGCGTCCCGGAGAGACAAATGTGAGCATATGTATCATCTTTCTTTCAAGAAGCATTAGCTCCAGTCTTGTCCTCCGGCTCTGGATCTGTCAGAATGTGCTCCTTGTTATGGCACTACATAAGGGTGCGAAACTACATGGACCGCAATTCGTAGTTGGTCCCATCCATCTTCATGATGGGAGCCAGGCCCTTGAAGGCACCCGACGAAAAGACATCACCCTTTTTATCTGTCATGGTAGAAAGAATGTCGAAATCTGGAACAAAACTGAGGAGTAGACTTTTATAAATGAGTCTACACAATCAAATATAGAGGATTGGTTATATCTATAGACTTTACAATCATCCTGATCTCTTGTTGTTTTAGGCTAAGTGCAGCGGTGTGCGTTGATGCACGCAGATGTATGGATGATGCTCGCAAGGGCACGTAGATACACGCGAAATGTACAAAGATTCATGCAGGATGCATGCAATATGCATGTTCGATGCATGCAAGATGAACACACGATACATGCAAGTGCTCTTGCACAACCGTGCACAGGACATGTAAAGGATATGGTTAGATCCTCAAGCGCATCACAGAAGCGTGAGCGTCGTATCGAATATGACAAAGAACAACTAGTCACACTAGTTGTCTATGCAGTGGAAATTAAAAAAAATTTCTTGCGACGAAACCACATGATCCAAGAACACTTCTCGGATCGTTTCGTCTAAACCACAAACAAGTAACAGGATTACCTCTTGAAGCGTGGTTGCGATCGAGTCTCTAAACGAAGAGACCTCCTGTCTCAAGTCCGATCCAACGGAGGAGACGCTTGCGAGCGCGGGGATGAACCGCGCAATCCATGTTGATGATCCAAGCGGTGGATTTTCTGATCTCGATACACGAGGTCCGACATCTTCTTCACGAGCGAGGCACACCGAAGTAGACGGAGTTCCACGAGCAAACCATCGGGCAGCATAACGACGATGCTGCAGCGATGGAGAACCTCTCTAGGGCGTCCATGGTGGACGACCATGAGAGGGAGAGAGAGAGAGAGAGAGAGAGAAAGAGAGAGATGTGCTTCTCAAGCATTGTGTAAAAAAAGAGCAATGGGGTGCCTCTCCTTTTATAACATTATGGGATCCATGGATCTCAATCCATGAGACAACACAAATCCAATGGTCCTCATTGATTGTGTTTCTTCTAATGGCTAAGATTTGTGTTGGTAAAAACCACCAACAGTTAATTTAATTTAGATTAAATCTATATTGATAAATAGATATAAATCAAGCCCAAATTAAATCAATCAAGCATGATATTATGGAATGAATATTGCCTCCTTCCATAATATTGGATTTGGTGTCAATCTCATGCCATCTCATGAGATCTCATGAGATCACATTATTCCATGGAAATCTTCAAGATTTACAACAACACTTGTTGTAAATTATTCAACAAAAATAATTCATAATTATTTTGTGAATATTGCAATCTTACCATTGGAAAATTGTGAATCACATTCACAACCCAAAATAAAATGTGAATTACATTTTCAATTAATTGTCTAATGTGAATCCAATTCACATCAACATTTAATTAACAAATGTAAATTACAAATAGCTCTCTCTTATATATACATTATAACTCACATTTATAATATATATGACTAATATGGATATTGCAATCCACATTATTCATATCCATGATAATTAAATCACATTTAATCATCTTGGATCTCTATTATCTTGTTCTCAAATAATATGAATCACATTCATATTATTCACATCTTTAATAATTAAATTGCATTCAATTATCTCAGATAACTCTCTTTATAACATGAATCGAATTCATATTAATCATGATAATTAAATCACATTTAGTTATCCATTTTATCAATGCTCGGATACTCATATCAACAATGAAATTATCCTGAACCCTTTCAAGGATAATGCGCTTTCTCCACGAATACTCGGAGATAAGGACAGGGCGATTGTATTGTTCCACGTATAGTGACTTGGATATTGAGATCATATCTCAAATCCAAATCGCGGGCCTCCCATAGATGCTTGATTTAATCAAGACCGCAAATCTAATCTTCTCATTGCATCTGAATTACATTCAGATCAATGTCCAACTTTTGGACCAAGATCAGATTACTTCTCTACTGAGAGGAGTCACTGAAATCCATACCCGTTTCATCACTCCCTAGGAATGGAAGCATCATGGTTATACAATCGTTTATGATCACATGACCCTCAGGTATTCCCAATACCTGTACATCCTGCACACTGGAAGACTCAGACTAAACCTAAAGTTTTGGATCAACTTTATACTGTCTACTTCATGGTTTTATCAGTAAGTTTCTCATTCGATCATTGGGAGTTGATATTGATCATATAATTTCCAAAAGAATATAGCATACCTAGGTCTTGATCATATACTTTCCAAAAGTATATATCAAACCTACAAATTCAGTCAAGCTTCCAAAGCGAGACGACCGTGCGCACAGAATTTGATTCTTTCCAATATCTCATGGGTGAGCTCATGTCTTCCGATTTAGTAACTGAACCTGTTTGATCCCTTTGAGAGATCGTATTACTCATATGCCCTTATATGCACACCAACGTGCCGGTGTATAGATCTTGGTTAGGTCATCAACCTATTGATCTGCCAAATGTACATACTCAAACATATAGTAACACATCTGTCTCTGGTCAGATGATGCATGCCTGTATCATGACAGCATACGATATAGGACTTTGGTTATCTTGATCTCATTAAGTCAACTCTTTGACCTAACTAATCTGACACCACCGAATCTCTATTCCTATGCAGAGGACATGCATCAAGAGGTCGGTCAGATATCAGCCTTTAAAGATAAGGATTGCCATCTCCTACTCAGACTGGTGATCATCTCTTAACAATCATTTAACGGTGCTTGATGAGTCCTCAATCTAACCCTTTAGATATTCATCCAAGCACCAGCCTCTATGATTCAATAGTTGAATCAACAACTGTATGATTATTAAGATGGCCATGGTACATAACCCTAATTGTACTAAGGGACCTATTATGCAAATTATTCATTCTTCATTTCACATCAGGGAATGATATTCGCAATAACATTTATTGCATAATGGCTCGCCGTGGGCTCGCATGTCTAACAATCTCTCACTAGCCCAAAGAGCCATTAATAGGCTAATCATTTAAACCCACACTCATGTGACAATCATAGGCTATTTAGAAAATAGCTAGGTAAGATGATCAGTCACTCCGTTCCCACGAGACTATGCCAAAGTCCTTTTACGACACTTTGATGAATCTCCAATTAATTATATAAGTATATAAATACTACCCTATTCCATAAGGAAAATCTTTTTCTCTGTGATGTATATTAAGGTTAGGGACTGATATTACATGCATTATATTTGCATGTACTTGTCATTCCACTCAAATGAGCAATCACACATCACTCTTCAATTCACCTTTATTTATGCCCTAATCAAGAGATAAGAAATGAGAAATTAAGAAGGTATTTGGAAACACTCAGATAAACGACAAGATACTCTCGATTTCCTCTTGATATATGTGTTGACCAATCGATTTAATAGCGACAACATTGCATGATATTTAAAATATCAACAATACCGTGAACGTGCAAGGTTAAAATAATAAATTTTGTATAAGTTCATTACATCACGATCTAAGGAGAACAAATATTGTGGGCATCCTTATATATAAATAACCTCTTAGCAAAGGGGCGCTCATCACTATTACTCTTTTCTCTGGGTGCTACAAATATTTAATATCAAAATTAAGCTCCAAAATATCATTTGCTAGAAATCCAATATCTCCAAACAAATCATTATTTAAATAACATTCTCTACCTTAATCTAAACTCACAACACTACTAACATGTCCTTTGGAATTACATGAATAAGCCAAAAGGTGATTGTAATAAATGGACATTTGAAATAATAGGAAGGCCAATAATTGTAACGACCATTATCGAGAACGGGCACCCAAATAATTGTAACGACCATTATGGAGAAAGGGCACCGATGCCATCTTGAAAAGATGCAATTGAATAGACGCATCTCCCATTGAAAAGGTGCAAATGCTATTAACACATCTCTTGTTGAACGGCCATGCATGTATATATATACCACAAGAGAGAACGGCCAGGGGCATCCGATGATTGCATCACCATTGAGTCATTCCACCCAACATCCTACCCATTCGATCATTCCGTCACCCTTCCTGTCAACCAATTCCGCTGCCAACCTATTCTGTTATCATTAATCCAACAAAAATCCACTACCATAATTAGCCATCTATTTTATTATCGACGAAGCATCAAAGCGATTTCGTCGACTTGTGCATTTGGACCCTCAGTGAATCCGACTCCCGAGGCTCCACCCCAAGTGCCGTTAAAAATTATCCAACACCATAGACGTCCGCCAACCATCAATTCCTTGGTCCTTCTATGAACCCGACTCCAGAGGCTTCCTCCCGAGCCGCCAACCACCATATTCTTATATCGCCTTTATTTTATTACTTTACATTTTTATATCCATCTTATTTTATTTTGTTCTCTTTCGTGCAACTATTTGTCAAGACTATCGCGACCATCCATATATAACGGTGATTATCCTCAACTCTTGGAGATCTGGGACGTGACACGAGGTTCGAGCTCGATCCGCGGTTGTAATCACATCCAACTCGCCTCACCAGAATATCCCAATTCGCGAAGAGCTAATTCGTACGAGTCCAATTTGAGGTTGCCGCATAGAAGGGGAGTGATCAACACTTGCCGACCTGCACTATTGTCCTTTCAACTTTTATTTCAGTTTTTGTTATCAAACATCCTGCAACAAACTCGTCGATTTATAAAGTATTTTTATTTACAAAATAAAGTGCAGAGTCTTCCTGTCCCTGTGGATTCGACCCTGACTTACCATATACTTTGCTAGTGCATAATATAGTTAAGTCCGGTTATTTATTTGTTCGAAGTGTATTTTTGTGGGTTCTCAACGACTATCCGACATAAAAATCGGGTACTTAAACCCTCGAAAATACGCCTCAACACACTTGCATATCCCTAGTAACAGTGCTCGCATCTAATGCGAATGTTGCATCTTATGCAACCAATACTCAATCTTGTTAGTTACAGTGTCCTTGACACTACAACCTAACAATTATCATAACCAGTATTTCCATAATCCTTATCAGAATACCCTTATTCCTGGATATCACTATCTCTTAAGGTATCCACAGTTAAGACCTTTTAGATCAATATCTATAAAGTCTTAAGTTTTGAAGATAAGACTATGAGATCACTATCTCAAAAAAATCTTGTCATCTATGAAGATTTTGTTATTACTGTAATCAAGTGTTTTCTCTCTATAGTAGCATTAGCAATACTTTACTACTCCCACTGCATGGCAGATATCTGGCTTTTGTACACATCTAGCATACACTCAGCTTCTCGTAACTGAAGCATAAGGGCAATCAGTTTTAGATTTCACTTCCTCAACTCTTTGAGGTGTTATCCCTTTAGATAGGTCAGTACCATATTTTAAGGGATGGAAGACTTTCTTGGAATTTCTAAGAATAGAATATGTCCAAGATGTACCACAAATGTGACAGTCCCAATATCCTCTTCTCTTTGCATCTGAACAACTTCAGAATTAAGATCTAAGAGGTATCCTTGAAATCATATCTCAAGTTATGGAACAACCAGATTATAAAATACTTATTATTATTCTTATATCATTTTAAATGATTAGGATATCATCTACATTTAACACGATGAACATGAAGGCACTCTCACTAAGCTTCACATGGCTCATCAAGATTCTATCCGAAATCATAACATTTATAATTTCATCAAATCTTATGGTCCAACTTCAAGAAGCTTATTTGAGTCCATAGATGGATTCCTTAGCTTGTACACCTTGCTTTCCTCAACCATGAAGCCCTTGTGCTACTTCATGTGAATATCCTCAGAAAGGTATTCATAGAGGAATGCAATCTTGACTTCTTTCTCTTGAAGATCCATTTACACTTTTATGGGTCTTGCCCATATAGGTGGATCCTCGAGGGTCCATATACAACACTTGTATATGACGTCTACTTTAGACTTTCATTGCTAAAATCCATCTTTCCATGTTATGATCCTCAAGAGCTTCATCACATGAAGTCCGATCATTGTCAGACTTAACTAACACATGGAATACATCCTCAAACTCATTTGAAGAGGTATTAATGTTTCATTTTTAATTTTCCTTTTAGTTTCTGATTTCAGGAGCCTCATTATCTTCTCAAGATTAAATGAGTTCCTACACCTCATTTTCTTCTTGATTCTCAATAGAGTCATCCTCTAAGAATCATATCCTCAGAGATGAGATATTTTAAGAATCTCAAGGTCATAAAGTAGGTATCCAATACCATCCTTTATTTTCCTAATGAAGTAGCACTCTCTAGTGCTAGATTCCAGCTTATATGCATGGAACCTTATCAATGATATACATTGTAGTCTCTACTACACATATATACCTGGAAACTAAGGGATAATTATGCTAAAACTCATCATTGATAAGATCATGTCACACATGATCCAATTGTATCTCCCTATAACTCTATTGAGTTAAGGTGTGTTAGGTGGATTGAGATAGAAATGATATTCATATCTCCATAAGGTATTCTTTGAATTGATCTAGCAGCTACTTGCTACCTAGATTAGATTAAATTCATTTTATCTTCCTTCAAGCTTTGGTTCTAAACCAAAAAAAATTGAAATCTTTGAACATTTCAAAGGTTTCTTAGGTGAAGAGAAGAAATCTCATATCATACAAAATTATCAACAGATATCACATATCCATAATGTTTACTATGATATAGATGATACGCATACATCAATATGTATAAGATCCTGAATACCTTGACATCTTACACCTTTCCCAAGGAAGGGTGTATTGGACATTTTTACTTTAGAATACAATATTCGCAAGTATGTAAGATTTGGACCTTTAGAAAATCTAAAGTTTCATCTCTCACTAGTCTATTAATCTCATCAACAGACATATGTCCAAGGCTTGATGCCAGATCATTGTCAAATGATCTTCCTCCTTTTTGTCTTAAGGTTTAATTTCAGTATTTAAAATTGTTAACGAACCATTCATTAAATTTCTAGTTTAGTGGAGTCCACTAGATTTTAGATTACTATCTGAAATATCTCCATCATAACTCTTTATGATAGGTCCATTCCAGAATTCATGTTTATTTCCAACATTTAGAAACAAACAATGAGTGTATTCTAATGTCCAGGTCATAGAGACATTCTCTAAGACTAAGGTCTCTCCCACTGAAATTATGAAGTCTAGTGATCCAATGGAAATTGTTGCAACAATTGCATCAATATCTATGTGGATGACTATAAGCCTTAAGATCAAGTTTTCTAGTCTTCTAAAACATATGAAACCCATTGCAAGTGTTGTAGAAGGTTGAGATACAATTACAAAACTTTATCTTATTCAATAAGCAAGTCAATATCAATGATTTATGTAGATTATTCTGATGCTCTATCCGAGTCCTTCTCTAAGGATTCTAGACAGACTTGATAGTCATACTATCAACACATCAACTTATTGCAGTATTGGCATTCATCCAACTCTTTGGATGTCATATGGAAGTCATAGAAGTACAATCAACTCTTTGACTATACTTCTTACTTGGGTCCAACCCATGCTTCCACTGTGCTCCCTTTATCTATGAACAACCATTGCTTAAGATTAAGGATCTCTTATGTTAAATTCAAAAGAATTCAATGTAAGAGCATTTCAACATTTATACAAGCTTCATTAAATTCAAACAATATGAATATTTCATGAATGACTAGAGTATAGACAATGGAATTATGACACTCATCATGTCTACATCCATCTAGACTCTTAAAACATTGGTTCAGGTATGTATTCAAACAATTTGAATACATCATCTCTTATAGAGCCACCATTCTGCAAGATGCAGAGAACCACGCCATTCATGATTAAATGTCAAGAGCACATATGTATGCCAGAACATCTTCTTAGATTTTATCAGGATTAATTGACAATTGTGATCATCATCGACATATCACTTCCAAAGTACATCCGATGAGATCAAGACTATAGAGACATACAAACCCTAGGGTTGTAGTCCTATTATCTATTTAATTGTCATTCCTCAATATTATGAGGAAACTTGCACATTGCAACCACATACATTATGTATCCAACTGCAAGTACAATATCTGGATCATAAGTCCAATCCATGATATTTTACTGGTTATTATTGAGTATAACATTGAGTGGGTTTAATGAAGGATTATCAGAAATAAGAAATTTGCATAAATTTATATATATATATATATATACATATATATATACATACATACATATATATATATATATATATATATATATATATATGCACATTTTACTTTGATTTAGGAATTTTTATATCAAAGTGGTCTTGCCTTATCTACACTGAAAGTTCATTCCCTTAATCACTTTCAATGTAAGAGATATACTTACCATTATATCTCAGCAAGATATGGGATCTCCTTCCTTATCTTTGTTACATCCCAATAATATGAGAATCTGCAATTCCGATAAAAAGAAGCGGGAACACATTCCGCCTTACAAGTCCAACTTCCATCTCTCAATTCGGTCTTTAACACCCGGGCCCACCACCTCTAAGGCAATGTTGACCCGTCATTAATTGAACCAACCGTCAACAAGAATAGTACTCGCTATACACAATCTAATATCACCCCGATAATATGAGGATCAGATATTGGGGTCACTACGTATACGACCTTACTCTTTAGAGAAGCAAAGAGCCCGATCCAGATGCGCTTGCATGCAGGAGCTGTCACTTCGGACATGCGTCTCTCACATGCAATCCATGGTGACGGAACCCTTCGCCTTGACGGGAGACCATGGATGTCACTTATGTGATCCTTCATATCATATATAAATTCTAATTAATCATTATGAATCATATTCATTATGATTAATTCTTCCAAGGGAAATAACATCTCTATTCATAATAGAGTATTTTAATTTTAATTGAATTCCAATTAATCTAATCATATTAAATTAATGATCCAATTAATATCCAACAAACATTTTATTGTTACTTGAATTATGGTATTATCTCAAATACATATTATTTCGAATTTTAATAATTAGAATACATCATGATTTCTTAAGCATTATACTAACCCTACTCGCTGTCATGGCCAGTACCGACGAGAGTGGGACAGATCGCATACGTTGCAACCCGCTACCCCAATGCTCTCCGACTAGACACCATATCCACCTCGAGAAAGGATAAAGCAAAATAGATCACTTTGTATTTGAGATGATCATCGGTTCTTCAACCGAAATTATAACATATAATAATAATCAAAATAATTTTGATTAACATTATAATGAGATTTGCTAAACAAATCCCAAGTCCTATTCAAGCAACATGTTTGTTGGAATGTAGATCATGTAACCAATTAGTGATCTAGATCACATCTAATCAAATATTGGTTAAGGCAATGTCATTTAAGGAAATAATCATCATCAAATATTTCACAAATATTTATGCACAATTATTCCAGAAAAGTAAACAATTTAATTTCACTAATTGATTAAATGACAATCACTATGTTCTTGATTAGGAAAGTATTTCCAGCAGTGACCCTCACTTACTAAAAATATCATATCTCAATCAATATAAATCCAAATTAAGCAAAGTAAGTTCCTAAAGTTTGCTAATTTGATTTACAACAGAATCTAAATGATTTGCATGCATTTCAAGGCGTTTCAAAACTGCAATTAACATCTTAATTACGTCATGATCCGCAGTCCCCTAAACAGTGGATACATGTTCACTAAAATGAGCATAACTTGAGCAAACGGAATCGAAATCACGTAAACTCAGGTCCTACGGTTTCCTTATTTAATGGGGAACAAAATACAATTATTATTTTGTGTTTAAACAATTTAAACAGTGCCTAAGCTAATCTCAAAACAGAGATGCGAAAATGAAATGCAAGAAAACTTTCGCAAACCCTAATGAACCCAAGTCGTCCTCGGTTAAGGATCGTATCCAAAACCACCGACCTAAGGCTCTGATACCACTTGAATGATATGGTTATATCCTCAAGCGCATCACGGAAGCGTGAGCATCGTATCGAATACGACGAAGAACGACTAGTCGTACTAGTTGTCTATGCAGCGGAAATTAAAAATTTTTCTTACGACGAAACCACATGATCCAAGAACACTTCTCGGATCGTTTCGTCTAAACCACGAACAAGTAATAGGATTACCTCTTGAAGAGTGGTTGCGATCGAGTCTATAAACGAAGAGACCTCCTGTCTCAAGTCCGATCCGACGGAGGAGATGCATGCGAGCGCGGGGATGAACCGCGTGCTTCTCGCAATCCATGTTGATGATCCAAGCGGTGGATCTCCTGATCTCGACACACGAGATCCAACATCTTCTTCACGAGCAAGGCACACTGAAGTAGACGGAATTCCACGAGCAAACCATCGGGCAACATAACGACGACGCTGCGACGATGGAGAACCTCTCTAGGGCATCTATGGTGGAGGATCATGAGAGGGAGAGAGAGAAAGAGAGAGAGATGTGCTTCTCAAGCATTGTGTAAAAAAAGAGCAATGTGGTGCCTCTCATTTTATAACATGTTGGGATCCATGGATCTCAATCCATGGGACAACACAAATCCAATGGTCCTCATTGATTGTGTTTCTTTTAATGACTAAGATTTGTGTTCGTAAAAACCAACAACAATTAATTTAATTTAGATTAAATTTATATTGATAAATCAATATAAATCAATCCCAAATTAAATCAATCAAGCATGGAGATTATGTAATGAAGATTGCCTCCTTCCATAATATTGGATTTGGTGGCAATCTCATGCCATCTCATGAGATTTCATGAGATCACATTATTCCATGGAAATCTTTAAGATTACAACAACACTTGTTGTAAATTATTCAACAAAAATACTTCATAATTATTTTGTGAATATTGCAATTTTACCATTGAAAAATTGTGAATCACATTCACAACCCAAAATAAAATGTGAATCCAATTCACATCAACATTTAATTAACAAATATAAATTACAAATAGCTCTCTCTTATATATTATAAATCACATTTATAATATATATGACAAATATGGATATTGCTATCCACATTATTCATATCCATGATAATTAAATCACATTTAATCATCTTGGATCTCTATTATCTTGTTCTCAAATAATATGAATCACATTCATATTATTCACATCTTTGATAATTAAATCGCATTCAATTATCTCAGATAACTCTCTTTATAACATGAATCGAATTCATATTAATCATGATAATTAAATCACATTTAATTATCCATTTGATCAATGCTCGCATACTCATATCAATAATGAAATTTTCCCGAACCCTTTCAAGGATAATGCGCTTTCTCCGCGAATACTTGGAGATAAGGACAGGGCGATTGTATTGTTCCAAGTATAGTGACTTGGATATTGAGATCATATCTCAAATCCAAATCGTGGGCCTCCCATAGATGCTTGATTAAATCAAGACCACAAATCTAATCTTCTCATTGCATCTGAATTACATTCAGATCAATGTCCAACTTTTGGACCAAGATCAGATTACTTCTCTACTGAGAGGAGTCACTGAAATCCAGACCCGTTTCATCACTCTCTAGGAATGGAAGCATCATGGTTATACAATCGTTTATGATCACATGACCCTCAGGTATTCCCAATACCTGTACATCCTGCATACTGGAAGACTCAGACTAAACCCGAAGTATTGGATCAACTTTATACTCTCTACTTCATGGTTTTATCAGTAAGTTTCTCATTCGATCATTGGGAGTTGGTATTGATCATATACTTTCCAAAAGCATATATCATACCTAGGTCTTGATCATATACTTTCCAAAAGTATATATCAAACCTACAAATTCAGTCAAGCTTCCAGAGCGAGACGACCGTGTGCACGGAATTTGATTCTTCCCAATATCTCATGGGTGAGCTCATGTCTTCCGATTCAGTAACTGAACCTATATGATCCCTTTGAGAGATCGTATTACTCATATGCCCTTATATGCACACCAGCGCGTCGGTGTATAGACCTTGGTTAGGTCATCAACCTAGTGGTTTGCCAAATGTACATACTCAAACATATAGTAACACATCTATCTCCGGTCAAAGGATGCATGCCTGTATCATGACAACATACGATATAGGACTTTGGTTATCTCGATCTCATTAAGTCAACTTTTTGACCTAACTAATCTAACACCACCGACTCTCTATTCCTATGCAGAGGACCTGCATTAAGAGGTTGGTCAGATATTAGCCTTTAAAGATAAGGATTGCCATCTCCTACTCAGGCTGGAGATCATCTCTTAATAATCATTTGACGGTGCTTGATGAGTCCTCAATCTAACCCTTTGGATATTCATCCAAGCACCAACCTCTATGATTCAATAGTTGAATCAACAGCTGTATGATTATTAAGATGGCCATGCTACATAACCCTAATTGTACTAAGGGACCTATTATGCAAATTATTCATTCTTCATTTTAGATCAGGGAATGATATTTGTAATAACATTTATTACATAATGGCTCGCCGTGGGCTCGCATGTCTAACAACACGGTGGCATAGGATGCAGATGTGCAGACCTGCATCGTAGGGGGGTCAAACGCATAGATGGATGTACGTAAGGGCACGAGGCAGTGAGGAGCGATGCACATGCGCATGGCATGGGCGAGGCACACGGTGCGGTCGAGGGCAAGGCAGAAGCATGAGGATCAGATCGTATGCGATCGGGAGCGACTAGTCACACTAGTTGCTCCGAGCAATGTAATTTAAAATATTTTGATATGATGAAACCACATTATCCAAGAACACTTCTTGGATCATTTCATCTAAACCACAAACAAGTACTAGGGTTACCTCTTGAAGTGTGATTGCGATCGAGTCTCTAAACGAAGAGACCTCTTGTCTCAAGTCCGATTCAACGGAGGAGATGCTTGCAAGCATGCTGATGAGACGCGTGCTCCTCGCAATCCATGTTTATGATCCAAGCGGTGGATCTCCTGATATCATCATACGAGATCCAACATCTTCTTCTCGAGTGAGGCACACCGAAGGAGATGGAGATCCACAAGTAGATGATCTAGCATCATAATGATGACTCTCTCTTGGGCTCCATGGTGGACGGACACAATGATGGAGAGGACCTTTGGCATGTATATATATATATATATAGTGAGAGAGAGAGAGCTTATGGATTGATCATAATATTATAACACGAAGAGCAAGGGGTACCTCTTCTTATATAGGGTTTTGGGATCCATGTATTCAATCCATGGACAACACACAATCAACGGATGAGATTGATTTGTGTTTCTTTCAATGGTTATGATCTTGTCATAAAAACATAACAACAATTAATTTAATTTAAATTAATATATATTGATAAATCAATATAAGTTAATTTCAAATCAAATCAATTGGCTAGTCTTGGAGATAATGAGGAGACTAATGACATCTACTGAAAAAGGGGGGGGGGGCGACCACCAATCATCTCCTGAGATCTAATCATCTCATGAGATCTTATTATCTCATGATATCCCTAAGATTTACAACAACAATTGTTGTAAATTATTTCACAAAAAAAATTCAAAATTATCTTGTGAAATTTACGATCATGTCATTGGAAAAATGTGAATCACATTCACATCCCAAAACAAAATGTAAATTATATTTTCAATTAATTATCCAACGTGAATCCAATTCAAATGAATAATTAATCAACAAATATAAATCACAAATAGATCTTTCTTATATATTATTGATGAATATGTGATTCATCACTCTTAAAGATGAGAATAGAGCCTTGTTCCTGAGTAATTAGCTGTATATTTCCACTTACATTGCATAATTAGCATTCATGCATGCATAAATAATATCTACATTTTAGCATTCACATTTGCATTAAATAAGAAGCCCAATTCACTTGTAAATATTCACCATATTTCACATATTTGTATATATTTTATACTAACTCCAAATCCAATAAAACCCCAATCCAAGTTTGAAACTAGGAGCCTTAAAATGCATATATCTCTCATACAATGTCCAATTTAGGTTTACCCACTTTTAATGTAATAAACATTCAAAGATCTTCAAAACAAGACGAATTTCATTAAAATCAATGCTCGTATACAAAACTTGGGTTTTGGACCTCTATTGTATATTGTATATATTGACCAAAATGCCCTTGCATTTTATCCTTTTATTTTCTTAATTATTAAAAATAAAAAAATTAGATTAAATTGTAAATACTCCTTTCATATTTTTTCTCACTTTATTTTGATTTTTCTCAAATTTAAAAAATGACAAAAAAATTACAAAAGATAAAATGCGGTATTTTATATCTATAAGGTACCAACCAAAAATACAATTTGTACAGATGATTTCATTTGATTTTCAATCCTTCACAAAAGTTATAGATCTCGTCAAGACGAGTAACTTTTGTGTTGACCACTTTTTGATTTAACCTCTTGTTATTTCTTTTTGATTTTTCTTTGCATTTATTTTGGATTTTTCTGGGAGCCGCCACGTGTCAATCCCTCCTTTCTCCACTTACTCTCTTTACTTTGGACCGTTGGATGAATGGTGCTTCACCCAATGGCTCAAATCATTTCATCTCTCTCTCTCTTTCTCTCCATATTGTGTCTTCCACCTCCCGACTCTTGCGGGAGGAACCATCAGCCACACACTCCACCCGCATCGCCCACTCGCACACCCTCTCCCCTTCTCCTGCGTAAGGCTCCACTCCGCCCACTTCCTCCCTCGATCTCCACCTCGCCCTCTCACCACTCACCAACGGTCTTTAAAAAGACCGCCACTCCTCCCTTCACCGATCATCCGCCATTCTAACAAAGTGAGGAGAGAGCTCCGACAGCCCTTAGGTGACAACTGAGGAACTCCATCATCGAGTGACGAACCCCTCACCTTCAGGTGAGATCCAAAGGAGGGTCATCTTCCTTCTTTGCTGCATCCTCTTCCCGCAAGAAGGTTGCTCAAGCTCGTCGTCCCACCGAACGACTCGAGCAACGACCCGCAGGAGCACAAGCTCCAGCATCCCAGGAGATTTCGATCCATCCCCATCCAGCCACTGTCCCTCGCAGGCCAGTCTCCACTGCCTCGTGCACCATCATCTCCTCCCGCGAAGCAGCCTCCCTCTCCCCGCTCCTCCTCGGCGTCTTCACCCGACGTTCATCTCAAGCCCGCAACCACATGCAGTTGTGCGTGACTGTGCAGCTGGACACACCTCCTATGAGCGCCGCCCCAACAACCCCTGACCGTATGTCGACTAAGAGGAAGGAGCAACTCATATGAAATTATTCCCTTACACGGCCAGGGGTCGTTGGGGCGACGCTCACAGGAGGTGCGTCCAGCTGCACAGTCACGCACAAGTAATTAAATCACAATTAATCATCTTGGATCTCTTTTCTCATGTGTCCAAATAACGTGAATCACATTCACATTATTCACATGTTTGATAATTAAATCACATTTAATTATCTTAGATAACTCTTCATATAATATGAATCAAATTCATATTATTCATGATAATTAAATCACATTTAATTATAAATTTTCTTAATTCTTGGATATATAATATCAACAGTGAAATTATCCATGAATTCTTTCAAGGATAATGCGCTTTCTCCGTTGATGCTTGGAGATAAGGACAAGACGATTGTATTGTTCCACGAATAGTGACTTGGATATAACAACTCAAATCCAGATCCTGCGGATCTCCCATAAATATTTGATTAAATCAAAACCACAGATCTAATCTTTTCATTGTATCTGAATCACATTTAGATCAATGTCCAATATTTGGACTAAGATTAGATCACTTCTCTATGAGAGGAGTCACTAAAATTCAGACCTGTTCCATTACTCCCTCGGAATGGAAGCATCATGGTTATGCAATCATTTATGACCACATCACCCTTAGGAATTCCCAATACCTGTACATCCTTCATACTGGAAGACCTAGAATAAACCCAAAATATTAGATGAATTTTATACTGTCTACTTCATGGTTTTATCATTATGTTTCTCATTTGATCATTGGGAGTCAATATCGATCATATACTTTCCAAAACCATATATCATACCTAGGTCTTGATCATATACTTTCCAAAAGTATATATCAAACCTACAAATTCAGTCAAGCTTCCAAAGCGAGATGACCATGCACGGAATTTGATTCTTCCCAATATCTCATGAGTGAGCTCATGTTTTCCGATTTAGTAACTGAACCTGTATGATCCCTTTGAGAGATCATATTACTCATATGCCCTTGCATGCACACCAACGTGCTGGTGTATAGACCATGGTTAGGTCATAAACATATTGGTCTGCCAAACGTACATACTAATACATATATTAACACATCTATCTTGGGTCACATGATGCGTGCCTATATCGTGACAACATACAACATAGGACTTTGGCTATCTTGATATCGTTAAGTCAACTCTTTGACCTAACTTATCTAACACCTCCGAATCTCTATTCTTATGCAGAGGACCTACATCGAAAGGTCGGTTAGATATGAGCCAAATGAGAAAAGGATTGCCATCTCCTACTTAGGATGGAGATCATCTCTTAACAATCATTTGTCGGTGCTTGATGAGTCCTCAATCTAACTCATCAGATATGCATATAAGCACCAACTTCTGTGATTCAATAATTGAATTAACAATTGTATGATCATTAAGAAGGCCATGATACATAACCCTAATTGTACTAAGGGATCTATTATGCAAATCAGTTATTCTTCATTTCAGATCAGGGAATGATATTTGCAATAACTTTTATTGCATAATGGTTCGCGTGGGCTCGCATGTCCAACAATCTTCCACTATCCCAAAGAGCCATTTATGAGCTAATCATTTAAATCCACACTCATGTGACAATCATCGACTATTTAGAAAAATAGCTAGGTAAGCTGATACCGCACTCTGTTCCCAAAAGACTATGACGAGTACTTTTATGAAACTTGCATATCCCCAGTAAAAGTGTTCGCATCAAATGCGAATGTTGCATTTTATGCAACCAGTACTCAATTTTGTCAGTTATAGTGTCGTTGACACTACTGCTCAATTATTATCATAATAACCAGTATTTCTATAATCCTTATCAGAGTACACTTATTCCCAAAGATCTCTATCTCTTGTGTTATCTGCAATTAAGACCTTTTAGATCTCTATCTATAAAGTCTTAAGTTCTTAAATACATGACTTTGAGATCACTATCTCTGAAGGCTTGTCATCTTTGAAGATTTCGTTATTACTGCAATCAAGTGTTTTATTTCCATAGTAGGATTAATAATAATTTACTACTCCCATTTCATGAAAGTCATCTGACTTTTGTACACATCTTGCATACACTCGGTTTCTCGTAACTGATCCACAAGGGCAAGAAGCTAGCATTCACTTTCTCAACTCCTTGAAGTCATATCCCTTTAGATAGGTCAATACCATATCATATCTTAAGGAAAAGAAGCCTTTCTTGAAAATTTCCAGAAAATGAAAACATGTCCAAGGTGTGCTACTAATGTGATGGTCCCAATACCCTCTTCTCTTTGCTTTTGAACAACTTCAGAACTAAGATCTAAGAGGTATCCTTGAGATCTCATCTCAAGGCATGGAATAATCAGATTATAAAATACTTATTATTATTATTATTATTATCTTTATATCATTCCAAATGATTAGGATATTATCTACATTTAGTATGATGAACACAATGTCACTCCCACTAAGCTTCACATGATTCATCAAGATTCTATCTGAAATCATAACATTTATAATTTCATTAAATCTTATGACTATAAGAAGCTTATTCAAGTTCATAGATGGAGTTATTGCACACTTTTCTTTCCTTAACCATGAAGCCTTGGGGCTACTTCATGTGAATATGCTTAGAGAGGAATTCATAGAGGAATGCAATCTTGACTCACATCTTGAAGATGTCATAGTCAAGTTGGGCAACTAAAGTTAGCAATATTCTGATGGGTTTAAGCATGGTCACTGGAGAGTAAGTCTTATCGCAAGAGATGTCTTCTCTTTAGTATGTATCTGAGTATACGAGTCGTGCTTTGAAGGTCTGTACCTTCTCATCAGGTCCCCTTTTTCTCTTGAAGATCCATTTACACCATAATGGATCTTACCCATATAGGTGGATCCTCGATGGTCCATATACAACGTTTGTATATGAAGTCTACTTTAGACTTTTATTGATAACATCCATCTTTCCATGTCATGATCTTCAGAAGCTTTATCACATGAAGTTCGATCATTGTCAGATTTCTCTGACACATGGAATTGATCCTCAAACGCATTTGAAGAGGTATCAGTGTTTCATCATTAATTATCCTTTTAGTTTCTAATTTCAGGAGCTTCATTATCTTCTCAAGAGTAAACGAGTTCCTTCACTTCATTTTTATCTTGATTCTCAAGAGAGTCATCCTCGAAGAATCATATCCTTAGAGATGAGATCTTTTAATAATCTCAAGGCATAAAGTAGGTATCCAATACCATCCTTTATTTTCCTAATGAAGTAGCACTCTCTAGTGCTCGGTTCCATCTTACTTGGATGGAACCTTACTAAGGATATACATTGTAGTCTTTACTATATATATACTTGGAAACTAAGAGGTAATAATGCTAACATTCATCACTGATAAGATCATGCCATACATGATCCAATTGTATATCCCTACAACTCCATTGAGTTTAGGTGTATTAGGAGGAGTGAGATAGGAATTATATTCCTTTCTCCATAAGGTGTTCATTAATTCATCTAATAGGTATTGACTACCTATACTAGATCAAATTCATTTTCATATTCCTTCAACTTTGGTTCTAAACCAAAAAAATTGTGAAATCTTTGAACATTTCAAAGGTTTCTAAGGTGAAGGGAAGAAATCTCATATCACAAAATCATTGAATGATATCATATATCATCAATGTTTATTATGCTATAGATGATCTACATACATCCATATGTATGAGATATTAAATACCTTGACATCTTACACCAATCCCAGAGAAGGGTGCACTGAACATTTTTACTTTGAATACAATATTCAAAAGTATGTAAGATTTGAAATTTTTAGATATGCTAAAGTTTCATATCTTACTATTCTATGGATCTCATCAATAGACGTATGTCCAAGGCTAGATGCTAGATAATTGTCAAATGATCTTCATCCTCCTATTAATCTTTTAAGTTTTAATTTTCAGTATTAGAAATCTTAATGAATCATTCATTAATTTTCTAAATTAGTAGAGTGCACTAGATGTCATATTACTATCTGAAATATGTCCATCATAACTCTCTATGATAGGTTTATTCCAGAATTCATGTTTATTTCCAATACTTAGAAATAAACTATTAGTGTATTCTAATATCTAGGTCATAGAGACATTCTCTAATACTAAGGACTCTCCCATTGAAAATATGAAGTCTATATATCCAATAGAGATTGTTGCAATAATTGCATCAATATCCATGTATATGACTTATTACACCTGAAGATCAAATTCCAGTCTTCATATACATATGCAACCAATTGCGAGTGTTATTAGAAGAATGAGATATAATTATTAGACTTTGATCTTATCAAATAAGAAAGTCAATTTCAATGATTATACGTAGATGTAGATTATTCCGATTCACTATCCGAGTCCTTCTCTAAGGATCCTAGATTGACTAGATAATCACACTATCAATACATCGAATTATTGCAGTATTGGCATTTATCCAACTCATTGGATGTCATATGGAAATTACAGAAGTACAATCAACTCCTTGACTTTTCTTCTTACATGGGTCAGACCCATGCTTACACTACGCTTTCTTCATCTATAAACAACCATTGCTTAAGACAAAGGATCTCTTATATTAAATTCAAAAGATTTCAATATAAGACTATTTCAACATTTATACATGCTTCATTCAATTCATACAATGTGAATATTATGAAGCTTCATGAATGACTAGAGTAAAGACAGTAGAAAGATGACACTCATCATATCTACATCCATCTTAACTCTAAAAATTCATTGGTTCTGGTAGGTACTCAAACATTTTAGGTACATCATTTCTTATAGAGCCACCATTCTGCATAATGTAGTGAACCATGTTATTCATGATTAAATGTGGAGAGCACATATGTATGCCAAATCATTTTCTTAGATTTTATAAGGATTAGTTGACAATTGCGATCATCATCAACATGTCACTTCCAAAGTACATTCGATGAGATCAAGACTATAGAGACATACAAACCCGAGGGTTGTAGTCGTATTGTCTATTTAATTGTCATTCCTCATTATTACAAGGAAACTTGCACATTGCAACCACATACATTATGTGTCCAATTGCAAGTACAATATCTTGATCACGGATCCAATCCATTATATTTTACAGGTTATTATTGAGAATTATATTGAGTGGGTTTAATTAGGATTATTTGAAATAAGAAATTTGTATATATATATATATTTTACTTTGATTTAGGAATTTTTTATATCAAAGCTGTCTTGCCTTGTCAACACTTTCATTCCCTTAATCAATTTCAATGTAAGAGATATACTTACCATTATATCTCAAGCAAGATCTGGGATCTCCTTCCTTATCTTTGTCACATCCCAATAATATGTGAACCTGTAACTCCAATAAAAAGAAGCGGGGACACATTCCACCTTGTAAGTCTAACTTGCACTCCCAATTCGGTCTTTAATACCCGAGTCCACCACTCCTAAGATGATGTTGACCCGTCATTAATTGAACCAACCGTCAGCATGAATACAACTTGCTATGCGTAATCCAATATCGCCATAAAAATATTAGGACCCGATATTTGGGTCACTATGCATACGTCCTTACTCTTTCAAGAAGCGAAGAGCCCGATCCATATGTGCTTGTATGCAAGAGCTGTCACTTTGAACAGATGTCTTCTACATACAGTCCATGGCGACAGAACCCTTCGCCTTGATGGGAGACCATAGATGTCACTTATGTGATCCTCCATATCATGTTCAAATTTAATTAATCATTATGAATCATGTTCATTATGACTAATTCTTCCAAGGGAAATAATAACTCTTTTCATAATATAATATTTTAATTGGATACAATTAATTTAATCACATTGAATCAATTATCAATCCAATTCAATCAACAAAATTGAAATTTTAATAATTAGAAAAATACACCGTGATCTTTCTTGAATTACCATGCCTACCCATTGTCATGGCCAGTACCGACAGGAATGGGATAGGCACACGGTACAACCTGCTACCCCAACGCTCCCTGACTAGACACCATATCCACCTTGCGAAAGGACAATGTCAAATGGATCATTATGTACTTGAGATGATAATCGGTTTTTCAAACTAAGTTATACCATTTAATAATAATCAAAATAACTTTTATTAAAATTAAAAGAAAATTTGCTAAATAAATTCCCAATCCTACTCAAGCCACTTTTTTGTTGGAAAGTTTAAATAACCAATTGTGATCTAGATCATATCTAATCAAGTTGGTTATGGTCAATGTCGTTCAAGGAAATAATTATTATCTTTAAATATTTCACAAATATTCATCAATTATTATCTAAGGAAATTAACCATGAATTTCCCTTAATTTGATTGAATGACAATGACAAGGTTCATGATAAAAAATGTAATTTCCAGCAGTGACCCCTACTTACTAAAATTACCATATCTCAATCCATTTAAATCCAAATTAAGCAAAATAAGTTTCTATAGTTTGATAATTTAATTTAAATAGAATCCAAGTGATTAGCATGCACTTTTAGGTGTTTCAAAATCGTA
Source organism: Ottelia alismoides (assembly GCA_037367405.1). NCBI lineage: Eukaryota > Viridiplantae > Streptophyta > Magnoliopsida > Alismatales > Hydrocharitaceae > Ottelia > Ottelia alismoides. Next base: position 856,561 of record JAZKJV010009784.1, read on the forward strand.
ATTAACTTCTTAACTACGTCATGATTCGTGACCCCTGAAATAGTGGATATATGATCATTAAAAACATCATTACTAGAGTTATCGGATTCCAAATCTTACAAACTCAAATCCCAAAGTTTCCTTAATTAATGGAAAACATTGTAAAAAGTGATATTATCATGTTTAAATATTTTAAATAGGGTCGAAATTTATCAAAAAATAGGGCTTCGAAAATTGAAATGTGATAGAATTTCCACAATCCCTTATGATCCCAAGTCTTCTTAGGTTTATGGATCGTATCCAAAACCTCCGACCTAAGGCTCTGATACCACTTGAAGGATATGTGAAGATCCTTAAGCGCATCAAAGAAATGTGAGGATCACATCGTATGCGATCGGGAGCGACTAGTGGCACTAGTTGCTCTGGGAAACGGAATTTAAAAAATTTGAAAATGATGAAGCCACATGATCCAAGAACACTTCTTGGATCATTTCATCTAAAACACAAATAGTTATTAGGGTTACCTCTTGAATCGTGGTTGCGACCGAGTCTGTAAACGAAGAGACCTCCTGTCTCAAGTCCGATCCAATGGATGAGATGCTTGCCAGCGCTGATGAGACACACGCTCTTCGCAATACATGTTGATGATACAAGCGGTGGATCTCCTGATCTCGTCATACAAGATCCAACATCTTTTTCATGAGCGAGGCACACCGATGGAGATCCGTGAGTAGATGATCCAGCAACATAACGACGGTGCTGCGGTGGTAACGACTCTCTCTTGGGCTCCATGGTGGATGACCACAATGAGAGAGAGGGAGAGAGCCTTTGGCATGTAGAGAGAGAGAGAGCTTATGGATTGATCATAATGTTGTAACTCGAAGAGCAAGGGGTGCCTCTTCTTATATAGGATTTTGGGAACCATGGATCTCAATCCATGGACAAACACACAATCAATGGATGCGATCAATTTGTATTTCTTTCAATAGCTATGACCTTGTTGTAAAAATACAACAAAAACTAATTTAATTTAAATTAATACATATTTATAAATCAATATAAGTTAATTTCAAATCAAATCAATTGTCTAGTCTTTGTGATAATGAGGAGACTAACCACACACCCTAAAAAGAGGGGGACAATCACCAATCATCTCATGAGATCTCATTATCTCTTGAGATCTATATATCTCATGATATCTCCAAGATTTACAACAACAATTGTTGTAAATTATTTCACAAAAAATATTTCATAATTATCTTATGAAATTTGCGATTATTGGAAAAATGTGAATCACATTCACATTCCAAAATAAAATGTAAATAATATTTTCAATTAATTATCCAATGTGAATCCAACTCACATCAATAATTAATCAACAAATATAAATCACAGATCTCTCTCTCTTATATATTATACATCTTTTTTTATAATATATATGATAAATATGGATAATGCTATCCACATTATGCATATCCTTGATAATTAAATCATCTTTAATCACATTGGATATCTTTTCTCATGTGTCCAAATAACATGAATCACATTCACATTATTCACATCTTTGATAGTTATATCTTAGATAACTCTCCTTATAATATGAATCAAATTCATATTATTCATGTTAATCAAATCACATTTAATTATCAATTTTCTTAATACTTGGATATATAATATCAACATCCATGAATTCTTTCACGGATAATGGGCTTTCTCTGCAGATACTTGGAGATAAGGATAGGGCGATTGTAATGTTCCACGTATAGTGACTTGGATATTGGGATCACATCTCAAATCCAGATCTTGCAGACCTCCCATAAGTATTTGATTAAATCAAAGCCGTAGATCTAATCTTCTTATTGTATGTGAATCACAAACAGATCAATGTCAAACATTTTGACTAAGATTAGATCACTTCTCTATGAGAGGAGTCACTAAAATCCAGACCTGTTTTATCACTCTCTGAATGGAAGCGTCATGGTTATATAATCGTTTATGATCACATCATCCTCAGGTATTCCCAATACCTGTACATCCTGCATACTGGAAGAACCAAAATAAACCCGAAGTAATAGATCAATTTTATACTATCTACTTCATGGTTTTATCATTAATTTTCTCATTTGATCATTGGGAGTCAGTATCGATCATATACTTTCCAAAAACAGATTCATACCTAGGTCATGATCATATACTTTCCAAAAGTATATATCAAACCTACAAATTCAGTCAAGCTTCCAAAACGAGACGACCGTGCATGGAATTTGATTCTTCCCAATATCTCATGAGTGAGCTCATGTCTTCCGATTCAGTAACCGAACATGTATTATCCCTTTGAGAGAGTGTATTACTCATACATCCTTGCATGCACACCAACACACTAGTGTATAGACCTTGGTTAGGTCATCAATATATTAGTCTGCCAAATGTACATACTCAGACATATAGTAACACATCTGCCTTCGATTAGAGGATGCATGCCTATATCGTGATACCATACAACATTGGACTTTGGTTATCTTGATATCGTTAAGTCAACTCTTTGACCTAACTTATCTAACACCTCTGAATCTCTATTCCTATGTAGAGGACCTGCATCGAAAGGTCTATTAGATATTAGTGAAATTAGAAAGAATTGCCATCTCCTACTCAGGCTGGAGATCATCTCTTAATAATCATTTGGCGGTTCTTGATGAGTCCTCAATCTAACTCAGTAGAAATTCATCCAAGCACCAGCCTCTATGATTTAATAATTAAATCAACAGCTGTATGATCATTATGATGGCCATGGTACGTATCCCTAATTGTACTAAGGGACCTATTATGCACATCAGTTATTTTTTATTTTAGATCAAGAATGATATTTACAATAACATTTATTGCATAATGGCTCGTTGTGGGCTCGCATGTCCAACAAAATCAATGCCTTGATATTCATAGAACCTCCGGGCTCTCTTATATAGGAGAAAAATCCTTGGGTAAATTACAATTTAGGTACATGAAGAAATGGAAAATACATAAATAACAACTAAAGGACAATAATAATATCAATAGTATTGTGATTGAATTCTTCTTCACAAACTATTTTTGTGGTTTTTAGTTTTTGTTATTCTTATTTGGTTTTTAAATTGTACAAATTTTTTTATTTTCAAAAGTTTATAATTTTGGAAAATGGTGGTACTCAATATAGGTGAAATATAGTAGGTGGTTAAAGTTGTGGAAAAAGAAATGATTTTTTTATTTTTTAAAATGGAAAGTATTTTACAAAATGATTTACTATATAGTAGATAGTGAAGTATGATATAGGTGATACAATATATTAAAAACAAGAAAGAAAATCGAGGAACATGCTCCAAGAAACACATAAAATAAACTCAAAATGATTGAGAACTTCAGAAAATAAAAAGAAGAAGCAAAGAAGCCATGAAAAACCTCGAAAACTATAATAAACCTCCCTAAGGAATTTGTTCAACTGTCATAGAAAAATAAAAGCAAAATAAAGTGTCTACAGTATCCAAGTATCACAAAGTATACAAGGGTACAACTGTAAAAATAGTATGAAAAATAAGTATTTTGCATTTAGATCCCTGTGGAGGGAACTAAATGCAATTTCTAGGAATTATGGAGGCACGACTGAATTGCAGAACACGATGGTTTTAGCACACAAATTTCCCGTGGCTTCGTTTGAACGGTGTCATTAGAATTCAAAGCATGATCGAGATCGTACGTATTGGACATCGATGAATCTCCATTTCATCACTTTTATTCTTTCATGCCTTTAAACCCTAGTTAACTGCATGTATATAGCATTAATTTGCATGAAATAACCTTCATTATTTACATTGTAAATATTTTGCAATGGCATATGATCTTTTCATAGCAAACACTCTCTTCAAGAAGAGGGAGGAACATTTAATTACTTATAAGAGTGGGCCAACTAGAACTAAAATAGATTACTTTGCATTGACGAGAAGAGATAGGCTATGTTGTAAAGACTACAAAGTAATCCCAGGAGAGAGTTTGACAACCCAACATCGTTTGCTAGTATTGGATGTACAAATGAAAGGGTTGGTAAAGAAAAGGAGGGTTTCTAAGATAACTAGAACTAGATGGTGGAATCTGTCACTGAAGGAAGCGAGCATCAGAGAGAAGGTTTTAGAAGACTTATCTTGGGATTGTAGCGGTAGTACAAATGAGATGTGGGAGGCAGTAGCATCTTGTATCCGAATGGTAGCCAAAGAGGTGCTAGGCGAGTCAAAGGGAGGAGCTCCATGTCAAAAGGAGGCTTGGTGGTGGAGTGAAGGGGTGCAAGAGAAGCTAAAAATAAAAAGAGCTGGCTTTAAAGCTATGTCTAGGGATATAACAGAGGAAACTGTCATGAACTACAAAATAGCGAAGAAGGAAGCAAAGAAGGAAGTAAGCGAAGCTAAGTCAAAAGCTTATGAAGTTTTGTATAAAAATCTCGACTCTAAGGAGGGACAGAAGGATATATTCAGGTTGGCCAAAGAAAAAGAAAGAAAAACCAAAGACCTTTCTCAAGTGAGATGCATTAAGGATGAGGAATGTCATGTGCTTGTTCTCAGAAGGATATAAACTAGGTGGGAGCAGTACTTCCATAAACTTTTCATTGGGGAAGGAAATAGAGATATCACTTTGGGTGATCTAGCTTGTAGTGAAAGCTACTTGAATTGTGCATGCTATAGGCAGATAAAAAGAAAGGAAGTAGAGGAGGCTTTAAAGGTTATGAGACCCGGAAAAGGTGTATGACTGGATGACATCCCTGTAGAAGTATGGAGAGTTTTAGGTGAGCGTGGTTTGACTTGGCTTACGAATATATTCAATATTATTTGGCAAAGCAAGAAAATGCCTGAAGATTGGAGGAGGAGTATCGTGGTGCCTCTTTATAAAAATAAAGGAGACATTCAAAATTGTTCAAATTATAGAGGTATCAAGCTGATGTGTCACACTATGAAAATTTGGAAACGTGTGATCGAAAGAAGGTTGAGGCAAATTTCCAATGTAAAATAAAACCAATTCGGATTCATGCCAGGTCGCTCAATGACTGAAGCCATCCATTTGCTGTGGAGAACAATGGAGATTTATAGAGCTAAAAAGAAGAACCTCCACATGATCTTTATTGATCTGGAGAAGGCTTATGATTCTGTCCCACGAGAGATATTGTGGAGAGTGTTAGAGAAGAGACAAATACATGTCCTATACATTAACCTCATAAAGGACATGTATGATAGGGCTTAATCTTGTGTAAGGACCCCGTCTGGGAAGACTGTATATTTTGACATCAACATTGGTTTACATCAATGTTCTGCTTTGAGTCCATTTCTTTTTACTTTGATTATGGATGAGTTGACCAGTCACATTGAGGATGAGTTACCTTGGTGTATGTTATTTGCTGATGATATTGTGTTAATTGTCGAGACTACAGATGGAGCAAATGAGAAGCTTGTGGTCTGGAGACATGAGTTGGAGACTAAAGGATTTCGTATAAGTATGGCTAAGACGGAATATATGGAGTGCACCTTTGATGGAAGCAATGGTGAAGGAATCGAGGTGAAGATTGGCGACGATAACATTCAGAAGAGAGATTCCTTTAGATATCTGGGATCTATTCTGCAACATGATGGGGAAATTGATGGAGATGTTACTAATAGAATAAATGTAGTCTGGTTAAAGTGGAGAGGAGCCTCTGCTGTTCTCTGTGATAAGAAAATTCCTTTAAAGATTAAAAGAAAGTTTTACAAAGCAGCTATGAGACCTGCTATGCTTTACGGATCTGAATGTTGGCCTGTGAACCATAGATATGTGCAGAGAATGAATGTAGCAGAAATGAAAATGCTAAGGTGGATGTGTGGACACACAGTAAAGATCGGATTTGGAATGATGCAATCAGAAAGAAAGTTGGTGTAGCTCTGATCGAGGATAAGATGCGAGAAAATCACTTAAGATGGTTTGGACATTTGCAAAGAAGATCAGCTGATACACCAGTTAGGAGATGCGAGTGTTGGGATGTCGAGCCGGCTAAGAGAGGGCGAGGACGACCCAAGAAGTGTTGGAAAGAGACAATACAAAGGGATCTTAGTTTTGTTGATATAATCCCGGGATTGGCCCAAGATAGATCTGAATGGAGGCGAAGAATCCACGACCCTACATAATTGTGGGAAAAGGCTTTGTTGTTGTGGTTGATTTACATTGTAAATATTCTATAAAGTATTATATTTAAAATCAAAATAAAAGGATAAAGAAAAAAAAGAAAAAGCGGTTTCTCGCATCAACTGATCTTCACCTTATCCTCGATCAGAGCTACTTTAACTTTCTTTCTGATTGCATCATTCCGAATCCGATCTTTACGTATGCGTGCACAAACCTACCTTAGCATTTTCATTTTTGCTACAACCATTCTCTGCACATGTCTATCGTTTATAGGCCAACATTCAGATCCATAAAGCATAGCAGGTCTCACGTCTGCTTTGTATATATAAAAAGTAACCTATAATAATTTAGCAACAAAAATGAAATAAAAGTAGTATTAAAATACTACATAAAATAACAAATAATATTCATGTTTTGAATTTTATTTAATTAAATCATTTATTATTTTATTTTTAATTTGCTTTTCTTTTAGTTTCTATTTTGTCATTTAGAGGGTGGCGTAGAGGGGATGCAACATTGGTTGACTCGACAGTCAATTGTTCTATTGCGCCCCTAGGTCTGTCAGACCTCACTGACCACCTACTTCCTCGGATTTTCCCTATCTTTCCTTTCACTTTTAGAGCTTTATTTCTTCGTCATTTTTTGCTCGACCAGTGGTATTTCACATTACATTGATTCCTCGATCGATGGATCATGGTATCGATTCATGTCTCTGGTCAAAGTCCTCCTTGTACAAATACATCTCCACTGCTGTCCTTTGATTTTTGATCATGTTTCTACCTCGAAATCCCCTAATTTCTTGTGCATCAACTCACTTGTGATAACGACAAGCTCACCGACCATTTGGGCATGGAGGAAGAGGTTCTGGAGGTAGATATCCAAGCTCACCATGCCTCATCGCCGCATCTCCACCTGACTCCCTCTTCCTCGAGGTAGATCCATAAATTTCAGGTTCTTTTCATTCCTAGGGATATTATTAGTCTATTACATCGTTTATTTACTATCAATTTCGCATTACATTTCGTTAAATCCTCGGATCTAAGTTCTTCGGAGCTCCATCTCCGACTGCTGTTTCATTATGATTTGACCATTCTCCAACCCGCCTAACACCTCCACCTCATACCCCTTTCGCTTCTCTACACCCAGGTACCTTCATTCCCTCTGATTGTTCTCGAATCAGTGAATCCGGCCTTTCTTCATCCACCATCCATTCGAAGGTCTCTTCCATGCATCACCTTCATACATTTTAGCCCTAAATTGATCCTTGGACCTCACTTTTTGTGCGTATGAACTAACCTTGCAGGTCTAGATGGTCCAAAGCCTCAACCGAGGTAATTTTGGTTACCTAAGAGGTTCCTGCTACCCTGCATCTTCTCCGACCTCCTGAGCTCCTTCGCAAAGCTCCGGACCTCAGTAGATCATACCGGCAATTGCGTGACACCACCATGAAGCTTTTACCCATCTTCAACACCTGAGACTACCATAGGAGGGAGCGGTACCTGATCGAAGCTCGGATGGTCTTGTGTTCTTCCCCTTTCTTCCATAGGATCCACAACTGTTCGATCGAAGTCCTTCTCCAGATTGCCATTGGATCTGAGTGCCATCAGAATTCCTATCAACCGCCAAGATCTAATCTCATCCATTCACACAAACGAAGATGCATCGACCGTCGAGGGGCCGACATGTGGATAAGTGAAGAGATCTCAACCATTCGCCCAAGCACCATTGGGAGTAATAATGCAATATACCCCCTTGGTTTTTGTATTTTTTAGTCTAAAAAATTTTATTTGTAGTTATAATACTTTTGTAAAATTTGTAAGTTGATCTCTGAGCTTTTATTAATTGCACATAGGTCCCTCACCACGTCACCTCACGTGCACATACACGTGAGGGGCTCGCTTTTTGCAAGGGATCTCTTGCGGGTTTTGTTATTATTCAGTCTGGGAACTTTTTGATTAAGTGTAAAACTTTGGTTAATTTGATATTAAACCCTAGATATTTTTGGATCATATATACCCCTACCAAGTGTATTAAATTAAATACCATAGGGATTTTTATTGAGGCCATTAAGCTTTTATTTTATGTTATGGATCACATTTCAAATTTACTTAAATTACGTTTAGATCCCTGTCAGCCTATTAGTTTTTATTTATTGTATTTTTCTCATTTGAAACTTTATTTTGCATCCAAAAATTGTAAGAAAATTACTTTAAGTGTTTGAAAATTTATTAAATCATGCATATTTTTTACATAGTTTGTATAATTAAATTTTTATTTTTAAAAATTCAAAAATAAATTTATTTCCCATTTTCATAAGAAAATACATAAAAATTATAAAAATATTTTAAAAAAACTCTAAAAAATTATAGTAGCTTTATTATTGTATTTTACCACTATAAACAAAAAATGACTAAAAATCTCAACAGAAAACACACAAATTTAAAATCCCAAAATCTCTTATATAAAAAATATTCAAAAATATAAAAATATCCTTTTCTATTTATGTATTTTTATATTATATAATATATATTATATATTAAAAATAATTTTTGAAAATTTTGAGGTGTTTACCTATTTTTAATTTCCAAAACAATCCGGCCTTGCATTTTTATTCATTGTTTGCCATTTTTATTCAAATATGAAAAAATTAGCAAAAATAAAAAGAAAAAATTACATAAATAGAACAAAATATAAAAAGACATTTTTTACATATTTTATGCATTTATAGCTATATCAATATATAGTAGTCTACATTATATATATAGATATATTTACATATATTATTACTATTAAAACTACAAAAATACTTTAAAAACCATAAAAAAAATAAAAAAAGACTGCACTTATGTATTTTTATGATTTTTATATTATATATATTTATGTCTTATATATCTATTAGGGTTTAATGTGGCTGCCCCTAAGGGGGAGCTAACTTGGCTCCCCTCGTGCCATTTCACTCATTTTTTATGTTTTTTGAAAATTTCTTCCGTGAATATTCATCACCATATCCCTATATTATGCTATTAAAATCTCGTGCGAAACAGAGACTCCTGTGGCCTCCATCTAGACAGTCATTTTTTAACGGTAACAGAATTGCTAAAAACGACCACGTCTGGATGGAGGCCGTATGAGTATATGTTTCACACGAAATTTTAATAGCATAATATAGGGATATATTGATGAAAGTCCATGGAAGAAATTTTCAAAAAAAATTAAAAAGGGGGAAAATGGGGTGGGGGAGCCAAGTTAGCTCCCTCTCAAGGGGGCAGTCCCATTTTACCATATCTATTATATACTACATATTATCTATATATCTTATATATACAAACTAGATATATTAAAAAGAAAACAAAAGTAAAAATAAAAAAAATATAAAAATATAAAAATTCAAAATATGTAAACTAAAAAATATAGAATATTAGAATCCCACAAACATTCAAAAATCCCTATAAAAACACAAAAAACCTTTATTGTCTTTTTAGCTAATTTTTGTGATCTATCCTTGTTGCTCCTTTGTGGTTCGACCCATAAACTTGCATACTATACCATATTATAGGGTATAATAAATTTTAGCTCACTATTATCCATTGCTTGAACATCATAGATTAATTATAGATTGCACCAACTAATTGTACAAAGAACAACACATAAACCCTAAATTTTTATTCATTAATAATAGACTTTTGGGACCTATTTTGTTGTCTTATTTTTACATCTCAAATGAATAAACCATCTATAATATATACATAAAAATACAATGAAAAACACATAATTAATTTCACTAAAAACTAATACACAGTGTACCCAAGACACACAGAATAAAAAGCTGCAAAGACAAGCATTGCTTGGGTTGGACCCACGCTTCCACTACGCTTCCGTCATATATAAACAACCATTTCTTAAGACTAAGGATATCTTATGTTTACCTCAAAAATATTTCAATATAATAGTATTTCAACATATGGACATGCTTCATTCAATTAATACAATATGAATATTATGAAGCTTCATGAATTGCTTGAGTATAGACAACAGAATGATGACACTCCTCATATCTACATCCATATAAACTCTTAAAGACTTTTATTCAAGTAGGTACTCAAACATTTTGAGTACATCTTTTCTTATTGAGCTACCATTCTGCATAATACAATGAACCATGTCATTCGTGATTAAATGTTGAGAGCACATATGTCTGCCAAAACATCTTCTAGGGTTTATAAGGACTTTCAGTAATTATGATCATCATCGACATGATACTTCCAAAGCACATTCTATGAGAGATTAAGACAATAGAAACATACAAATGAAAGGTTGTTGTTTTATTATCTTCTTTATTGTCATTCCTCATTATCATGAGGAAACTTGCACATTGTAACCACATACATTACATGTTCAACTGCAAGTACAATATCTTGATCATGGATCCTATCTATGATATTTTAGTTATTATTTAGTATAGTTTTGAGTGGATTTGATACATGTTATATAAAATAAGATAATTTGCATAAATACATATTTTAACTTTGATTAAGGATTTTATATCAAAGTTGTCTTGCCTTTTCAAATTTGAAAGTTCATTTCCTTAATCACTTTTCAAAGTAAGAGACATATTTACCATTATATCTCTAGCAAGATCTGGGATCTCCTTCTTACCTTTGTTGCATCCCCAAAATATGAGAAACTGCAACTCAGATAAAAAAGAAGTAGGAACTCGTTCTGCCTTTCATGTCCAACTTGTATTTTCCAATCGGTCTTTAACTCCCGGGCCACCACCCCTAAGGTGATGTTGACATGTTGTTAATCGAACCAACCATCAACATGATTAAAACTTACTATGCGCAATCCAATATTGCCTCAATATAGAGGAACCGATATTGGGGTTACTGCACATATGACCTTACTCTTTCGAGAAGCAAAGATCCTGATCTGTGTGTGCTTGTATGCAGAGCTGTCACCTTTGGACAGATGTCTCCTACATACAATCTATGATGATGGAAACTTTTATCCTTGATGAGAGACCATGGATGTCATTTATATCATCCGTCATATCATATTCAAATTTTATTCTGTGAATCATATTCACATAATCAATTCTTTCAAGGGAATTACACCACTATTCATAATATTATTGGATCTTAATTAATTTTAATCATATTAAATCTCGGAGCTCCACACATTGTTAGATGTGATGCAAGGCTTAGGAAGACCTTAGAACTCCTTCTCCGATCACCTCTCTTCCTCACGGTTGCTCTACCTCCCTCGTCTGTCATCTGAAGAAGGAGTTTGGAACTTTGGAAGTTGGGGTTTCAATCAGTTGGAATAGGAAGTGATTGGTTTTTGCCAACTTTAGTGGATTAAATAGGATAATTAGAAGGTAGTTGGGTAGATTTGGATGAACGGAGTGCATTAGGGATGATCAAGCTATAAGGTCAAAGGGTTAGATGGGAGTTAGGTTGGCAATCAATGGTTGGATAATTCAACGATGATAGGTTTGTTTAATAGCTAGAACATAATGGTTCTTGATGAGGATGGCTGTGGTGTTGACAAATGTCAATTCCAAGAGCTTAAGTACTTGTAAAACGTATGTTAAATAGTAAATAAAGTTTATTTAAAATGATGTGAAACAAAAATCTATATAATTAAATTGTCTAAATTACGATATATTATAACGATCATACTTACATATATTTTATAATATATATATATAAATATCATTACATATACATATAATGTGTATTATAAATAGGAATTATATTTTTTAATAAAAGGCACTATTTTTATATTTATTAATTTATATAAGAATAAATAAGGCTTGTCTAAATTTTTATATATTTTTAATAATTTACTTTACATGGATTAATAATTACTCGTATATACAGTGTAGTTCAATTTTACCTATTTTTCGGAGTTTTTTATTATTTAAAATATTAAATAGTGATTATTATTTTGTATTTTATTTTATAAATAAACTATAAGATCGCAAAATAATTAAAAATTCTAAATCGATTATACTATAACTAATATATAGAAAGTAAATTAAACAACTCAGAAACTCAGTTGTCATTAGGTCCAAAAAATGACTTTTTGCAAATGGAATTCGTATTCAATGAAATAAAAAATATGTTGATTATATCAAAATTAGAGGACAACTATAATTCTAGTTCATCATGTGTAGAGACATTATTTCTGATATAACAACCTCGATAAGAAATGTTGATATGGATACAAAGGATACGATTCAAATAACACTTATAAATGTAACTGAAAATATTATTAAAATACATCTACAATAGGGTTTTATTGAAAATGTTAGAAAAATCGGGAAAATAACAAATATTTCTTGGTTTCAATAATGGGACGTAAAATCCTTCATTAGTCAGAGAATTTTGTCTCTTGAACTTTAAAGGTGAGTAGAGTGAAATTGGAGTTTGTATGACGAGGTCATGAGGTTCGGAAGTTGGGAAATTGACAATTTGAAGTTCTGATTTCTTGGCATATATACAAGTTGCATTTTTTTACTTATTTTTGTATTTATGTATACATATATTTATTTACACAATAGTTAACCCAAAAGCATGCCATTCGATTCAGAACATCTAAAAAGTACATGGCATACAATGCAAATAACCCAAAAGTCATGTGTACATACATGTGCTAAAAACTGAGAGGGACTAAAGTGCAAATATAAAAAATATAAGGTCTAAAATGTAAAGTGTCTCAACTACAATATTTATTTAATGGACTAAAGCTAAATGTAGAAACAAGCAGGGGCTAAAAGGAAATATACCCTTGTAGGACATGTGGCGTGCGTGGAGAAGGGCGCTGGCGTATGACTCTGATCATCCTGTTGCTGCAGATCTGACAGTTAGAGAATGTCAGGGACATGCGGTCAGATGCATCAGATTTAATGGCTGAAAGGCTGCCGTGGTCGACGGCTCAGATGCGATATGGAAGAGCGGGTATCATCCAACGACGGAGGATGGGTCTACAAGAACTCCTCCTAAGCGACCTTCGATCAACCAGGGGAGAAGATCCATCGACCTGAAGGCTCCGGCAGCTTCGTGGAAGCACTACACGTTAGACTGGGAGCTCTGATGACGGTGGCGACAGTCGGATGAGTGTGGCAGTGAAGGGGGTCCTGGAGAAGCTCCACTTGAGCAATAGGTTGGCCAAATGGGGTCTCCTAAGTGTGCGAACTTCTATAAGAGGCACAACGCTCGAAGGTGAAGCTTCAACGATGGATTATTGCATAAGGGACAAAAGGAAGCGAAGGGGAATGGGCTTTTGGTCTCCAGCGAACGCAAAGGAGGGAAACTAGGCTTAATCCTGCTCTGGTGAGCAAGATCCATGATGATTAGGTTGTAAGGTAAGAAGGGACGTGAGTCGAGGAGTCGATCTGTGCAGATGGGTATGTATGTCAGAGCTCCTCAACACTCACATCTCCTAACTGGTGCATCAACTGATCTTTTTTGCAAATGACCAAACCATCTTAAGCGATTTTCTCTACACCTTATCCTCGATCAGAGCTAGTTTAACTTTCTTTCTGATTGCATCATTCCGAATCCGATCTTTACATATGCATCCACACACCAACCTTAGCATTTTCATTTTTACTACAACCATTCTCTGCACATGTCTATCGTTTATTGGCCAACATTCAGATCCATAGAGCATAGCAGGTCTCACGTCTGCTTTGTATATATAAAAAGTAACCAATAATAATTAGAAACAAAAAATAAATAAAAATATTATTAAAATACTACTCAAAATAACAAATAATATTCATGTTTAAGATTTTATTTAATTAAATCATTTATTATTTTATTTTTAATTTGCTTTTCTTTTAGTTTCTATTTTGTCAATTAGAGGGTGGCGTAGACCAATGGGGACGCAACATTGGTTGACTCGACAGTCAACTGTCCTATTGCGCCCCTAGGTCTGTCAGACCTCACTGACCACCTACTTCCTCGGATTTTCCCTGTCTTTCCTTGCACTTTTAGAGCTTTATTTCTTCGTCATTTTTTCTCCTCGACCAACGGTATTTCACACTACATTGATTCCTCGATCGATGGATCATGGTATCGATTCATGTCTCTAGTCAAAGTCCTCCTTGTACAAATACATCTCCACTGCTGTCCTTTGATTTTTGATCATGTTTCTACCTCGAAATCCCCTAATTTATTGTGCATCAACTCACTGGTGATAACTACAAGCTCACCGACCATTTGGGCATGGAGGAAGAGGTTCTGGAGGTAGATATCCAAGCTCGCCATGCCTCATCGCTGCATCTCCACCTGACTCCCTCTTCCTCGAGGTAGATCCATAAATTTCAGGTTCTTTTCATTCCTAGGGATAATATTAGTCTATTATATCATTTATTTATTATCAATTTCGCATTTTATTTCGTTAAATCCTCGGATCTAAGTTCGTCGGAGCTCCAGCTCTGACCGTTGTTTCACTATGATTTGACCATTCTCCAACCCGCCTAACACCTCCAACTCATACCCCTTTCTCTTCTCTACACCCCAGGTACCTTCATTCCCTCTGATTGTTCTCGAATCAGTGAATCCGGCCTTCTTCGTCCACCATCCATTCAAAGGTCTCTTTTATGCATCACCTTCATACATTTTAGCCCTAAATTGATCCTTGGACCTCACTTTTTGTGCGTATGAACTAACCTTGCAGGTCTAACCGAGGTAATTTTGGTTACCTAGGAGGTTCCTGCTATCCTGCATCTTCCCCGACCTCCTGAGCTCTGCCGCATAGCTCCGGACCTCAGCCGATCATACCGGCAATTGCGTGACACCTTCATGAAGCTTTTACCCATCTGCAACACTTGAGACTGCCATAGGAGGGAGAGGTACCTGATCGAAGCTCGGATGGTCTTGTGTTCTTCCCCTTTCTTCCATAGGATCCACAACTGTTCGATCGAAGTCCTTCTTCAGATTGCCATTGGATTTGAGTGCCATCAGAATTCCGATCAACCGCCAAGATCTAATCTCATCCATTCACACAAACGAAGAGGCATCGATCGTCGAGGGGCCGACTTGTGGATAAGTGAAGAGATCTCAACCGTTCGCCAAAGCACCATTGGGAGTAATAATGCAATATAACCCCTTGGTTTTTGTATTTTTTTAGTCCAAAAAAATTTATTTGTAGTTATAATTCTTTTGTAAAATTTGTAAGTTGAACTTTGAGCTTTTATTAATTGCACATAGGTCCCTCACCACGTCACCTCACGTATGCATACACTTGAGGGGCTCTCTTTTTGCAAGGGACCTCTTGCGGGTTTTGTTATTATTCAGTCTGGGAACTTTTTTATTAAGTGTAAAACTTTCGGGTAAATTTGATATTAAACCCAAGATATTTTTAGATCATATATACCACTGCCAAGTATATTAAATTAAATACCATAGGGATTTTTGTTGAGGCCATTAAACTTTTATTTTATGTTATGGATCACATTTCAAATTTACTTAAATTACGTTTAGATCCCTGCCAGCATATTATTTTTTATTTAATATATTTTTCTCATTTGAAACATTATTTTGCATCCAAAAATTTTAGGGATTTTTACCGGCAGACCCTGTAATCTTTTGCAATTACCGCTACGACCTCTGAAACATCATAATTCCTCTGTCGACCCCGTAAACTTGCTAACCCTTACTATACAGACCCTGTGGTTAACCTCCGTTCATTTACTGGTTAAAATTAACCTGATTCCGTTATATTATTTTATATTATACCCATTTTGTTTATTCTATTTACATTTGAGTGCCACTCCATCATCCCCCTCCCGCCGCTGCCGCTCCCTTCCCCCCGCCCCTCGGCGATGCTGCTCTCCCCCCACCGCCCAAGCTCTCTACGCCTCCCACGGCCCAGGCTCCGTGCTCCTTGCTCCCCCCACCCTTCGCCCCCAGCGCCGCTGCTCCCACCCCGTCGCTCAAGCTCCCTGCCTCGCCTAAACCCAGCCCCCTTCCCACCCAAGCTCCCACAAGCTCCCAGCCCCCCTCGGGCCGTCGAAGCTTCCCCCCCCAACCCGCGGCATCGCCGAAGCTCCCAGCGCCCCCCAACCCGCGGCATCGCCGAAGCTCCCAGCGCCCCCCCCACTCCGCCCAAGCTCCCCCCCCGCGGTGCCGCCCAAGCTCCCAGCGCGCCCCCCTCGGGCCGCCCAAGCCCAGCGCCCCCCCTCCGCCAAAGCTCCCCCCCCCCCCCCCCCCGCGGTGCCGCCCAAGCTCCCAGCGCGCCCCCTCGGGCCGCCCAAGCCCAGCGCCCCCCCCCTCCGCCAAAGCTCCCCCCCGCGACGCCGCCCAAGCTACCAGCGCGCCCCGCCCCCCTGCCCAACGGCCCAAGCTCTCCCCCCTCCCGCGGCGCCGCCCAAGCTCCCCCCCCGCACCGCCCAAGCTCCCAGCGCCCCCACCCCCAACACACCCCACCGCCTAAGCCACCTCGACCCCGATGGAGGCCCCTGCTCCTCGGCGATGCTGCTCCCCCCCGCGGCTGAAGCTCCCTACTCCCCCCGATGGAGGCCCCTGCCTGCTGCTATCCCCGTCACCGCTGCTCCTCGTCGCCGCTGCTATCCCCGTCGCCGCTGCTATCCCCTGCCTGCTGCTACTATCCCCATCGTCGCTGCTATCCCCGTCGCCGCTGCTATCCCCTGCCTGCTGCTACTATCCCCGTCGCCGCTGCTATCCCCGTTGCCGCTGCTATCCCCTGCCTGCTGCTATCCCCGTCGCCGCTGCCCCGCAATGAACGAGGCCGATTTGAGAATTCTCAAGTCTAATTTGCTAGATTTTTCCCTTTTTTTATTTTTGACTAATCCTAACCGTTCGATGGTAATTGGTTAGGTTAACTCAAGACTAACCCAAGTATTTAACTCAAATATAGTTAAAATTGACGGCAAGGTTTGTTGGGTAAGACGGAGCAACTTTACGGGGGCGGGGGAGGAATTATGATGTTTCAGAGGTCGTAGCGGTAATTGCAAAAGATTATAGGGTCTGCCGGGTAAAAATCCCAAAATTTTAAGAAAATTACTTTAAGTGTCTGAAAATTTATTAAATCAAGCATATTTTTTACATAACTATTATAATTAATTTTTTATTTTAAAAATTCAAAAATAAATTTATTTCCTATTTTCATTAGAAAATACATAAAAATTATAAAAATGTTTTCAAAAATATAAAAAAATTACAATAGCTTTATTATTGTATTTTACCACTATAAACAAAAAATGACTAAAAATCTCAACAGAAAACACAAAAATTTAAAATCCCAAAATCTCTTATATAAAAATATTCAAAAATATAAAAATATCCTTTTCTATTTATGTATTTTTGTATTATATATTATATATTATATATTAAAAGTAATTTTTAAAAATTTTGGGGTGTTTACCTATTTTTAATTTCCAAAACAATTCGGCCTTGCATTTCTATTCATTGTTTGCCATTTTTATTCAAATACAAATATGAAAAAATTGGCAAAAATGAAAAGAAATAATTACATAAATAGAATAATATATAAAAAGACATTTTTTGCATATTTTATGCATTTATAGTTATATCAATATATAGTAATCTATATTATATATAGATATATTTACATATATTATTACTACTAAAAATACAAAAATACTTTAAAAACCATAAAAAATAAAAAAAGACTACGATTATGTATTTTTATGATTTTTATATATATATATATATACTTATGTCTTATGTATCTATTAGGGTTTAATGTGGCTACCCCTAAGGGGCAGCTAACTTGGCTCCCCTCGTGCCATTTTGCTCAGTTTTTATTTTTTTGAAAATTTCTTCCGTGAATATTCATCACCATATCGCTATATTATGCTATTAAAATTTCGTGCGAAACAGGGACTCCTACGACCTCCATCTAGACGGTCATTTTTAACGGTAAGAGAATTGCTAAAAACGACCAAGTCTGGATGGAGGCCGTTTGAGTCTATGTTTCACACGAAATTTTAATAGCATAATATAGGGATATATTAATGAAAATTCACGGAAGAATTTTTCAAAAAAAATAAAAAGGTGGAAAATGGGATGGGGGAGCCAAGTTAGCTCCCTCTCGTGGGCCGTCGCATTTTACCATATCTATTATATACTACATATTATCTATATATCTTATATATACAAACTAGATATATTTAAAAGAAAATAAAAGTAAAAATCAAAAAAATATAAAGATATAAAAATTAAAAAATATGTAAATTTAAAAAATATAGAATATTAGAAACCCACAAACATTCAAAAATCCCTATAAAAACACAAAAAAACATTTATTGTCTTTTAAACTAATTGTTGTGATCTATCCTTGTTGCTCCTTTGTGGTTCGACCCGTAAACTTGCATACTATACCATATTATAGGGTATAATAAATTTTAGCTCACTCTTATCCATTGCTTGAACATCGTAGATTAATAATTGATTGCAACATTTGAATTGTGTGTTGAGTGATGTGAGAATAGTCGATACATCAATTGCCGGATCCGACTTGTCGGACACCACATTGCCTCCAAGAGTAGACGTTAGACACCTCGATTCTCTTTTTCATCAGACATGTGGTGCACAACAGTGAAGTATGGAGTTCTTCATGTTCTTCCCCAGTTCTAGAACGAAGGCGATGATGATTGGTTTCTTGGCGGCTATTGGTTCGATCACTGTCGATGCAGGTAGTTATGAATCTCCATTTGGTATAGCATTAATTTATGCAAAATAAATATAAATAATTGACCAATAAATACTGTATAAAATAGCGTATCTAATTCCAAAATAAAAGAATAAAGGAAGGAAAAAAAGAACGAAGTGTCAAAGAGACTGAGTGACCAGAGACCTGGGACCCAGTCATCACGATGACTTGGTTGACAAGGGATAAAGTAGGGGGAGATAGGAGAACTAATTGTACAAAGAACAACACATAAACCCTAAATTTTTATTCATTAATAGTAGACTTTTGGGACCTATTTTGTTTTCTTATTTTTACATCTCAAATGAATAAACCCTCTATACATTATACATAAAAATACAATGAAAAACACATAATTAATTTCACTAAAAAATAATACACAGTGTACCCGAGACACACAGAATAAAAAGCTGCAAAGACAAGCATTGCTTAGGTTGGACCCATGCTTCCACTAAGCTTCCAGCATATATAAACAACCATTGCTTAAGATTGAGGATATCTTCTGTTTACCTCAAAAATATTTCAATATAAAAGTATTTCAACATATGGACATGCTTCATTCAATTAATACAATATGAATATTATGAAGCTTCATGAATTGCTTGAGTATAGACAGTAGAATGATGACACTCCTCATATCTACATCCATATAAACTCTTAAAGACTTTGATTCAGGTAGGTACTCAAACATTTTGAGTACATCTTTTCTTATTGAGCTACCATTCTGCATAATACAATGAGCCATGTCATTCATGATTAAATGTTGAGAGCACATATGTCTACCGAAACATCTTCTTAGGGTTTATAAGGACTTTCAATAATTATGATCATCATCGACATGACACTTCCAAAGCACATTCTATGAGAGATTAAGACTATAGAGACATACAAACGAAAGGTTGTTGTCTTATTATATTCTTTATTGTCATTCCTCATTATCATGAGGAAACTTGCACATTGCAACTACATACATTATATGTCCAACTGCAAGTACAATATCTTGATCATGAATCAAATCTATGATATTTTAGTTATTGTTTAGTTTAGTTTTGAGTGGGTTTAATACGTGTTATATAAAATAAGATAATTTGCATAAATACATATTTTAACTTTGATTAAGGATTTTATATCAAAGTTGTCTTGCCTTTTCAAATTTGAAAGTTCATTTCCCTAATCACTTTCAAAGTAAGAGACATATTTACCGTTATATCTCTAGCAAGATCTGGGATCTCCTTCTCACCTTTGTTTCATCCCTAAAATATGAGAAACTGCAACTCAGATAAAAAGAAGTGGGAACTCATTCTGCCTTTCATGTCCAATTTGTATTTTCCAATTCGGTCTTTAACACCCGGGCCACCACCCCTAAGGTGATGTTGACCTGTTGTTAATCGAACCAACAACCAACATGATTAGAACTTACTATGCATAATCCAATATTGCCCTAATAATATGAGGAACCGATATTGGGGTTACTGCAGATACGACCTTACTCTTTCGAGAAGCAAAGATCCTGATCCGTGTGTGCTTGTATGCAGAGCTGTCAACTTTGGACAGACGTCTCCTACATACAGTCTATGATGATGGAACCTTTATCCTTGATGAGAGACCATGGATGTCATTTATATGATCCGTCTTATCATATTCAAATTTTAATTATTGTGAATCATATTCACATAATCAATTATTTCAAGGGAATTACACCACTATTCATAATATTAATTGGATCTAATTAATTTAATCATATTAAATCTCGGAGCTCCACACATTGTTAGACGTGATGCAAGGCTAAGGAAGACCTTGGAAATCCTTCTCCGATCACCTCTCTTCCTCGTGGTTGGTCTACCTCCCTCGTCTGTCACCTGAAGGAGTTTGGAACTATGGAAGTTGGGGTTTCAATCAGTTGGAATAGGAAGTGATTGGTTTTTGCTAACTTTAGTGGATTAAATAGGACAATTAGAAGGTGGTTAGGTAGATTTGGATGAAAGGAGTGCATTAGTGATGATCATGCTAGAAGGTCCAAGGGTTAGATGGGAGTTAGGTTGGCAATCAATGGTTGGATAATTCGACGATGATAGGTTTGTTTAATAGCTAGAACATAATGGTTCTTAATGAGACGGCTGTGGTGTTGACAAATGTCAATTCCAAGAGCTTAAGTACTTGTAAAACATATGTTAAATAGTAAATAAAGTTATTTTAAAAAGATGTAAAACAAAAATCTATATAATTAAATTGTCTAAATTACGATATATTATAAGGATCATACTTACATATATTTTATGATATATAAATAAAATATCATTACATATACATATAATATGTATTATAAATAGGAATTATATTTTTTTTAATAAAAGTCACTATTTTTATATTTATTAATTTATATAAGAATAAATAAGGCCTGTCTGAATTTTTATATATTTTTAATAATTTACTTTACATGGATTAATAATTACACGTATATACAATGTAGTTCAATTTTACCTTTTTTAGGAGTTTTTAATTTATTTAAAATATTAAATAATGATTATTATTTTGTATTTTATTTTATAAATAAACTATAAGATAACAAAATAATTAAAATTTTCTAAATCGATTATACTATAACTAATGTATAGAAAGTAAATTAAACAACTCAGAAACTCAGTTGTCATTAGGTCCAAAAAATGACTTTTTCAAATGGAATTCATATTCAGTGAAATAAAAAATATGTTGATTATATCAAAATAAGCAGACAACTATAATTCTAGTTTATCATGTGTAGAGACATTATTTCTGATATAACAACCTCGATAAGAAATGTTGATATTGATACAAAGGATACGATTCAAATAACACTTATAATGTACCTGAAAATTTTGTTAAAATACTTCTACAACAGGGTTTTATTGAAAATGTTAGAAAAAATCGGTAAAATAAGAAATATTTCTTGGTTTCAACCATGGGACATAAAATCCTTCATTAATCAGAGAATTTTGTATCTTGAACTTTAAAGATGAGTAGAGTGAAATTGGAGTTTGTATGACGAAGTTATGAGGTTCGAAAGTTGGGAAATTGATAATTTGAAGTTTTGATTTCTTGGCATATATACAAGTTGCATTTTTTTACTTATTTTTGTATTTATATATACATATATTTATTTACACAATAGTTAAGAGTTTGCTGAAATATATATATATATATATATATATATATATATATGAATCAAATAAAATTATGTGAAGATTGTATATATATAATTTAATTTGTTATGTACGTGGTTAACTATTATTTGATTTTCTGTCATATCTCCCCCTACTTTATTGTTTGTCGACGAAGTCATGCTGACTTGATCTCGGAGGTTAGATTATATAAATATATTTTACTGCTTTATTTGTATTTTCTAAGTTATACTGTACAATATATACATATTTACAGTCTACCTTGTTTTCTTTATTTTTTATTTTTATTTTTTACTTGTGTATTTTTAATGCGTAAAAATGAGTTTTTATTCTTGGATGTTAATTTGATAAAAAATAAATATTAGTGAATATTTGCATGTACTTATTAAGTGTTTGAAGATAAAATAATACAAAAATTGTTAATGAATCGCAGATTCATCATGATCTAAAACCATTTATTGGTTTGATGTTTGATTCTATAAATGATGTTTTTACATTTTATAAGAGGTATGCTCATGACATTGGATTTAGTGTGCGAAAGTCTTCAGAAATGAAGAATGAGAAAACTAATCAAGTGATTTGAGTATTTTTTTTGCTCAAAACAAGGATTCAGGGAATATAAGAAATACCTTTGAGAGGACATTATAATTGGAAAGGAGAAAATGAAAAGTATTACCAGAGAGGTTGTGAAACTAATTTAATTGTGAAGAAAAATGATGATCGATGAATCTACGGTTTTCATTCTTTATTATTTTATTTTAGCTTTATCTTTTAGCAAAATCATCTATAAATACAGTAAATTAACTTTGTGCATGTCTTTGTTAATAGTGCAGAATTAACGCCTATTTCTCAAAAATAAAAGAATAAAGAGAAAGGAAAAAGAAGGATATATTTGGAATAATACAAAGTGGCCCAAACCGCAAGAGAAGGTCAAGTCTTGACCTGATCACAAAAGAATAAGTAGAGAGAGATAAGGGTACACTATGTATTGTACATATTACCTATACTTGTAAATATAATTATTTATATTTATTATACTTTTTTGTGAAAACCATATTATTTTTTGAACACTTGAATAAAATGCTATTAATAACATAGAAATAAAATAAAAATAAGAAAACAAAATAAAATAAAATCCTACAATTCCTTGTACAAAAGACACTTGTATATATACACAATAACTAATTATACTACAACCTTAATTAATTTATAAAAATCAAATAAAAATCATTTTACAATCCTTAAATTATTTTGTAAATAAAATATAAAATAAAAACAATTATTATAAAAATAATAAAGTAAAAATATTGTACTTAATACATAGGTATAGTATACCATTATATAACACTTAATACTATATATACCTATTTATAGTTTTTCATAAAAATAATTTAAAGTCACATAAAAATAGTTACAATATAATAAACATTTTGTATTTTATATGTTGTTATTTTAAAATCATTTACTATTTGATATTGAATTTCCTTTTATTTTGTAAATTCTGATTCCTGATTAGTCTATGTAGGACTGTTGACCGCAGGTCAACCGTCTCCCCTAATCGGGTTATGTCTGCATTTGCCTTGCCGGAGCTTCTTCTCCCATTTTTAGCACCCAACTTCGATGCGTTTCATCTTGATTTCAGAGACCAATTCCTCTCTTAGGATCCATGATCCTAGCAGAACCCTAGGGAGGGTCGGATCTACCTAGGGTTTCTACCCATCGATCGATCTTTCTAGATCCCCGAGCACTCCTATAAATAAGATCTTTCACCTCCAGCAGACGTAATCTCATCCCTCGCCACCATTACGCCCCCTAGCCACCTCCAGACAACTGCCTGAGTGAACTTCGGAGCTCGGATGGGTGTTGAATCGATGACGCTCAACAAACCGGGCCGAAGTTCCGTCACATCTAGACTCCCTGGTCCACCGCAGCCTAGTTGAGGCCAAAATCTCTGCCTCCTCCTTGCATGACATTGTTGGGCCCTTCAGGAGCATCAGATATCAATCATATCGTCCCTTCTTTACATTCCTATTCGATTTAGTCTTCCATCAACGCCACAATCCACTCGCTCCGGCCAGACGATCGGAGCCCTGTATTGACCACCTCACTACATAGATCAACATTCCCAGTCGCACTCCATCTTCCATCGCAACCTATTCCCCTTGAATCCTGCTCATTAAAGCAGTATAGGTCGGATTTCCTTCCCCCACTTCGTCGGAAACCCAAGCTCCATCCTGCCATCACTTCTCCATGTTTGCCAAGCAATAATCAGATCGGAGAAAAGTCCT
Organism: Ottelia alismoides; assembly: GCA_037367405.1. NCBI lineage: Eukaryota > Viridiplantae > Streptophyta > Magnoliopsida > Alismatales > Hydrocharitaceae > Ottelia > Ottelia alismoides. Next base: position 880,859 of record JAZKJV010009784.1, read on the forward strand.
AGAGTCCTGCTATTCCTTGCAGGTGTTTGTTCGTGCAGGAGACCCATTTGGTATCCCAGTTGCTCCGACAGAGCAACTCCCAGAGGAGCATCACCGTGACGCCAATCTGACTATCCTCCCTTTCATCGGAGCAGCTCACTCGACGCGGAGTGCTCTCATGACCGTGCTGGACTCCTCAAAGTCTTCATCGGAGCACCTGATCTCCATCCTCGCTCAGTTGAAGTTAGCCTGTGCTGAGTTCATCTAGGACCCTTTCTGTCGTTCGATGAGGAGCTACCCCCCAAATCTGATCAAGACCGTACACCCACGCTCGATTTCTAACGGTCTGATCATGGGAGAATCTGACACGGACGTCCACCCTCTTTCCAAAGCTGTCAGATCGCTTTCTAGAGTGTATTAGAGCCGTCAGAGTCTGCCTCCTCATGTGTGTGTCACGTTCCCCTTGCTCGGGTATATTTCACTTTTGTCACTACATGTTGTCTTATTTAGCTTTAGTCCAGTAAATAAAACATTAGCTACCCCGACAAAGAGATATTTTCTATGATCCGATCAAAAACTCTCATTGGCACATAAATCCCTACATAATGTATTTTCTCAATCAAATGTATCTGCATCTAAGATGATGCATGTCCTAAAAGTGGAAATTGGTAGATACGTGAATATTGGATGTTTGGGCAGATATATTAGAAATTATGAGAAAATGTTACACCAGTTTATAAAATATTTGGATGCACTTTCCTTTATTGAAAATTTAGAAAATAAAAGAAGGTGCATCCATCTTTCTATTATGCATACCAACTTGATGATGAAAATAAATAGCAATATGTATTTTGGGGAGATGTAATTTCATAAAAAAGTTATAATTTTTTGGTGATGTTGTCATCCTTGACACTACCTATATTTGATGATTTTTGCACCATTTATCTGGGTAAATCAACACAAACAATCCATAATCTTTAGTGCAGCTTGTTAAGAAATGAATGACTTGAATCATTTCGATGGTTGTTTGAGATATTTTTGGATGCAATGGATGGCACCAAGTGGATTCAATCATTACTGATCATGATCTTGCTATGATTGCTGCTATTAGGATTGTTTTTAATAGTGCAACTGTCAGATTTTGCATGTGGCACATTTTAAACGAAGTTTCAGAAAAAGCTGGGTCTACAATAGCATCTGATCATCAATTTCAAAGCAATTCAACCCTTTGCACTCATTTTGTTGTTTTTACACGAGGGGTTAATGGATGGAGTTTTAGCAAAGATGCCCATATGTAGTTTCAATATGTTTTCATCCATGCATTAAATTTAGAAATGTTTACTAGGTTATTATATTGTCAATTTAGGATTGAGCCCATGCATCTTTCATCATTGTCTTGTGCATATATTCTTGTTTACAAAATATGAGTGCATTGATCTATGATTTATATTGATACTTATCCCCTTTTAATTTGTCATGTTTCTTATAAGATTCATTATTCATATAGTCTCTTATTATGCTTGATTTAGTCTGAGTTAGATTGATTAAGGGTAGATTATTCCAATGAGATGGAATCTCATCATGTAGTGACTTCTCGAATATGCTTGATCAACTCCTCCTCAATCGTGGTTTATAAAACGAGCATTGCCTTACCAGCCTTGATCTTCCATTTCCTCAAAACATCAACGTTCTCCTTTGTGATGGTGTTGTATCGTCTCCTCTGAAAATCTTCCACAAATCATGTCCTTGTAGATAGGATTCAACGAATGTGCTCCAATATATGTAATTGTTCCCATTTAGCTTCTAGATCCCAAAACCTTAGTTGAAGGGATCCACCATAATGTGAAGGAAATAATATTTTTCCTTCATCCATCGATGCAGGTCCCAGACCTATGCCGATTACAATCCCTGACTGCATATGGATATAATTTTCTATTACCAAAAAACTCAAGACTTGACTGGACACACAAAAAAAAGGCTCTCCTAGTTTATTTAGAGACCTTTAGGGGGTGTTTGGATAGTGGGTTTAGGTGGGTTAAATTGGTTGCAGGTAACCCATTTTTGGATTTTGGTGTTTGGATAGAGGATTAAACTGGAGGTGGGTTAGAAGTGGGTTTGGAGTGATGTGATTTTATTGGAGTTTGAAAAAGTGAGAAGTTATTGTGATGTGATTGTATTGGAGTTTGAAAAAGTGAGTAGAAGTGGAGTAGTTTATAATTTTTATATGATATGATAGTATAGTATATTATTTTTTGATGGAATTGATGATGGAGAATTGATTTATTTAATTTTTTAAAAAAGATAAAAAGTGGGACCCACGTGGAGGGAGAAAATATGGGGTAGGGGAGTTAAATGAACCTAACTTTCTACAATGTGGAGCATGTACCGTTACTAATTAGGACCCTAACAAGGCTCTTATACCAGTTGTTGGAATCCAACTAAAAGGACAATATATTGACACACTAAAATATACATTAACAATACACCATTATACATTTCAAAATCCCAAAATATACACTACTTCACATACATACTCTCACGTATACTCTCTAACTATACACCGCTTAAGCTCTCTATACTTTATTCTTCAATATACATGATGGCTCTCTCTAACTCTCTCCACATACACGTTCTACTTCTTCTTCTTCTTCTTCTCTCTCTCTCTCTCTCTCTCTCTCTCTCTCTCTCTCCTCTTGGTTGATTACATTGCAACTTGAAGGTATTTTTAGAGGTCCATGGAGTACACTAGAACAAGTGATGGCTTCTTAAAGAAGCCAGACTTTGGAGATGACTTCTCAAGGAAGCCAACAATCACTTCTCAAAGAAGCCGACAAAAAGATTTCTCTAGAAGCTTGCTTAATTAGAGATGTTGATTACTAACAGCTTAATGATGGACCAAGTTTGAAACGCTTTAGTTTTCTCAAATAAAGACCATGGTCCAAATCATTCCTTGAGAGGAGTTGCATTACGTAACTACACCAAAATAAAAAATAGTTGGATTTTTTAACATCGATTTCAACCAACCATACGTAAAGTGGGAGAAGGCTTTGCTTTTTTGACATATATTATACCATTTTTAATTAAACAAATAGGTAGTCTCAATATTTCCTTTTTCTTCTTCCAATTTATGCTTCCTGTGACAATGGGGGACTAAATTTCTTCAGACGGTTGGATCTAGATTTATAGACGCCTGGCGATAGTAGTCCATGTTGCATAGAGTTCGAACCACCCATTCTATATCCAACGGTCCGGATCCTTCTCCAAACGAAAACGGCTTGTGGATGGATTATGCAAATAGTTGGGTCGAGAATGTATCATGTCGATCTTAAAACTTAGAACACCATTTGTGGTAAAAGCGTGTAGATTTTGGAATAAGGTCTGTTTTCATCTATGAAATTACGTATATTTACGAGGAATTAACGCTTGAATCCCCTAAGATTGGGTGTGTGGTATCCCTTCATGCAAAGGTCGTCGTCTCGTTTACAAGAATCCTGGACGTCGTTAGCCTACTATAAGAATTTTTCGGTTAGACAACAAACATTATTTTTTTCTTCATCTGGACCATAGGTGTCCGGAGTAATCTATGATCCTCTCGCATGTAGATGATCGACGATCAAATGTGCGACTCCATGACTTAACTACCACAAAAATTACCTTTATCCATGTTTTGAAATGTCCTCCTAATATCTTTCTAACGTCAGAAGAGCTCAATGCTTACGTTAAAAAACGTCCACTGACGACAAAACCTACGCTGACGTTCTTAGAGGTAGAATGTTGGCGTAGGTTATTTTTGTTGTGGTGAGCTTCCCCTTCCATGCACGCAACTCCTAACTCTTCTTATTGACAACCACCACCTTTTATCGAATTCATGTTCGTTCTTCCACATCCGAGAAGTACCCAAGTTGGAAATCCATAAAGAAGTTTTTATGTATCGGTGATGGGGGCTCTATATACGACACATCTATGCTGGTAACGTGATTATATAAGAGGGGATATCGTTTGTAGATAATTTGTGATGGAAGTTGAAGTGATCCCTTCACAAGGAATTTTTATATCACGGGGGTTCAATGAACCTGCTCTTCATAGGAGCTCAATTGACAATCCCTCTATTAGTTATAATATTTTAGAGATAGGGTAATTATAATACTATTATACTTAATTTACTTTTTGATAATGTGCGTGAGTACCTAGAATTTATAATTAACATCCACAAACCATTGATTGAGCAAGCTTCTAGTTCAGGCTCGGTTTATGTACCTCTACTCACGTTCGCTTCTTTTATTATCTAACTGAACAAGAAAGAAATTCCGCAAGATAATATGGTTTCCCTCACAAACGTCCAAAACCATAATTTGAAATGTAGGCATCAATTTCCCGTTCCAAAATCAGACGGCAACGGTTGCGACAGCTTCGACGGCAGCAGTGACTGCCAATCGATTAGGTCCTCCCATCCGTCAGGCCAACCGTGTTGTTCAGCATCAGAAGAGTTCTGTTGTTGGGATTCCTCCGGCAAAACATGCTGCTGCTGCTGGGATTCCCCGGGCAAAACATGTTGTTGCTGCCATAATTCCCCAGGGAATAGATCCTTTTGCTGTTGGAAGTCCCCTGGCAATACATGCTGCTGCTGCTGGAATTCTTCAGGCAAAACATGTTGTTGCTGCCATAATTCCCCAAGGAATACATGCTGTTGCTGTTGGAATTCTTCTGGCAATACATGCTGCTGCTGTTGCTGGAATTCCTCAGGCAAAACATGTTGTTGCTGCCATAATTCCACAGGGAATACATGTTGTTGCTGTTGGAATTCTTCTGGCAATACATGCTGCTCTTGCTCGGATTCCCCAGACAAAACATGTTGTTGCTGCCAGAATTCCTCAGAGAATACATGTTGCTGTTGAAATTCCTCTTGCAATACATGCTGCTGCTGCTGCTCGGATTCCCCGGGCAAAACATGTTGTTGCTGCCAGAATTCTCCAGAGAATACATGCTGTTGCTGTTGGAGTTCCTCTGGCAATACCTGCTGCTGCTGCTGCTCGGATTCCCCGGGTAAAACATGTTGTTGCTGCCAGAATTCCCCAGGCAATACATGCTGTTGCTGTTGGAATTCCCCTGGTAACGCAAGCTGCTGCTGAGATTCCCCGAGCAAAACATGCTGCTGCTGGGATTCCCCAGGCAATACATGCTGCTGCGGGCATTCCTCAGGCAAAACATGTTGTTGCTGCCAGAATTCCCCAGGGAATACATGCTTTTGCTGTTGGAATTCCCCTGGCAATACATGCTGCTGCTGGGATTCCCCAGGCAAAACATGTTGCTGCCAGAATTCCCGAGGCAATACATGATGTTGCTGTTGGAATTCCCCTGGTAATACATGTTGCTGCTGGGATTCCTCGGGCGAAACATGCTGCTGCGGGCATTCTCCGGGCAAAACATGCTGCTGCTGCTGCTGGAATTCTCCGGGCAAAATATGTTGTTGTTGCTGTTGAAATTCCCTTGACAATACATGTTGTTGCTGCTGGAATTCCCCGGACAATACAAGCTGTTGCTGCTGCTGCTGGAATTCCCCGGGCAATGGATGCTGCTGCCGCTGCTGGGGTTCCCCGGGCAATGGATGATGCTGCCGCTGCTGGGGTTCCCCGGGCAATGAATGATGCTGCTGCTGCCGGGGTTCCCCGGGCATAACATTCTGCTGATCCATGTCACGTGTTGTCCTTTCAAGGTTCAAAGGGGGCGTAAAGTAGTACGGGAGGATGTCGCCTCCTGCAGGGACGCCCGCCTTTGCAGCCGCGAGGGTGGCTTCCGCCTTCGCCGCCTTTGTCGGCACGAAGGGGACCAGGAAGTCGAAATGACCAGTGCTGGCAGCTGCCAGAGCTATGTCGCTTTTCTGCAAGATCAACTTCTTGGTCTTCTCCATGTAAGCCCTCGAACGCAGCGTCACGTCCAGGATAAACAACTCGCAGGCTCGAGAGATGAGCACGAGGGTCTCTGCCTTGATCATACTAATTTCCTGGTCTGCCTTCATGATCCTCTTTATGGGGGCGATGGGGAGGTTGATGTTCTTGAAGTCTTTGTTCTCCACGATCTGCCGCGTCTGCTCACGCCAGATTGCTTTGAGGACGCTCTTTATGTCCGTCGGCTGCTGTGACGAGGAAGGATTGAAGCGGGACTGGTTCCATACAATTGGACGATCAGGTACGAATTTAAACGAACTGTTTGCTTATCAATCTTAAAACTCGAGCAAATACATGGATACAAATAAACACTATTTTGACACAGTATAATTCAGATACCATAAGAAACTTATACGATGTTACGCTGGACGTGGATATAATCTGCATCCAGTTCGCATACTTTACCTTAGGGAGGGGCATCCGCAGGTTGGGTTGGTTGAGCCGAGGTATCTGCATCACATTGTCATCCAACATTTAAATTGGATGTGAATATAGATTTACAATCGAGATCTACACTCCATTTGCATCTTTTACCTTAGGACGACCACCCCCAAGACATAGGGGTGGCATGCGAGTCTGCTTGCGCAACACCATCATCTGCATCACAATGCCGTCCAGGATTTGAATTAGATGCGAAACGCAACCGAATGGTTACGACAATGTATCGGATACGGATATAATATCTATCCCGGTCACATTGCCCGACGTGATTAGTCGAGCATCCTGTAAATCTTATACAGATATAAAAGTGCATCAGATTCGAATATGATCAATGTTCGATTTGCAACCTAACCTGCGGAGGAATGGAGAATTTCGGCAGCGGCGGCAGTGGTGGTAGCGGCAGGGGCGGCAGCGGCAGCAGCGGCAGCGACAGCTGAGTATGGTGGGGCTGAGGCATCTCCATCATGATATTGCCTCCCATGGCTTGGTCAGGCAGAGGCATCTCCATGACACTGCCTCTTATCGTTTGAATTGGTTGAGAGTATGCATGTAAATGAGCACCCTACGAAAAACGGATAGGGAAATGCATCGGATGTGGATATTGGAAATTTGATATATTTGGCTTGTATTATTTACCTGAGTGGGCATGGAGGCTAGTTGTGGCAATGGCTGAGGTTGGTCTGGACGAGGGATCTCCGTTGTATTGTGTCCCATCATTTGAATTGATTGGGAGTATGTATACAACTGAGCATCCTACAAAAACAGGTACAGTAGCGCGTCGGATGCAGATATTTGATGTATTCGGTTCTTATTATATACCTGAGGATGCCCAGAGACGAGTGGTGCTGATGGATGGTGGGGATTTGGAATCTCGATCACATTCCGCCCTATATTTTGAATTGATTGATCGTATGTATATATCTGAGTATCCTAAAAAAATGTATATGGTAGTGCGTCGGATGCAAATCTTTAGTATATATATTTGGCTCGTATTATTTACCTGAGCGGGCATGGAGGCTTGTTGTGGCAATGGCTGAGGTTGGTCTGGATAAGGGATCTCCGTTGTATTGTGTCCCGTCATTTGAATTGGTTGGGAGTATGTATACAACTGAGCATCCTACGAAAACAGATACGGTAGCGTGTCGGATGCAGATATTTGATGTATTCGGTTTTTATTATATACCTGAGGATGCCTGGAGATGAATGATGGTGATGGCTGAGGATGGTGGGGATTCGGAATCTCGATCACATCCCCCCCTATATTTTGAAGTGATTGATCGTATGTATATAACTGAGTATCCTAAAAAAATGAATACTGTAGTACGTCGGATGCAAATCTTTAATATATATACTTGGTTTGTATTATTTACCTGAGGAGGCATGGGGATCATCCATGGTTGTGATGGCTGAGGTTGATCGGGATTCGGCATATCCATCACATTGCCGCCCATCATTTGAATTGGTTGAGAGCATGCATATAACTGAGCATCCTACGAAAACGGCAGTAGCGTGTCGGATGCAGATCTTTAATATATATTTGGTTTGCATTATTTACCTGCAGATGCATGGAGAATAACGGTGGTGATGCCTGAAGTTGGTCAGGATTCAACATATCCATAACATTCCCGCCCGTCATTTGAATTGGTTGAGAGTATGCATCCAACTGATCATCCTACGAAAATGGATACGATAGCGCGTTGGATGCAGATAATAGCTATATTCAGTATGTATCGTTTACCTGAGGGGGCATGGAGGTTAATGGCGCTGGTGATGGCTGAGATAGATCTGTATTCAGCATGGTATCCAGCATCTCCAACACTTCATTTGCTGATAAATTTGAATATATCGGAACATCCTATTGAAACAAATACAGTAGCGTCTCGGATGTGGATATCATCCCAAATATGGTTCGTAAAATTACCTCAGAAGGCATCGCTATTGCTTGTTGTGGCTGAGTTAACTGCATCACAGTGCAATTCCGATGCCATATCAAACTGATGCCTGAGAGGATCTAATCTGTCATTACGTTTGTATCTTTTACCTGATAGTCGTTCGTGGAGATCAATGACGGTGGGAATTCGAAGTTATCGGGAAGAGGCATCTGCATCACTTCATCCATCAGGGCCTTTTGTTGGTAGTACTGGATATCGTGAGGCAGATAAAGTTGATCCAAGAATTCTTGACATTCCTTCGTTGTCTTGTCCATTTCCTCCTGCGCGACAAATACAGACTGTTTTCGGTAATTTATATGCATGATGATCTCAAAATAGTAATGATTATTACGAATTCTTTGTTAAAACATCGATTGCTTAAATATATATTCTCACAAGAATCTGTTTTTACGATGTATAACAACCTCAGTTCACTTGAATTTTTCTATCTATTGCCTATAAATTATATTATGTTTATAATCTGGTATAGATAAATAAAAACATCGGACCTTACAGACTTCGTTCGACTTTTTTTTGCTTATAATTGCATTCTAAAGTAAAAGAACCATCCAATCTTCACAACAACCTGAAGAACAGAATCAGAAAAATAATCCGAACAGTTATCAGATTCCAGAAAAGAACGTATACTAGATCAGACCTTCTCCGTCTAACCAGTTCCTGATCTGTAAAACACCATAAACTGGTCGGCACAATGATTTGATCGTTGCTTTTGTCCGAGTGTTTACGGAAGATTTCGTTTCTGCCACCGATTAGAAAACTTCGTTAAGGAAAAAAGAGCGAGAAATCGGCAATATCTACAGATAAGATACCTGGGAAGAAGAGAAGGATCGATCTGTGAGGGTTAGGAGTGTTGAGAAGGAAGAGCAAATGGGGGTGCACATATATAGTTGCCGGTTCTTTTGCACGTATGTACCTATTTAAGTATTCAATTTGCATATATGTCCGTGGGAGTAATTTAATTGGGTAAGCCCGATCGTTATGGTGAACACTCCCTATTATCAATTTAACGGAGAGGATCAGTTCAAACTATTGAAAGAACAAAGGAAAACAATCACGTAGAAAGTCAAAAATTTTCGACCCAACGATGAGAGAAAAATCACGATGCACTCAAATCGTAATTCCTAGAGATTAGGGGCTTAGTTACATCATCAAAAGATCCATTCACACAAATATTAAGTGCAACAACTCAATACTCCCCCTTAAGTTGAGCATACAAGTCAATCAGCTCGACTTGCCTACATTCAACTCAAATTGCATCGAAGGGTATCCCCTTTGTGAAGAGATAAGCAACCTGATCACCGGATTTGAAGTAAGGAAGGTACAACATGCCTGCTTCAATCTTCTCTTGGATAAAATGTATAACAACCTCCACATGCTTGGTTCTTTTTTTCGATAAAAGATCATGTTCAATCATCATTACACAAGAAAACCAAGATTACAACATCATGGGATAGAGAGATGTCCAGGGTCCGCAGAGACGCGGGGCATAAATAAAATTCCGAAGTATCATCACAAAAAAAACCAAAGTTACAGGTGCTACATAGAGTTTACATTTCTTAAATCCACACCAAAAAAGTGGCACATGCACTAAATTCGGTCACTAACCTGAGCGTTTCTGCAGAGCCAAGGGAATACGCTTTTTGGAGTTGGACACGTGAAGTTGGAAAGCTTTGCTATCCAGAATGCCAATTGGGGCATCAACCACCTTGAGTAAATCTGCAGTCAGTTAAAAGATTTGAATCTAAATAATGGTCATATAAATTAGTGAGCAGGACCGGTGGAAAAAGTTCTAAAACTTCCCCAATCCTTATCAAAATGAGTTTCCAATCTTGTTGCATAAATGGAGGAAGCATCTGCAATGATTTTTGAATAATTGATCGGAATATCCTCGTAGGCTAACTTACATCTAGCTTTCCAAATACACCACCAAATCGTTGATTTAATAGCCAATAGGCTCCAGCTGATATGGGAATTTAAAAGGATAGGATGACCTGCAATAAGATTTGAGAACTCGTTGATGTTTGGGGTAATCCCACAGATCCGGAAAATATCTTTTATGTGTCTACAATCATTGGAGAGATTTAAGTAGCTTTCGAAATGGTTACAACATAGTGGCATCTATTTGTAGAATGTATTTTTTTCCTCTCCAAAAAGATCCTGAGTGAGAATTTTATTGTGTGCTAGAAGCCAAAAAAAGTAAGATACACGAGGATCAAATGAAGAGTATCAAAATGTTTTTGGGAGAAACAAACACATGCTACCATCAACTAATGTTTAGTAGATTTTCTTGTTTAAATATGATTTGAGAGAAGCGTTCGTGTTGGGAAAGTAATGCTGTTACTTCTTGGGCCAACATGGACAGGTTGATCGAGTTTAATGATTGCTTCAGATTTTTAGCCAACAACCATAGCCCAACTGGTAACCTAGATTGTAGGCATTTGAATTAATTTTGCTTTACATTGCAGGATATAAGTCTATTATAGACAGAAATAATTTTATTTTTGATAAAAAGGACAAATAGCAGAATGACTTTTCCATAAAAGTTCGTTTCCATTCAGTAAATCTTTCTAGAGTGAAGAATTTTCCCTCGAGCCAATTTTTTTGCTCAAGATCGGTTGAAAAGAGATTGATATCCTAATATGATTTTTCCAAATCATTGAGTGGTTTGCTTTATAACTCCCATTTAGAACAATCAGACCACTACCAAAAGAAGCTGCACTTATGAAATTTGAAAGCCACAAATTTTTGCGGTCAATCAAATAGATGGCTGATATTGTTTACAAAGCATCGTTGAAAAGGTGAATGTTTATGATGCCCCAACCATCATTGAATTTTGTCGAGTTATTTTTGCCGAAGCCAACATTGATCTTGGTTTTGATGTAGTGTTTCCTGATCAAAGGAATTTCCTTTATATTTTATCGATCTTTTTAATAATATTTATGGGGATCATGAGGTATGAAATTACATGTGTAATCATAGGGGTGAGGGAGGAATTTAGCAAATCTATGTGAGTCGGGAGTGGAAGAACTTTAGCTATCCATCCTTGAAGTTAGTAGATAATTGTGCGTATACTTAGCGAAATGCTCAGTCCAGATCTCGGCTGGATAGATTTCTTATCTCCACGGAGGGTGCGGATCTTTTTCCCCTTTCCCGGGCGTGGGCTTTGCCGCGTTTACATTCTGACCACACACCGATCCTCTGGTCTTCTGAGGAGCGGAAGCAACCCAGATCCTTTTTCAGATTTGAACATGCCTGGCTTTTGGAAGAGGGGTTCAAAGATGAGGTGGTTGCGCGCTGGAGGGGGTGGCGAGAGGAGGGTTCGGCCATGGCTCGTCTGGCAGCAAAGCTGGCGTTGCTAAAGAACTTTTTAATTGAGTTTGGTCGTGGAGTGTGGACACAACGAAGGGAGCAGAAAAATGAGGCACAACAGGGTATAGTGATACTAGATGGCCTATAAGACCTGAGGGGATTGGAACCTGATGAGATACGAGAACGGGAAGGGTTGCTGGAAGTAGTGCATCTGGAGGACAGGAAGGAGGAAGTGGAATGGAGGCAGAGATCTAGGCAAATATGGTCGCGGGAGGGGGACGCAAATAAGAGGTACTTCCATTCAATGGCTTCCGGCGGGAGGAGGAGGAATTACATTCATTGCATGGAGGTGGGGGGGGGGGGGGGGAAGGGTGGTGGGGGACGCAATGCTAGGGCAGCCGCTCAAGAAACATTTTATGGAAGTATCAAGGAGAAAGCAAGGTGAAGGGTGGGGTTGGAATGGAGTAGGAGTGAAATCGGTGTCAGACGAACATGTACTTAGTCTGGAAGCGCCCTTTACAGAAGAGGAGGTAAACAATGCAGTTTGGGGTTTAAATGAAGATGGGGCACCGGCTCCGGACGGCTTCCCGGTGAGGTTTTACAAAGAATTCTAGGACCTGCTGAAAGAAGAGGTACTAAATGTAATCAAATAATGGATATGCCCACGCAAGAGCAAAGTCAAGGTGAGAAGCAAGCAGAGGTCATCTTTGACAGGCTAGCTAAGGTCTTTGGTCATCTAGGTTTCGGAGGAAAGAAAAGCAGTAGCTCCCATACTAAGCTAACTATCCTTAATCAGTAGCTCCCTCCAGCTGAGAGGTCAGCAGCTGAAGCTATGTATGTTGATGACCATCAAAAAAGATATAAGGGAACAAGGTCATCATAGGTCAGCATTTTCCACTTCTCGACAGCCAAAATGGGATAAGGGTGGGAATCGAGTGTCTTCTTGGAGGCAGTAGGGCATAGTAGAATCCTTGGATTTCGGACTGCCTGAACTTTCACCACTTCTACTGGCAAGAAAGGAGGGGATTGACCTGGAGGGAAAGCCATCAGAAGGGGGAGGGGGCGGTGGTTCTCCCTCAGCAACTACGTCCCATACCATATATTCTAGGTGAAGACTATGATCGAGCACTCATCCTACTTTCCAATCTTGTGCGAGATGATTCTCGGGCTTTCCGGGGGCACTTAGGCTTGTCAACTTCTGTAAGCTAAGGCTCTGAACTTAGAATCTCTGGTCTGATTACGAGACTTGCGTGGTTCTCACTCGGAAACTATATATACAGGGTTAAGGACACTTTTCGAGATAGGAGAAAGCAAGCGGTACAGATAGAAAGTCCGAGTAATGAACCTATGTTTCCGTTCCAATAAACTTTGCGAAAAGAAAGGCCAATTACCCATCTGTCAAGAGGTCTTTTCACATCCGTATATTTCTTTCGGAAGTGAACTGTTCGCGATAGTATAGTACTTCAAATTGTCCTGAAGCGTGAATGATCCTAGGGTCAGGAGTTTTGGCGGGGGTGAAATAGGTGGTCAAATCCAAGCGTCGAGTATCTGACTTTCAATATCAGCAGAGTCATGGAAAGCGCGAAGAAGTAGCCTCTCTCTATGACCTTCTAGAACTCACTACCGATATGTACTTGAATGACGTACCGATCATAGTAGAGGAGCATGTTCTTACTGCCAACCTAATTCTGCGACTATCATATATTAGGACTTTGATGTCATATTGGGGGTTATGGGAACACTATGCTGCAGTGTATTGCATACACAAGAAAGTGGTCCTGACTTAGTAGACCTAACCAGCTTAATATATGATGGTGGTGATCCATGGCCTTCGACGAGGCGATCGATTGATTATCTCAGCCCAATCGTCTAATGCAAGCCATCTGCGGTTGCACCGCATACCTAGCTAGTATAATTAGCACAGAGTCTTCTCAGGGAAGATTTTGATGTTGTACAGGACTTTCCTGATGTCTTTCCAGGTCTACCTCCTCAGAGAGAGGAGGACTTCTCTATTGATGTTTTACCGGGCGGCATCAGGCACCACTTTCTCAACTGAGCTCTGAAGTCAGAACTTGAAGAACTACAGGCAAGAACAACAGACCCGAAAAAAAGGCGTCGGACTTCTCGCGAGGACGAAGCAAAGTCGAGAGTTTTTCACCTATACGGCTCAGCCTCATGAGTATGAGAGAAAGCAACAAGTGATGAATTTGAGCTTCTTTCTCCTCCCACCAACCTTGGATTTATGATAAAGAAAGCAAGGGCTAATAGGACAGATCAGAAAAAGGACTCTGCAAGGACCCACCCTTAAGCTACTTCGCTTTCTCTTTGACGGGACTGTTAATATTAATATAGTATAATGAAGGGTAGGGGGTTTTCAGGGGGGGGGGCGAAGGTGGGGGGTGCCTATCGCGGTTCTCGTGAAAAAAAGAGATCAATTCTTTCTATTATATAAATAAAGAAAATCAAGATAAGCCCTCGCTAATTTTCTACTTATATATGAGGCATCTACAACCTCTCCCGGAAGAGATGGAGTCTAAGATCTGCCTCCAGTGGCGACAAGAGAACAAGAAGGGGATGATGTGGAAGATCGATTTTGAAAAGCCTTATGACTGTGTATACTGGAATTTCTTATGGGTGTCACTTCATCGACGTAGCTTCTCTGATCTTTGGATAGCCTGGATGAAGAGGTGTGTAACGACCTCATCTTATGTTGTTATGGTGAATGGAAGGCCGGAAGGGGGATTTTGTCAACCTCAAAGAGGTGTGAGACAAGGGTGCCCATTAGCTCCGATGTTATATGTGTTGATGTTCATAAGAGCGGCCGACGAGGGGTGGTGCCAAGGCTTCAGTATGGGAGATATCTCCATTCCATTACTTCAATATGCATACGACACATATATTTTTGTGGGCAGAACAGAAGAGATGGACAGAATGGTGAGGCAACTAGTAGAGATCTTCAGCAGTATTTCAGGACTCAAGATCAACAGTAATAAGTCAGTGGTAGTCCAGTTTGGTTTGGAAGCAGATGAGAGTAGAAGAAGATCTGCGATTTTAGGATGCCCACTAGGTGAACTCCCAATCTCCTATCTGGGGTTGCCTCTTGTGGCTGGTAGACTCAAGAATAAGGATTGGGACATCGTCCTTAGGAGATTAGAGCAGAGACTCGCGGGCTAGAAGGCAGTTACCCTTTCTAAGGGTGGGAAGCTGATTCTACTAAAGCATGTGCTTTCGACAATTCCTATATTCTTCTTCTCAACAATAGTAATGCCAACATGGGTTAGAAAGAAGATAGAGGTAATGATGAGGAATTTTTTCTGGTCAGATGGGAAATAACAAAAATTGGGGATACATCTGATTCGATGGGAGGAGCTAACGCGGCGAAAAAATGAAGGAGGCCTGGGTATTCGAGATGTGAGCTGCATGAACAAAGCCCTGTTGGCAAAGTGGGTGGTGCAGATTTGGGGTAACACAGATAGATTGGCTATCAAGATTTTGCGGGCCATCTACGATGTCAAGGCTTCCCTGGAGACAAGAAGAATGCAGTTTGAATCTTCGCTTTGGTGTGGGGTTCGTGAAATCCTGCCACAGCTCAGGCCAGCAATGACACCGAAGATGGGCACCGGGATGAATTTTCGTTTTTGGTTGGACAACTGGACGGGCGATGGATCACTATGTGATAGGTTCCCAAGATTATTTGCATCGGCGGCAAGCAAGGAGTACACCATAGCGGATGTTGGTGGGTCTGGTTTATGGGCCCCACTGTTCCTATCTACCCTTTCAAACCGAAGGTTAGAAGAGATGACTAGACTGCAGTCTGAATTGTCGTCTCCTACAAGTATATCCATGGGGAGGGATCATTTTATTTGGAGGGAGGGCAGGTTTTCTGTAAAAAAGGCTTACAAGTTATTCAGAGGGACATCAGATGAGTCGGACCAAGACATGAAGACAGACATGAAGATCATTTGGGAAAGCAAGATCCCATGCAGAGTGAAAGTATTCCTTTGGTGCCTTAGAAAGGGTAGGATCTGTGACAAGGCCAGAAGGGGCAAGCTTTTTGGTATTTCGGACACCAGATGTGACAAATGCGGCGCACAGATGGAGGATGCGGGACATTTGTTCTCCACGTGTCCTTTATCAGAACAGGTTTGGGAGGCATTAGGAGCATCGTGGGTCAGAATGGTGGCTTGGTGGATTTCTGGAGATCTCTGAGGACTGTTGGAGGCAACTCGACGGACGATTGTGCTCTACCTTTTGCAGCTCTATGGTCCATATGGGGGGGGGGGGAAGAAATGACTTAATTTTTAGAAATCAAAGGTTCTATTCAGAAAATGTTGTCGCTTCTTGTCTTTCCCTCTATCACTTTAGGTCCACAAGGTAATGCATCTCACTTATTCATTTTAATATATAAAGCTGAAGTGCAGTGAGTCCCAACTCGAGATGTCACCCTTTTTCTTTCAAAAAAAAACTGGTGTCCAATCTTTGGTTAGTAATTTCTATTTGGTAAGAGGGAATCTCAAGTAGTTTATAGGGAAAATTCAACCCTAGCTAAATGCATGTAAATAGAATTATTTTGCATAAAATAACTCATATTATTTATTGTGTAAATATTGTATAAAATACTGTATTTAAAGCTAAAACAAAAGAATAAAGAAAATAAATGAAAAATAAATGAATGACCCTAAACCCTGAGACCTAGGCATTGTATGATCGGGTTGATAAGGAATAAATTAGGAGGAGTTAAGAGCCAGTAAATATGAGAAACCCTAATTTTTAATTCTCTAATAAGTCCATTTTGGGACATATTTTATTATGTATTATTTATGCCTCAAATAAATAAAATTTTAATGTGAAAGTTATAGATAAAAATAAATAGAAAAACACAAAATTTATTTCACACAATAATATTCAAATTATGCTTTCTACACTTAGAATGAAAATCCAAAATCCCAACTTCACATACCCGTATATCCTACATATGAACTCAACATTCATCAAAATCACTTTTAATTGTATGTAACTTTTAATAAGCTATTTAACGTTGGCGGTTTCATTTAATTTAGAGTTAAGATACAAAAGTTAGGTTTTGGATCCCTATTATATAGTATACATGGTTAAAATAATAATTTTATCTATTCTTTGCATTTTTCAATATTTTATATTTTTTGAATTTTGTAAAAATATTTTTATAACATATGTACAGAATTAAAATAAAATAAAACCATTAACAATACCTTAAAATAAATATGTATACTATAATATATAGATGAATTACACATAAGTATATCTATATAATAAATAGTTATATATAATTAAGTGTACATATTATATCAGGAAAATACAATAAAAAAATTTATGTGTATTTAAATAAGTTCTAAATATATGAAACATGTATATAAATGATAAAATCGAAAATCGAAAATAAAAATAAAATACATACTATATAGGTATACCTATAAATACACTTGTAAAAACAAACCCCTAGAAAATTATGTTGTAAAAATAAATAAAAATAATCATAAAATACTATATAAATTAATAAACATTTTTTGTTTTAAGTTTTATTTGATTAACTCGTTTATTATTTTTTTTCAATTAACTATCCATTGTAATTTCCGTTTTGACGCTTAGTGGCCTACGTTGACCAACAAGAGGCGACCGAAGATTGACCTTGATCAACTCCCTGGTCCATGTAACCTTGACCTCTGTCAGAGGTTTTGACCTTGTTTTTGCCCATTTGTTCTGCTTGGTTATTTCACTCTTCGGACTCAATTCCTTCTATGAAATTGTTCCTTGACCAGTGCATTTACACATTAATCCTTCTCCTATGTCGACAAACCTCTGTATCATTGCCTCCTCTCGATCAAAGGTCGCTTGCTATAAAGTATCTTGTCCATATTTCTCCACCATTTTATCCTCTTATAACCCTGTAAACCAAATCCTAGCCACGATTGAGTTGATTGTTAATAACATGTGATTCACCGAGGGTCTAGCCAGGTGATTCATGACTTAATCGAGTTGATCCACCAACATTGCCGGAATCACTACACCGCAAGGTCGAGCTCCCGCCCCTTTGGTCCAATGAGCTATTTTTCATGCTCTTTTGCTTTCTTAGTATAATAGTAGGTTAGGTGCATTCTTTTATTTTAGTAGATTATGTCTTTATTGTAATAATAAAAAAGTTCCTCATCTTATACATTTCCCTTCGGCCTTGTGATCCATCATCTCTGACCATATCCACCTTCCTTATCACTTTCAATATCTTCGCCCCTTATCCCTGTTTGCCCCAAGCACTTCCATCCACACAATCCTTAGTAGGATATGGAGATCAGATCTCCCATCTCTGTTGTACGTCGGAGAGCTTTGCCCCACCTCATCTACACTTATCTCCGTCATCTTAAGATACTAGAAGCTTCGTTTTTGGTCTGGCTTGCTAACCCTGCATGAAACAAAGAGCAAAATAACCCTTCCTGAGGTGTTCGAGGCAAGGGGATACCTCGAGACAATTAGCATCTCTGGAGCTCCTCCTATGAGCTCTAGACCCATCTGAGGTGTTTACCAGCTGTGGAGCGGTGAGACGAACGTGTTGCAACTTCCAGTAGCTTAGGAATCTGTCAGAGACATGAGATCTCATTTATCGGAGTTCACCTGGCTGAGCCTTCTTCCTTATTCATCTAGGTGGATTCATGGCCATTCGATCAAGGGTGCCACGTAGGTCTTCCAACCGTTGTCAGATCTCCATTAGAATCAGTCATTCGATGCAGATCACATCGTATCATCGCCATCCATCTGCGAATTGGTAGTGGTCATATGATAGGCGACACGTGTCAAGTGGAGTTATTGACATCGTCGGATCGTGCCCAATGGGGTAATTTTGACCTCTACCCCTACAGATTTTGTATTTTCTATTTAGTCCATAAACTTCCATGTGTAGTGTAAATATTTTAGTTATTTTGCATTTAGCCTCAAGTACTATTAATATTTGTGTTTAGGTCCAATCCACATTACGTGACATGTTTGTATGTGTGAGGGGACTGGGTATTTTGCACTATAGCTTTTGATATTTTGTATTTCATTTCAGTCCATGTTTTTGAAATATTAATGTAATATTTTCTGGAAATTTTACATCAAGAGACCCGATGAACTTTGTATTAATTGCGTAAATATTGCTTTGAGTATATATTATTGGAAATATTTGAGAAAACTACATTTTGAGCCCTGAACTTCTCTAGGGTGTTCTGAAACATTACTAGAACTTTAAATATATTCAAAAATACCCATGCTAGATTGTATTTTTTATAGATTTTATGTTTGTTAAAACACTTCCCATGCACAAAAATTTGTAGAAAATTAGTATAAATACGTTGTATCATATTATATTTTCTATTAATTAAAAATAAAAATAAAGTTATTTTCCCAGTCTAGATTAGAAAAATACAAAAAATATAAGAATGTTTTGAAAATTTCGAAACAAATATATTTTGTTTATGATCCTATTTTGCATATACAGATAAAAAATCTCTAAAAATGGAAAAATCACTAAAAACTAAAAATATCCAAAATACTTATAAAAATAATAAAAATTTAATAAAAATCCAACTTATTTATTTCTATTCTTAAACTTTATTATTGTATTTATTATCTATTAAAAATAATTTTGGATTTTTTTAGCTGTTTAGATATTTTTGAAATCCAAAACAAATCGACCTTATCTATTTCTAACAATTTTGCCCCATTTATCCCATTAAAAATATAAAAAATAGCAAAACTTAAAAGATCAATAACAAAAATAGTAAAACTGCAAAATATTTATTCGGTGCATTAGGGGTATTTATAGGTATTTCTAGCTATCTACTTTCCTATATAGTGTATTTATACCTATATTTGATAATATTATTATTATTTAGTTTATAATTATTAAAATCCCAAAAGTTTTTTTATTCCTTTAAATAAATAATAAGGACTGCACCTTAAGGTATATACCTAAGTTGATTTTCACTTTATATTTTATTCAAATTATCTATCTTATTTATATATATTATATACACTTATATTATAACTACTTATAAAGAAAAAGGAAACAAAAATTTAGAAAATATTAAAAGAATTAGAATAATTCTAAATTTAGAAACCTTACAAATTATAAAAAAATACAGAAAAAAAATCTTCAAATTTCCAAAAAAAACATGTATTGACGTTTAGTCAATTATTGTTGTCAATCCTCCATGCTACCTTTGTTTGACCCCATACCGTACACATCACTATACACGTTTCTTGTAGGGTTATAATAAATTTAGATCCATATGTCTTGCATTTATTGCTTTAAATCTTTATTATGGGTTGATTGTTGAAATTAATCGAGGTCCTTGATGAATCTCCATTTCATCACCTTTATTCTTTCATTTTGGTCTTTAAACCCTAGTTAAATGCAAGTATATATTGTTTTTTGTATAAATTAACATTCATTATTTATTGTATAAATATTGTATAAAATCCATTGTTTAAATCCTAAATAAAATAATAAAGAAAAGAAAATTAAATAAAATGCCCAAGGTATTTTACGACCCTAAACCTCGAGATCTAGGCATCATGATGACTGAGTCGACAAGGAAGAACATAAGTGGGAGATAAGGATACAAAATTCAATAAAAACCCAAATTGTTATTCTCCAATAATCCACTTTTAGGACCTATTTTATTCTTTATATTTAATCATAAAGTAAAGAAAATTTTGTACTTGAAAGTTGAAGAATATAGAAAAATAAAAATTGATTTCACATAAAAATAATACACAATATACATTCTATACTCAGAATAAAAAGCTAAAATTCAAACTTCCCAGACCCATATCTTCTCCATATGAACTTAAAATGCACCAAAATCTCCTTAAATTGTATACTTTTTATTATCTATTTAATGCATGTGGTTTCACTTTATTTGGAGTTAAGATGCAAAAGTTAGGCTTTGGACCCCTATTGTACAATATACCTGAATAAAATACTCATTTTATTTATTCTTTAGTTTTTTCACGATTTTATATTTTTATAATTTTTTAAATATTATTAATAGTATATGTACATGTTTAGAATACAATAAAACAATAAAGAAAATAATAAAATAAAATAGTATACAACATAAATATATGGATATACTATACTTATACCTTAATATATACCTTTATTTATTTAAGTGTACAAACTACATCAGAAAAATATAATAAAAATATGTTTATGTATATTTAAATAATTTATAAATATATAAATTATGTATATAAATAATAAAATTAAAAATATAAAATAAAATAATATATGCAAATCATAGGTAGATATATCTATAAATAAACCTCTAAAAAGTAACTTATAATAAATAAACTCCTAAAAACAAATAAAAATTAGACTAAAATATTGTAGAAAATAATAAATAATTTCATGTTTACTCAAAAATTGAATAAATCACCTACTACTTTATTTCTATTCGTTTCTTATCTCTATTTCAGCTTTGTCCTTCTGCTTCCACGAAGCCGAATTAGAGGAAGGCCTTGGTTGAGCTACCGATCAACTAACCCCTTTGACCCATTGTCCGTGTAACATCGCTAACCTCCGACATTCTTTGATTTTCCTCCAAGATTCCTTTCGTCATTTTGAGTTGGTATATTCTTGACTTTTGATACTTAGTCCTCACATTTTCATGCTGAAGATTCATCTCGATTGATGGATCATCTCCTCGGCAGAGGCCTTCGTCAATGACCCCCTTGTAAATAGTGTCACCTTCGACCTTCCTTCACCCTTTGATCCTTCTTCCACCTCCAAACCCTATCTCTCTCTCACTTCTAGGTGAATCCTAGTGACAGTAGGAAGCCCTATGAAATCTCAGTGATCCGACTGGCATTGAACCAAAGTCGATCCGAGCTCAGCCACCTTCTCCGCCTGAAGCTCTGCTCCAGGTTGTTCCAGGTCCATTTAAGTTCTTCATTACTTGCTCTTTCTATTCCCTAGCATAGCTATAGTGTAGGGTTAGTTTTTATTTTGTTTAATTTCATTTTATTTATTGTAAAATAAAAAAATCTACTCTCGTAGGAGCTTCAGCTCCGCCACTCGTTTTGGACCATCCCAGCTATCCTTCGACTCCACTTTCACCGCCATCACCTTCCCCTTTTACTACTGAATGCCCCAGGCACCCCCACTCCTCCAGATCTTGCTCAGATCATGTTCATGACACTCATCCTCCTCCACTTACTAGAGTTATCACCGTCATGCCTTATCTCTACTCCCCTTGACCTGACAAGACCTACATATCCCTTCTTTTTGTGTAATTGAGCTTCTTGCAGGACCCGGTGAGCGAAAGGACCCCTCTTGGGGTCGATTTTAATAGTGGAAAGAGTAAATGAGCCACCTTGCTTCCCCGACCTCATCTTCACTGGAGCTCCGGGGATCATTATGACACTACCACTCAACGTAGAGGAGTCACAATTCCATTTTGCACCACCCTCGAGCTTCCCAAGTGGCCAGGGGAGGGAGGAAGATTCGATCAAAACTCGACCCAGTTGAGTTCTTGCCCTATTCTTCCAACCTTCCCCTCAACCATCTGATCAACTAGCCACCAGTTCACCCAGCTATCATTCGATCAAGTATGCCTCAATTGTAGATTTCATCCGAGGGATTTAATCTCGGCTGTTCACCCGAAGCTTTATCGCCTCTTCTCTACGTGTCGCATGTCAAGTGGGATCAACATCGCTATCAGATCGTGCTTTAGGAGGGAATTTTGCGCACACAACAATCTATTTTTTATGTTTTAATTTCATTCCACAAACATTAATGTGTAGCTTAAATATTTTTATCATATTTGCATGTTTGCCCCGACACTTCCATTATTTGCATTTAGCTTCATGCCACGCCTCCACATGTGCCCGTGGGCGCGAGGGGACTGGGCTTCTTGCACCTAAGCCCCTAGGTTTTTCGTATTTTACTTCAACCCTTATTTTTGAAATAATCGCATGATATTTTTAGAAAAATTGCATCTGGACCCCTAAGCTTTGTACTAATTGTAAAATACCCTTCGGGTATATATTATTGGATTTGTTTAGGAAAATTGTACGACTACCTCCTGTACTTTTTTGTAGTGTACGGATTTGGTCTATAAACTTTAAATATTTCCAAAAATACCCCTATCAGAATGCATTTTATTTGTGGAGATTTTATTTTGTTAAAATAGCTCCAGATCTTTAAATTTTGTAGAAAATTCACATAAATACCTTATATATCACACATATTTTTAATTGGGTTTTAAGGAATATTTTCTATTTATAAAAATTAAAAAAGCTTTTATTACCTGTTTGCACTAAAACCCCATAAAAATAAGAAAAAATGTGTTAAAAAGTTGTAAAGAAATTTGATTTTTTATTATTGTATTTTGAGATTATAAATATTATAGAAAATATTTTAAAAAGCAAAAAATATTTATTTTTAACTCTAATATTTCTTTATAGTATTATCTATATATTAAAATTGATTCGGAGAAAATTTGACACTTTTTGCTATTTTTAATCTCCAAATCAATTCGATCTAATTACTTAATACCTATTTTGGGATATTTTTGACTTTAAAAACATATAAAAATTAGCAAAAAAATCATCAAAAACCATATAATAGTAGAAAAGTATGTAAAAACATTTAATTATGTAGTTTTTGGTTATTTTATTTGTATTTATAATTACATTACTCTATACTATATATAGTTATACATAAACCTTTATATATTATTAAAAGAAAATAAAAAAAATCAAAAAAATGAAAGAAAAGAATAAAAATCACAAAATTAAAAACAACTTAAAAATTTATAAAAAATTAAATGAAAAATACAAAAAATAAATATCCACAAAAAATAAAATTCCCTAAAACATACCCAAAACCATTTATTATCTTCTCTTAGCCAATTTTGATTGTTTGTCCTCTCTTATTTCCTGTGTTGACCCCTATTGTGCTTGTTCACTATAAAATCTATTGTAGGGTATAGTAAAATTTGATTAACATTGCTTGCGTTGATTTTCTGTACATTATGTGGGTTTATTGTTGATTGATCATGTGGCCTTGTGAGTAGTCACCTCAGCGACATTTTATCTTCGCACTCAGTAAGGATGTTATTTTAGACCCTCACAAAGCTCGTGTTAAGAAATGACACTATTGTTAGGGAGAAACGTGGAGGATAGTATTTTGGGTCGTATTTTTATTTCATTATTTTCTTTATTTGTTTTCTCTCATTTTATATTATTGTTCATTATGGTAATATACATTTCTTCTATTTTTTCTTGTAATGTACTTTGAGATGACAGTGATCTCCTAGGTGGTTGAGGCACCTAGATCGAGAATACTTGGTCATTCTACCTGTCGACCAAGAGGAGAGAGCAAGAGGAAGAGAGAGATAGGGACTTAGCATAGATTTTGTTTTATTTTATGAGAGAGTCATTCATTCATTCATTTATTAATTTGTAATAATATATACGCTTTGGACATTGGACACTTGGGCCCAATTTCCAAGTGTTTGTTCACTTGGGTTCTCACTGGGGTTCTCGTGATTTACTAACTTTATTTTATTTTTTTTCCACATTTTGAGTTTTTAGCCTTTATTCTTTGTTTTCTGTGATTAAGCCCTTAGATCTGGGTGTGCTTCCTTTATAACTAGGTCCGCATCCCTAATGCAATTCATGTTCCTATAGATTTCTTTGCGATTGGACTTAGCTCAAAATTAAATTGTCAGATCTTTGATTAATCATTGAGATCCAAGAGAGGCACCATACAATGTCTGCAGGACTCTTTGTGGCAGACACCAAGACTGTCTCGAAGACCGAACTTTTGGTGGTCATTATAGGGTTTGGCATTCAGTTCTTCACGCTAATAGCACTTACTATTTTTAGGGTGATTTCATCGTTGCATTTGTATATAGACTAGGTATACAAATTTTCATCTTGCATCCCACATGGAGAGAGTTGGGAATCACTGTGAGTCCTCTATCCAAGCATTCATCATTTTTTTGACTTGCATTGCATTTCCACCTTCTCCCTCTGATTTTGACAACCTAGGAAGAAAGAAAAACAACAAAAACGTTAGACTTTTGTGTTGCTTCTACTCAAAGCAAGTGATAGCATAAAAAAGAGACTGCTAAAAATACTTGACCTAAATAAAATTGATTAATTGGATTAATTACATTGGGTGAGCAAAGCCCTCATTGTTTTCATGTACTTCTTAGGGAAGGAGGCATTCTTCCTAATAAGAGAGCATTATCGTAAGGATTAGAGCCAAAAACACATCCTAGATACTGCCTTGTTGTACACCTAGATTTTTGAAGTACCGGCATTGGTATTGTACATGGGTGAGTAGGATTTGGTCGTGGATGGTGATTCTCATATGTGTATAACACCGACCACTTTTGAAGTATTTGAGCGTAGGCAATGCTTTTACATGGTTGTCTGTCTCATCGTCCCCCATCCGAGCAGGCTCTTGACCTCTCATAGGTGATTAAGTTTCACACATGACCCAAAGTATTTGCTTTGCCACTATAGGATTCATCACTTTATTTCTTTGGCTGAGTGGGGAATCCAAATCCGGACACAAGGACCTCAAAAAGTACATGATATAGGTTACAAAGGAGGTAGACAAGTGCGTGATACTTTTTCAGTAGTACTCTCACTCTTATAGTTTTAGTGCTTAAGGACTTGATAAAAGATAATTGCCTGAAAATCAATATAAACTTAGAAAGATAACTGTCGAACCTTCACACCTTCATGGGTCTAGTTGGTGAATCCATCACATCGAGCTTTGATTGACTAGTTTTTGTTAAGGTCGAGATGAAAAACATCGTGCCTTTACACCATTTTGTAGTATTTTCTCTATAGCATATTTCTCTTTGACCCTCGCTCGCTTTGAACCATCTACTGTTTTATCTCCTTTTATTTCTTGTCCATCCCTGTATCTTTCATCCATCATTTATCTCCTTTTTGATCCTCTCAAATGTTATCCCACAAATGGTTTAGCCATGACTCCACCGACACCCACCTCGATTCTGTGTCACCGACATCGCCAATAATATGGGGAGATCTCAAATAAGCTAGTTCTGACCTTGAGATCTCCTTAGACTCCTCGATATGTTCCTCTTTCAAAACCTACCTTTCTCCAATAAATCTACTATTTGGGATGGACTCGTAGCCCGAGCCAACACTTGCACATCAAATAAACCGAGATTACACGTGTCTCAGAACCAACCCTTTATGGATGGAATTACTTTAAGTCAATATTCTATTGTCCATTCACAACCATATAGGATTGACCTTAATCCCAGACTCATCTCAGCATTTGGTGCTCCAAAAGAGACTGATCGAGGGGTTTTCAACTGTGTAGATCAAGAACCTCATCTAGAGTTAGAATCACAAACGTAATCTAAAATGGCTCCTACAGTACGAGGAAAGGGACCGCAACCCCAACCAGCAGTGCAACCAGAATAGGGAGAGGACAATACGCCACACAAAATGATATCAACAATAAGCTCTTCACTTTTATTCAAACAACTCAGTAGCATTTGATGGACCAAAAATTAGCCCAGATCATTTTCCAAGAAATGCTTAATGATATGAGGAGGAGGACCGATGAGAGAGATGCTAGAAGAGAGGATGAATTTCATAGAGAGGATGATCTTTACAGGGAGGATACTGAAGACAATATATCAGTAGATGGACCCCATCATGGAGGAGGAGAGTAAAGACTACCGTCGCCAATGCCCACAATGAAGCAAACTTACAACCCTAGTGCATGCCATGTCACCGAGTGGATTCAGATTCCATCCATCTATGCTTATTTTGAGTTGAAATCATAGTTATTGTCTCTACTCCCATCCTTCCACGGGAATACAATGGAAGAACCTTACACCCACCTACAACAATTTGGTTGCATCTGTGCAATAACACATACCCAACATTCCTCTTAGGGTGGTGGTCAAGATGGCAACCTTCCTATTCAGTCTCCATGATAAGTCTCTTTATTTGGCGAACCATTTGGGGAAGTAGTAATGACATGGGAGGATCTGAAATCCACATTTATTCACAAGTTCTATCCTCTTGGTCATTTGAACCTGTTGCGCGCCCGCATCTCCAGTTTTATCCAATAGCCCCACAAGACCATTCACAAAGTGTGGAGAAGATTCAGAGATCTGCAGAAGAGGTGTCCCCACCACAAAGTATCGGATACCAGTCTGGTACAACATTTTTTGAATGTGCTGACACCACTATAGACTAGTTGATGCCACCTATGGTGGATCTCTCTTTAACAAAGATCAACATTAGTTAAGAAATTTTTGAAGAGATGGCCGAAGGAGAGGCCACCCAGTCCTCATCACGTGTATACATGAAGGTGCCCCCATTGATGAATACACATTTCATCATCTTTATTCTATCATTTTGGCCTCAAAAACTCTGGCAAATGCGTGTAAATACCATTAATTCCAGCATCTTAGCATTCATGCATGTGCATGTAAATAGTGTACAAAATACTATTTTTAAAAGCCAAAATTATAGAATAAATAAAAGAAAAGAAAAATAATAAAATATTGTAAATATTTTATGACCCGAAACCCCGAGACCTAGGCATCTCCATGACTAGGTCGACAAGAAATAAAGTAGGGGGAGATAAGGGTCAGATACCTTTGATTTTTATTTCATTCTTTATACTTTTTAGGACTTATTTTTGGTTCCATTTTTTATACCTCAAATAAAGAAACTTTGTACATGAAAGTTTTAAATAATTAAATAAATAAAAATACAAAATTGATTTCACTCAAAAATAATGTACAGATAAAAAGTTGTGATATGAATAAAATTCCAGAATCCAAACTTCCCAGACCTGTATCTCGCAAATAAAACTCCAAATGCATCAAACTCACCTTTAATTGTATATAGTTTAAAATAAGCTATTTAATAGCGTTGGTTTCGCATTTGGCGGAGCTACGGTTTGAAAGTTGAGTTTTGGGCCCCTATTGTATACTTGTATAGATTAAAATATTCATTTTATTATTTATTCATTATTTTCACCATTTTATATTTTTATAATTTTGTAAATATTACTTATAATATATTTGCACATTAAAATCGGAATAGAAGTCTCAAGGAAATACAAAATAAAATACTTGTATATAATATACATAGGTATAATACCAGTGTACATACCTATATAATTCATCCTTCTATTTTATTAAGTGTACAAAATACGTCAGAAAAATAAAATAAAAATATATTTAAGTGTATAAAAATTTTGTATAAATTTATAAAATAATAACATTAAATTTACAAAATAAAAACAAACATTAATATATATATATATACCTATATAAGCCTAAAATGGTAACTTTTATTTGTACACCTCATAAAAATAATTAAAAATCATAATAAAATACTTCATAAAATAATAAACATTTTTTATTTATTAATAAAAACTAATTAATTCATTTTCTCTTTTTTATTGAATTTACAAATAATGTATCAGGGATTTTTCCTGATTGGTTCACGTAGCGCCAACCCTCGTTGACCAGCTGATCAACTGGTCATCCTTCCCCCTGCCATGCGTCAGACCTAGTTTTTTGTCCGATTTGGCAGATTTTTCTAGGTCAAATCTTGCATCCATTCTCGTAGTGACCTGAAGCACTTTTGCTCCTCGATCCTTGCTCTTTCACACCCTAAGCTTTCTTAGGGTCGAGAGCGGCGATTCGAGCCATCTTCCTCGACCTTTGGAGCATCAGAGCTGTAGAGTCAAACCCCATATAGTGCACCCCTGACTTTCGAGCCTGGTCTGAACCCCTCTTCCATAGGTTTAGCTCCCCCCTTTGTGCCCGCGAGCTCGAGGAAGGTGACATCTTCCTCTCTTCAGCTTTAGGTAGGTCGAGCGATGCCCGAGGCGGCTCCACCACCTCCGCCTTTCGCCGGCGTCGAGGTACATCTCCCTCTGGTTTTAACTATCGAGGCAGCCACTCTCTCCCCTTTATTTTCTTGGCATTTCGTTCACCTTAGCATTAGGATCGTTTCCCCCCAATAAATCTCACGTTTCATCCACCAACCCACACAATCGATCACTTCGCCGAAGTGCTCCTCCGGCCACCCACCGAGCGCCATCGCCCCTCTCCTCGTTTCTACCTCCGTGGGGTCCAGGCACTTTGCCCTGGACCCTCTCACCCCTTTCTGCATATCAAAGCACGTTGACTCGAGCCTGGGGCTCATTTTGAAGATCGTCGGAGCACCCGCGAAGCCCTCCAGCTCCGCCACCTTCTCCAGCGACCTCCGGCCATCCCCGGAGACTTTTGGTGCCCCACAAGAGCTATAGCTGACCTCCAGGAGCCTCCAGGCCTTTTTTGAAGCCCAAGAGATCACCGGAGAATGGAGCTAGAGCTCAGGGAAGGTCGCCTCATCGGCGCTCCTCCCCTGTTCTTGCTCCGACCCTCTACGCCGTCGGATCGAGGCCCGAGCTCCAGATCTTCCATGACCGTTGGATCCTCCCACACCTCCACCACTAGATAAAGCCAAGGGATCTAGTCGTAACTGTTCATCCACGAAACATCATCGGCCGTTCAGATTACGCCACTTGTCAAGTGGCCTCTTCATCGTCGTTGGATCGCCACTCTTTGGGTATTTTGCATCTTTCGCCCGGAGAGTTTTTGTATTTATTTTTAGTCCATAAACTTTCATGTGTAGTTTAAATACTTTGTAATATTTGCATGTAAGTCCCTGCACTTTCCTTATTTGCTGTTAAGTCCTATCCACATCACCTCACGTGTCTGTGCACGTGAGGGGACTGGGTATTTTGCAAGGATCCCCTTGCGGGTTTGGTTATTTCGTTTTAGTCCAGGATTTGTTCTGTAACGTGTAATATTTTTGGGTTATTTGCATGTAAGCCCTTCGGTGTTTTTGATATTGTGTTTAGGTCCTTCCCAGAAGCGTGCCAACCACCTGCAGGGGTGGGGATTTTGCAGGCGTGCCCTAGCGGCTTTTGTTATTTAGATTTGGTCCTGGAAATGGATTTATTAGTTATAAAATTTTGTGAAGAATTGCACTGTGGCCCTTGGATGTTTACTTATTTACATATCTGCCCTTGCTAGTTGTGTAGTATCTTGTTGTTGTCTCTATTTATTCCATGCATATATAAATTGCCAACAAAATCTACAAAAATTATCTTAGGCTCCTGTTGCATTGTAGTTTCACGCTATAATTTTATTTTGCATATTTATTGCATTTTCATATTTATAAAAATTCAAAAACATGTATTTTTAGTACTGTTTACATTAGAAAATCCATAAAAATTAGTAAAAGTTTTTGAAAAATTCCAAAAAATTATATTTTGTGTGTCTTATCATATTTTAGTGTCAGTCCAAAAATCACTAAAAAATTAAAAGTAAAACTCCTAAAAATTAGAAAACCCCTAAAAAACTTCCTAAAAAAATAAAAAATTCAAGAAAAATCTTAAAAATACAATTTCACTTTTTATATTTTCCCTATTTTATTGCCTTTATTTTAAAATTAATTTGACAGCAACTTTATTCACTGTTTACTAGTGTTTTCACCTTTAAAAATAATAAAAAATTAGGAAAAATATAGAAAAATCACAAAAACATTAGAAAATTACAAAAAGACCAAAAACATTTTATTTCCCGATTGTTTAGTACTTTTACTTATTTGTATAAGTACTTCATCCCTCTCTTTCTTACTTTATCTATATAGTCTATTTGAATAAAAAGAATATATAAAAAAATATAAAATATAAAAAGAAAATACAAAATCAAAAATAAAAAAATATATAATTTAAAACCCGCAAAAATTTGCATACTTGTAGACACTTAATCACACATCACATTTTGCACATTTTTGTCTGATCTATCTTGCTTGCTCCTAGTGTTCGACCTCTACACACTTGCACACTATACACATTTTTTTAGAGTTATAATAAATTTTGACTCCACATTGCTTCTCATTGTTTGATATTACATTGTGGGTTGATTGTTGACTAACCCGGGTTTCATGAGCGGTCGCCACAGCAACTTTGTCTCCGCCTTGTGTGAGATATATTTAGACCCTCGCAAGATCCATGTTATCAAATGGCACCGTTGCTAGGGAGCAACAACGTCTAGATCATATTTTCGAGAGATTGTGTTTGATTATCTATAATATTGCTTTACTTGATCTCTCCATTTTTGATATACATTGTTGAGCTACTGACCACTTTCTTTCTTGTTTTCTTGTGAGGGACCATTGATCGATCGCCTAGGAGATCCTGAGCAGCCTTGGGAGGCGGAGCCGACTATTCTATCCTAGCCAGCAGGAGAGAGCAAGAAGATTTGAGAGAGAGAGAGGATAGTTAGTGGTTTATTATTTTTGTGAGAGAGAGACATTTAATTAATTTGTAATAATACATGTACATTTGGACTTGGACACTCGAGCCTAATTTCCAAGTGTTTGTACACTTGGGGGCTCACCGCAGTTTTCATCGGCTTTTTCACCGCTTGTCATTTTCCGGATTTTTTTTCCTGTCGTTAAATTTTGTGGAATGATCCCTTAGTTTTTAGGATTGCTTGATCGTGTAGTCTAAGGCCAAACACCTAACAACCTTTGCATGCACCTATAGATTTATTGTTTGGACTTAGATCTAATAAATTGTTAAACATATAACTCGAAACCACCGTGCTGCTATAGTCTCCGTACAACGCTGGCAGGACCCATTGTGGTGGGCACCGAGGAGATTCCAAAACAAAACAACTAGGTTTCGCTTTGTGTGTTTAGCATTTGGTTCTTCACGCTAGCAATTGCCTGCTTAGGACGATTTCCGTGTGCATATTGACATATAGCATAGGTTTACAAATTCCTATTTTGCATCCCGCATGGAGAGACCTGGGAAGCACTGTAAGTCCTCTAACTGAGCATTCATCATTTAGGCACTAAGGCGAGATTTCCATCTTAGTGCCACTTGCATTGCTTTTCCGACTATTTCCCTCTGTTTTTGGATCAAATAGGAACCAAGGAAAAATACAAAAATGTTAGGGACTTGTATTGAATCAACTCAAAATAAAGTGATAACACCGAAAAAAATTTAAAAAGGGTCTACTAAAGAAAACTTGACCTAAATAAAATTGGCTAATTAGACTCATTGCTTGTGTTGAGCAAAGCCCTCATTTGTATTCAGGTTGCATGGGAAGGTCTCGTTCCAAGTGAGAGAGCGGCTTCGTAAGGATTAGAGCCCAAAACCCAGTCTGTGGCTGCCTTGTGTATCTCCTGGATTTCTAAAGTATTGGCGCTCCTATCTTATGTAGACGAGTAGGGCTTGGTCACCATTGATGACTCTCTATTGTGTAGAGCATCGACCTTGTCCAAAGTATCGAGCATAGGCCACGCCTTCTCGGGGGGGGGGGGGTCTATCTCATCGTCTTGCGTCTGACTAGGTTCTTGCACACTTGATGAATCCACATTTCATCATCTTTATTCTATCATTTCGGCATCAAAGACCCTAGCAAATGCGTGTAAATACCCTTAATTCATGCATCTTAGCATCCATGCATGTGCATCTAAATAGTGTATAAAACACTGTAATTAAAGCCACAATTATAGAATAAATAAAAGAAAAAGAAAAAGAATAAAATATTATTAATATTTTATGACCCAAAACCCCGAGACCTAGGCATCTAGATGAATAGGTCGACAAGGAATAAAGTAGGGGGAGATAAGGGTCAAAATACAATAAAAATACCTTTTATTCAATTCATTCTTTATTCATTTTGAGACCTATTTTTGGTTACACTTTTTATGCAGCAAAAAAAACTTTGAACATGAAAGTTGTAGATAATTAAATAAAGAAAAATACAAAATTGATTTCATACAAAAATAATGTACAGACAAAAAGATATGATCTGAATAAGATTCCACAACTCCAACTTCCCAGACCCGTATCTTGCAAATAAAAACTCGAAATGTGCCAAATTTACCTTAATTGTATATAACATAAAATAATCTATTTAATGGAGGTGGTTTCGTATTTTTCGGAGTTACGGTTTGAAAGTTGAGTTTTTGACCCCTATTGTATACTTGTACAGATTAAAATATTCAATTTATTTAATATTCATTATTTTTATAATCTTATATTTTTATAATTATGTAAATATTACTTATAATAAATATGTATATTGAAATCAGAATAAAAACACAAAAGAAATACAAAATAAAAATACTTGTATATTATACATAAGTAAAATACCTATATACATACCTATATATTTTATACTTATTTTTTTATTAAGAGTACAAAATACTACATAAAAATAAAATAAAAATATATTCAATTATATAAAAATATTTTATAAATTCAGAAAATAATAAACAAAAATAAATAAATTAAATACGCAAAAAAATAAAAATATTAAAATACATATACCTATATAAGGCATAAAAGGTAACTTGTAATTATATACCTCATAAAAATAAATAAAAATCACTAAAAAAATCTTTAGAAAAAAAGAAATATTTTTTATTTTATATACTAAAATTAATAAATTCATTTACTATTTTATTTTGAATTTACAAATAATTTCGGCCCTGAATTTCCTGGTTGGTCCACGTGGACCAACCAGGCGCGGTCGCTTGTTGACCTCGGTCGACTCCCTGACCGAGGTCTGTCACCGTCTGACAGCTCGATTCGAGCCCGATTTCGCCCAATTTCCGAGCCTGATTCTTGCGTCTTCTTCCCTCGACTCCTTCTTGGGAATTCTTCCCTGATCATCACTCTCCCAGGTCGTGCCTTCAGATCACGCAAAACCCTCATGATGCGCGCATGGCCCTCGCTTGAAGAAGACGCCATCACCTTCTACTTAATGGACCCGCCACCTTCAAGCTCAATTTTGAACCCCTTTAGCACCCGCTTCGCTCCCATTTTCGTACCCTTGAGTGAGGGGAAGGTGACAGCTTCCATCTCCGCCCTTCAGATTGGTCGAGCAAGCGTCAAGGCGGTCTCCACCACCTCTGCCATCTCCGTCGTCGAAGTTCTCCACCTCTAGTCCCTGCCATCGAGGTATACCCCTCTCCTCTCCCCTTTTCGCTTCTCTTTATTCCCGTAGTCCTAGGAGTAGTTTAGCACCCTTAAATCCCTTCGCCTATCACTATCTCGACCAATCGCTCTCCATCGCCGACGCGCACCGCCGGCCGAAGATCCTCCTCCTTCCATAGCCCATCTCCGCCGTTCATACCACCTCTGCGGGATCTAGGCAGTTTTCCCTGGACCCTCTCACTCGCTTTTGCAGGTCCAAGAGTAGTCAAGAGAGCCTGGGGCTCATTTTGGAGCATCATCAGAGATTCCTGGAGCTCGAAGCTCCGCCACCATCGCGCCAACGCCACAGTACTTTTCCGAAGAAGCCGAGTACCCCAGCATGTAGAGGGACCTCCCAGAAGCGCACAACTAAATTTTGGAAGCCATCCACCGCCGGAGACCCGAGATCGAGCTCGGGGAAATTCACCTCGCCGGCATTATTCCTTGTTCCTCCACCTCACTCCTCCACCGTTCGATCGAGCAGCCACCCCAGTTTTGATCACAGCCGTTGGATCGCGTCGCATCACCACCGTCGGATCTTCGACCGAAGATCTAATCTCGCCCGTCCAGCTACGAACCGTCACCGCGCGTTGTGCGCGCGCCACATGGATTAGTGAGCGGATCTCCACCGTTCGATCACGCACGAGGATATTAGGCGTGGGTATTTTGCACCTACACCCTTGCCATTTTCGTATTTTCATTTCAGTCCATAAACTTGTAGTTGTAGTTTAAATATTTCTGTAATATTTGAAATTAGACCCCCGTAGTTTCCATATTTGCACTTAGGTCCTATCCACGTCACCTCACGTGCCTGTGCGCGTGAGGGGGCTGGGTATTTTGCACAGGACCCCCTAGGGGTTTGTTTATTTCGTTTCAGTCCTTGAACTTTTTAATCAAGTTGTAATGTTTTGGAACAATTGCATCTGAGCCCCTGGAACTTTGTAAAATTTCAAAAATACCCTTGCTAGGTAACGTGCCCAGCGCGCATGAGTTGGACATTTTGCAACGAAACCCCTCTGGGTTTGGGTATTTCATTTTAATCCAGAAAATTGTATATAACGTTTTATAACTTTGGAAGAATTGCAAGTAGGCCCTTGAACTTCTGTGTATTTGTACTTATGCCCTAGCCAATATTGTATTTTTGCTTGGATGTTTGCATTTATTTCATGCATCACTTTAACTCGAAAAATTACCAAAAAAATACCATAGGCTCATATTTGCATCATATTTTCATTCCATATTTTTGCATTGCATTTTTATTGCATTTTAATATTTATTAAAAATCAAAAACATGCATTTATGCTATTGTATGCATCAGAAATCTATAAAAAATTATAGAAACGTTTTGAAAAATTCCAAAAAAATATATTTTGCTTGTCTTGTCATATTTTAGTGTCAGTCCAAAAATCATCAAAAATTTCAAAACAAAAACCTTAAAAATTAGAAAACTCTTAAAAGCTTCATAAAAATCTATAAAATCATGGAAAAATCCTAAAAATATAAACTCAGTTTTTGTAATTTCTCTATTTTATTGTCTTTATTTTAAAATTAATTTGGAAAAATTTTGTTATTGTTTGCTATTTTTCATTCCCATTTTAAATTCGGCCAGTAGTGTATTTCACTGTTTTCTGGTATTTACACTTTTGAAAATACCAAAAACATTCTGAAAAATTCCCAAAAATCACAAAAAACAGTAGAAGAATATAAAAAGACCAAAAATATTTTATTATCTGATTTTTGAACATTTTTCCTCATTTTTATAAAACTCCATTCCTCTCTTTCTTATATTGTATATATACTTTATTATTGAAAAAGTAAATACAAAAATATAAAATACAAAAAGAAATATAAAATTAGAAAATAAAAAACCAAAATACAAAAATAAAAATTAAAAATAAAAATAAATAAAAATTTAAAAAATTAAAAACCACAAAAACATTGCATCTTTGTAGACATTTATTCACATTCACATTTTGTGCATCATTGCCTTGTTCTATCTTGCTTGCTCCCTGTGTTCGACCTCTACACACTTGCACACTATACACATTTTTGCAGAGTTAAAAATAAATTTGACTCCACATTTATTCTTCATTGCTTGACTTATATCTTGTGGGTTCATTGTTGATTAATACGGGGTTTTGTGAGCGGTCGCCGCAGCGACATTGTGGTCCCGCCTTGTGTGGACTATTTAGACCCTTGCAAAAACTACGTTATCAACACTCACAGGTGATTCCGTTGCGAGCGAGATCCGAAGTATCGGTTTCGCCTATCAAATTCCTCCCTCTATTTCTTTGGCTGAGGAGGGATCCAGGAAGGGTTACAAGGACCTCAAAAAGTGCAGACTACAGGTTACACAGGAGAAGGACAAGTACGGTATTCTTTTCTGACAGTATCTCTCTCTTATAGGCGTAGTGCTCTAAGGACTCGTTTAAAGATTAATTGCCTGAATTCAATCTAAAAACTACAAAGATAATAGCTGATCCTTCACGGATTCACGCGTTGAGTTGGTGAACGCCTTGTATTGTGTTTGATTGACTAGTTGAATTTAGGTCAAGATCAAAAACACTGCACCATTGTGGACAATTTCGCCCCCCCCCCCTTTTCATTTCTCAATCTCGCTCTTCTCAATAATCACGATGATGGGAAGGATATCTCTTAGGTCGTCTCTGAAGGCACCGCTATCCAACACTCCTCCCTATTCATCTAGGATGGCTTCGGGAAGTCTAGACCCACTCTCCGAACCTGAGTTCACTTCCACCCTGTTCCCCCTCGACCATCCTTCTTCCTCCATCAGTCCAGTAGTTTCAGAATTTAGTGCAACACAGAGCTCGGAGCATTTGATGGCACCTGAGATGGGTTCTTTTGCCTTTTCAGAGAACCCAAAATGGCATACAGAGGAGAACACCCAGATGAGCAGGAGCACCCTCCATTCTTATATGACCAAGCTGCCATCAACAATTCATTATTAGCGTCCCTGAAGACCATGCAGAGACAAATCAGAGAACAAGGAGTATTCATGGGTGATATCATGAGAGAGCTGGCGCATATGCGAGAGGGCAGAGATGACAGACATGAGGGCGGTGGTGGAGATATACCAGAAGCCGCAGGCGGAGGAGGAGACTCCAACCAGGATAGGCCACCACAGATGACAATGAGGCAATTGCACAACCCAGCCGCGACCCTTACTCACCGATGGAGCCAACTTCCTCCCATAGTCAGGAATTTCGAGCTTTGCCCGCAGACCATTCAATTATTGCCCAAGTTTCATGGGCTAGCCACCGAGGAACCTCATCTCCATCTGCAGGAGTTTGAGATGATTTGTAGCATTGTCCATGACAGATTCGTGGACGAGGACACAATCAAGATGATCGCCTTCCCATTCTCCTTAGCTGACAGAGCAACCTACTGGCTGAAACACCTTGGGAGGTACGTCACATCTTGGACACAACTCCAGACCGCATACTTGAATAAGTATTATCCTCTCGACCAAACGAACGTAGCACGAGCTATGATAAGTAATTTCACAATGATCCTGAATGAACAATTCCATGAGGCTTGGGATCGCTTCAGAGAGCTCATTGACTGATGTCCACATCATGAGATATCAAAGCCCAACTTGGTTCAGACTTTCTCCTGTGGGCTGACACCAGAGCTGCAGGGGCTTGTAAATGCCTCTTGTGGTGGGTCCTATTTCTCCAAGGGTGAAGATGCTGTTTGGGCCATCTATGAAGGGACAGCAGAAAACTCGACAGTCATGGCACAAGCCCGAGTCTACACACAGCAGAAGCCCCCTCAAGGAGCAGGATCATTTCAGAGGATCGCCCACATTGATGCCAGTCCCCCAATCCATCAGCAGCCACAGCCCAAGCCAAACCACATCAGCTGACATGGGGATCATTAGTGAGAAGTTGGACCGCATCGAGATCCTCGAGAAGAAGCAGAGTCAAGGTCTTTACCCAGATGGACCTTATTATGAAGACAATGAGTGACCTGAAGACCCAGATTCTTTGCATCCAGGAGGCACAAATGTCCACTCAACGGCCTCCCAGGTCACAGGCTGATCCCAGCAGCAGCTCCACCCAGCCCTCTACCATGCACCGCGAGGTCCATCACATCCAAGCAGAGCCGGTCCTGCAGCTACAACACTACTCACTGCCACCACCATCTCAGGATATGCAGATGGTGGTCTATCAGCCGGATCAGCCACTGGCAGTTCTTCCGCCCCCCATTGAGCAGGAACCATTGATGGAAGTCAATGGGATTTGGTACGACCGGTAGCCACAATAGCCCGGGATCCGTCATGATCACCCGGGATTCCGTTGGACCACTAGTGGCACCTCATCTCAGCAGCTGTCTCCAGCTCAGGGCCATTAGAACAACCAGTAGCAACACCAACCCCTGTATGCCCACCAGTAGTATCAGCAGGGTCCTCACCCGTCTATCAGGGACAACAGTGGAGGCAGCGTCAACAGCCTCACCAGATATACTCCCAGACTCCCCAGTACCAGCAGCAGCCTCATTTCCAACAGAGAAACACTTTCAGTTCTCAGGCACCTGCCTTTGAGAACCAGCACTCGATGACCTCGCCCGCTTGCTCTCTGAACAGAAAGCATCCTTCCGGTGGGAAATGGACGAGTTCCAATAGGAGATGAGGGATATCATCAAGGGTAAGGCCGCCATACCTGCACAAATCGAGCCTAACCCGAACAATCTAAAAAGGAAGTCTGAGCAGGTACAGTTTACAGAGGATACCTCTCCTAGTGATTATTTGAGTGACATGTCTTCTTTGTATGATGCTGATTTCGTGACTATTAGGAGCGGTAGGATGCCAGCCGGCGGCGCCTTATCTGTGCGACAGCAACACGATGAATCAGGAGCGCCAGATGAGGAGAGTAGCGGTGCTGATGCCGCTAAAGATGATGCTGATGACAGTGGTGCTGATGCCACCAAAGATGGAGATCAAGATGACGGTACTGAGTCCGTCATGATGCCATATGCAGACGATGGTGCTGAGACTACCATTTTTGATGCAGAGCTAGAGCGCGGTGCTGATGCCGTGAAGTCAGATGCCGTTGGTGGTACTTAAGCCACCACTTCCACTTCTGTTGAGCTCCCATATGTAGTGTTGACACCTTTTGTATCTCAGGACTGTGGTAACAAAAAGAACAAAAAAATGAATAAAGGAAAGGTTTCCATATCCACCTCGAGTCCATATGTGTTGCATGACGATCATTGTATGGATTCCATTCCTGCACATGCACAGGAATCTATTCCTAGCCCTCCATCTGAGGAGGCCCCTTCCATCCCCTTCCCTGAAGCACTCTGCATGGTGAAGGGGAGTAAAAGAGAAAATCCAAAAAAAAATCAACAGGTAGAGTTCAGCAATCAGATGATCGATAGATTCCAGATCTAGCTGACTCTACTGGAGGCAATTGAGCACGTCCCCCTCGTCCAAAAGAATTTGAGAGAGAAGACTACAGTCAGCAGGAAGAGGAGGAACCACATAGATTAGATCCATGTGCTCACCCATTTTACTTGTTGCACCATTCAGAACCGATTGCCAGCCAAGAGACCTGATGTAGGAGCTCCCTATGTCAGATGCGAGATTCAGGAGCAGCGGTTCGATCGTACACTATTAGATAGAGGATCTTCGATCAACCTCCTTCCGGCAGCCTTACTCGACCGATTCGAGTTTGGGACGATCCTTCAGTTTGCTGATAGGTCGACTAAGAGGTCGAAGAGGTTGTTGAGAGACGTGGTCGTTTCCATTCAGGGACTGAAATTCCCCGTGGACTTTGTTGTATTGGACATGGAGATTCCTGAGTGGGTGGCCGATGCCCCCATCATACTTGGATGCCCATTCTTGGCTACTGCCAAGGCGGTGACCGATCATGATAGTGGGAAGGTGTGCTTTTGCATAGAGGGTGAAAGCATACAAATAGAGATGATCGAAGAGACCAGAGCGAGAGAATCGGCATGCTCAGAACAGTCTAGTGATACCGAGCAGATGATAGAGGCTGAGCGAGACATCCACCAGGAGTGTGATTTTGTGATGACAGACGATGAATCCATTTGGACAGATCCAGTAGCACAGACCCTTGCCTTGCCAGAAGATTCACTCTATTTACAGTTGATGGTAGTTGAGAGCTTGTAGAGCACACCCTTGGACGAAGATACCATCGAGGCTGACAGTTCGGTGATGAGTGGTGATGTAGAATTTCATTCTTGCTCTTCTAGTTCAGATCCCTCAGATTCATACATCGATTGGGATGATTTTGATGACTATTTGCCTTGTCTGATTCCTTGTGAGCCGACAACTAGGACAGATGCGAGCCAGTATAGTTCATAGATAATTCAGCAGGGTTCCCTTCATCAGATTCTCATGCTCAGCGAGAGTTCTCACATGCAGACCTGGTAGCCTTCACCCAGACATATCAGAAGCCAGATCTGCCACCTCCCAGTTGTCCAGAATTGAAACCCTTGCCATAGTCGATGAAGTATAAATTCCTTGCGGGTGAGCCAGATATGCACCCAGTCCTTATCGCAGCAGGTTTGACAGGAGAACAAGAATCTCGTCTAATGAAGGTTCTTGAAAGAAACCGCAAGGCGATAGGATGGAGCATAGCTGATCTCCAGGGGATTAGTCTGGCTTTGTGCTCCCACCACATCTATCTTGAGGAGGACTCTAGGCCTTCGCGTGAGTTCCAGCGACGACTGAACCTGAATCTTCGAGATGTGGTCATGAAGGAAATATCAAAGTGGTGGAGCGCCGATTTTATCCACCCCATCTCCGACTCCAAGTGGTTTAGTCCATTACATGTGGTACCCAAGAAGACGGGTATCACTACAGTCGTGAATGAGTCTGGAGAGGAGATAACTACCCGGGGTACCCACTTCTTAGAGGGTTTGTGTGGACTACAGATGATTGAATTAGGCCACCAAGAATGATCATTTCCCACTGCCATTCATTCATCAGATTATCGAGAGGCTAGCTGGGAAGAGTCACTACTGTTTTCTTGACGGGTACTCCGGATACAATCAAGTGACCATTGCGCTCGAAGACCAGGAGAAAATGACATTCACATGTCCATTTGGGACTTATGCTTTCAGACAGATGCCCTTTGGTCTATGTAACGCCCACGCGACATTCCAAAGATGCATGTTGTCCATTTTCTCGGACATGGTGGGTGACTGTTTAGAAGTCTTCATTGATGACTTCTCGGTCTATGACGATGGGTTTGATGCTTGTCTTGATTGCCTAGACCGTGCGCTTCAGCGCCACATAGAAGTCAACCTTGTCTTGTCTTGGGAGAAGAGTCACTTCATGGTGACTCAGGGGACGGTCCTTGGCCATATCATCTCCAACAGGGGCATGGAGGTTGATCTGGCTAAGGTGGATATCATTAGAAAACTCAATCCACCGTCCAATTTGCGTCAATTGCGGTTTTTTCTGGGGCATGCCGGTTTCTACCGATGGTTTATTCAGAACTTCAGTCGTATTGCCCGACCGCTTACCGATTTGCTGACGAAAGACACCGAGTTTCTTGTAGATGATAAGTGTCTTGCGTCTTTTGAGACTCTCAAGAATATGGTTGTCATGGCTACTGTCCTTCAGCCACCTGATTGGTCTCTCCGATTCGAGATCATGACTTCTGATTTTGCCGTAGGGGCTGTGCTTGGACAGAGGAGGGATGGATTGTCGTATGCCATTCACTATGCCAGCCGAACTTTGGATGCCGCTCAGCGGAATTATACCGTGATAGAGAAGGAAATGCTGGCCGTAGTCTTTGCGTTGGATAAG
Organism: Ottelia alismoides; assembly: GCA_037367405.1. NCBI lineage: Eukaryota > Viridiplantae > Streptophyta > Magnoliopsida > Alismatales > Hydrocharitaceae > Ottelia > Ottelia alismoides. The sequence goes on from JAZKJV010009784.1 coordinate 922,373, forward strand.
TATCGATCATATATTCTTGGATCTAGAGTGACTATATTTACAGATCACACCGCCATCCGGTACCTCATGGCCAAGAAGGATGCCAAAGCTCACCTTACCAGATGGATCCTTCTGCTCCAGGACTTTGATATTGAAATTAAGGATAAGCCTGGAGTTAAGAATGTGGTGGTGGATCATCTCTCCCGCTTAGAGAACCTTGAGTAATCTGAGCCCAGCGCACCTATTACAGAGACATTTCCAGATGAGGCGATTTTGGCTATCACCTCGCTCCCATGGTATGCCGACGTTGTGAACTATCTTGTCGCCAAGACGGTTCCACAGGTTTGGCCCAGGCAGAAACTTGAGATCTTCCTAGCAAAGGCCAAGTTTTACCATTGGGAGGATCCCGTCCTTTATCATGAAAGAGGGGATATCATCTGGAGGAGATGCATTTCTCAAGAAGAGCTGCATAACATCCTCAGCTACCGCCACAAGCTTGAGGCAGGAGGACATCATTCTGGGAGACAGACAACACAGAAGGTGCTCCAATCCGACCTTTGGTGGCCTACTCTCTTCAAGGATTCTGATGAATTCGTGAAGAGATGTATTGACTGTCAGACGATGGGTACTTGCGGACAGAGAGACATGATGCCCATTCAGCCCATTCACTTTTGTGAGGTTTTTGATGCATGGGGGATTGATTTCATGGGTCCATTTCCTAAGAGTCCGGGGTTTGAGTACATTTTGCTCGCTGTGGATTATGTAAGCCGATGGGTTGAGGCCATCCCCGCCCGTGCTGCAGATGCTAAGACCGTGTGTCGCTTTTTGAGGAAAAATATCATTTCACGGTTCGGGGTACCTAGAGTTCTGATTTCAGAGGGGGGGTCTCATTTCATTAATGATAAAATTAGGGCTTTTGTAGATGAGTTCAGTATTGACCATCGTGTTGCCACACCATATCACCCTCTGACTAATGGTCTTGCTGAAGTTTCGAATAGGGAGATCAAGACTGTCTTACAGAAGGTTGTCCTCCCAGACCGAAAGGATTGGTCACAACTTTTGGACTCGATCTTGTGGGCATATCGGACTTCCTTCAAGACTCCATTAGGGACATCTCCCTTTCATCTCGTCTATCGCAAGACATGCCATTTGCTAGTGGAAATCAAGCACAAGTCACTTTGGGCAGTTACTGAGTTATTATTGGATCCCGAGAGTATAGGAGAACAGAGGAAAGCAGAGTTGGCAACCCTGGAGGAGTTGAGAGATACAACCTTTTCTAGTAGCCTACAGTATAAGGAAAGAGTGAAGACATGGCATGATTCTCATATCAGTCATAAACAGTTTGAGCCCGATCAACGCGTATGGTTGTTTGATTCCAAACTGAGGTTATTTCCAGGGAAATTACAGAGTAAGCGGAAAGGTTCGTATGTGGTCAGGAAGGTACATGACAATGGTAGCTGATGAATACCCATTCATCACTCTTTATTCTTCTATTTTAGCTACAAAAACCTTTGCAAATACATGTAGATATGTGTAAATACAAATAAATACCAAAAGCATGCATTGTGTAAAAACCTATAATTAGCATGTTTTTGTGCACAAAATAAAAGAATAAAGAGCAAAAAGAAAAAGAGGGAAATATTTAGAATAAATATTGAGCAACCTAACCCAAGGGAGGGCTCAGCATGGGCCTGACCGCATAAAAGCCAAAGTAGAGGGAGATAGGAGCTCATATGTGTATATTTGTAAATAAATAAAAAAAACTTTATATTTTCCTCACCCAAAAATATGTTTGTCCATATTGTGTGTATATTTAGAAGCTATTCAAAACAAAATAAAAAGATAAAAATCAAAAATTCAAAAATACCCTTCTTTCACCATGTGTACAAACCATCATCTTGTATTTATTTAACCTTGTAAATAAATTCAATTATTTTCTAAACTTTTTGTAAATATTCTATGTTACATATTGTAAATATATAAAATAACAAGAAACAAAACAAAAATCAAATAAAAATTACAAAATTGAAAATACAAAAATACATTGTATAAATACCATGTATATAAATGTATTCAACCATTTATTACACCCTTGTATATAAGTGATAAAAATAAAATAAAAATATTCTTTTATTCCTCATTTTATCTTGTAAATAAATAAAATACAAAATGAGCATAAAAATACATAAAAATAACAAATAAAAAATCAAAAATAAAAATCCATATAGTGTACATATACCTATATATAGAGCTACCCTATTTTTATGTCCAAAAATTAAATAAAAATCACCAAAAAATAGAAAAAAATAAAAGAAAAATATTTCATGTTTTGAGTTTTCTTTAATTCGACCTATTTCTGCCTTAAAATAAATAAACAAAATTCGGGCACACGTGGCCGCTCCTGATTGGTCCACGGGGGACTGTTGACCCCGGTCAACTCCCCCGCGGACTCCTTCCTATTCTGGACGACGCGCGCCGCCCCGCCTTCTCCGAATTTCCCACGCGCATCCAGTCTGTCTCCCACGCATATCCCACGCCCGGATTCTTCGCCGTTCATCCCTCTCCCTCGCCGGATCCTTCGCCATCAAATCAACGCCTTCCTTAGCCGTCGGCCCTCAACCCTAATCGACGCTGTCACCTTATATATTCGCACCTCCGCCGCCTCCGCGCCCGATCTTTGGCCCTTCTCCTCCTTCCCAGTGACCTCCATAGGCTTCGCGAGAGTGACAGCAAGCGTCTGCCCTTGTTGCAGTGAGGCGAGGAAGCGAATCCATTGATCCGGCGATTCTCGCCGTCCTTGCTCCGCCGCCGGCGTTGAGCATCGAGCTTCAGGCCTTGACGCCCTTCGAAGCTACGACCCGGAGGTAGCCACGCTCCAGCACAGTCTCCAGCATCCATCAGGTATCCGATTAGACCTTCCATTTAGCGTAATTTTTGATTTCGCCCAAATCATAGCATCGCCGCATTTCTCCGATTCCGGCCACCTCGCGTAACATCTCGACCATCCGACCCTACCATCATCTTCGCCAGACCTTCACGCACCTTCTACGCCCTTTCACTCAACCCAGATCGCACAGGATCTGGGAATCGAGCTCCATCGTCTCCACCTCGCCGGAGCTCGCTCGCCCCACAGCACCGTCCACCTTCACCCCGCCTTCTTGGGTCGAGGCATTTTGCCCTCGACCCGCGAAGCTTCTTGTCCACTTTGCAGGTCCAAAGGAGGTGTCTGAGCCTCCTCTACAGTTCAGACCGGAGCTTCGCGCCGCCAAGCCTCGCCGGAGCCCCTCCAGGGCTCGGCTGGGCCATCGGCCATCACCATCAGCTGCGGGAAGTCACCAGGAACGTGTTCCGATCAGTAGCAGCAGCTGAGGAGGACCGGAGTCCACGCACGAGGCCGGCGAAGTTCGCCGGACATCAGTTCTTCCTCCATCTTCCAGAGCCGTCCGATGAAGCTCTCGCTCCAGTTCTGATCGTGAGCGTCCATCTGTTGAGGAGCAGCAGCCGTCGATCCACCCGAGGAGCGCATCTGGACCATTGATAGCAGAGGAGAGAGGCGCCCGCACATCCAGCCGTCAGATCATACACGTGGCGCGCATCCAACGCTTCATTAATAAAGGGGTAAATATCGTAGGCCCCCCTCGTAGTTTGTTAATTTCCTTTTAGTCCTGTAATTTTTAATTCAAGTTGTTTATTTTCTGGGATATTTGCATCAAGGACCTCGTACTTAATTTTATTTGCATTTATACCCCTGCCAGTAGAGAGCCACGTGCTTAGTCACGTGTTTTGTTGGGATATTTGCATAAGACCCCTTGTAGTTCTGGATGTTATTTATTGAATAAAAAGTTTTGTTTATTTGCATATATACCCCTGTGAGCATTGATTTTGCACATGTGCGAATTATTTTGGGTAAATTGCAACCGAGCCCCCTGGACTTTTGATACGAGTTATCAATAGGTCCTTGGGACTTATTTTTCTTACCATTTGGTCCTTGAGTGCCCCAGGCACGTGCTTGGCACGTGTGTTGCTGGGTATTTTGCACCAGGACCCCAGAACTTTTGGGTATTTGCACTTAGGTCCCTGTGCACAGTGCCCCACCTTTATTTTTGAATAAAATATCAAACGACCTCCAAATCCAATGAGATTTTGATACATGGCTCCTGCCATGGTGTAGGAATTTCTATGATTTTTGGGGACATTTTTGATTTCATTTATTATTTTTAAAAATTCAAAAACCCTTATTTTTGCTACTGTTTGACTTTAAAAATACCAAAAAAAATATAAAAACTCCACCAAAAATTCTAAAAAAATTAGATAATGTTTCTTACTTGTTGATTGATTTTCTAGCCAATTTTGGCTACTGTTCATCACTTAAAAACCTTAAAAATTGAAAAACCCCTAAAAACTCATAAAAATTGTAATAAATTAATTAAAAATCCAAAAACAATAATTAGGGTGCCTAAATTTTCCTTATTCTTTCTAGATTATAGGAAAATTACCTTTAGGGCTTTTTGAGATCCAAAATTATTTTATTTTTGGATCTTAAGCCTTGCTGGACAGTACCCTCTATTCTTTGCATTGTTTGATTTTTAATAAATAATTTACCCATTAGAAAAATTCCAAAAATTCACCAAAAACAGTAAAAAACATAAAAAACATAAAAACCATTTTTCCTTAATTTTTGCATTATTTTTGGAGTGTTGTATAAATTGTTGAAGTTCCCTTGTATTTACTTTCTCTTATTTCTCTCATCATTTAAAAAAATCTAAAAAAAATATAAAAACAAATAAAAACCATAAAAAAGGACTCTCTTGGATTTCTGACTACATCGTAGGCCGCAAGGCCAATCTGTGTTCCTTGTGTTCGACCCTGGGAGCTATACCAGGTTAATCTTATAGCAGGACCACTTCTCTGTATTTTATTGATTTATCTTCATCTGTGGTTCATTTTTCTTGATTGACACATTCTGAGCGATTGAGGACAACGACATTGTGATTTATTTTCTACCTCAGTGGTTCGGGAATTTTTGTGCCAACAGAATGGCGCCGTTGCCGGGGAGCACGGCTTTGTAGTCAGTTTTCATTCTTCTATTTTTGTCTCTCTATATTATCACTGTTTTCTGACACTCTCTCTTTCTATTTTTGTGCGAGGTACTGCGTGGAGAACTTGGAGTACACTTTTTGAGGACCCGCACGGGAAGAAGAGCAGGAAGAGAGAGAGAGGAGAAGAAATTTTCTATTCAGAGAGAGAGAGAGAGCAATTTTTTGTAATAACTTGGACTTGGACATTTGTGGACATTTGTAACTTAGCGGGTCTGTTTCGCCGAGCACCGGTGTGCTCGGGGGACCCATTTGGATTTTCGCGGCTTTTATCGTGGTTTTCATAGCTAGCTGCCTTTTCCGGTGTTTCTCGCGGTTTTAGCCCCTAGACATAGGAATTTTGATTGATTGTGACGTAAATATCTAAGGCCCAACACCTAATAGAATATCTGTTCCTATAGAACGTAATTGGACCTTAATAAAATTCATTGAAAAAGTTAGTTTAATTGAATTTGAGACCACGTGCCGTGAGGAGTCACATACAGCGCTGGCAGGACCCGTTGTGGCGGGCACCGAGTGACTCCCAAGATCGGACTCCGGACTCGATTCGGTTAGCTAACTATTGTTCTTTACGATCAATAGAAGTTGCTCATCTAGGACTCGGTTTTTCTCGCTGCACCATTTAGGTAGTTTTATTCTGTCTTTAAATTCTGCGCGGATCACTTGCATGTAGAGTGCTGGAGACAAGGTACGCATTTCTTTCTCTGCATGCATCATTGATTTCTTCGCGCATCGGCTTTTCGTCTTCTCCCTCTGTTTTTGGCTTAAATCATCAGGAGAATCGGAAAAACCGTTAGGCCGCTTGTATTTATTTTGAAAAAAAAAAAAAATTTAAAAAGAAAAACAATAAAAATTGGGACTGGATAACACTATTGACCCTAAAAGACACTCACATTAAAAATTTGTCTTGGGGAGAGCAACCCCCTCATTGTATGGTTTGGATGCGCGAGAGAGTGACCCGCACCCTAGGTAGAACCCTCCGGTGTTATTTCTAGCTGACTACCGACTATTCCGTGCGGGCCAGTCGGTTGGAGTAGCATCGGGTATCCTAACAGGTCACGTAAGCGCTCTGATATCTTGAATGTTCACCAAATAAAATTGACAAGATAAATTGACCGATCTTTCACGGTCTTCAGATTGTGTTGTGTTGGTGAACCGGGGGTTTGCTTTGTAATCATATTTTCTCCAGATCCCATCCGCCCAACTCGCCAAGATCAAGATGATGAGTAGACGATCTCTTAGGCAGCCTCTGGCTGCACCGCTTTCAGGCGCGTCTACTCCATCATCTAGGTTGGCCCGTGAGAGTCGAGACCAGCTCTCCGGACCCGAGTTCGATTCCACCCTGTTCCCCCTCGATCCCCTTTCTTCTGCTACTGAGAGACATGAGCCCGAGGAAAGACGAATTAATTTGACAGAACCTGAGTTAGGCTCATCTGATTTTGCAGACATCCCTATGGCTGGAGCCGGAAGTTCAGACGATCGCCAGCCCGAACATTTTGTCTTAGACCAGGGAGCGATTAACTCCACCCTGATCGCGTCATTAGAGACAGTTCAGCAACAGTTACGCGATCAGGGGGCATTCATGATAGAGATGAGGAGGGAGTTGGAGAGACTCCGAAGAGAGCGAGACGAGCCGAGCGAGCCGGAGGACATTCCTGACGCTGATGCAGAGGCAGCAGCCACAGCAGCAGCTGCCGCAGCAGAGGCAGCCGCCGCCGCAGCAAGACCGATGCGGGAGCTTCACAACCCCGGATCTACACTGATGCACCAGTGGGTGGTGATACCTGCTATCGTGGGGGATTTCAAGTTCCCTCCGAACACCCTGCAGATGCTACCTCATTTTCACGGACTCGCCACTGAGGAACCCCACCTCCATCTCCAGGAGTTTTTGATGATCTGCAGCACTGTCCACGACCGTCGTGTGGACCAAGATACGATTCGAATGATGGCCTTCCCTTTTTCACTGGCAGATAGAGCAGCCGCCTGGCTGAAACATCTAGGGAAGTTTGTTTACACCTGGGAGCAACTCCGCACCGAGTACTTGAACAAGTACTATCCACTCGGGCGGACGAATGCAGCAAGGGCCCTGATCAACAACTTCTCCATGCTCCCTAACGAGCAATTTCATGAGGCATGGGAGAGGTTCAGAGAGCTTCTGGATAGATGCCCACACCACGACATTTCGAAGCCGAACCTAGTTCAGAGCTTCTTTAGTGGGATGACGCCAGAGCTTCAGGGTCTGGTGAATGCTTCTTGCGGCGGGTCCTACTTTGCCAAGGACCACAACCAAGTCTGGGCCATCTATGAAGAGATGGCAGAAAATTACATGGTGATGTCCCAGACTCGGTTGTACACACAGAGATCTCAGCAGCCGCCAGGATCCGTGCAGTATCAGAGGATAGCACGGGTTGATGCAGGTCCATCCAGTTCGTCCACAGTTGCAGCCGCACAGGCAGAGTCGGCCACTGCGGACATGGGGATTATCAGCGAGAAGTTGGACCGCATGGAAATCATAGAGAAGAAGCAGTGCCAGGGCATAACTCAGATGGAGCAAATGGCACAAACTCTGAGCGACATGAAGACCCAGCTCTTGTGTCTTCAGGAGGCACAGACGGCTCCTCAGCCCCGTCTTCTGTCGCGAGGCGATTCCGGCGGCAGCCGCAGCTCGTCCCAGCGCTCCAGCTCCTTGCAGCAGCCTAGACAAGTTCACCTTGTACAGGCGGAGCCGTACCAGCAGCAGCAGCCCTCTTACCAGTCACCACCATCTCCAGACTTACAGATGGTGGTATATCAGCCGGATCAGCCTCTGGATGTACTCCCACCAGCCCCTTACGATGCGGAACCGTTGATGGATGTCAACGGGATTTGGTATGACCGGCCTCAGCCTGGAATCCGACGAGACCATCCCGGATTCAGGTGGGGGAATGGGGGAAACCAGTCCCAACAGCAGCCAGCCGGTCAGGGAGGGCAGTACTCCCAGCAGAGAGATCACCAGCAGCCCCCAACATACCAGCCACACCAGCCATCATCCTTCGTATCTCGTCCCTATCAGCAGCAGGGACAGAATTGGAGACGTGAGCAGCAGGCTCACCAGCAGCAGCATCATTCCTCTTACCCCTCTCAGCCACAACAGCACCAGGTCCAGCAGCCTCATTATCAGAGAGGCAACCCGTCGGGCTCCCATGAGAGCCCCGCCATGGATGATCTAGCCCGCCTCTTCACAGAGCAGCAGGCTACATTTAGACGGGAGATGGACGAGTTCCGCCAGGAGATGCGGGACCTGATGAGAGGGAAGGCTGCCATCCCTGCACAGATCGAGCCTAATCCGAATAACTTGAAGAGGAAATCTGAGCAGGTAGTTCACACTGAGCCTACCACTTCTAGTGACTCATTTGATGTTATCTCGTCGGATCTATTTGATGCTGATTTTGTCACACTTAGGAGCGGTAGAAGACCAGCAGGAGGCGCCTCATCTGAGCGGCAACACGAGGATCCATCTAGAGCGCCAGATAAGGAAGAGGAGAGCGGTACTGAAGCCGCACATCCTGATGAGGGTGGTACTGAGGCCACCCGAGATGCTGATTCCACCGGCGGTACTGAGGCCGCCATTTCACCACATCGAGGAGGTGGTACTGACGCCACCAGCAGAGCCGAGCCAGCTCGCGGTACTGAAGCCGCAAGACGTCTAGTTGTAGAGCCAGCTAGAGGTGGTACTGAGGCCACCAACATTTATTCTGATAGAAATGTTGTCTTTCCTCGCATGAATGTATCTCGGAACTCTGATTTGAATAAAGGAAAAGGTTTAGTTTCTTCTGATCCCACTGTGGTGAATGATGTTTGTGAGGATCCAGTCATCGAATCGTCTAGGCCTATTCCTAGTCCTTCATCTGAGAAGGACCCTGTGATCCCCTTTCCTAGAGCCCTTGAGTTGGGGAAGGGGAAGAAAAAAGAAAAAGATCCAAAAAAGAGAGAGCAGGAGGAGTTCAGCCAGGGAATGATAGACCGATTTCACATCCAGCTGACCCTCAATGAGGCTTTGCAGCACATTCCTCTTCTTCAGCGATCCCTAAGAGATAGGACCACAGTCAGGAGGAAGAAGAGGAGCAAGACCGCAGAAATTCATGTGCTAACAAAAGCCACGTGTTACGCGATCCAGAACCATCTGCCGACTAAGAGGCCAGATTTAGGGGCCCCGTATGTCAGATGTCAGATTAGTGAGCAGAGGTTCGACCGTACTCTCTTAGATAGCGGATCGTCGATCAACCTTCTTCCGGCAGCCCTTCTCGACCACTTAGAGTTGGGCACTCTTAGACAGAGCAGGACATACCTTCAGTTTGCTGATCGGTCTGTCAAGAGGCCAAAGGGGTTGTTGCGAGACGTTGTCGTCACGATTCAGGGTTTGCAATTCCCCGTGGACTTCGTAGTGCTGGACATGGAGACCCCTGACTCGTTGACCGATTCCCCCATCATCCTCGGTCGCCCGTTCTTGGCCACAGCCAAGGCAGTGACTGACCATGACAGTGGGAAGGTGTACTTTCGCGTCCAGGGCGAGAGCATACAAATAGAGACGGTTAAGGACCACAGAGCCAGATCCAGATCCCGCTCACATAGCAGTACAGATTCAGAGCAGCTGACAGACGCAGAGCCAGACATCCACCAGGACTGTGATTTTGTGATCACAGATGATGAGGCAATTTGGGCAGATCCTGTAGCACAGACCATCCTCTCATATTCAGATACAGCTGATGCAGAGATGATAGCAGAGGATAGTCTGGAGAGCACAGCCCTGGTTCAGGATACTATTGAGTCAGCAGAGTCGGACCTTGATCGCGACACGATTTCCAGTGATGGTGGTGCTGATGCCACCTTGTTCTCCGGTGGTACTGATGCCACCGAGTCTGATATAGATCCCTCGGATTCAGAATCTGATTGGGCAGATTGTGACGATCAGATGCCAGATCTGGATCCACCTGAGCCTATAGATGAGGAGGAGGTAGAGGTAGAGCAGAACAGAGACAATGTAGAGGACCCGCCTTCTCCAGATCCAGTTTGTGAGAGTTCGTTATCATTCTCCCAGGCAAATTTGGCAGAATTGTCCGCATACACACATCTTCTTCAGAAGCCAGATTTGCCAGCACCTAGCTGTCCAGAGCTAAAGCCGCTCCCTACTTCGCTGAAGTATCGATTCCTTGCGGGAGAGTCTGAGATGTACCCAGTCATCATCTCTGCCGATCTGACTGGAGAACAAGAATCCCGTCTGATGGAGGTTCTTGAAAAGAACCGCAAGGCAATTGGATGGAGCGTAGCAGATCTCCATGGGATCAGTCCCTCATTGTGCTCCCACCATATCTATCTCGAGGAAGGGGCGAAGCCGTCGCGTGAGTTCCAGCGGCGACTGAACCCCAACCTAAGAGAGGTTGTTATGAAGGAAATATCAAAATGGTGGAGTGCAGATTTTATTTATCCCATTTCCGACTCCAAGTGGGTTAGCCCCTTGCATGTGGTGCCCAAGAAGACGGGCATCACGACTGTGATCAGTGAGTCGGGAGAGGAGATTGCTACACGAGTACCCACCTCTTGGAGGGTCTGTGTTGACTACAGGAAACTCAACCAGGCCACCAAGAAGGACCATTTCCCCCTGCCTTTTATTGACCAGATCATTGAGAGACTGGCAGGGAAGAGCCATTATTGCTTCCTAGATGGGTACTCGGGCTACAACCAGGTGGCCATCGCTCCTGAGGATCAGGAGAAGACCACCTTTACCTGTCCCTTCGGTACTTACGCCTTTCGACGCATGCCATTCGGGCTATGTAACGCCCCTGCGACTTTTCAGAGATGCATGCTGTCAATATTTTCGGACATGGTAGGGGAGTGTTTGGAGGTCTTCATGGACGACTTCTCGGTCTACGGCGACGGATTCGATTCCTGTCTTGACTGCCTAGACCGAGTGCTCCAGCGATGTATTGCTACCCGCTTGGTTCTTTCTTGGGAGAAGAGTCACTTCATGGTGACTCAAGGGACGGTGCTTGGCCACATCATCTCCAACAGAGGCATGGAGGTTGATCCGGCCAAGGTCGATGTCATTAGGAAACTCACACCGCCGTCCAATCTGAAGCAGTTACGGTCATTTCTGGGGCACGTTGGTTTTTATAGAAGATTCATTCATGATTTCAGCAAGATTGCCCGACCGTTGACTGACCTCTTGACGAAAGACACCGAGTTCCTTGTCGATGACAAGTGTCTTTCGTCCTTTGAGACTCTCCAGCAGTGTGTAATTGAGGCTCCTGTCCTTCAGCCACCAGATTGGTCTCTCCCATTCGAGATCATGACGGACGCCTCTGATTTTGCCGTAGGGGCCGTGCTAGGACAGAGGAGGGATGGAGTACCATTTGCGATACACTATGCTAGCCGCACATTGGATTCCGCCCAGCGGAATTATACAGTCACAGAGAAGGAGATGCTAGCAGTAGTGTTTGCCCTAGATAAATTCAGATCATATATCATTGGATCCCGAGTGACCTTGTACACAGATCACACCGCCATCAGGTACCTCATGTCAAAGAAGGATGCCAAGGCCAGACTTACTAGATGGATCCTTCTACTCCAGGAGTTTGACATTGAGATCAAGGATAAACCTGGAGTCAAGAATGTGGTGGCGGACCATTTATCCCGATTAGAGCAGCCTGAGGAGACAGAGCAGATTGATCCCATTTGTGATACCTTCCCAGATGAGGCGATCCTTGCTATCGCCTCACTCCCGTGGTACGCCTATATTGTGAACTTTCTCGTTGCTGGGAAAGTCCCACAAGATTGGCCCAAGCAGAAGATTGAGACCTTCCTTGCAAAGGCCAAGTCCTACCACTGGGAGGATCCCATCCTTTACCACGAAGGAGGGGATAGCATCTGGCGTCGGTGTATTCCTCAGGAGGAGCACCATAGTGTCCTCACCTACTGCCACAAGCTTGAGGCAGGAGGACATCATTCGGGGAGGAGAACGGCACAGAAAGTGCTCCAGTCCGGTTTGTGGTGGCCTACCCTCTTCAAGGACTCAGATGAGTTCGTGAAGAGGTGTACTGACTGTCAGAGGATGGGCACTTGTGGACAACTGATATGATGCCGATGCAGCCCATTCACTTCTGTGAGGTTTTTGACGCATGGGGCATCGATTTCATGGGTCCATTCCCTAAGAGTCAGGGATTTGAGTACATTCTGTTGGCCGTAGATTATGTTAGTCGTTGGGTTGAGGCTATCCCCGCCCGAGCCGCAGATGCAAAGACAGTTTGCAGATTTTTGAGGAAGAACATCATCACGCGGTTTGGGGTTCCACGAGTTCTGATTTCTGATGGGGGATCTCATTTCATCAACGACCAGGTGAAGGCACTTGCTAGCGAGTTCGGCATAGATCATCGTGTTGCTACACCGTATCATCCACAGACAAATGGTCTAGCTGAAGTGTCGAATAGGGAGATCAAGAATATTCTGCAGAAAGTCGTCCGCCCTGACCGAAAGAATTGGTCACAGCTTTTGGACTCGGTCTTGTGGGCATATCGGACGTCTTTCAAGACACCATTGGGTACATCTCCCTTTCGCCTCGTGTATGGCAAACCCTGTCACCTACCAGTTGAGCTGAGGCACAAGTCACTTTGGCAGTCACAGATATTCTTATGGATCCAAATGGTATAGGAGACCAGAGGAGGGCAGAGTTAGCCGCCTTGGAAGAGCTTAGAGATGCAGCTTTCTCAAACAGCCTACATTATTAAGGAGAAAGTCAAAGAGTGGCATGATTCTCATATCAGCCACAAGCATTTTGAGATTGGACAGAAAGTATGGCTGTTTGATGCAAGGCTTAGACTATTTCCAGGAAAGCTACAGAGCAAATGGAAAGGACCCTATTTGGTCAGAAAGGTACACGATAACGGTAGCATTGATATATCTGAGTTATCTTCTGAGAGTACCTTCCGAGTGAACGGCCAGCGGCTCAAACCATTTCTAGATCATGAGCCGCGGGACGTTATTATTGCCGCTATTCATTTTGCGTGAGATGTGGTCTTTTGACTCACATCTTTTGCATCTCACGCCTGATTTTCACTGTTCCTCCGCCTGTATAGATCCAGTTGTCCATATCATTCTATTCTTTAGTCCCACATCCCATCTCTCATCTTATGATTATGCTATACTTAGGGTGTACTTTACCCTAAGTATAGGGGGGATGTCGGACCTGTGAGTATTCTTTTCATTCTTTCTGCTCTTGTTTTTGCTGCCTATACTTAGGGATATTTTACCCTAAGTATAGGGGGAGCAGATTCTGTATCTTCTTCACTCGGCTTTCCCTTCATGTACAGCTTTCTATACTTAGGATTAGTTAATCCTAAGTATAGGGGGAAACCACCGAGTTCCTCTCATTCTATTCATTTATTCGTTCATGTACTTAGCCATTCCTTTTCACTTCCCTTTTACTAAGCACGAGTTATGCCTTCTTCATCGCTCTTGATCACTCTGAGGACATCGTTCGAGCTAAGTATAGGGGGGTGTGTATATATTTCATATATACTTTAGCCATAACTCGTACTTTGTGTGAGTGTGTTAATAAATAAAATGGCTAAAAATCACAAAATTTTTAAAATTTTTCATGTACATAAACCTCTTTTATTCTTGCACATACATAGCTAGTGTACAAAGTATTTTTGTAAAAATGATTTCAAAAATCTTTTGTGTGAAGCTTGTGTAAATATTTTGTATCAAAATTATGTATATAGTATAAAATTTTTCCAAAATGTTTTGAAAATCAAAAGTTTGCAAAAATCATGTGTAAATGTTTGTAAATATCTTTTTGCAAAACTTGCACTTCATGCATCATTCATTCATGATTTCAAAACATTTTTTTAAAAAAAAATTTTTGCATGATTGTAAAATATTTGTAAATAGCATCTTGTGTACATATATGTATATAGTTTTTCCTGGATGAGAGTTGACATTTAAACTAAGCCTGGAATTAAATTGAGAAATGGAGCTTGAATAAGATCTTAATTCACTTAACTTCAAGAGGAACCTTGTAGGACTTAGGGTTAAGGCTTTTCAGGTCCATAAGGACTTAATTCTTTGAGTCCACTAGGCTATGAGCATATGTCATCTTGATGAGCCTAAGTAGAGCACTTAACAACACACGCATGACTCTCAGAGACAATGGCTTCACTTGCACCTGCACTTTACACATGGCTCTCCATGGATGAGGTGGTGAGGAGGCAGTTTCCTTTGGCTTGGGGTAGCATATGAGGGTAGTACTTCTAGGCGGAACCTCTCTTCTTCTTATAGTGAAGGAAGTGCACCTCAACTTGGTCTAGTGGTGTTGAAAGCTAAAGACAGAAGCTGTGGGTTGCAATAAAGCTTCAAAAGAGGGATAGTCTACTGGCTCAAGGGGAAATTTCTTATATATGCTGCACCATGTAGATATGTTGTACAGAAGTTCTTGAAAAAAAAAATGCAAAAATGCAAAAAGAACTCCAAAAAAGTGGTGGGTCGGATTGAAAATTTAATAACCCCACCGGAGTATAAAGCAAAAGCTTATGGTATCCATGTTACATCTCATGAAGCCTGCAGCGGGAGACTTAGCTACACTGGCTAAGCTTCCAAAACTCTATACTTCTACCCCCTCTTCTTGAGCTGGTTGCACTTGAACTTAGAAGGGAATACCCCGCTTCTCGAGGAAAGAGTTGCTAGACCGAGGCATTAGAGTTACCAGGTTGAGGGAGGTTGTTTCTTTGTTACTTCTGAGGTGGGGAGCCACATATCACTTACACCGCAAGGAAAAGATTCATGGTCATTAGAGTTTGTGTATGTAGACTTGTTCTGATCTGGTTTATTGAGGAGTCTTGTCCATAGATTGGTGGAACTTGGAGGCTGTTGAGTTTTAGGCTTAAGTCCAAATAAGGTTCCGACACATTAATAATCCAAAGATCTGATCGAGCTCCATATTTCAATTTAATGAAGGAACATTTAATAAGTCAACCTTGATCCATGTACATCCTCTTTTTCTTTTTCTTTCTTTTTCACTTCTTTTTCAAATAAGTGTTTGCTAAGGGACTAGCAAAGTTAAGCATAGGGGGGTGATGAATACTCATTCATCACTCTTTATTCTTCTATTTTAGCTACAAAAACCTTTGCAAATACATGTAGATATGTGTAAATACAAATAAATACCAAAAGCATGCATTGTGTAAAAACCTATAATTAGCATGTTTTTGTGCACAAAATAAAAGAATAAAGAGCAAAAAGAAAAAGAGGGAAATATTTAGAATAAATATTGAGCAACCTAACCCAAGGGAGGGCTCAGCATGGGCCTGACCGCATAAAAGCCAAAGTAGAGGGAGATAGGAGCTCATATGTGTATATTTGTAAATAAATAAAAAAAACTTTATATTTTCCTCACCCAAAAATATGTTTGTCCATATTGTGTGTATATTCAGAAGCTATTCAAAAC
Organism: Ottelia alismoides; assembly: GCA_037367405.1. Classification (NCBI taxonomy): domain Eukaryota; kingdom Viridiplantae; phylum Streptophyta; class Magnoliopsida; order Alismatales; family Hydrocharitaceae; genus Ottelia; species Ottelia alismoides. The sequence goes on from JAZKJV010009784.1 coordinate 937,925, forward strand.
AAAATAAAAAGATAAAAATCAAAAATTCAAAAATACCCTTCTTTCACCATGTGTACAAACCATCATCTTGTATTTATTTAACCTTGTAAATAAATTCAATTATTTTCTAAACTTTTTGTAAATATTCTATGTTACATATTGTAAATATATAAAATAACAAGAAACAAAACAAAAATCAAATAAAAATTACAAAATTGAAAATACAAAAATACATTGTATAAATACCATGTATATAAATGTATTCAACCATTTATTACACCCTTGTATATAAGTGATAAAAATAAAATAAAAATATTCTTTTATTCCTCATTTTATCTTGTAAATAAATAAAATACAAAATGAGCATAAAAATACATAAAAATAACAAATAAAAATCAAAAATAAAAATCCATATAGTGTACATATACCTATATATAGAGCTACCCTATTTTTATGTCCAAAAATTAAATAAAAATCACCAAAAAATAGAAAAAAATAAAAGAAAAAATATTTCATGTTTTGAGTTTTCTTTAATTCGACCTATTTCTGCCTTAAAATAAATAAACAAAATTCGGGCACACGTGGCCGCTCCTGATTGGTCCACGGGGGACTGTTGACCCCGGTCAACTCCCCGCGGACTCCTTCCTATTCTGGACGACGCGCGCCGCCCCGCCTTCTCCGAATTTCCCACGCGCATCCAGGCTGTCTCCCACGCATATCCCACGCCCGGATTCTTCGCCGTTCATCCCTCTCCCTCGCCGGATCCTTCGCCATCAAATCAACGCCTTCCTTAGCCGTCGGCCCTCAACCCTAATCGACGCTGTCACCTTATATATTCGCACCTCCGCCGCCTCCGCGCCCGATCTTTGGCCCTTCTCCTCCTTCCCAGTGACCTCCATAGGCTTCACGAGAGTGACAGCAAGCGTCTGCCCTTGTTGCAGTGAGGCGAGGAAGCGAATCCATTGATCCGGCGATTCTCGCCGTCCTTGCTCCGCCGCCGGCGTTGAGCATCGAGCTTCAGGCCTTGACGCCCTTCGAAGCTACGACCCGGAGGTAGCCACGCTCCAGCACAGTCTCCAGCATCCATCAGGTATCCGATTAGACCTTCCATTTAGCGTAATTTTTGATTTCGCCCAAATCATAGCATCGCCGCATTTCTCCGATTCCGGCCACCTCGCGTAACATCTCGACCATCCGACCCTACCATCATCTTCGCCAGACCTTCACGCACCTTCTACGCCCTTTCACTCAACCCAGATCGCACAGGATCTGGGAATTGAGCTCCATCGTCTCCACCTCGCCGGAGCTCGCTCGCCCCACAGCACCGTCCACCTTCACCCCGCCTTCTTGGGTCGAGGCATTTTGCCCTCGACCCGCGAAGCTTCTTGTCCACTTTGCAGGTCCAAAGGAGGTGTCTGAGCCTCCTCTACAGTTCAGACCGGAGCTTCGCGCCGCCAAGCCTCGCCGGAGCCCCCTCCAGGGCTCGGCTGGGCCATCGGCCATCACCATCAGCTGCGGGAAGTCACCAGGAACGTGTTCCGATCAGTAGCAGCAGCTGAGGAGGACCGGAGTCCACGCACGAGGCCGGCGAAGTTCGCCGGACATCAGTTCTTCCTCCATCTTCCAGAGCCGTCCGATGAAGCTCTCGCTCCAGTTCTGATCGTGAGCGTCCATCTGTTGAGGAGCAGCAGCCGTCGATCCACCCGAGGAGCGCATCTGGACCATTGATAGCAGAGGAGAGAGGCGCCCGCACATCCAGCCGTCAGATCATACACGTGGCGCGCATCCAACGCTTCATTAATAAAGGGGTAAATATCGTAGGCCCCCCTCGTAGTTTGTTAATTTCCTTTTAGTCCTGTAATTTTTAATTCAAGTTGTTTATTTTCTGGGATATTTGCATCAAGGACCTCGTACTTAATTTTATTTGCATTTATACCCCTGCCAGTAGAGAGCCACGTGCTTAGTCACGTGTTTTTTTGGGATATTTGCATAAGACCCCTTGTAGTTCTGGATGTTATTTATTGAATAAAAAGTTTTGTTTATTTGCATTTATACCCCTGTGAGCATTGAATTTGTACATGTGCGAATTATTTTGGGTAAATTGCAACCGAGCCCCCTGGACTTTTGATACGAGTTATCAATAGGTCCTTGGGACTTATTTTTCTTACCATTTGGTCCTTGAGTGCCCCAGGCACGTGCTTGGCACGTGTGTTGCTGGGTATTTTGCACCAGGACCCCAGAACTTTTGGGTATTTGCACTTAGGTCCCTGTGCACAGTGCCCCACCTTTATTTTTGAATAAAATATCAAACGACCTCCAAATCCAATGAGATTTTGACACATGGCTCCTGCCATGGTGTAGGAATTTCTATGATTTTTGGGGACATTTTTGATTTCATTTATTATTTTTAAAAATTCAAAAACCCTTATTTTTGCTACTGTTTGACTTTAAAAATACCAAAAAAAATATAAAAACTCCACCAAAAATTCTAAAAAAATTAGATAATGTTTCTTACTTGTTGATTGATTTTCTAGCCAATTTTGGCTACTGTTCATCACTTAAAAACCTTAAAAATTGAAAAACCCCTAAAAACTCATAAAAATTGTAATAAATTAATTAAAAATCCAAAAACAATAATTAGGGTGCCTAAATTTTCCTTATTCTTTCTAGATTATAGGAAAATTACCTTTAGGGCTTTTTGAGATCCAAAATTATTTTATTTTTGGATCTTAAGCCTTGCTGGACAGTACCCTCTATTCTTTGCATTGTTTGATTTTTAATAAATAATTTACCCATTAGAAAAATTCCAAAAATTCACCAAAAACAGTAAAAAACATAAAAAACATAAAAACCATTTTTCCTTAATTTTTGCATTATTTTTGGAGTGTTGTATAAATTGTTGAAGTTCCCTTGTATTTACTTTCTCTTATTTCTCTCATCATTTAAAAAAATCTAAAAAAAATATAAAAACAAATAAAAACCATAAAAAAGGACTCTCTTGGATTTCTGACTACATCGTAGGCCGCAAGGCCAATCTGTGTTCCTTGTGTTCGACCCTGGGAGCTATACCAGGTTAATCTTATAGCAGGACCACTTCTCTGTATTTTATTGATTTATCTTCATCTGTGGTTCATTTTTCTTGATTGACACATTCTGAGCGATTGAGGACAACGACATTGTGATTTATTTTCTACCTCAGTGGTTCGGGAATTTTTGTGCCAACAGTAGCATTGATATATCTGAGCTGTCATCTTCCTCTACCTTTCGTGTTAACGGTCAGCATCTAAAGCTATATCTAGACCATGATCCGGTGACCGTTGACGTTGCCCCCATTCTTCTGGCATGAGATGTGTTCTTTGACTCAGATCATTTGCATCTCATACATGGTTATCACTTTTCCGCTGTATAGATCCATCTGTCCATATCATTCTTTCAGTCTTCCATCTATTGATATCTTTTCTTCTTTTCTTCTTTTCCTTCTCTATCCTCTTTATCTACTGAAAAGGTGTTGCCCCTGTGTCGCCCCTTGTGGACAGTTTTCTGTACTTAGGACATACTTTGTCCTAAGTATAGGGGGGTGTACACCCCGGGTTTTCATTATTTCCGATCCTCTCCATTGTCTCCTCTTCTTGTCTATACTTAGGGGTATTTTACCCTAAATATATGGAGAGACAATCTGAGTACTATATGTTCATTCCCACCCTTGACCCTCCCTGCTTTATGTACAGTCTGTTATACTTAGAATTATTTGATCCTAAGTATAGGGGGATGGTCAACTTCTCATTCGTTCATTCCCTTATCCCTTATTCATTTATTCTTTAGACTTTTCTATACTTAGTATGAGTTATGTCTTCAATTTTCTCTCTGATCTATAAGGACATAGCTCAAGCTAAGTATAGGGGGGTCATATATACTGCGTATATACGTTAGCCATAACTCGTACTTTCGTATTTTCTTAATAATTATGGCTAATTAATACAATTAAATTCATTGAAAATACTTAAGAAAAAGATGTGATTATTCCTCAAATTCCTTGTATATCTACTGATTAATAAATCAAGTGAAAATATTATTTGCAAAATGTTTGAAAAATAGTTTGAAAACCCTTATGAAAAAACTTTTGAAAATTATTTGGAAAATGTTTTGTTACATGTTTTCAACCTTTGTAAAAACATGTTGGTTTGTAAAATTTATTTTCTTTGTGTGAAATAAAATGTTTGAAAAATGATTTGCAAATGGTTTGAAAAATGGTTGCAAAAATATTTTGAAAAATCTATCTATACTATTTAAAAAACCTTTGCAAAAATGATTTTCAAATGGGTGTACATGTTTGTAAAATGTTTGTACAAATTATTTTGGACTATAGTTTTCAAAAATTGTTTGAAAAACCTTTGTCAAATAAGTTTGAGGAATACATACACTTACCTAAAATTCACTATGAATATACCTATAAAATCGACCACTTACCCTTGTAAATTCTTAAAATCCACTTCTTGTATATATAAGATGCACTCCCGTGTAAGTATTTGTACCCAATTTTATCCAAAATCTTTGTTTTCACAAAATCAAAAAACATTTGAAAAACCTTTTTTGAAAAATCTAAAAAATGCATATGCATCATCTTTTCAAAAATCCATAAAAAGTTCAAAACATTTGAGAATTACGTCACAAAAATATTTTCTGCAAAGCATTTGCATAGCATGAGCATTTTCGGATCGAGTTTGATAATTGAACAAGTCTAAATAAAATCCGAAGACTGGAGCTTGATGGGATCTTAAAATCTACCTAATTAACATGAACCTTATAGGAGTTGGAATTGAGGTACTTCAGGTCTAGTTGACTTAATTCTTTGAGGATCATGAGACTTGGTTCAATGGATTCTTGACTTCCTAAGTAGCATATTTCGGAGCACACGCACGACTCTTGTTGATACTGACCTAACTTAGACACCTGCACCTTTCACTTGGCTCAACTCAGTTGGAGTGGTGAGGAGGTTGGATTTGCCGGTATGAGACGCACACAGGTGGAAACATTTGTCCTCCTCTAGGGAGGGATGTGCATCCCAACCCGTCCAGTGATGATGAGTTTCGAGGATAGGAGATTGTGGGTTGCAACAAAGCTTCGAAAGAGGGATAGTCTACTGGCTCAAGAGGAAAATTCCCTATGTAAATGTTGCAGTGTTAGTATTAAAAAAATGCAAAAAGCAAAAACTCCAAAAAAGTGGACAGGCCTGCACAAAAATAAAAATGCCTGCCGGAGTGTACATATGTGTAAAGTCAAATAAGCAAGCTTGTGCTTTAAAGTCAAATCATGTGAGCTTGCGCAGGATGACTTGACTACACTGGTCTTGCATCCTAGGATAGGTAGCTACACTGGCTGCCATCCATTCTTCTCTTTACCTCCTCCTCTTGAGTTGGTTGCCACTGGAACATAGAAGGGAATACCCTTCTCCTTGAGGAATGAGTTGTTGGATTGGGGAATCATTGGGTTGTCATATTGGAGAAGTCAGTCTCTTTGTCATTCCAGTTGGGGAGAGCCACTATCACTTACACTGTACGAGTCAGATTCATAATCGTAAGGGTTTGCGTATGAGTTGAAATATTGCTGACCTGGCTATTAAGGAGACTTGAGCAGAGTTTTGGGATTCTCAAAGGTTGTTGGATTTCAAATCCGGTTCTCATTAAGATTCCGCCCGCACTAAAACTCCAAAGGTCTGACTTAAGCTCCAAACTTTGATTTTGAGAAGACAAGTTTGATAATTAAATTTAATCCACGATCTTCTTTTTCTTTTCTGTATTTCTCTATCTGCACTTATTGCATAAGTGTTTGCTAGGGACTAGAAAAGGCAAAGTATAGGGGGATGATGAATCCACATTTCATCATCTTTATTCTATCATTTTGGCCTCAAAAGCCCTGGCAAATGCCTGTAAATACCACTAATTCCAGCATCTTAGCATTCATGCATGTGCATGTAAATAGTGTACAAAATACTATTTTTAAAAGCCAAAATTATAGAATAAATAAAATAAAAGATAAATAATAAAATATTGTTAATATTTTATGACCCAAAACCCCAAGACCTAGGCATCTCGATGACTAGGTCGGCAAGGAATAAAGTAGGGGGAGATGAGGGTCAGATACCTTTGATTTTTATTTCATTCTTTATACTTTTTAGGACCTATTTTTGGTTCCATTTTTTATACCTCAAATAAAGAAACTTTGTACATGAAAGTTGTAGATAATTAAATAAATAAAAATACAAAATTGATTTCACTCAAAAATAATGTACAGATAAAACGTTATTATCTGAATAAAATTCCAGAATCCCAAATTCCCACACCTGTATCTCGCAAATAAAAACTCCAAATGCATCAAACTCACCTTTAATTGTATATAGTTTAAAATAAGCTATTTAATAGTGGTGGTTTCACATTTGGTGGAGCTACGGTTTGAAAGTTGAGTTTTGGGCCCCTATTGTATACTTGTACAGATTAAAATATTCATTTTATTACTTATTCATTATTTTCACCATTTTATATTTTTATAATTTTGTAAATATTACTTACAATATATTTGTACATTAAAATCAGAATAGAAGTCTCAAGGAAATACAAAATAAAATACTTGTATATAATATACATAGGTATAATACCAATGTACACACCTATATAATTCATACTTCTATTTTATTCAGTGTACAAAATACGTCAGAAAAATAAAATAAAAATATATTTAAGTGTATTAAAATATTTTATAAATTTATAAAATAATAAATAAATATAATAACATAAAATGTACAAAATAAAAATAAAACATTAAAATACATAGATATATATACCTATATAAGCCTAAAATGGTAACTTTTATTTTTACACCTCATAAAAATAATTAAAAATCATAATAAAATACTTCATAAAATAATAAACATTTTTTATTTAATAAAAAAAACTAATTATTTCATTTTCTATTTTTTATTGAATTTACAAATAATTTATCAGGGATTTTTCCTGGTTGGTCCACGTGGACCAACCAGGCGCTAGCCCTCGTTGACTGGCGGGTCAACTGGTTGTCCTTCCACCCTGCCATGCGTCAGACCTAGTTTTTTGTTCGATTTGGCGGATTTTTCTAGGTTAAATCTTGCATCCATACTCGTAGCGACCTGAAGCACTTTTGCTCCTCAATCCTTGCTCTTTCACGCCGTAAGCTTTCCTAGTGCCGAGGAGTGGCGATTCGAGCCATCTTCCTCATCCTTTGGAGCACCAGAGCTGCAGAGTCAAATCTCATATAGTGCATGATGAATACCCATTCATCACTCTTTATTCTTATATTTTAGCTACAAAAAACTTTGCAAATACATGTAGATTCTTGTAAATACAAATAATTACCAAAGTGCATGCATTGTGTAAAGTTTAATAATTAGCATGTTTTTGTGAAAAAATAAAACAATAAAGAGACAAAAGAAAAAGAGGGATATATTTAGAATAAATATTGAGCGACCTAATCCCAAGGGAGGGCTCAGCATGGGCCTGACCGCATAAATGCCCAAGTTGAGAGAGATAAGGAAGCTCATGTGTACATACACCAGTAAATATAATAAAAATATTTTACTCTAAAATAGAATAAAATGAGATTGTATATATTTGTAAATATTTGTAAATACAAAAATCACAATAAAAATTAGACAATTAAAAAGAAAAATAAAAATAATCTTCCTTGTACATATTCACCATGTATATAAACCCACACTTATATTTATTTAGCCTAGTAAATAAATAAATTAATTTCCATAAAAAATTGTATATATTCTACATTTCATGATGTAAATAAATAAAATAAAAGCCATAAAAACAAAAATCAAATAAAAAGAACAAAAATAAATACCAAAAAGAACATTATATATATACCATGTATATAATTGTATACATCTATTTATTTAACCCTTGTACATAAATAATAAAAATAAAATAAAAACATCCAAATATTCCTAATTTTATGCTATAAATAAATAAAATATAAAATGGGAGTAAAATGTACAATAATAATTAATTAAAAATCAATATTGTATATATACCTATATATAACACTATAGTGTAAATACCTTATTTTTATTTCAAAAAAATAATTAAAAATCACAAAAAATAGAAAAAAATAAAATAAACATTTTTCATGTTTTGAGTTTTTAATAATTCGTCCATTTTCTATTTTAAATCGAATTTCTAAATCTTTCTGACATGGCCCGCTCTGATTGGTCCACGGGGGACGTTGACCCCCGGGTCAACTCCCCCCCTTGGACCACAGAGCTCTGGATTCAAGCCTGCGACCCGACTTCTCGACATTACCCCCGCTCGATCCGACAACCAAATCTGTAAATCACGGGCGCTACTTCTTCCTCATGCATCCGAGATCCTCGCCCGGTTGAATGCATTGGGATCCGTGCCTCGCTGTGCCCTGCCCGACCTGTTCTTGTCGGACCCTCACTCGTATATAGTCCGAGCTCCATCTCCTTTTTCTCGCATCTTTGTCTCATCTCTCTTCACCCTAGGACCTCCATAGCCTTCGCAGGAGTGACAGCTTGCGTTCGGCCGTGTCGTAGCGAGGAGGGAGCGACCGAGCCACTATTCCGGCGTCTTTGCGCCGCCGTGCGCCGCCCAGAGGTGGTGCTCGAGCCTCGGGCATCGACGACCCTTGAGGCTAGGACCTAGAGCTTCCCCAGCTCTTCCCCAGTCGACCTCGACCAGTAGGTAGTTCCCGTTCCTCCTTTATTTCTCTAATTTAGATTTTTACCCAAATCGACCAGTCGCCGAGCATCTCTAATTCCGACCACCCTCGCCCTCGTTTCGATCATCGGAATCATTCATCATTTCCGCCTTTCCCCCGCGCACCTTCTCCACCCCTTCGTCCAACCCAGTTCGCCACGGAACTGGGATTGGGGTTCCTCCGTCGTCGCTTCGCCGGAGCCCCTTCATCTCGAAGCACAGATCACCTTCACTACCCCTAACCGGGTCGAGGCACTTTGCCCTCGACCCAGGAGTTCGCTGCTTTACTTTGTAGGTCCATCCAAGCCCATCTGAGGGCTCGGACAGTCAGGAGCAGCAGCTCCTCCTCCGCCGGTGCCGCCTGAGCTCTCCAGCGCTCCGCTGCACCATCGGAGGGGTCCATCAGATGCGGGAGGCCCAGACGCATCTTCTCCGATCTTCAGCAACCTCCGAGGAGCTCCCCCATACGCGCACGAGCCCGGCGAACTTCGCCGGCGTCGAGTTCATCGAGCATCCTCCGCAGCCGTCCAATCATCCTCCAGCTCCAGTACAGATCGTAGCCGTTCAGGCCAAGAGCAGCCCCGATCGTCCGATCAGTGGAGGATAGACGAGGACCATCCGATCGCCGAGGGATAGCCGCGCCTCTTCCCGACCGTCAGATCTCCACGTGGCATCCATCCGGCGCTCGATTTAATAATGGGTAAATTACCGTTAGACCCCCCTCTTTTTAGTTGTTAATATTTAGCCCTGTAAATATTTTAGAAGTTTTATTTCAGTTTGGTAAATTGCATAGAGGACCTCGTACTGTAGTTTATTTACTTTTATACCCCTGCCTGTAGTGTGCACGTGCATCAACACGTGATTTTGTGGTTTATTTGCATGTATGGGCCGGTTGTTTCAGGGTGTTCACGAATGAAATTAAGTTTTTAGTATTTGCATAAATGCCCCTGTGAATGTTTTAATTGTGCATGTGCTATATTTCGTGGGCTTTTTATACTTATGCCCCTTGACTTTTAGTACGTGTTACTAAATAGTCCAGGGACTTAAGTTTTCTTGCAATTTGGTACCTGAGTCCCCAAGTCACGCACCTTGCGCATGAGTTCTTGGCGAATTTTCACCGGATCCCCTGGAACTTATTTTAATTGCGTACATGTCCCTGTGCACTGTACCCTTGTGTTTGATTTTAATAAAATAGCAAACCTACTACAAATTTGATGAAAATTGGGTACATGGCTCCTGCCATGGTGTAAAATTTTCTCTAATTTTTGGAGACATTTCTGAGCATTTTTGATATTTTTAAAAAATTCAAAAACAAGCATTTTTGTTACTGTCTAGCTCCGAAATTTACAAAAAATATTAAAATACCTTTAAAAATTACAAAAAATTAGATAGTGTTTGTTTTGTGCTGTTTGATTTTCTGACCAATTTTGGTCATTTTGATATTTATAAAACCCATAAAAATTGAAAAACACTAAAAACCCCATAAAAATTCTAATCAATAATTGAAAAATAAAAAATTAATAATTCCAGTGCCTAATTTTCCTTGTATTTTCTACTTTACAGGAAAATTATCTTCAGACCTTGATAGGGCTATTTTTCATTTTAATTTGGCCCTCCAAGTCTGACTGGACAGCATCACTCTTTTCTTGTCTTGTTTTATTTTTATAAAATTCCCTAAAAATCAGAAAAATCCCAAAAACTAACCCAAAACATAGAAAAATATAAAAAACATAAAAACATTTTTATTCAATTTTTTTGAGCTTATTTGAGTAGTTGAATAATTGTGTGAAGTTGCTTGTATCCTTGATTTTATTATTTTCTTCATTATCTAAAAATCCAAAAAATATAAAAATACTAAAAATCCACCACAAATATCTGTCTTTTATTTTTCATTATTTTGACTACTTCGTAGGCCGCAAGGCCATCACGTGCTCCCTGAGTCCGACCCTGGTTGCTATACCAGGATAATCTAATAGCCAGGGCCACTATTGATTTTATTCGATTTTTATCTCTGTTTGGTGGTCTGATCCCTATTTTCTTGTTGACCAGATTGTCTACGAGATCTGGGTCGCAACGACCCTTGATCTATTTTATTCACCCGAGTCTTGGTGATTTATCGGCCATCAGAATGGCGCTGTTGCCGGGGAGCACGGATTAGTAGTTGTAGTTGATTTTTTTCTCCGCGGTTTTCTTTTCGCGGCTTTTTGTATAGATTTTTGTATATATATCTGATTTATTTATATAATAATCTGGTTTGTGACACTCTGTTTGTTTTCTTGCAAGGGCCCGAGGACCGAGGCGGCTTTCTTCGGAAGCCGAAGCAACCGCAGGAGTCGGAGGTGGTTCTCTTCTCTAAAGAGCCGCAGAAGGACGCAAGGAGTAAGCAGGAGTGAGGGAGCCGCAGAATAGCCACGAGTTTAGATTAGACTTTATTTCAGCATTATTTGAACTATTGTAATAATACAGGGACAAACAGATACTTAGGCTTTCGGGGTCTGTTTCGCCGAGCACCGATGTGCTCGGGGGACCCCTCGATTTTTCGCGGCTTTTTACGCGATTTGAGTTTCTTTACTGCCTTTTTTGGTTTCTCACGGATTTTCGAGCCCATAGTCGTAGGATTTTCTACTTGACTGTGACGTAATAATTAGGATCAAAATACCCTAATATATCTGCCTGTACCTATAGATCGGTAATTGGACCAAAAATAAAAAGATAATAAAATAGTTGATTCACCACCTTCGATCCTACGTGCCGCGAGCCCACCCCGTCAAGCGCTACTCCTGAACTCGACCTGTCGAGAAGAGGAGGGGTGGGTCTAGACCGGACTCTCTGGATTAAAGACTGGTGGTCAGCTAGTGGTTCTTTCGAGTAGCACTGCTGTTTAGGGACTCGGTTTTTCGCCTGCAACATTTAGGTAGTTTACTTTCTGTCTTTCAATTCTACGCGGATCATCTTGCATGTAGACTATTGGAGTCAGGTACACATTTCTTACTCTGCATGCATCATTGATTTCATTGCGCATCGGCTTTTTCGTCTTCTCCCCCCTGTTTTGGACTTAATAACCTGGAGAACCGAAAAATTTGTTAGGCGATTTGTTTGAGAAATGAAAAATACTTAAAAAGAAAAACAATAAAATTTGGGACTGCTAACACTATGGACCCTAAAAGACACCTCACTAAAAAATTTGTCTTGGGGAGAGCAACCCCCACATTGTCTGGTTTGTTTGTGCGAGAGAGTGACCCCGCACACTAGGTAAAGCCCTCCGATATTCTTCTCGACTGATTACCGGCTATTTCTGTACGGGACAATCGGTTGAGGAAATATCGGGTAACCTAACAAGTCACATAATCGCTCTGCTATCCTGACTGATCACCAAAATAAAATTGACAAGATAATTGACCGAGCCTTTACGGTCTTCAGCTCACGTTGCATTGGTGAATCGGGGTTTTGCTTGTGATCATAGTTGTTACTAGATCTCATCTGCACTACTCGCCAGATCACGCTGATGGACAGGAGATCTCTTAGGCAGCCTCTGGCTGCACCGCCTTTTAGCACTCCAGTCCACTCATCTAGGTCGGTTCGTGGGAGCTCAGACTCGCTCTCCGAACCCGAGTGCGACTCCACCCTGTTCCCCCTCGACCACCCTTCTTCTTCTGAGACTGAGATACTAGTGCCAGAGGAGAGACAGACAGGTGATTTATCGGCACCTGAGTTTGGATGTTTTGATTTTGCAGAGACTATGGCCGGCAGTAGTGATGATCACACCAGAGGTCCGCAGCAGGAGCATTTTGTCTTGGACCAGCGTGCGATCAACTCCACCCTGATCGCCTCCCTAGACTCAGTTCAGCAGCAGTTGAGGGATCAGGGAGCATTTATGATAGAGATGAGACGAGAGTTTGAGTAGATGAGAGCCGACCGCGAGAACCGCGGCCTAGGGGGAGGACCCGACGATGCGGCAGCCGCCGCAGCAGCAGCCATAGCAGCAGGAGCAGGACCTCTGAGACCGATGCGGGAGTTACACAACCCCGGATCGACTTTGACGCACCGTTGGGTGGTGCTACCAGCTAAAGTGGGGGATTTCAAGTTCCCCCCGAACACACTTAAGCTCCTACCCCGGTTCCATGGGCTGGCTACTGAGGAGCCCCATCTCCACCTACAGGAGTTGGAGATGATCTGCAGCACTGTCCATGATCGTCAGGTGGACCAGGATACCATACAGATGATTTCCTTCCCCTTCTCCTTAGCAGACAGAGCAGCTACCTGGCTGAAGCACTTGGGGAAGTTCGTCTACACTTGGGAGCAGCTCCGCGCCGAGTACTTGCACAAGTACTATCCACTCGGGCGGACGAATGCCGCTAGAGCCCTGATCAGTAACTTCTCCATGCTCCCCAACGAGCAGTTTCACGAGTCATGGGAGAGATTCAGAGAGCTGACTGACAGATGCCCGTACCACGACATTTCCAAGCCGAACCTTGTTCAGAGCTTTTTCAGCGGGCTGACACCAGAGCTTCAGGGCTTGGTGAACGCTTCTTGTGGCGGGTCTTACTTCGCCAAGGATCACGATCAGGTCTGGGCCATCTACTAGGAGATGGCTGAGAACTATATGGTGATGTCCCAGACCAGATTGTAAACACAGGGCAGACCCCAGCAGCCACAAACCGTGCAGTACCAGAGGATAGCACAGGTCGACGCCGGTCCATCCAGTTCGTCAGCGGTATCAGCAGCACAGGCTGAGTCCACAGCCACCGACATGGGGATCATCAGCGAGAAGCTGGACCGGATGGAGATTATTGAGAAGAAGCAGTGCCAGGGCATCACACAGATGGAACAGATGGCACAGACTCTGAGTGACTTGAAGACACAGCTCATGTGTCTCCAGGAGGCACAGACGGCTTCATAGCCTCGTATTCAGCCACGAGGCGATCCGAGTAGCAGCAGCAGCTCGTCCCAGCGCTCCAGCTCCCACCAGCAGCCTAGACAGGTCCATCTTGTACAGGAGGAGCCGTACCAGCAGTCGCAGCTCACCTACCAGGCACCACCATCTGCTGACACTCAGATGGAGGTATACCAGCCGGATCAGCCTCTGGCCGTACTCCCGCCAGACCCTTACGATTCAGAGCCGTTGATGGATGTCAATGGGATTTGGTACGACTGCCCCCAACCCAGTATCCGACGAGACCATCCCAGATTCCGTTGGGCAGCCGGAGGTGCCCAACCCCAGCAGTAGCCGTCAGGACAGGGTGGCCAGTACAGCCATCAGAGGGATCACGAGCAGCAGCAACCCCCGGCATATACCCAGCCGCAGCAGCAGCAGTCACAACAGTATGGTCCTCGTCCCCATCAGCAGGGACAGTCTTGGAGGCGTGAGCAGCCTCATCAGCAGCAGCAGCATCCACATTCTTACCCCTCTTAGCCACAGCAACAACAACCTCATTACCAGAGAGGCTACCCGTCGGGTTCTCATGGGCCATCCTATGAGAACCCCGCCTTGGATGACATAGCCTGCATCCTCACAGATCAGCAGGCTACCTTTCGACGGGAGATGGATGAGTTCTGCCAGGAGATGCGGGACATTGTGAGAGGGAAGGCCGCCATCCCTGCCCACATAGAGCCCAATCCGAACAACCTCAAGAGGAAGTCTTAGCAGGTAGTTTGTACTGAGTATGCCACTCCGAGTGATGTTCTTGGTGATATGTCTGCATATCTTTTTGATACTGACTTTGTCACACTTAGGAGCGGTAGGATGTCAGCAGGCGGCGACTCGTCTGAGTTACACCACAAGGATACTTCCAGAGTGCCAGACGAGGAGGAGAGCGGTATCGAGGCCGCTAGAGATGATGATGGTGGTACTGATGCCACCACGGATGCTGATTCCACCGGCAGTACTGAGGCCTCCATTTCACCAGTTGGAGGAGGTGGTACTGAGGCCACCCATGTTGCCGAGCCAGAGCGCGGTACTGAGGTCGCGAGTCTTCCAACCGATGGTGATGGTGATGCTGATGCCACCAGTTGTCTGAGATTCCTGTTGTTTTTCTTGTTACTGATGTATCTCGAAACACTTCTGTGAATAAAGGAAAGGGTTTGTTCTCTTCTGGTCCCACTGTGGTGCATGATGTATGTGTGGATTCGGCCGTCGAGCCGTCTAGACCCTTTCCTAGTCCTTCATCTGAGAAGGACCCTGTGATCCCCTTCCCTAGAGCCCTTCAGATGGGGAAGGGGAAGAAAAATGAAAATAAAAAAAGAGGCAGCAGGAAGAGTTCAGCCAGCAGATGATAGACCGTTTTCACATTCAACTGACTCTTCAGGAGGCTTTGCAGCACATCCCTCTACTCCAGCGTTCACTTAGAGACAGGACCACAGTTAGGAGGAAGAGGAGGAACCACCACTCAAAGATTCATGTGCTGACCAGAGCTACTTGTTTCGCGATCCAGAACCGTCTGCCGGCCAAGAGGCCAGATTCAGGAGCCCCATATGTGAGATGCCATATCAGAGAGCAGAGGTTCGACCGTACTCTCCTAGACAGCGGATCGTCGATCAACCTACTTCCGACAGCCCTTCTCGACCGCTTCGAGTTGGGCACTCTTAGACAGAGCATGACAGTCCTTCAGTTTGCTGATAGATCTGTCAAGAGGCCGAAGGGGTTGCTTAGAGACGTTGTCGTCATGATTCAGGGCCTGCAATTCCCCGTGGACTTCGTAGTGTTGGACATGGAGATCCCTGAGTTAGTGACCGATACCCCCATCATTCTAGGTCGCCCATTCTTGGCCACAGCCAAGGCAGTGACTGACCATGACAGCGGGAAGGTATACAAATAGAGACGATGACAGATGCCGGTCCAGACATCCAGCAGGACTGCGACTTTGTGATTACAGATGATGAGGCAGTTTGGGCAGATCCTGACGCACATGCCATCCTCTCACTTTCAGATTCCACTGATGCAGAGACGACATCAGAGGAGAGCTTGGAGAGCGCATTCCTGGTCCAGGAAACTTTTGAGGCAGCTGAGCCGGTTCTCGACCGCGAGACTGATTTTTGTGATGATGGTGGTACTGAAGCCACCTTAGATGATATAGATCCCTCGGAGTCAGGTCTTGACTGGGCAGAGTTTGATGATTACATACCAGATCTGACTTCTTCTGAGCCTACAGCTTGGGAGGAGGTATATGCCGAGCAGAGCAGAGACAGTTAAGTTGAGAAGCCTTCCCTCGATCCAGTTTGTGAGAGAGAGTTCTCATTCTCCCGGGCAGATTTGGCAGCATACACGCAGATTCTTCAGAAGCCAGATTTTCCAGCATCACTGTGTCCAGAGCTGAAGCCACTACATGCGTCGTTGAAGTATAGGTTCCTTGCGGGTGAGCATGAGATGTACCCAGTCATTATCTCAGCAGATTTGACTGGAGAGCAGGAATCTCGTATGATGGGGGTTCTTGAAAAGAACCGCAAGGCGATAGGATGGAGCGTAGCAGATCTCCAGGGGATCAGTCCGGCTCTATGCTCTCACCACATCTATCTCGAAGATGAGGCAAAGCCGTCGTGCGAGTTCCAGTGACGGCTGAACCTGAATCTGAGAGAGGTTGTCATGAAGGAAATTTCGAAGTGGTGGAGCGCCGATTTTATCTACCCCATCTCCGACTCCAAGTGGGTCAGTCCGTTACATGTGGTGCCCAAGAAGACGGGCATCACTACAGTGGTCACGGAGTCCAGAGAGGAGATCGCTACACGAGTACCCACTTCTTGGAGGGTCTGCGTGGATTACAGATGACTCAATCAGGCACCAAGAAGGATCATTTCCCCTGCCCTTTATTGATCAGATCATTGAGAGACTGGCAGGGAAGAGACATTATTGTTTTCTGGATGGGTACTCGGGCTATAACCAGGTGGCCATCGCTCCCGAGGACCAGGATAAGATGACCTTTACCTGTCCCTTCGGTACATATGCCTTCCGACGCATGCCATTTGGGCTATGCAATGCCCTTGCGTCTTTTCAGAGATGCATGATGTCGATCTCTTCGGACATGGTAGGGGAATGCTTGGAGGTCTTCATGGATGATTTCTCGGTTTAGGACGACGGATTTGACTCCTATCTTGACTGCCTAGACCGAGTACTTCAGCGATATATAGAGGTTCGCCTGGTATTATATTGGGAGAAGAGTCACTTCATGGTGACTCAAGGGACGGTGCTTGGCCACATCATCTCCGACAGGGGCATGGAGGTTCATCCGGCCAAGGTGGATGTCATTAGCAAACTCGCACCACCGTCCAACTTGCGGTAGTTACGGTCTTTTCTGGGGCACGTTGGCTTCTACCGGCGATTCATTCGTGATTTCAGTAGAGTTGCCCGACCATTGACTGATCTGCTGACGAAAGACACTGAGTTCCTTGTCGATGACATGTGTCTTTCATCATTTGAGACTCTCAAGAGAAGTGTGATAGAGGCTCCTGTCCTTCAGCCGCCTGATTGGTCTCTCCCATTCGAGATCATGACGGACGCCTCCGATTTTGCCGTGGGGGCTGTGCTAGGACAGAGGAGGGACGGAGTTCCATTTGCCATCCACTACGCTAGCCGCACATTGGATTCCGCGTAGCGGAACTACACAGTCACAGAGAAGGAGATGCTAGCCGTAGTCTTCTCCCTAGATAAGTTCAGATCATACATTATTGGATCTAGAGTGACCTTGTATACTGATCATACCGCCATCAGGTACCTCATGGTAAAGAAGGATGCCAAGGCCAGACTGACTAGATGGATCCTTCTACTCCAAGAGTTTGACATAGAGATTAAGGATAAGCCTGGAGTCAAGAATGTGGTGGCGGATCATCTCTCCCGATTGGAGTATCTTGAGGATTCTGAGCAGATTGACCCTATTTGTGAGACCTTTCCAGATGAGGCGATCCTTGCTATCGCTTCGCTCCCATGGTACGCCGATATTGTGAACTATCTTGTCACCAAGAAAGTTCCACAAGACTGGCCCCGGCAGAAACTTGAGACCTTCCTCGCGAAGGCCAAGTTTTACCATTGGGAGGATCCCATCCTTTACCATGAGGGAGGGGATAGTATCTGGCATAGGTGCATTCCTCAGGAGGAGCATCACAGCGTCCTTACTTACTGCCACAAGCTGGAGGCAGGAGGATATGACTCAGGGAGAAGAACGGCACAGAAAGTGCTTCAATCCGGCCTATGGTGACCTACTCTCTTCAAGGACTCTGATGAGTTCGTGAAGAGGTGTACTGACTGTCAGAGGATGGGCACTTGTGGACAGCATGATATGATGCCGATGCAGCCCATACACTTCTGTGAGGTTTTTGACGCATGGGGCATCGATTTCATAGGTCCATTCCCTAAGAGCCAGGGATTTGAGTACATTTTGTTGGCCGTTAATTATGTGACTCGTTGGGTTGAGGCCATTCTCGCCTGAACCGCAGATGCCAGGACAGTTTGCAGATTTTTGAGGAAGCACATCATTACACGGTTCGAGGTACCTTGAATATTGATATCTGATGGGGGGTCTCATTTCATCAACGACCAGGTGAAGGCCCTTGCTAGCGAGTTCAGCATAAACCTTCGAGTTGCCACTCCATGCCATCCACAGACGAATGGTCTAGCCGAGGTGTTGAACAGGGAGATCAAGACTATTTTGCAGAAAGTCGTCCGCCCTGATCGAAAGGATTGGTCACAGCTTTTGGAATCGGTCTTGTGGGCATATAGGACGTCTTTCAAGACACCTTTGGGCACATCTCCCTTTCACCTCGTATATGGCAAGCCGTGCCATTTACCAGTTGAGTTGAGGCACAGGTCACTTTGGGCAGTTACATATATTATCTTGGATCCAGATAGTGTAGGAGACCAGAGGAGGGCAGAGTTAGCAGCCTTGGAGGAGCTTCGTGATACCGCCTTCTCAAACAGCCTACAGTATAAGGAGAGAGTGAAGGAGTGGCATGATTCTCATATCAGCAACAAGCATTTTGAGCTGGGACAGAGAGTATGGCTGTTTGATGCTAGGCTTCGTCTATTTCCAAGGAAGCTACAGAGGAAATGGAAGGGACCTTATCTTGTGAGAAAGGTACACGACAATGGGAGTATTGACATATCTGAGTTATCTGCTGAGAGTACCTTTCGAGTGAATGGCCAACGGCTCAAGCCATTTCTAGATCTTGAGTCGCAGGTCGTTGATGTTTCCCCTATTCACTTTGCGTGAGATGTAGTCTCTTGACTCACATCTATTGCATCTCACGCTTGATTATCACTGTTCTTCGGACCTGTATAGATCCAGTTGTCCATATCACTCTATTCTTTAGTCCCACATCCCTTTTCTCATCTTATGATTATGCTATACTTAGGGTGTACTTTACCCTAAGTATAGGGGGGATGTAGGACCTTCGGGTATTCTTTGCATTCTTTCTACCCCTGTTTTGCTGCCTGTACTTAGGGATATTTCACCCTAAGTATAGGGGGGGGCAGACTCTGTACATCCTTCACTCGGATTTCCCTTCATGTATAGCTGCTATACTTAGGATTACTTGATCTTAAGTATAGGGGGAAACCACCAAGTTCTCCTCATTCTATTCTTTCATTCATCTCTGTATCTAGCCATTCCTTTTCACTTCCCTATACTAAGCACGAGTTATGTCTTCTTCATCGCTCTTGATCACTCTGAGGACATCGTTCGAGCTAAGTATAGGGGTGTGTGTATATATTTCAGATATACTTTAGCCACAACTCGTACTTTGTGTGAGTGTGTGAATAAATAAAAATGGCTAAAAACTAATAAAAATAAAAAAATTTTTCCTTGTATATAAAATTCATTCTGCACATACCTATTTATTTATACAAATTATTTTTGTACAAATGATTGAAAAATGATTTGTGTAAAGGATTTGTACATATTTTCATATCGAAATTGTGTATATAGTACAATTTTTTTCCAAAATGTTTTGAAAATCAAAAAGTTTGCAAAAACCTTGTGTCAATGTTTGTAAATATTTTGCAAAATTTGCATTCATGCATACATTCATGGTTTCAAAACATTTTCCAAAAAATTTGCATATTTGTAAAGTCACATTTGTAAATAGCATCTTTGTAAAATCTTGTATAGTTTTTCCTGGATCATAGTTGACATTTAAACTAGCCTGGAATTAAATTGGGAAATGGAGCTTGATTAAGATCTTAATCCACCTAATTCTAAGAGGAACCTTATAGGGCTTAGGGTTAAGGCTTTTCAGGTCCATTGGGGCTTAATTCTTTGAGTCCACTAGGCTATGAGCATATGTCATCTTGATGAGCCTAAGTAGAGAACTTAACAACACACGCATGACTCTTAGAGACAATGGCTTGACTTGCACTAGCACTTTACACATAGCTCTCCACGGATGAGGTGGCGAGGAGGCAGTTTCCTTTGGCTTGGGGTAGCATATGAGGGTAGTACTTAAAGGCGGAACCTCTCTTCTTCTTCTAGTGAAGGAAGTGCGTCTCAACTTGGTCTGGTGGTGATGAAGTCTAAAGACAGAAGTTGTGGGTTGCAATAAAGCTTCAAAAGAGGGATAGTCTACTGGCTCAAAAGGAAAAACTCCTTGTATATATGCCGCACCATGTAGATATGTTGTACAGTTGCACATGAAAAAATGTGCAGAAAGAAAAGAACTCCAAAAAAGTGGTGGGTCGGATTGAAAATTTAATAACCCCACCGGAGTGTATATAGTCAAATAAAGCAAAAGCTTATGGTATACATGTTACATCTCATGAAGCTTGCAGCGGGAGACTTAGCTACACTGGTTGAGCTCCCAAGGATACGTGGCTACACTGGCCATGGTCCATTCTTCATCTTCTTCCCCCTCTTCTTGAGTCGGTTGCACTTGAACTTAGAAGGGAATACCCTGCTTCTCGAGGAAAGAGTTGCTAGACCGAGGCATTAGAGTTACTAGGTTGGGGGAGGTTGTTTCTTTGTTACTTCTGAGGTGGGGAGCTACATATCACTTACACCGCATGGAAAGATTCATGGTCATTAGAGTTTGTGTATGTAGACTTGTTCTGATCTGATTTATTAAGGAGTCTTGTCCATAGATAGGTGGAACTTAGAGGCTGTAGAGTTTTAAGCTTAAGTCCAAATAAGGTTCCGACACATTAATAATCCAAAGATCTGATCGAGCTCCATATTTCAATTTAATGAAGGCAAGTTTAATAATCAGCCTTAATCCATGTATATTCTCCTCTTTTTCTTTTTTTTTTCACTTCTTTTTCAAATAAGTGTTTGCTAAGGGACTAGCAAAGTTAAGTATAGGGGGTGATGAATACCCATTCATCACTCTTTATTCTTATATTTTAGCTACAAAAACCTTTGCAAATACATGTAGATTCTTGTAAATACAAATAATTACCAAAGTGCATGAATTGTTTAAAGTTTAATAATTAGCATGTTTTTGTGCAAAAATAAAAGAATAAAGAGACAAAAGAAAAAGAGGGAGATATTTAGAATAAATATTGAGCGACCTAATCCCAAGGGAGGGCTCAGCATGGGCCTCACCGCATAAATGCCCAAGTAGAGAGAGATAAGGGAGCTCATGTGCACATAAACATGTAAATATAATAAAAATATTTTCCTCTAAAATATAATAAAATGGGCTTGTATATATTTGTAATTATTTGTAAATACAAAAATCACAATAAAAGTTAGAAAATTAAAAAGAAAAATAAAAATAATCTTCCTTGTACATATTCACCATGTATATAAACCCAAACTTATATTTATTTAGCCTTGTAAATAAATAAATTAATTTCCATAAAAATTTGTATATATTCTACATTTCATGGTGTAAATAAACAAAATAAAAACCATAAAAACAAAAATTAAATAAATGGAACAAAAATAAAAATCAAAAAGAACATTGAATATATACCATGTATATAATTGTATATATCTATTTATTTAACCCTTGTACATAAATAATAAAAATAAAATAAAAACATCCAAATATTCCTAATTTTATGCTATATATAAATAAAATATAAAATGGGAATAAAAATTTACAAAAATAATTAATTAAAAATCAAAAATTAAAAATCAATATTGTATATATACCTATATATAGCACTATAGTGTTAATACCTTATTTTTATTTCAAAAAAAATTAAAAATCACAAAAAAAATAGAAAAAAATAAAATAAACATTTTCATGTTTTGAGTTTTTAATAATTCGACCATTTTCTTTTTTAAATCGAATTTCTAAATCTTTCTGACATGGCCCACTCTGATTGGTCCACGGGGGACGTTGACCCCCCCGTCAACTCCCCCCCTGGACCACAGAGCTCCGGATCCAAGCCCACGACCCGACTTCTCGACATTACCCCCGCTCGATCCGACAACCAAATCCGTAAATCCCGGGCGCTACTTCTTCCTCGTGCATCCGAGATCCTCGCTCGGTTGATTGCATTGGGATCCGTGCCTCGCTGTGCCCTGCCCGACCTGTTCTTGCCGGACCCTCCCTCGTATATAGTCCGAGCTCCACCTCCTTTTTCTCGCATCTTTGTCTCATCTCTCTTCACCCTAGGACCTCCATAGCCTTCGCAGGAGTGACAGTTTGCGTTTGGCCGTGTCGCAGCGAGGAGGGAGCGACCGAGCCATTGATCTGACGTCTTTGTGCCGCCCAGAGGTGGTGCTCGAGCCTCAGGCATCGACGGCCCTTGAGGCTAGGACCTGGAGCTTCCCCAACTTGTCCCCACTCGACCTCGACCAGTAGGTAGTTCCCGTTCCTCCTTTATTTCTCTAATTTAGCTTTTCGCCCAAATCAACACGTCGCCGACCATCTCTGATTCCGACCACCCTCACCCTCGTTTCGATCATCGGAATCATTCATCATTTCCGCCTTTCTCCCGTGCACCTTCTCCATCCCTTCGTCCAACCCAGTTCACCACGGAACTGGGATTGGGGTTCCTCCGCCGTCGCTTCACCGGAGCCCCTTCGTCCCGACGCACAGATCACCTTCACTACCCCTAACCGGGTCGAGGCACTTTGCCCTCGACCCAGGAGTTCGTTGCTTTGCTTTGCAGGTCCATCCAAGCCCATCTGAGGGCTCGGACAGTCACGAGCAGCAGCTCCTCCTCTGTCAGTGCCACCTAAGCTCTCTGGAGCTCCGCTGCACCATCGGAGGGGTCCATCAGACGCGGGAGGCCCAGACACATCTTCTCCGATCTTCAGCAGCCTCCGAGGAGCTCCCCCGTACGCGCACGAGCCCGGCGAACTTCGACGGCGTCGAGTTCATCGAGCATCCTCCGCAGCCGTCCCATCATCCTCTACTCCAATTCAGATCGTAGCCGTTCACGCCAGGAGCAGCCTCGACAGTCCGATCAGTGGAGGATAGACGAGGACCATCTGATCGCCGAGGGTTAGCCGCGCCTCTTCCCGACCGTCAGATCTCCACGTGGCATCCATCCAGTGCTCGACTTAATAAAGGGTAAAATACCCTTAGGCCCCCCTCTTTTTAGTTGTTAATATTTAGCCCTGTAAATATTTTAGAAGTTTTATTTCAGTTTGGTAAATTGCATAGAGGACCTCGTACTGTAATTTATTCACTTTTAGACCCCTGCCTGTAGTGTGCACGTGCATCGACACGTGATTTTGTGGGTTATTTGCTTGTATGGGACGGTTGTTTCAGGGTGTTCACGAATGAAATTAAGTTTTTAGTATTTACAGAAATGCCCCTGTGAATGTTTTAATTGTGCATGTGCTATATTTCGTGAGATTTTTATACTTATGCCCCTGGACTTTTAGTACGTGTTACTAAATAGACCAGGGACTTAAGTTTTCTTGCAATTTGGGCCCTGAGTCCCCAGGTCACGCCTTACGCGTGAGTTCTTGGCGAATTTGCACCGGATCCCCTGGAACTTATTTTAATTGCGTACAGGTCCCAATGCATTGTACCCTTGTGTTTGATTTTAATAAAATAGCAAAACTATTCCAAATTTGATGAAAATTGGATACATGGCTCCTGCCATGGTGTAAAATTTTTTCTAATTTTTGGAGACATTTCTGAGCATTTTTGATATTTTAAAAAATTTAAAAACAAGCATTTTTGTTAGTGTCTAGATCTAAAATTTACAAAAAAAATATTAAAATGCCTTTAAAAATTACAAAAAAAATTATATAGTGTTTGTTTTGTGTTGTTTGATTTTCTGACTAATTTTGGTCATTTTTAGACTTGTAAAACCCATAAAACTGAAAAACACTAAAAACCTCATAACAATTCTAATAAATAATTGAAAAATCAAAAATTAATAATTCTAGTGCCTAATTTTTCCTTGTATTTTCTACTTTACAGGAAAATTACCTTCAGACCTTGATAGGGCCATTTTGCATTTTAATTTGGCCCTCCAAGTCTGACTGGACAACAACACTCTTTTCTTGTCTTGTTTTATTTTTATAAAATTCCCTAAAAATCAGAAAAATCCCAAAAATTAACCAAAAACATAGAAAAATATAAAAAAACATAAAAAACATTTTTATTCGATTTTTTTGAGCTTATTTGAGTAGTTGAATAATTGTGTGAAGTTGCTTGTATCCTTGATTTTATTATTTTCTTCATTATCTAAAAATCCAAAAAATATAAAAATACTAAAAATCCACCAAAAATATCTGTCTTTTATTTTTCACTATTTTTGACTACTTCGTAGGCCGCAAGGCCATTTCGTGCTCCCTGAGTCCGACCCTGGTCGCTATACCAGGCTAATCTAATAGCTAGGGCCACTATTGATTTTATTCGATTTTTATCTCTGTTTGGTGGTCTGATCCCTATTTTCTTGTTGACCGGATTGTCTCCGAGATCCGGGTCGCAATGACCCTTGATCTATTTTATTCACCCGAGTCTTGGTGATTTATCGGCCATCAGTGCACCCCCGACTTTCAAGCCTGGTTTGAACCCCTCTTCCATAGGTTTAGCTGCCCCTTTTGCGCCCGCGAGCTCGAGGAGGGTGACGTCTTCCTCTCTTTAGCTTCAGGCCGATCGAGCGACGCCCGAGGCGGCTCCACCACCTCCTCTTTTTGCCGGTGTCAAGGTACATCTCCCTCTGGTTTTAACCATCGAGGCAACCACTCTCTCCTCTTTATTTTCTTTGCATTTCGTTCGCCTTAGCATTAGGATCATTTCCCCCCCAAGAAATCTTATGTTTCATCCACCAACCCACTCAATCGATCACTTCGCCGGAGTGCTCCTCCGGCCACACACCAAGCGCCATCGCCCCTCGCCTTATTTCCATCTCCGTGGGGTCCAAGCACTTTACCCTGGACCCTCTCACCCCTTTCTGCAGGTCAAAGCACGTTGACTCGAGCCTGGGGCTCGTTTTGAAGATCGCCGGAGCACCCGCAAAGCCCTACAGCTCCGCCACCTTCTCCAGCGACCTACAGCCATCCCCAGAGCCTTTTGGTGCCCCTAGGAGATAGAGTTGACCTCCAAGAGACTCCATGCCCTTTTTGAAGCCCAAGAGATCATCGGAGAATGGAGCTAGAGCTCGGGGAAGGTCTCCTCGCCGGCGCTCCTTCCCTATTCTTGCTCCGACCCTCTACACCGTTAGATCAAGGCTCGAGCTCTAGATCTTCCGCGGCCGTTGGATCCTCCCGTGCCTCCACCGTCAGATCAAGCCAAGGGATCTAATCGTGACCGCTCATCCGCGAAGCGTCATCGGCCGTTCAGATTATGCCACGTGTCAAGTGGCCTCTTTATCACCATTGGATCGCCACTCTTTGGGTATTTTGCATCTTTCACCCTGAGAGTTTTTGTATTTATTTTTAGTCCATAAACTTTCATGTGTTGTTTAAATACTTTGTAATATTTGCATGTAAGCCCCTACACTTTCCTTATTCGGTATTAGGTCCTATCCACGTCACCTCGCGTACCTGTACGCATGAGGGGACTAGGTAATTTGCAAGGACACCCTCGCGGGTTTGGGTATTTCATTTTAGTCCAGGAACTATTCTGTAACGTGTAATATTTTGGGTTATTTGCATGTAAGCTCTTAGGTGTTTTTGATATTGCATTTAGGTCCTTCCCAGGCACGTGCCAGTCACGTGTAGGGGTGGATATTTTGCAGGTGTGCCCTAGTGGATTTTGTTATTTAGATTCGGTCCTGGTAATCGATTTATTAGTTATAAAATTCTGATGAAAAATTGCACTGTGGCCCTTGGATGTTTACCTATTTACATATCTACCCTTGCTAGTAATGTAGTTTCTTGTTGTTGTCTCTATTTATTCCATGCATCTATAAATTGCCAAAAAATTTACAAAATTATCTTAGGCTCCTGTTGCACTGTAGTTTCACGTTATATTTTTATTTTGCAAATTTATTGCATTTTCATATTTATAAAAATTCAAAAACATGTATTTTCAGTACTTTTTACATTAAAAAATCCATAAAAATTAGTAAAAATTTTTTAAAAATTCCAAAATAATATATTTTGTGTGTCTTATCATATTTTAGTGTCAAAAATCACTAAAAAAATTCAAAGTAAAACTTCTAAAAATTAGAAAGCCCCTAAAAAACTTCCAAAAAATATAATTTGAGGAATTTTTGAAAATACAATTTTAGTTTCTGTATTTTCCCTACTTTATTGCCTTTATTTTAAAATTAGTATGAGGAATTTTTGATACTGTTTGTTATTTTTCATCCTCATTTTAATTTTGGTCAGCAACTTTATTCAAAGTTTACTAGTGTTTTTGCCTTTAAAAATACCAAAAAGTTAGGAAAATTCTAGAAAAATCACAAAAACATTAGAAAATTACAAAAAGACCAAAAACATTTTATTTCCTGATTTTTGAGTACTTTTACTTATTTGTATAAATACTTCATCCCTCTCTTTCTTACATTATCTATATAGTCTATTTGAATAAAAAGAAAATATAAAAAAATATAAAATATAAAAAGAAAATACAAAATCAAAACTAAATAAATAAATATATTTATAAAATTAAAAACCCACATAATTTTGCAACTCGGTGTCGTCCACCACTGAGACTGTTGTTGAGCAGAAGGATCATGCACCGGCACAACCTCCTCATCCAAGTCCTCTGCATCTCAGCCCATCCAACATGTACAGTATGTACAAGACCTTGAGAAGTAAACCTCCCAATCGTAGAACCAGATGGCGTAGATGGTGTTGTACTAGTCAGAGCCACATCCTGTGTATTAGGAGTAGTACTTTCCGCCCCCACTACAGATTCAAGAAGTGAATGGTATGTGGGATAGTTCACAACATTTGACTTGTCTTCATGAACAATTCCATGGTCAGAATTTGGCTAATCAGTCATACCACCAACAACAATGGGGGGGGACTTCCAACCCTACCAATCCCAAGATCAATAGCCTCCAAAGCATATCAACATCTGGAGGTAGGGATACCAGCAGTCTGGCTACCGGGCAACACAGTTCCACCAGCAACAGTTGGCTACTCAATACCAAAATCCCTCTCTATAGTATCCACAATACTCTTCTCGCCCCCCTCTTCACCACTTTTCTCAGGGATACCAATAGTAGTCTCCCCAACATTACCCCATCAAGAGGCTCTAGTTGAGCAAATCTTCTGGTGGTGCTGATGAACCTGGCTCTTGCTTGTCTGGAGAAATTAATGAAAATTTGATTGAAATGATTCAAAATATTGATGACATAATGAGTAATAAAACCATCATTCCAACTTAGGTCGACGCTAATCCAAGTAATTTCTAACATAAGGAGTAGGTAGCTTGTGGTGTTCTACCCGATTCAGATGTAAAGAACTTGTTTATATCTAGCATTATTACTCTCAAGAGTGGTAGGATAGTTCAACCATCAGCAATGGCAAAGGGAAGGCATATTGCATCTGATGGTGAGTCATCAACCCCGTCAGTAGTAGGAGTGAAACACCTTTTTGGAGGATCATTATCTACAGAAAATTCACAAAAAATGAAGAAAATACAAAAAGACAGCAACAACACCAGACCCGGTGGAGACCAGTCATCCTTGGAGACGCTAGCACTTACAGTAGATCCAGAATGAGTCAAGGAAGCTGAGCCTGCATTTTTTGGCCCACCACATATATATGTTTTTGATTCTTTTGCCATCTATATGTACATAATGATGTGGATAATATTTTGAATGACAATGTTTCTAATTCTTTACATATTCCATTCCCTGAAGCTATGAAAAAGACCGAAAAATAAAAGTTTACAAACTCCCTTGTCTAATCCGTCGATTGTGGATATCATCAAAAACTTGGACTTGAACATGCCATTGATGAAAGCCATGGAGTACATGCCAGTAATAATGAAAGGACTTAAAGATGCATTTACAATAAGGCACCGTCCTTGACCCCACAATTCCATAAGCCGGAGTTGAAAGAATGAGAAACATATACTCACCATGGCCATCATCAACACCATCAACAATCTCTCGAATAAGAAGAAGGACAAGGAAGCACTACTCATCCAGTGTAGCATCTTTAGTCAAGAGTTCGAGAGAACACTACTCGATAGTGGGTCTTCTGTCAACCTCATGCCAATTCACTATTCTCGGAATTCAAGTTAGGACCTCTTAAAACCAACCAAAATGATTCTGTAGTTTGCATACAAATCAGTCAAGCGACCTTGGTGCATGTTAGAGGATGTGATCATCACGGTTCAAGTAATCTAGTTCGTTATCGATTTTGTTGTACTAGACATGGATGTCTCCCCACCCCTGCTCTGCAACCCCATCATCCTTGGTTGGTCGTTCCTCAGACAAGCTGAGGCGGTAGTGAACTACAACATTTAAGAGATTACATTCAGCTCCTGCAATACCAAAGTGCAAATAGAGATCACACTTGAGCATAAATCAGAAGAGACTGCATCTGCGTTAAGGGCGCTTGCACTTAACATCTAAGAAGACTATGACTTTCTTGCAGAGATCTAAGATACAAATCTATTCCTAGATGATATTAAGATCCATGAATTCTTTTTCTCGAGGAATGAGTGGAGAATGCAGTCGAATTCCCCTCTATTCATTATGATGAGATAATTGTTGATGCACTTGACGAATTATGTATGGGCCGTATGAGCCTCGAAGACCAAGAGTCAATTATCGAGGATTTCTGCAATCAAGAGGATATCATTGATTTCTCTGAATCATTAAATGAAGAGAGACTAAATTGATTAAGGTCGACACATAATAGATGAAAAAGCCAGAACCTACTATGATCGTCGAAGTCACCATTAAAGTAGCTCCCACTCCTCCAGAGCTCAATCCTCTGCCCTCCAACATGAAATACACCTTCCTTGTGGAAGAGATAAACATGTATCCAATCATTATCAATGCTAAATGACCGAAGACTGGAATCTCATTTGATGGAGGTTCTTGAACGAAATCGCAAGGTAATAGGCTGGAAGATATTATATCCCCACAATTTCAATCAATTCTTGTTCTCGCATCACATCTACCTCAAAGACGGTAACAAACACTCCCGCGAATTACAGAAGAGATTGAATCCAAACATCTAGGAGGTTGTCATGAAAGATATTCAAAAATGGTGTGATGTGGAGTTTATATATCCCATCTTCAATAGTAAACTAGCGAACCAATACATGTAGTACCAAAGAATTTTGGGATCACCATTGTTACTAATGACAAAGGAGAGGAGATTCTAACCAGAGTGCCGACCTCATGGCGAGCCAATGATTACAGACGTCTGAACCTCACCACAAAGAAGAACCACTTTCCATTGCCCTTCATTTGCCAAATTCTCGAGAGATTGGTCGTAAAAGAATATTTCTGCTTCATGGAAGGATATTCTAGATACAATAAAGTCTCTGTAGATCTGGAAGACTAAGGGAAGATGAAATTCACATGTCCATTTGGGACGTACGCTTTCTGATAGATGTCGTTCAGCTTGTGCAACGCCCCTGCTACATTCTAGAGATGTATGCTGGTTGTATTCGATGACATGGTGGGTAGTTTTCTAGAGGTATTCATGGATGACTGATCAGTATACAAGTATTCCTTTGATTAATTCCTAGACTATTTAGACCGAGTATGATGGAGGTGTTGTGAAGTCATGTGGTAGAGGGGATTGTGCTGGGTCATGTGGTATCAAAAACATGGCATGGAAGTTGACCCAACCAAGGTGGAGGTAATTTCAGAACTTGAGCCACCTACAACCGTAAAATAGGTCTGGTTGTTCTTAGTGCACGTTGGTTTCTTTCAATGATTCATCAAAGATTTCAACAAACTCACCCCACCGTTGATTGAATTGCTGGGCAAGGAGACATACTTTATCGTTGGTGATCATGTTCTCCAATATGTATCCTTGTACTCCAGGAGTTTGACCTCGAGATCCGAGACAAGCCTAGAGTTAAGAATGTTGTGGAAGATTATCTCTCAAAAGTAATCAAGCCTGAATCTCCTGAGCAAAACTTTAGGCCGATCATAGAAACTTTTATATACAAGCCATATTGTCAGTAACCTTGCTCCTCTAGTATGCTGATGTTGTAAATAATCTTGTGTCCAAGAGAACTCGACAAAGTTGTCCGAAATTGAATAGATAAATTCTTGTTTGATATCACTTTCTACTAGTGGGAGGACCCATATCTCTTTCGTGAGGAGGCAGATTGTATCTGGAGAAGGTGCATTCCTCGAGAGGAAATTGCTAATGTCCTCACACATTGTCATGATCAAGAGTCTGGAGGACACCATTCAGGTAGAAGTACGACAACAAAAGTACTCCAACGCAGTCTTTGGTGGCGGACTTTGTTCAAAGATGCAGAGGACTATATGAAACATTGCATCGACTGCCAGAAAATGGTGGAACAATCAGAATGAGAGACACAAAACCCTTGAAGTTTATTCATATTTCAGATGTGTTTGATGTTTGGGGCATTAAATTCACGGGCCCATTTCCTAGCAGTCAGGGATTCGAATATATTCTACTCGTTGCCGACTGATGAATATCAGATTCATCACTCCAAAAGACATTAATTAAGCTCAAATCCTCAAAATTCATCTGCATTTTACCCATTATATTTCATAATTAGAATTCATGCATGTACAAATAATAATTGTATTTTATCACTCATTATTGCATACAATAAAAAGCCAAAACTCCCATCCCAATTAACCTATAAAATAAGCTAACTTCCCCTATTTTGAATTAATTCATGCTAATTCCAAATGACCTAAAACTACCTCCATTGTGTACATATTGCTAACAAAAATAAAAAAATAATACGAAAAAAAATCACTAACCTAAATAAGTGGACCAGAAACTCAAAATCCAATTCTAGGATTTCCAGATTAAAATGTAGATATCTTCCTCATACAGAGTCTGGTTAGATCCTACTCACTTTAAACTAATGTACATTCAATTACTTCAAAACAAGATCAAGTTCTAGTGAATCAGAGCTCATATGTGAAAGTTGGGTTTCAGGCCTCTTTTGTACATTTTGTATTTTAGCATTTTTTAACCTATTGTTTTATGTACTTGATTAACTCATTTTATTTTATTTCTTTTTTACTTATTTTCTTTGATGAAAGTTAAAATATGCAAAAAATCAAATCCAAAATGACCTTTAAATAAAAAAACTAACACAGTCCGAGTCTTCACTAATTGTATGTACAAAAGTTGTAGTTTATTTTATTTTATTTCTTCTTTTTATTAATTAATAAAAATAAAAAATATATTAATGTGTAAACATTTATTTTTGATTTTATCATATTTTTCTGGATTTTTATATTGTTTAAAAATAACAAAAAAATTATAAAATCCAAAAATCAGGGAAATGTATGTACATAGAACAGCAAAATATCACTTTATGTAATCGACCGATTCTGATATTGATCCCTTCATGAAATTGTAGATCTCATCAAGATGAGTAAATTTTGTGAAGAAACTTTTTCGATAGCAGGTCATTTGCTTTTTTCCCAGATTTTTCTTTGTTTTTTATTTTCGGAATTTTCTGGACTGATGCGTGGTAGTTCCTGTTGTTGGACATGTGAGCCGACGACGAGCCATTATGCAATAAATGTTATTACGAATATCATTCCCTGATCTGAAATGAAGAATAAATAATTTGCATAATAGGTCCCTCTGTACAATTAGGGTTATGTACCATGGTTGTATTAATGATCAAGCAGCTGTTGATTCAATAATTGAATCATAGAGGCTGGTGCTTGGATGAATATCTAAAGGGTTAGATTGGGGACTCATCAAGCACCGTCAAACGATTGTTAAGATGTGATCTCCAGACTGAGTAGGAGATGGCAATCCTTTCTCACATAGGCTGATATCTGACCGACCTCTTGATGCAGGTCCTCTGCATAGGAATAGAGATTCGGAGGTGTCAGATTAGTTAGGTCAAAGAGTTGACTTAACGAGATCGAGATAACCTAAGTCCTATGTTGAATGCTGTCACAGCATAGGCACGCATCCTCTGACCGGAGACAGATGTGTTACTATATGTCTGAGCGTGTACATTTGGCAGACCAATAGGTTGATGACCTAACCAAGGTCAATACACCGGCGCACTGGTGTGCATGTAAGGGTATATGAGTAATACGATCTCTCAAAGGGATCATACAGGTTCACTACTGAACCGGAAGACATGAGCTCACTCATGAGATATTGGGAAGAATCAAATTCCGTGCACGGTCATCTCGCTTTGGAAGCTTGACTGAATTTGTAGGTTTGATATATACTTTTGGAAAGTATATGATCAAGACCTAGGTATGATATATGCTTTTGGAAAGTATATGATCAATACCAAATCCCAATGATCAAAATGAGAAACTTGGTGATCAAACCCTGAAGAAGACAGTGTAAAATAGATCTTGATCTTCAGGTTGACCATGGGTCTTCCAGTATGCAGGATGTACAGGTATTGGGAATACCTGAGGGTGATGTGATCATAAACGATTGTATATCCATGACGCTTCCATTCCGAGGGAGTGATGAAACAGGTCTGGATTTTAGTGACTCCTTTCAGTAGAGAAGCAATCCGATCTTAGTTCAAGTGTTGGACATTGGTCTGAATGAGATTCAGATTTAATGAGAAGATTAGATTTGCGGTCTTGATTTAATCAAGCATCTATGAGAGGTTCGTAAGATCTTGATTTGAGACAAGATCTCAATATCCAAGTCACTATACGTGGAATAATACAATTGCCCTGTCCTTATCTCCAAGTATCCGCGGAGAAAGCACATTATTCTTGAAAGGGTTCAAGAATAATTCATTTGATGAAATGCATGTCCAAGCAAGAAGGACTTGATGATTAAATGAGATTTAATTATCAAGCATAATATGAATATGATTCATATTATTATCCAAGATAATTAAATAGGATTTAATTATCAAGGATTAGAGAATGTGGATAATACTATCCATGATATATGTGTATTAAAAATATGATTTATAATGTATATATAAGAGAGAGAATTTATGTAAATAGCATTTGTTAATTAATAGTGTGAATTGGATTCACATTTGTTAATTAATTGGAAATGCAATTTACAAATTAGTTTGGGTTGTGAATATGATTCACATAATCTTCAATGGCATGATTGAAATATTCACAAATTAATTTGGAATTAATTTGGTGAATAATTTTGTGATAATAGTTATCACAAATTATTAAGAGATAATATGGTATAATAAAAAGGAGACAATAAGCCCCATTTTAGGAGGCTACATTATCTCTATTATCTGGATAAATCTCTTAATTAATTGATTTATGTTAAATTAAATTATGTTGATAATGTTGCAACATATTTAATTTAATTATAAATAAATGTTGTTGGTTTTAACCAACAACAATCATAGCCATTGATCTTACATAGACCAAGCCTAGCCGTTGGATCTATGAGTCCATGGATTGAGATCCAATGGATCCTAAACTAATATAAAAGGAGGGCTAGGGTAGCCTTCCAAGGCACATCATTAAGAGTTGTGCAAGGTTACAACTCTCTCTCTCTTTCTCATTCTCACCCTCTCTCTTTCTCTTATCCATCAAGTGGCCGTCCATCTTGTGTTGAGAAAGGAGAGACTCTCGGCTTCTTCTTCGACGACTCGAGAATCTCCTTCTTCTTTGGAGTTTCTTACTCTAAAGGAAGACGACGGATTTTGTTTGACGAAATCGGGGGAGCCATCGCTTGGATCTTCATCGAGGATTGCGGGGAGGAACGCGACTCATCATCGCGCCCGCAAGTGCGTTCTTCGTGGATCGGACTTAAGACAGGAGGATCTCTACTTTGGGATCTCGCGATCACAACCACGCTTCAAGAGGTATTCCTTGTACTTTGTGGTTTGATGAAACGATCCGAGAAGTGTTCTCGTGATCATGTGGTTTCATCTTTAGTTTTTAAAATTTTTAATTTCCGCTGCATCTAGCATCTAGTGCGACTAGTTGCTTCGATTGCATACGATGCGATCGACACGCTTCCGTGATGCGCTTAAGGATTCTCAATATCCTTCAAGTGGTATCAGAGCCATAGGTCGAATATGGTTTTGGATATGATCCATAGACCTTAGACGATTTGGTTCTTGAAAGGGTTGCGAAACTTTTACTGCATTTCAATTTTCGCACCTCTGTCTAATTAAATTTTTAGGCACTGTTTAAAATGTTTAAACACTAAATTTTCAGTTGGATTTTGTTCCCCATTAATTAAGTAAACCATAGGACTTGAGTTTACTAAATTTGGACTTCATTTGCTCAAGATATGGCCTTTTGAATATGCATATATTCACTGTTGCGGGAACTGCGGATTAAAACGTGATTAATGAGATAATTATGGTTTTAATCCGCCTCGAAATGTGTGAATTATCATTGGGTTCTTTAATAAATCAAATAGGTAATCTTTGAAAACTGAGTTTGCATTTTTTGGATTTACATTGATCGAGATAAGTTAATTTTAGTGATTGGGGGTCACTGCTGGAAATTGACATCTTGGATCATGAACCTTGTGATAAGTCATTCAATTATCATGATGAAAATTAATTGTTAATTTTCTGGAATAATTAGTGATAAATATTTGTGAAATATTTAAAGAGATAATTATTTCATTGAATGACATTTGCCTAAACCACAATGATGAGATATTAGATCTTGATCATTGGTTCATCAACAAACATTAATTTCATGAAAACCATAGTTTATCCTACAATAGTTGTAGGACAACTTTTACATGAAAAACCCTCTTGCTTGAATAGGATTGGGGATTTGTCTAGCAAATCTCCTTATAATCAAAAATGTTTTGATTTATATTATATGGTATAATTTCGGTTGAAAAACTGATGAACATCTCATAGTACATGATGGTCTATCTGGTATTATCCTTCCCGAGGCGGATGTGGTGCCTAGTCGGAGAGTATTGGGGTAGCGGGTTGCAACGTATGTGGTCCGTCCCACTCTCGTCGGTACTGGCCATGACAGCGGGTAGGGACTGTATAATACCGGAGACAGACAATGTGTATTTTTCTAATTATTAAAATTCGAATAATACGTACTTTGAGTATATACCTACTATTCAAGCAAAAGACATGTTTGTTGATTGATGATTGGATTAATGATTAATTTAATATGATTAAATTAATTATATCCAATAAACACTCTGTCATGAATAGATGTGTATTTCCCTTGGAAGAATTAATTATGTGAATGTGATTCACGATAATTAATTATAAAATTTGAATATGAGGTGGAGGATCACATAAGTGACATCCGTGGTCTCCCGTCAAGGCGAAGGGTTTCCGTCGCCAGGGATTGTATGTAGGAGACGCCTGTCCGAAGTGACAGCTCCTGTATGCAAGCGCATCTGGATCGGGCTCTTTACTTCTCGAAAGAGTAAGGCCGTATGCGTAGTGACCCCAATATCGAGTCCTCATATTATCAGGGCGATATTGGATTGCGCATAGCGAGTGCTAATCCTGTTGACGGTTGGTTCAATTAATGACGGGTCAACATCATCTTAGGGGTGGTGGGCTCGGGTGTTAAAGACCGAATTGGGAATGCAAGTTGGATTTGCAATGCGGAATGAGTTCCCGCTTCTTTTTATCGGAGTCGTAAGTTCTCATATTATTGGGATGCGACAAAGATAGGAAAGGAGATCCCAGATCTTGCTAGAGATATAATGGTAAGAATATCTCTTACATTGAAAGTGATTAAGGGAATGAACTTTCAGTTTTGACAAGGCAAGACAACTTTGATATAAAAATTCCTAAATCAAAGTAAAACATGTATATATAATATATATACACTTATGCAAATTTCTTATTTCAGATAATCCTTCATTAAACCCACTCAATGTTATACTCAATGATAACCAGTAAAATATCTTGGATTGGACTCATGATCCAGATATTATACTTGCAATTGGACACATAATGTATGTGGTTGCAATGTGCAAGTTTCCTCAACCTAATGAGGACTGACAATTAAATAAGACAATAAGACATCACCTTAGGGTTTGTATGTCTCTATGTTCTTGATCTTTCATCGAGTGTACTTTAGAAGTCACATGTCGATGGTGATCGTAATTGTCAAATAATCCTTATAAAATAAAAGAAGATATTTTGGCATACATATATGCTCTAGACATTTAATCATGAATGACATGGTTCTCTGCATTATGCAGAATGGTAGCTCGAAATAGATGATGTATTCAAAATGTTTGAATACCTACCTAAGCCTAAGTCTCTAAGAGTTAAGATGTATGTAGATATGATGAGTGTCATCATTCTACTATCTATACTCAAGTCATTCATGAAGCTTCATAATAATCATTTTGAATGAATTTAACGAAGCATGTATAAATGTTGAAATGCTCTTGTATTGAAATCCTTAGAATTCAACATAAGAGATCCTTAGTCTTTAGCAATGGTTGTTTATAGATTAAGAGAGTGCAGTGGAAGCATGGGTCGGACCCGAGTAAGAAGGAAAGTCAAAGAGTTGACCTACTTCTGTGACTTCCATATCACATCCAAAGAGTTGGATGATTGCCAATACTGCAATAAGTTGATGTGTTGATAGTATGACTATCAAGTCTATCTAAAATCCTTAGTAAAGGACTCAGATAGAGCATCAGAATAATCTACATATAATCATTGACTCTGACTTTCTTATTTCATAAGATAAAGTCTGACAATTGTATCCCAATCTTCTAATGACATTTGCAATTGGTTGCATATACATATTAGAAGATTAGAAATTTGATCTTAAGGTTTAGTAGTCATCTACATGGATATTACTGTAATTATTGCAGCAATCTCTATTGGATAGATAGACTTCATATTCTCAGTGGGAGAGCCCTTAGTCTTAGAGAATGTCTCTATGACCTAGATATTAGAATACCCCATTGTTTGTTTCTAAATGTTGGAAATAAACATGAATTCTGAGATAGAACTATCATAAAGAGTTATGATGAAAATATTTCAGATAGTCATCTAACATCTAGTGGACTCCACAAAATTAGAAAATTAATGAATGGTTCATTAAGATTTCTAATACTGAAAATCAAACCTTATAAGATCAATAGGAGGATGAAGATCATTTGACGATGATCTGGCATCAAGCCTTGGACATTTGTCTGTTGATTTGATCAATAGACTGGTAAGAGATGAAACTTTAGAATGTCTAAAAATTTCAAATCTTACATACTTGTGAATATAGTATTGAAAGTAAAGTGTCCAATACACCCTTCTCTGGGAATGGTGTTAGATGTCGAGGTATTCAAGATCTCATATATATTGATGTATGTAGATCATCTATATCATAGTAAACATTATGGATATGAAATATCTATTGATGATTACATATGATATGAGATTTCTTCTCTTCACATGAGAAACCTTTGAAGTGTTCAAAGATTTCACAATTTTGGTTTAGAATCAAAGTTTGAAGGAAGATTAAATGAATTTGATCTAACCTAGGTAGCTTGTACCTATTAGATAAAATTCAAAGAATACCTTATGGAGATATGAATATCATTTCTATCTCACTCCTCCTGATAAACCTAAACTCAATAGAGTTGTAGGGAGATACAATTGGATCATGTGTGACATGATTTGATCAATGATGAATTTTAGCATAATTACCTCTTAGTTTCCAGGCATATATATGTAGTAGAGACTACAATATATATCCTTAATAAGGTTCCATGCATGTAATCTGGAATCTATCACTTGAGAGTGCTGCTTCA
Source organism: Ottelia alismoides (assembly GCA_037367405.1). Lineage (NCBI taxonomy): Eukaryota > Viridiplantae > Streptophyta > Magnoliopsida > Alismatales > Hydrocharitaceae > Ottelia > Ottelia alismoides. The sequence goes on from JAZKJV010009784.1 coordinate 975,831, forward strand.
TTAGGAAAATAAAGAATGGTATTGGATACCTGCTTTATGACCTTGAGATTCTTAAAAGATCTCATCCCTGAGAATGTGATTCTTGGAGGATGACTCTCTTGAGAATCAAGAGAAAAATGAAGTGTGGGAACTCATTTGATCTTGAGAAGATAATGAGGCTCCTGAAATCGGAAACTAAAAGGGACAATTAAAGATGAAACATTAATACCTCTTCAAATGAGTTTGAAGATGTATTCCATGTGTCAGTTAAGTCTGACAATGATCGGACTTCATGTGATGAATCTCCTGAAGATCATGACATGGAAAGATGGATATTAGCAATAAAGTCTAAAGTAGACTTCATATACAAGTGTTGTATATGGACCCTCGAGGATCCACCTATAAGGGTTAGACCCATTAAGGTGTAAATGGATCTTAAAGAGAAGAGGAACCTGATGAGAAGGTAGAGACCTTCAAAGATCGGTTCGTAGCCATGAGCTGCTCACCGTAAGAGAAGACATTGCTTACAATGAGACTTGCTCTTTGGAAACCATGCTTGAAATCATCAGAATATTGCTAATCCTAGCTGCACAACTTGACTGTTGCATCTTCAAGATGTAAGTCAAGATTGCATTCCTCTAAGAATACCTCTCTGAGGATATTCACATGAAGTATCCCCAGGGCTTCATGTTTGGGGAAAGTAAGGTGTGAAAGCTAAAGAACTCCATCTATGGACTCAAATAAGCTTCTTGTAGTTGGAACATAAGATTTGATGAAATTATAAATGTTATGATTTCAAATAGAACCTTGATGTACCATGTGAAGCTTAGTGGGAGTGCCACTGTGTTCATCGTCCTAAATGTAGATAATATCCTAATCATTTGGAATGATATAAGGATGATAATAAGTGTTATGTAGACTGGCTATTCCACACCTTGAGATATGATCTCAAGAGTACCTCTTAGATCTTAGTTCTGAAGTTGTTCAGAAGCAAAGAGAAGAGGGTATTGGGACTGTCACATTAGTAGTGCACCTTGGATATGTTCCATTCTTGGAAATTCCAAGAAAGGCTTCCTTTCCTTGAGATTTGGTACTGACCTATCTGAAGGGATATCACCTCAAAGAGTTGAGGAAGTGAATGCTAGAACTGCTTGCACCTCTACATCAGTTACGAGAAGCTAAATGTATGCTAAATGTGTATAAAAGCCAGATATCTGCCAATCAGTGGGAGTAGCAAAGTGTTGCTAATCCTACTAGGGAGAGAAAACACTTGATTGCAGTAATAACAATGTCTTCATAGATGACAAGATTTTTGAGATAGTGATCTTAAAAGTCATATCTTCAAAAGCTTAAGACTATAGATAAAGATCTAAAAGGTCTTAACTGTGGATACCTTAAGAGATAGTGATCTCCCGGAATAAGGGTATTTTGATAAGGATTATGGAAATACTGGTTATAATAGCTATTGAGCAATAGTGTCAAGGACACTATAACTGCTTTGACTAGATTGAGTATTGGTTGCATTAGATGCAACATTCGCATTGGATACGAGTACTGTTACCTAGGGATATGAAAGTGACGTAAAAGGACTTGGCATAGTCTTTAGGGAACAGAGTGACTGATCAGCTTACCTAGCTATTTCTAAATAGCATATGATTGTCACATGAGTGTGGGTTTAAATGATTAGCCCATTAATGGCTCTTTGGGCTAGTGGGAGATTGTTGGACATGTGAGCCCATGGCGAGCCATTATGCAATAAATGTTATTGCGAATATCATTCCCTGATCTGAAATGAAGAATAAATAATTTTCATAATAGGTCCCTATGTAAAATTAGGGTTATGTACCATGGCTGTCTTAATGATCAAACAGCTGTTGATTCAATAATTGAATCATAGAGGCTGGTGCTTGCTAAAGGGTTAGATTGAGGACTCATCAAGCACCGTCAAACGATTGTTAAGATGTGATCTCCAGCCTGAGTAGGAGATGGCAATCCTTTCTCACATAGGCTGATATCTGACCGACCTCTTGATGCAGGTCCTCTGCATAGGAATAGAGATTCGGAGGTGTCAGATTAGTTAGGTCAAAGAGTTGACTTAACGAGATCGAGATAACCTAAGTCCTATGTTGAATGTTGTCACAGCATAGGCACGCATCCTCTGACCGGAGACAGATGTGTTACTATATGTCTGAGTGTGTACATTTGGCAGACCAATAGGTTGATGACCTAACCAAGGTCTATACACCGGCGCGCTGGTGTGCATGTAAGGGCATATGAGTAATACGATCTCTCAAAGGGATCATACATGTTCACTACTGAACCGGAAGACATGAGCTCACTCATGAGATATTGGAAAGAATCAAATTCCTTGCACGGTCGTCTCGCTTTGGAAGCTTGACTGAATTTGTAGGTTTGATATATACTTTTGGAAAGTATATGATCAAGACCTAGGTATGATATATGCTTTTGGAAAGTATATGATCGATACCAAATCCCAATGATCAAAATGAGAAACTTGGTGATCAAACCCTGAAGAAGACAGTGTAAAATAGATCTTGATCTTCAGGTTGACCATGGGTCTTCCAGTATGCAGGATGTACAGGTATTGGGAATACATGAGGGTGATGTGATCATAAACGATTGTATATCCATGACGCTTCCATTCCGAGGGAGTGATGAAACAGGTCTGGATTTTAGTGACTCCTTTCAGTAGAGAAGCAATCCGATCTTAGTCCAAGTGTTGGACATTGGTCTGAATGAGATTCAGATTTAATGAGAAGATTAGGTTTGCGGTCTTGATTTAATCAAGCATCTATGAGAGGTTCGTAAGATATGGATTTGAGACAAGATCTCAATATCCAAGTCACTATACGTGGAATAATACAATTGCCCTGTCCTTATCTCCAAGTATCCGCGGAGAAAGCACATTATTCTTGAAAGGGTTCAAGAATAATTCATTTGATGAAATGCATATCCAAGCAAGAAGGACTTGATGATTAAATGAGATTTAATTATCAAGCATAATATGAATATGATTCATATTATTATCCAAGATAATTAAATAGGATTTATCTATCAAGGATTAGAGAATGTGGATAATACTATCCATGATATATGTGTATTATAAATATGGTTTATAATATATATATAATAGAGAGAATTTATGTAAATAGCATTTTTTTAATTAATAGTGTGAATTGGATTCACATTTGTTAATTAATTGGAAATGCAATTTACAAATTAGTTTGGGTTGTGAATATGATTCACATAATCTTCAATGGCATGATTGAAATATTACAAATTAATTTGGAATTAATTTGGTGAATAATTTTGTGATAATAGTTATCACAAATTATTAAGAGATAATATGGTATAATAAAAAGGAGATAATAAGCCCCATTTTAGGAGGCTACATTATCTCTATTATCTTGATAAATCTCTTAATTAATTGATTTATGTTAAATTAAATTATGTTGATAATGTTGCAACATATTTAATTTAATTATAAATAAATGTTGTTGGTTTTAACCAACAACAATCATAGCCATTGATCTTACATAGACCGAGCCTAGCCGTTGGATCTATGAGTCCATGGATTGAGATCCAATGGATCCTAAACTAATATAAAAGGAGGGCTAGGGTAGCCTTCCAAGGCACATCATTAAGAGTTGTGCAAGGTTACAACTCTCTCCCTCTCTCTCTCTCTCTTTCTCATTCTCGCCCTCTCTCTTTCTCTTCTCCATCAAGTGGCCGTCCATCTTGTGTTGAGAAAGGAGAGACTCTCGACTTCTTCTTCGACGACTCGAGAATCTCCTTCTTCTTTGGAGTTTATTACTCTAAAGGAAGACGACGATTTCGTTTGACGAAATCGGGGGAGAAATCGCTTGGATCTTCATTGAGGATTGAGGGGAGGAACGTGACTCATCATCGCGCCCGCAAGTGCATTCTTCGTGGATCGCGCCCGCCATGGATCGCACCGCCCCTTGCATTTGTGCCACTTGCATCCTCTCACCTGATCTCATTCCTATTCCAGCTGATTCCCTCAATCATTGATCGTTGATCCTAATCGCAATCCCATCTCCGATTTCCTTCCATCCTCCTCCTCCATAGATCTCGTGCGATTTGAAGTCGCATCTCGATCTCTGATAAACCGTGAAATCGACCCTTTTATAGTGTAGTTTTAACACTTGAAATTGTCATCGCAGTCGGGCCAAAATGGGCTCATCAAAAGACCACCTCATTTAAATATAGAAATCAAAATCAGATGGTCGTATTATTTTACTTGGCAAGAAATCAAGGTCGAACTCAAGGACACGAGCCTTTCTCTAATCATCTAGATTTTCATCTATTTAACTAAGTGCTGAGTTGAAAATCAATAGGTCAAAGTATGCAAAGGAATGAGACAATGCATTAAAAAGTAAACATGCAAATTTTTTATATTTTAATAATGCAACTAAATGCGATGAAAATGCAAAGCAGACAATATGCCCTAGGTCAGAATGTTAAGCAAATTTAACATGCATCAATTTCAGGTTTCATTAAGAAGACCTACTTGATTTAAAAGTTGAACAAGGCATACAAGACACGTGGCTAACAAAATGATTCCTAAAACTTCATGTGTCAAAAATAAGAAATTAAAGATGCCATTAAAAAGTAGATCAATCAAGCTTTGAAATGAAACTGAAATCAACTAAAACTGACGTACGATGCTCAAGATATACAATAAAGAAGACAGGGGCATAACTGAGAGAAACCATAAAATAAAATTGAAAACAGGTCCCTAGAAGGGACTAAAGTGTGATAACGACAAAGATCAGGACCTTCCCTATAAATGTACCATACGCACAGGGGCATTTTTGCAATTTTGAAAACCCGCAAGGGTTCATTTGCAAAATGCCCAAAGTACACGTAAGTTGCACGTGATGTTGGACCTGGATGCAATATGCAAAAGATGCGAGGGCGCCGATGCAAAAAGCCCAGAACCCACGTGCGTAAGGCACGTGAGTTCAAGCTCGGGTGGGAGCGAGGCTCGGCGCAGCTTCGGATGGCCGTAGCAGGTGGCTCGGGCCACGTGGCGGCTCGAGGTTGCCTCGGGCGAGGCTCGGTCCCACCGAGCCTCCGCGCTCTGGGATGGTGACGTGGCTACTCCCTGGCTGTTGGATCTCTGTCGTGGGGGCAAGATCCAACGGTATCTGCTCTTCCTTCTTCCTCGAAGGTCGCGGCGCTATTGGAGCTCTAGCGTGAGGCCTGGAGCTCCTCCGCGCCTCTCTGTGCTCGGTGAAGATCGGGGAAGGATGTTGAAGGTCTGGCGATGAAGATCCGAGGTCGGAGAAGATGCGGGAGTGCCTGGAATCTCTGTCGACGCCTAATCGCCGGAGGCGGAGCTCTAGAACTCAGCTCCGCCTGAGGTCCGGCCAATGAAGATGTGGACCTGCAAGGGGGTTAGGTGAAAGCCAAGGTGTGTGTGCGTGTGAGTGGAGGTGAGCGGAGGGCTTAGGGAGCGGAGAAGCAGAGCCCTTAGTGTGTCCTCCTCTGCCTCCGGCGGAGGAGAAAGCCTAGGACGATAAAGGTTCTGACGGAGGACGGAGGTGATTGGAGTAGCAGGCGAAGGTGAAGGCTGTGCGGTGGAGCTCGTAGGGGGTTCAAAGGAGGGCGAAATTGGGTGTAGCGTCCTACATAATTAAGCAAAGCAAGAAGAAAAATACAAAAGAGAATCAGAAGCTTACCTGAGGGTGGGCGGAGGAAATGGCCAGGGCTAGAGGTCATCTGAGGACCTCGGGGTCTTCACACGTGCTGGATGGCCATGCCAGCAAGCTTGGGCGGGACATTGAGCCTCCGCAGCACCGCCGTGATAGGTGGTGGGTCTCACCGGGGGCACGGTCATCTTCGCTCTATCCTCGCTCCTCCCCCTGTCACAGGGAGGTGGAGGAGGGCTAGGCCAACCCCTTCGTAACGGTGGACGAGGACTATCGGAGGAGGGAGGGGTGTATTTGAAGATCGAGCTCGGCGGTTCAGGGGGTGAGGACGTGGGTTGCGAGGGGATTATGGGACGACTGGATGGAGATCATGGAGGGTGGACGTGCCAGCGATGATGAAGGATGATGGGGGTGGACCATGAGGTGGTTGGCGAGGGGAGAGGTGGTCGGAGAGGATGGCGAAAATAGGAAGGGCGGAAGGGTTCTGCGAGGAGGAGATCAGGGGAGAGAGGGGTGACCGAGGTAGACGACGGGTTCGTGGCTGTTGGATCATGTGATCCAACGGCCTGGATCGAGGCGCTTAAGAACGACGCTGATGAGATCTCGGGCGACACGATCGAATGGAGATGGAACATGCCACGTGTCGCCTTGGAGTTGACGCACAAGAGGATGACTGTGATGTGATGGAGGTGCAGATCGAATGGCTAAGACACAGCAGGAATGTAAGGTCAAGATTGTAGCTCCAAACGCCGATCTGATGGTGAAGATCCTAACACGTGGCACGAGCAGGAAAAGGCGGAAACGTGCGGTGATGATGTAATCCTGGAGATGATCTTATGGTTGTGGTGAAGGGCGTACGTGGAGAAAGCGCAACCGTTGGATCGAGATGAAGATCCAACGGCCGTGGGCGACGGCGGATGAGACAAGGGGGACGGGCCACGTGGCCCAATTAGATTATTCCAAAAGAGAATTTAATTTTTGAGGGTGATAATGGCTGAATTTGAGAAAACTCAAAACATGAAAGTTGTAGATCTTGATGAGATCTACAAGTTTCATGCAAAATTGGAGAAGAGATCATCTGTATGTACAAAACATTTTTAAGGGGTATTTTAAGGCTAAAAATACCACGGATTTTAGTTTTGTGATTTTTTGTGGTTTTTAATTTATTCAAGACTCTGATAATTACAGGACGTTATCTGGATTTTATTGACACGAAGCTAAGCAAGGGGGTTAATAATTGGAAATTAAGATGATGAAATCGGGTTTCATCACCCCCCCTATACTTAAACTATGCTCGTCCTCGAGCATCAAAGAGAATGAGTAAGCTGGATTAACCCCCTTGTGCATGTGAGTACAAGATTCGATGCTGTCAAGTCTACTCAACTTTAGAGGTCCAAAATCCTAGAGTTCAACCTGGCCTTAACCAAGAGGCACCCAATTCCTCTAATTTTCCAGACTCTCTCTGATGTACATATAATCTAAAGGATATGAAATTTAGTATTGACTGCAATTCCGAGAGTAGAGTCAAATCGTCAACTAAAGTCTTGGTCCAAAAAATTCTCCTAAAGACCCAATCCTCAACACTAGGGAATAAATCAAATCTTGCATCTAGTCCACCGTCTCTTTAGTTGTCCGACTTAGAAAATGAAGATGGATGGCCAGTAATGGAGGACATAGGATTGTGTCATTTCTTCTCTCCCTCTCATTGGAACAAGGATCCTCTCGAGTGCCTTATTACTCAACGTATATTTTTGGTGTTGATCAGTGCGTCCGTCAAGAGAAGTTGGAGCCGTCTGCACTTGTTTTCTTGGGAATACACCGGGGTGTGTCTTTTTTGAGTATCTATTATACCTTCTACACCCAGACTTATAGCATTTACGATGCAGAGCCCTTTTTTGATGCAAGCCCGACTCCTAGTCCTAATAACGGTGGTCCAAGTGGACACTTTGAAATGGTTGGGAGCCCTCGCCTTTGGTGGAAGCTCTTTTGATAATTGACTTTGTATGGAATGAGAGCTTTTGTTTGACATTTCATTGCTTTGTAGTATTTTTGGCTAGCTCCACTACTTTTACCAAGAGTTGGTGCACATTGATCAAAATTTTTTTATTTTATCACACCCTGGTACATAGGTAAATGTCAAGAGATAGTACAAGAACCATGTTCTCATACTAGATAAAGATGCTGACATTCAGATTTCATGAAGCCTCCAAAGATTTTATCCCATCCTCGAGCATCATTAGATCAAGTCCAAAATCGACTCCCTCATCCCAATCCCCTAAGTGAAGAGTCAACTCATCTCATCAAAACTGCAGTCGTGCCTGTGATGTGCTGATCATATTCTTTTTGTCTGAGACTAAGCATGGAATATAGCATGCAAATCTAGAAATCTAGGGAATTGTGGATGATTAAGTTTATGACCCTAATGGCTCAGGCAGGTTAACCTGAAATCTCAAAGACCTCATAAAACTAAGTCTCCTTGATCATTTCAGATCCTGGGTGGAAGTGTAAGTGTAGAGGATTAATCCAACTCCTTCATTCAAAAACAATTTTTTTTGACTTCAAGAGATATTAGGACTTCCTAAACTCAATTAAGCATCTACATTTAGCCAGTATGGATGTAAGTACAGGCCGAAGCCCGTTGCTTGAGGACGGGGCCTTAAGCGATGTCCTCTAAACCATCCAATCTGCTAAGGGCGAACCCTTACTGAACGCGGCTACTTAATTGGGCTTAGTAGTTACTAATGGCTCCTAAAGGGTATTTGGGTTTTTCTCATTTTTATGGATTTTAATAAAAGGTTAAAATACAGGTTAGACTCAACTTTCCTTGAAAAGAGAGAAAATTTTCAAAACCATGTCACACAAATAAAAATTTTCAAAACATTTTCAAAAGATTTTTCAAATCGAGAAAAACTCATTTTCAAAAATCATTTTCGAAATATTTTTATCAAAATAGTGTAACATAGTATAGAAAAGCCGTGAAAACATTTGAGTCCACTTAGTCCAAAGAATTTTAGTTTAGCCAAAAAGTTTTTAATTTTTAAAATTTTTCAAATTATATCTAAAGTAAGTATATTGTATATACGGTATACCCCTCTATACTTAAACTTTGTTATGTCCTCATAGCACTAGATGTTACAAGTCCATATGTCTATTTAAATATAGAGAAATATATGGGAGCTAACAGGGGCTCCCCCTATACTTAGGTTAGAAATCACCTAAGTATAAAGGCAAGGAAAGGAGAGTAGAGAAAATCACAGGGACTCGGGTCCCCCCTATACTTAGGCTGAGATTAGCCTAAGTATAAAGATGGAGAATTGATGTTGGGAGGGACCCAAGGTGAACGAAGAAGAAGGATGGATTTATAAGTGATCGGATGAAACTACGGAGATGAATGGAGTGACAAAGGCTCTGGGGAGTGTATCGAAGCAAACATGGCTCAATCAAGCAAGCAAGACCCTCAATTTCACCAACTTACACATGAAACCAACTGAGGTTGGTTTATTATCTTGTCGGTTTTATTTGTGATAAAACATTTGATGTTTACACGGAGAAAAATGTTAAGTGAAAATCAATGTGTAAACGAGGGTGTTGCTCTCCTAAAACAAAATTTTACTTCATTTTAGGTTGACTTGCAATTAATAGTCCCAGTTATTATTTAAGGTTGTCACTGATTAATGGTAAGCACAAAATCAAGCAATCATCGTCTACCATTCATTCCCATATTCCGTTTAACTAGGTGATCAAGCTAGGAAAGGGAAATCGAGAAAAATCATGTATTCGATAAAAACCGCGATCTCAGCTAAGCGATAAAACATGCAGTGACTTGGCGAAAATCCGTGAAAAAACTTGGGCTATTTTGAAAACCAAAATCAATATGTATGCAAGTCGATCAAAAAGCCGCACCTAACATGCTTCTATTAGCGGTGAAGAATTTCTTTTAAATTTGGCTAAGTGAGGCGATGCTACGTGCGTCTATATATTAGTGTGTCCTACCTACGAGCAAGCACGTAAAAAATGGAAAATTGAATAAGCTCGGAGAGCCGCGTGCCTGGTCCTAGATCGACACTCAAGTGGGGACGATCCCCACACAACCACAATCGTTCGATTACAATCGCGAGTCTTCGATCGAAGACCGCTGTAAAAGACGAATTATTACAAGAATGGAAAAATGCGAGACATTTTCTTTCTTTCTTTTCTATTTGCTCCAAGCAAGCTTCTGCGGCTCCTCGTAGCGGGTAGCATCCTGCTCCTCGCCTCCTTGAACACCAAGGGCCCTGCCACAGAATCAATGGTTAGAGATCTACCGAAAAGAAAATTCTATAATGCAAAATAGATGAACAATTTGACCTATAAAATGAACACTAAATTAAATAAACAAAAATCCAAAAAATACAAGAAATGGGCCGTGTCCCCGGCAAAGGTGCCGTTTTGATAACGGCTCCCACTACCGTTGTTAATTCGAGCAAATTAATGTTCAAATTAATTGATATTGTTCGTTGTAGTCGGATAATGAGAGCAGTCAAAAACCACTTTCAATTATATTAAATTAATTTCGAGTGGCAATTTTTTTACTTGGTTGGAAGTCTAATGTCGAATTCAGGGAGGCAGCTGTCTCCTTAGGTAGATTCAAAGCAAATTTTCAAGGTTTGATTTTCAAAGGAGAAATTTTTGGTTCGGTTTTTTATGCAAAATCAGGACAAAATACAAGTTAAATCAGAAAGATGGTCAAATTAATTCCAAAAATTATGAAACTTCGCCAGATTATGAAACGGGATGAATTAAGCTACCTTAGTTTTTTTAGAATTTTCTGATACACGGATAATAAAAAAGCAGACTTTAGTGAAAATGACTAAACCAATTTTAATAATTAACAAACGATGATATTTCTCAGAAACAAGATTAATCCAAATAGGTCTATTAAGAGATATCCAAATCAACTTTAATTTCGTTAAAACACTTCACGGTTGATTAACTAAAAATCGATTAAGGTTTTCACTAAATGATTTTTCTAAGATAAACTACACGTGCAAATGGTGTGATTTTTGGATATGTTGTAGCATAGACATATATCTACTAGTGATGATTTTTTAGAGATTTTTTTATAAGCAGATAATGAGCAATCAATTAATCAATAAAATGGGCAAAATGTTGCAATTTCTTCCCAAATTAAATTACATAAATATTCTGCAAATCCGAAAAATACAAATAAATGCTAAAATGGTAGAACAAGAGTTATGCTACACAATGCAATTTTCGGAATTAAAAATGGATGACAGAATGATGACTAAATAAACGTGCAAATGCAGGGGTATGAATGCAATACAGAAAAAGAAATATGAGCTCAAATGAAGAACAAGGACTTACATGCAATTATCGGAAACTTGAAAAGAGAGAAAATTTTCAAAATCATGTCACACAAATAAAAATTTTCAAAAGATTTTTCAAATCAAGAAAAACTCATTTTCAAAAATCATTTTCGAAAATATTTTTATCAAAATAGTGCAACATAGTATAGAAAATCCATGAAAACATTTGAGTCCACTTAGTCCAAAGAATTTTACTTTAGCCAAAAAGTTTTTAATTTTTCAAAATTTTCAAATTATAGCTAAAGTAAGTAACTGTATATACGGTATACCCCCTATACTTAAACTTTGCTATGTCCTCAAAGCACTAGATGTTACAAGTCCATATATCTATTTAAATATAGAGAAATATACGGGAGCTAGGAGGGGCTCCCCCTATACTTAGGTTAGAAATAACCTAAGTATAAAGGCAAGGAAAGGAGAGTAGAGAAAATCACAGGGACTCGGGTCCCCCCTATACTTATGCTGAGATTAGCCTAAGTATAAAGATGGAGAATTGATGTTGGGAGGGATTCAAGGTGGACGAAGAAGAAGGATGGCTTTACAAGTGATCGGATGAATCTACGAAGATGAATGGAGTGACTAAGGCTCTGGGGAGTGTATCGAAGCAAACATGGCTCAATCAAGCAAGCAAGACCCTCAATTTCACCAACTCACACATGAAACCAACCGAGGTTGGTTTATTATCTTGTCGGTTTTATTGGTGATAAAACATTTGATGTTTACGCGGAGAAAAATGTTAAGTGAAAATCAATGCGTAAACGAGGGTGTTGCTCTCCCAAAACCAAATTTTACTCCATTTTAGGTTGACTTGCAATTAACGATCCCGGTTATTATTTAAGGTTGTCACTGTTTAATGGTAAGCACAAAATCAAGCAATCATCATCTACCGTTCATTCCCATATTCCGTTTAACCTAGGTGATCAAGCTAGGAAAGGGAAATCGAGAAAAATCATGTATTCGATAAAAACCGCGATCTCAGCTAAGCGATAAAACATGCATTGACTTGGCAAAAATCCGTGAAAAAACTTGGGCTGTTTTGAAAACCAAAATCAATATGTATGCAAGTCGATCAAAAAGCCGCACTTAACATGCTTCTATTAGCGGTGAAGAATTTCTTTTAAATTTGGCTAAGTGAGGCGATGCTACGTGCGTCTATATATTAGTGTGTCCTACCTACGAGCAAGCACGTAAAAAAAATGGAAAATAGAATAAGCTCGGAGAGCCGCGTGCCTGGCCCTAGATCGATACTCAAGTGGGGACGATCCCCACACAACCACAATCGTTCTATTACAATCGCGAGTCTTCGATCGAAGATCGCTGTAAAAGACGAATTATTACAAGAATGGAAAAATACGAGACATTTTTTTCTTTCTTTTCTATTTTCTCCAAACAAGCTTCTACGGCTCCTCGCAGCGGGTAGCATCCTACTCCTCGCCTCCTTGAACTCCAAGGGCCTTGCCACATAATCAATGGTTAGAGATCAACTGAAAAGAAAATTCTATAATGCAAAATAGATGAACAATTTGACCTATAAAATGAACACTAAATTAAATAAACAAAAATCCAAAAAATACAAGAAATGAGCTGTGTCCCCGGCAAAGGCGCCATTTTGATAACTGCTCCCACTACCCTTGTTAATTCGAGCAAATTAATGTTCAAATTAATTGATATTGTTCGTTGCAGTCGGATAATGAGAGCATATCAAAAACCACTTTCAATTAAATTAAATTAATTTCGAGCGGTAATTTTTTTACTTGGTTGGAAGTCCAATGTCGAACTCAAGGAGGCAGCTGTCTCCTTAGGTAGATTCGAAGCAAATTTCCAAGGTTTGATTTTCAGAGGAGATATTTTTGGTTCAGTTTTTTTATACAAAATAGGGATAAATTACAAGTTAAATCAAAAAGATGGTCAAATTAATTCCAAAAATTATGAAACTTGGCTAGATTATGAAACGGGGTGAAATTAAGCTACCCTAGTTTTTTTAGAATTTTCTGATACACGGATAACAAAAAAAGCAGACTTTAGTGAAAATGACTTAACCAATTTTAATAATTAACAAATGATGATATTTCTCACAAACAAAATTAATACAAATAGGCCCAATTAAGAGCTATCCAAATCAACAATTTCGTTAAAACACTTCACGGTTGATTAATTAAAAATCGATTAAGGTTTTCACTAAATGATTTTTATAAGATAAACTACATGTGCAAATGGTGTGATTTTCGGATATGTTGTAGCATATAATTATATCTACCAATGATGATTTTTCAGAGATTTTTTGATAAGCAGATAATGAGCAACCAATTAATCAATAAAATGGGCAAAATGTTGCAATTTCTTCCCAAATTAAATTCCAAAAATATTCTGCAAATCTGAAAAATAAAATAAATGCTAAAATGGTAGAACAAGAGTTATGCCACACAATGCAATTTTCGGAATTAAAAATGGATGACGGAATGATGACTAAATAAACGTGCAAATGTAGGGGTATGAATGCAATACAGAAAAAGAAATATGAGCTCAAATGAAGAACAAGGACTTACATGCAATTATCAGAAACTTGAAAAGAGAGAAAATTTTCAAAATCATGTCACACAAATATAAATTTTCAAAACATTTTCAAAAGATTTTTCAAATCTAGAAAAACTCATTTTCAAAAATCATTTTTGAAAATATTTTTTATCAAAATAGTGCAACATAGTATAGAAAAACCGTGAAAACATTTGAGTCCACTTAGTCCAAAGAATTTTACTTTAGCCAAAAATTTTTTTATTTTTTCAAAATTTTCAAATTATAGCTAAAGTAAGTAATTGTATATACGATATACCCCCTATACTTAAACTTTGCTATGTCCTCATAGCACTAGATGTTACAAGTCCATATGTCTATTTAAATATAGAGAAATATACGGGAGCTAAGAGGGGATCCCCCTATACTTAGGTTAGAAATAACCTAAGTATAAAGGCAAGGAAAGGAGAGTAGAGAAAATCACAAGGAGTCGGGTCCCCCCTATACTTATGCTGAGATTATCCTAAGTATAAAGATGGAGAATTGATGTTGGGAGGGATTCAAGGTGAACGAAGAAGAAGGATGGATTTACAAGTGATCGGATGAATCTACGGAGATGAATGGAGTGACTAAGGCTATGGGGAGTGTATCGAAGCAAACATGGCTCAATCAAGCAAGCAAGACCCTCAATTTCACCAACTCACACATGAAACCAACCGAGGTTGGTTTATTATCTTGTCGGTTTTATTGGTGATAAAACATTTGATGTTTATGCGGAGAAAATTTTAAGTGAAAATCAATGCGTAAACGAGGGTGTTGCTCTCCCAAAACCAAATTTTACTCCATTTTAGGTTGACTTGCAATTAACAGTCCCAGTTATTATTTAAGGTTGTCACTGATTAATGGTAAGCACAAAATCAAGCAATCATCATCTACCGTCCATTCTCATATTCCGTTTAACCTAGGTGATCAAGCTAGGAAAGGGAAATCGAGAAAAATCATGTATTCGATAAAAACCGCGATCTCAGCTAAGCGATAAAACATGCAGTGACTTGGCAAAAATCCGTGAAAAAACTTGGGCTGTTTTGAAAACCAAAATCAATATGTATTCAAGTCGATCAAAAAGCCACACTTAACATGCTTCTATTAGCGGTGAAGAATTTCTTTTAAATTTGGCTAAGTGAGGCGATGCTACGTGCGCCTATATATTAGTGTGTCCTACCTACGAGCAAGCACGTAAAAAAATGGAAAATAGAATAAGCTCGGAGAGCCGCGTGCCTGGTCCTAGGTTGACACTCAAGTGGAGATGATCCCCACACAACCACAACCGTTCGATTACAATCGCGAGTCTTCGATCGAAGACCGCTGTAAAAGACGAATTATTAAAAGAATGGAAAAATGCGAGACATTTTTTTCTTTCTTTTCTATTTGCTCTAAGCAAGCTTCTGTGGCTCCTCGAGCGGGTAGCATCCTGCTCCTCGCCTCCTTGAACACCAAGGGCCCTGCCACATAATCAATGGTTAGAGATCAACCGAAAAGAAAATTCTATAATGCAAAATAGATGAACAATTTGACCTATAAAATGAACACTAAATTAAATAAACAAAAATCCAAAAAATACAAGAAATGAATCGTGTCCCCGGTAACGGCAAATTTGATAAACCATGAAATCGGCCTTTAATAGTGTAGTTTTAACACCTGAAATTGTCATCGCAGTCGGGCCGAAATGGGCTCATCAAAAGACCATCTCATTTAAATATAGCAATCAAAATCAGATGATCGTATTATGTTACTTGGCAAGAAACCAAGGTCGAACTCAGGGAAACGAGCCTTTCTCTAATCATTCAAATTTTCATCTATTTAACTAAGTGCTGAGTTGAAAATCAATAGGTCAAAGTATGCAAAGGAATGAGACAATGCATTAGAAAGTAAACACGCAAATTTTTTATATTATAAGTAATGCAACTAAATGCGATGAAAATGCAGAGCAGACAATATGCCCTAGGTCAGAATGTTGAGCAAATTTAACATGCATCAATTTCAGGTTTAATTAAGAAGACCTACTTGATTTAAAAGTTGAACAAGGCATACGAGCCACATGGCTAACAAAATAATTCCTAAAACTTCATGTGTCCAAAATAAGAAATTAAAGATGCCATTAAAAAGTACATCAAGCAAGCTTTGAAATGAAACTAAAATGAACTAAAACTGGCGTACGATGCTCAAGATATACAATAAAGAAGACATGGGCATAACTGAGAGAAAACATAAAATAAAATTGCAAACAGGTCCCTGGGAGGGACTAAAGTGTAATAACGACAAAGGTCAGGACCTTCCCTATAAATGTCCCATACGTATAGGGGCATTTTTACAATTTTGAAAACCCGCAAGGGTTCATTTACAAAATGCCCAAGGTACGCGTGAGCTGCACGAGATGTTGGACCTGGATGCAGAATGCGAAAGATGCAAAGACGCCGATGCAAAAAGAACAGAACCCACGTGTGTGAGGCACGCGAGTTCAGGCTCGGGTGGGGCGAGGCTCGATGCAGCTTCGGACGGCTGTAGCAGGTGGCTCGGGCCACGTGGCGGCTCGAGGTTCCTCGGGCGAGGCTCGTCCCACCGAGCCTCTGCGCTCCGGGATGGTGACGTGGCTGCTCCAGGGTCGTTGGATCTCCGCCGTGGGGGTAAGATCCAACGGTATCTGCTCTTCCTTCTTCCTCAAAGGTGGCGACGCTATCGGAGCTCCGATGTGAGGCCTGGAGCTCCTCCGCGCCTCTCTGTGCCCGGTGAAGATCGGGGAAGGACGTTGAAGGTCTGGTGATGAAGATCGGAGGTCGGAGAAGATGCGGGAGTGCCTGGAATACTCTGTCGACGCCTTATCGCCGGAGGCGGATCTCTAGAACTTGGCTCCGCCCGAGGTCCAGCCAAAGAAGATGTGGACCTGCAAGGGGGTTAGGTGAAAGCCAAGGTGTGTGTGCGTGTGAGCGGAGTTGAGCGGAGGGCTCAGGGGGCGGAGAAGCGGAGCCCTTAGTGTGTCCTCCTCCGCCTCCGGCAGAGGAGAAAGCCTGGGACGATAAAGGTTCTGACGGAGGACGGAGGTGATTGGAGTAGGTAGCGAAGGTGAAGGCTATGCGGTGGAGCTCGTAGGGGGTTCAAAGGAGGGCGAAATTGGGAAAGAAGAAAAATACAAAAGAGAATCGGAAGCTTACCTGAGGGTGGGCGGAGGAAATGGCCTGGGCTAGAGGTCATCTGAAGACCTTGGGGTCTTCGCACGTGCTGGACGGCCATGCCAGCGAGCTCGGGCGGGGCTTTGAGCCTCCGCAGCACCGCCGTGATAGGCGGTGGATCTCACCGGGGGCACGGTCATCTTCGCTCTATCCTCGCTCCTCCCCCTGTCACAGGGAGGAGGAGGAGGGCTGGGCCTAGCCCTTCGTAAAGGTGGACGAGGACTATCGGAGGAGGGAGGGGTGTATTTGAAGATCGGGCTCGGCGGTCCAGGTGGTGAGGATGTGGGTTGCGAGGGGATTATGGGGCGACTGGATGGAGATCATGGAGGCTGGACGTGCCAGCGAGGATGAAGGATGATGGGGGTGGACCGTGAGGTGGTTGGCGAGGGGAGAGGTGGTCGGAGAGGATGGCAAAAATAGGAAGGGCGGAAGGGTTCTGCGAGGTTGAGATCGTGGGGAGAGAGGGGTGACCGAGGTAGACGATGGGTTCATGGCTGTTGGATCATGTAATCCAACGGCCTGGATCGAGGCGCTTAAGAACGGCGCTGATGAGATCTCGGGCGACACGATCGAATGGAGATGGAACATGCCACGTGTCGCCCTGAAGTTGACGCGCAAGCGGACGACCGTGATGTGATGGAGGTGCAGATCGAATGGCTGAAGACACAGCGGGAATGTAAGGTCGAGATTGTAGCTCCAAACGTCGATCTGATGGTGAAGATCCTGACATGTGGCGCGAGCAGGAAAAGGCGGAAACGTGCGGTGATGATGTAATCCTAGAGATGATTTGATGGTTGTGGTGAAGGGTGTACGTTGAGAAAGTGCAACCATTGGATCGAGATCAAGATCCAATGACCGTGGGCGACGACAGATGAGACAAGGGGGACGGGCCAAGTGGCTCACCCAGAACGGGCCACGTGGCCCAATCAGATTATTACAAAAGAGAATTTGATTTTTGAAGGTGATAATTGCCAAATTTGAGAAAACTCAAAACATGAGCGTGTAGATCTTGATGAGATCTACAAGTTTCATGTTGACCAAAATTGGAAAAGAGATCATCTGTATGTACAAAACATTTTTTAGGGGTATTTTAAGGTTAAAAATACCACGGATTTTAGTTTTGTGATTTTTTTGTGGTTTTAAATTTATTCAAGACTCTGATAATTACATGACATTATCTGGATTTTATTGACACGAAGCTAAGCAAGGGGGTTAATAATTGGAAATTAAGATGATGAAATCGGGTTTCATCAATCTCTGCTCGGTCTTCCATAGACAACCCTACTCTCGTCCTATAAAATCACACTACCATCCCTCGAAACCTTCATCCGTCGATTGCCAAAAGAACGTAAAGGTATGGCAGTGTCAGTGTCAGCCCTCCTTCTTTGGTAAGATATGATGTTTCGCATCCGTGGCATCGTCAAAGAACGCCCTGCACAGCTGCTCTTTTCGCCCTTTGTGGCTCGAGCTCTAATACCACATTTCATCTTCACCGACATACCTTCATCTCCGATTGCTTCGTATCTATTCACCACCCAACCATCAACCACCAGCCATCTATTCCACTTCGCACTACCACTCTCTGATCAAGGCTCCATACATCACCTCTGTTCCTCTCCAACTCTACTGGGACTCCACCTACAAGAAGCTTCATCAACAACATTTCCAGGAGGGTCCCCCATCCGCTCAAGCTCCAAGCATTACTTCTGTGGACATCTCCAAAAATCAATCTGGAGGGGGTACAATTGTGGTCGTCCCCATATATAGTGGGAGGATGGTTGCCACTGTCCCTATAAATACTTTGGCGGGACGGTCACTGACCGGCACTTCCACTTGAAACAAAAGGGACGGTCACAACCATCCCGTCTCATTTCCAATATGGAAATTGGTTTTCTGTGTCCCCCATTGTTAAATGTGACGGCCTCGAATGAGGCGCTTACATGATCGTCCCCTAAAACCAAAGGGGACGTTCTTGGCCATTTAATGGACTGTTGTTGACTGTCCTCATAGGTTACTTTGCTTATAGTGATATATGAATTGTACACACACACACACACATATACTTGTATAAGAGATATCTATAATTTATTAAGTGTACATATTATATCAAAAATAATATATAAATATATTCATGTAGATTTAATTAAGTTATAACTATATAAACTATGTATATAAAAGATTAAAATCTAAAATACAAAATAAAAAATAAAATACATATTATATAGATAAATATACCTATAATTATAGTTGTAAAAGGTACCCCCATAATAAATCAACTTGTAAAAATAAATAAATTTCATAATAAAATACTATTTAAAATAAAAAAACATACTAATAAATCATTAATTATTTAAAAACAAATTAATAAAGGTTTTTAGTTTCATTTTGTATTTAGGCAACTAATGTGGCCTAATAAGAGGTTGGCAACGGTTGACCCACCAGTCAACTATGCTTGCGCCTATGGTTACGGATGTCGGACTTTCTTTGACCATGTTCATTGATTTTTCCATCACTATTCTTTCAGGATGATTCCTTATGCACTATTGTTTCTCGATCTGTGACCTTTCATGCCCACATATCACCTTGATTTGAGGATCAATGAAGCGACAAGGATCCTCGGTCAAAGATCCACTGTATAAAACTGCACCGCCACCCCTGATTTGAATTTGGTCATTAAAATCCCCAAATTCGATGGTGTTGAAGTTCCCTGGTGACAACAGCGAGCAAGCCAAGGCATTTGGCATGGAGGAAGAGGTGGTGGAGAGATAATCCGAGCTCATCAGCCAGCTTGCCTAAGCTTCACCTAGGCTCCTCCGTTCTTGAGGTTGAGACTTAGTTTTAATGATTCTTTTAATTCATAGGGATAGTAGTAATGTACTTTGGGATTTTGTTCTGCTTGATTTAGTCTTTTATTCCATAAAATTGATCCTTCGAATTTGGTTGGAGCACTAGGCTCCGACCACTGTCTATGACGTTCCTTTACTCTTTTTGACCCCATTTCCATCACATCATCTTCCCCTTCTATTTCCACTTCTCCTCAACCCATCTACCAAACTTGATTCACCTAGGATCAGCAAAATCGTGCTCCTTATATGCCCATCGTCAGAGAATCTCTGCCTTGCCACATCTCCATTCATTCCATCCTACCAAAGCCTCTGGAGGCTTTATTTTTGTGCCACTATTCTAACCTTGTAGGTATCGAAGAGAAAGAGCCCTGATTGATGGTTGTTCGAGGCAGGGAAGAAGCTCTAGGTGGTCTTGAGCTCCAGACCTCCTTCATCATGTCACATATCATTTTGTAGGGTGCTGAATCCACGATTCATCGCCTTTATTCTTTTATTTTAGCTTCATTTATTTAGTCAAATACATTTAAATACCAACTAATTTCATGAAGTTACCATTTTGCATGCATTTGTTAAATATGCATTTTTAACAGTTTTTGTGCTGAAATAAAAGAATAAAGAAGAAAATAAAAAGAAAAGAGAAATAAAGGATGTGTTTACAAAGTAAATATAGACTATCTCGAACCCCGAGAGAAGGTCAAGACTTGACCAGATCGACTAGAAATAAAGTAGGGGGAGATAGGGTCTTTCATCCAAAAATCAAAAATAATTTGTACATGAACTCCTTGTATATTCGTATAAAACTTGTACTATTTTATGTGTACATAATTTGATCTCAAATAAATTATTTTTGTAAACAAAAGTTGTAAATAAAAAAGTGTTGTAAATAATAAAAATAATTGTCAAACAAAATAATGTATATACTACAATTAATTACCCTCAGATAAAGTCGCAATGCGATTATTGAAATACCAATTCCGGTTCCATAAGAACTCAAATTGAAAAACTCACTTCCATTATACTCTAAATTAAATTATCTTTCAAATGGTTGTGATTTCGTAATTTTTGGAGTTGCGGTTAAAAAGTCGGTTTTCTGGGGTGTTTTGTGCAGTTTTCCCATATGCTTGTTATATATATTTTATTTATATTTATTTATATATATATAATGTATATAATTATAAATATTATTTTCATTATAAATTAAAAAATATAAATAATAAAATTAAAAAAATTGTGTTTTAAAAATTATTTCCCTATTTGTACCTATGTATATTGTATTATATGTGTATAATATTTGTATACAACTAACTTCCTTAAATAAAAATCACCAAAAAATAATTATCTAACATTATTTAATTAATTTAAATTAATTACAAAATTTGTATTTAATTATTTGATTTATTAGATTTATTTGATGTAAATACTTACCTTGTATATAGGATATTATTCCATACCTTTAATGGTCACCATTAAGGTGGCTAATTCATTTGTGGAATTTATTTAATTTATTTAAATCCAAAATTCGTAATTAATTAATTATTTATTTATTTTATTTATTTAATTATTTTATTTAGTTATCCAATAAACACTTGCTTCATTTGTAGATACTTTCCATTTTTATTTTTTGTCTTCTTTTTAATGGGTTCCTCTCTCTCAATTCCTCTAGATCGATCTTTGGTGGAGATGAGCCCGAACTCCGAAAGCGTTCTTGTTGAAGAAGGGTGCCTATCCTCCGAGCTATCTAGTGACAGCGCGTCGGCCCTCGTCGAGGCCATCATGGTATTTCCAAATCCCGAGTGGAGATCCAATTTTACTTCGCATCATTTCGTAGGTGAATCGTAGGTTTAATCTTTTCTTAGGTTTTATTAAATTTTAGATCTTAAAACCCAAACAAATCTTGACCAAACATTTTCCCGACCACACCAATTTTTCATCTCACATCTTGATCCCTATATTTTTTCTTCTACCTCACAACAATCTTTCACCTTCGGTCACGAACGGTGACCGGAGCTAAGGATCTTTCTTTCATCTCGTCGAGATCCGCCCATTCATACATCCCATTTTTGTGTATAAATAAAAAAAATAAAATAATTTTTCCTGTTTATCTCACATTTTTTTGCAGGGTAATTTTAAAAAAATATTTTTTGTTTGTCTTTTCTCTCTAATATTTGTTTTGCAGGAATAAATAACAAAAATAAAACAATATAGTTGTTTTTCTTTTGTCTCTAACTTTTGTTTTGCAGAAAAACTAAAAAAATTTAAAAAACTAAAAAAATACTTAACGATTTTTTAAAAAAATAAAGAGACTTTTATTATTCATGTTTACTCTACATAAAAATAAACAAAAAATAAAAAAAGTTTGCAGTAGCGCCGCCCACCACCTTCGTCAACAGCGGCGGCCGCCAGCCACGCTGCCCCTCCGCCGTTCTGTGGCCTACCGCCCGGCTGTGCGCACCAACCGCCTGTGCTACTCCTTCCGCCTCTTTCGGCGCCGCCACCTCCGACACGCACGCCACCTCGACGCCGCCCTCCGCCTTGAGCCCGTCGTTCCAACTCTGCCTCGAGCCCGTTGTTCCAAATCCGCCTCTCGCGCCCCCGCTGTAAGCGCCATTGTGACCTGCTGTCGGAGCCACGCGCGTCGCCCGCACCTCCTCTTGTGGGAGGCGGCGACGGACTCCCCCTCTAGTATTTGAACAGAACGAACCCTATGGGGAGAGGGTTTTGAAAATAAAAAAACTTTGGCCAAATTGCTTTCAAGCCCCCAGAAGATCTCAAAATTGTAAAGAAGCTACCAGAACCCCGAGTCACGTGTTTTGCATGCTTTTACTGGGTAAATTGTGAAATTCCTCTCAAGTTTATTTATTGTTCTAGTTTCTGCAAAAACTTTGAGCAAATTACATTTAAGCCCATGTACTGCAGACTTTAACTTTGCATGCTCTCTTGATTGAAATAAATGTTTTTATGTTCGAAAAATTCTCAAAAAATTGGTGTGAGCTCTTGTTGTAGTTATTATAATTGTGTAAGTTTTTCATCCATTTTTATTTCCTTTTGATATGTTTAAAAAATCAAAAACAGCAACTTTTTGCCTGCCTAAAATTGAAAATTCATAAAAATTCGAAAAAGAGCCTAATTCCCAAAAAAATTAATGTATGTGTATTTTGGTGTGTTTTAATTTCTGACCTAATTTTGTGAATTAACTCTTTCTAAAAATCGAAAAATTGCGAAAAATGAAAATTCTTAAAAAATTGTAGAAATTTCTAGAAAAATCCAAAAATTGTGATTTCAATTTCTGATTTTAGATATTACTTTGTAGTTTATCTTAAAAATAATTTCCAGGATTATTGGGAAATTTAAGTATTTTTAATTGCAAAATACCCCTTACTATGCACAGTTTGCTCTATTTTTCACTATTTGATTTTTAGAAAATAAAAAAATCAGAAAAAATAAAAAAAAATTACCAAAAATATATTTTAAAATATATAAAATACAAAAACAATTTTTCTTTAATTTTCTAAGCATTTTTTACTATTTTGAAAAAAATACAAAAAGAGTGTAGTGTGTGTGTTTTTATCCTTTGTGCTTGTTTTGAAAATTTAAAAAAATAGAAATTCAAAAACCACTAAAAATTCATTCCGAAAAGTGACTATAGATTTTTAAATCGTGCTCCTTGTGTTCGACCCTAGTCGCTATACCAGGTAAAAAGAATAGCGAAAATCGCTTACATTTGCTTTGATGTTTTCTCTTTTAATAAGTGATTTAAATAAATATTTTTCTCGTTGACCGAATCGCGCGGTTGAGAACAATGACAATTGTGATTTATTTATCCATCTTAACTACACGATTTCCATGTCTTCAGAATGGTGCCGTTGCCAGGGAGCACGGTTTTGTAGTCGTTTTTCATTTTTTATCTCTATTTATTATAACTGTCATCTGACCATCTCTTGTTTCCCTTTTTGTAAGAGGAACCACTTGGATACGACTCGAACTCTTTGGAAGGACCAGTACAAGAAGAGGAGCTGAGGAGCAGAAGATTGCTATTTTATTTAGAGAATTTTTCTGAGACATTATTGTAATAATTTAGGATTTTGAACTGTGAACTTGGACAATTTTTCGAGTTTTGTTTCGCCAAGTGCCGATGCACTTGGGGGACCTCACCGTCGTTTTCCGTGTTTTGATTTTATCGCCATAACTTGCTAATTGATTCTCGCAGATTTAGCTCCTAAACATACGAATTTTGATTGGTTGTGACGTAATATTCTAAGGCCCGAAACCTTATTACTTATCTGTTCCTATAAAACGTAATTGGACCTTGGCTAAAAATAATTGAAAAAGTTGGTTTAATTGAATTTGAGACCACGTGCCGTGAGGAGTCACATACAGCACTGGCAGGACCCGTTGTGGTGGACACCGAGTGACTCCCAAGATTAGACTCCGAACTCGATTCAGTTAACTAACTATTGTTCTTCACGATCAATAGAAGCTACTCGTCTTAAGGTCGATTTTCACATGCATCATATAGCTAGTTTACTTTCAGTATTTAATTTTATGCTCGAATCATATTTCATGTAGAGTGCTGGAGTAAGATACACATTTTATATCTCTGCATGCATCATAGTGTTTGACTGTGCATTGGCTTTTTCGACTTCCTCCCTATGTTATTCGACTCAAATTAATCAAAGAGGAATCAGAAATCTTGTTAGGTGTTATCTTTGAAAAAAATAAAAAATAATAGAAAATCAAAAATTTAAAAATTGGGTCTGCTAATTGAACTTGACCCATAAAAATAAACGTAATTGATTCATTATTGTTTTGGAAGAGCAACCCCCTCATTGTTTGTGTTTTCAATTGTTCACGTACACACTAAGGAGTAGTGCCCAAATCCAATTCAAGCCTCCTAAGTGTTTGGACAACTTTTGTTGATCACCTAACTCTTAAAATTGAAAAGATAAAGACCGGATTCTCACGGTCAGATTTGTGCTGAGTTGGTGAACTGGGGGTTTGCTTTGTGTTTTGTATGTCTTTGGTGTGAGTCTGTTACGATCATTCTTTGAATCATTAGCAGTCACCTTCTGTCTCTACCCCACCCTCCCTCCTTTCTTTTCCCTCTCTTCATGATGGGTCACATTCCATTCCAGCCGGATTTTGCGGCTTCTTATCTTCATACCCATCATTCCCACCCACTCTCTTGGGAGGTCGGAACTCTGTCCGATTTCCATCTTCTCCCTACCCACCCTTCCATTCGGGACATGTTGTGAGTGAAACTCGAGGTGACCAGATTGACCAAATACGAGACCTGGGCGATTACCTTGCTGAAATGAGAGTGCATTCAATATGAGATCAAATGGGGCAATTGCGTGCTTTAGATGACTTTAATCCTGCTATGATGGATGAGTACCAAGATCAAGAAGCGCACTCCGCTTCTACATTGAGTCGCTTTGTTCTGGATTTAGAGCTCATTGATCTACTGCCAAAATTTTCAGGGGAAGTGCACGAGGAACCATATTTGCATATCAATGAGTTTGAGGATATTTGTGGATCACGATCATATTCGGATATCACATCTGAGAACTTGATGATAATTACATTCCCATTTACACTTCAGAGTAAAGCCAAGAGTTGGCACAGACGATTGGGAAGGAAGATTGCTACGAGGGGAGATTTACGATCGTTATTTTTGCAGAGATTTTACCCCCAGCATAGAGTAGAGTTGATGCGGTCTTGTATTCGTGATTTTTCAGTTGACCTCCAGGAGCCATTAATAGATTCATGGTTGATGTTACATGATCTTTTGAGGCGATTTCCAGATCATGGATTTTTGATGACTGACCTTATCCACATCGCCATGAGGGAGAGGACAGCAGAACAGATTGCATATGTCATTACCTCGTATGGTAGTTTGCACAATTGTCCTGACCTGGATTTAGTTGAGACCATCTTGGATAAACTTTTAGACATTCCATATTCACAAGATGATTTATTCGGCGCAACACACAAGGGAGATATGACACCTGTTGAGTGTGTGACACATCATGCCGATCTTGACAGCACACACAAATCAGAGGATATGGATGCTACTGCTTCGCATTTGATGGTTGTGTTGACTATAGTTGTGAGTTCTAAGAGCCGGACAATGGTCGAATACCCATTGGATTTACAGCCAGATTTTGAGCCAGTCACACACTTCCACATTGATGATTCTTGGATTCTAGATCTGTTAGTATCCCAAGAAATAGAGGAGAAGCCCACATCTCAACCATCCTTTGAGTCATTCCAGTGTCCATACACAGTTTATTCAGTGTCTATTCTTTAGAAGATCTTCTCAGATTCAGAGATATACTTGAATTCATCTCATCAGAGAAAGCTTCATGAGGGACCGATTTTTGATTTGACAGACCTTGATAGTCCCATATTTGAGTCTTGTGTCCTCCTATTTGATGTGGTCGATACAATTTTGGAGGACATGATATTTGACATCATAGATCCCTTGTTCCCTGATGATTCGGCATTACTCCCTGAGGGTTATCTACAGGAGGAGGTCACGGACCCTGTGTACTCGGTTTCACTTTCTGGGAGTGTAACCGATATGTCAGATCACGAGACCGAGTATTTTGATATTTCTGATAATGAGTTTGAGGTTTCTCCCCTCGATGACCCTCGTGAGGATGACTCGATCGTTGAGGTATTCGATGATTTTACTTATTTGTCTACATTATATACATCGGGTATCAACCTTTTTAGTGAGTCTCTTGATCTTGATCTTCCTTATCTATTCGAGACGACGATTGACGTGGTGGATTCACTGATAGATCCTTCCTTTTCCACGTTCGACTTCGGTTCTGCCCTTTCACTCCATACGGATCTTGAGCCGATGATTTCTTTTGTGATATCGGAGCCTGATTTCATCAGTCTATATCTTTACCCAGTAGCAGACGCCCGCTTGATTGATTACCTTGGTGTCATCATATACATTGTTGACCTCGTTGTTGTTATCCCACCGAGACTACAACGACAGTATGGTATTCGCCTTACAGATGCCATCCTGAACCTTGATACAACGTTATCCTAACATTTACGCTCAGCTAGGGGTGTAAAATCTAACGCTTGTTGAGAGGAACCTCAACATTGTTCACTGTTTTCTAAATCCATCTGTCCATATCATACATTCTGTCTGTCTCACACCCCATCTCCATCTCATGATCATTCCATACTTAGGGTGTACTTTACCCTAAGTATAAGGGGGTGTCAGACTTGTGAGTATTCATTTGATTCTTTTTACATCTGTTTTGCTACCTATACTTAGTGATATTTTACCCTAAGTATAGGGGGTTAAACCCAGTACATTCTACTCCTCGGTTTTCCCCTTGTGTGCAATCTTCTATACTTAGGATTACTTGATCTTAAGTATAGGGGGATCACCGACTTCTATTGATTTTATTCTTTTATTTGTCGTTGTAGTATACTATTCTTTTCACGTTTTCTATACTTAGCTCGAGTTATGTCTTTCTTTCCAGCTCTTTGATCACTATGAGGACATAGTTCGAGCTAAGTATAGGGGGGTGCGTATATATTGTATATATAGTTTAGCGATAACTCGTACTTTCATATTTTTAATATGGCTAAAATACTGTGTAAATACTGGTAAAAAAACTAATAAAAAGATGTAGAAGGTTCCTCAAAATTTTTTCTTGTACATACTGATTAATAAATCAGGTTAAAATATTTTGAAAAATATTTTGAAAGTAGTTTGAAAATCTATTTGAAAAATCTTTTGAAATCTATTTGAAAAATGTTTGAAAAATAGTTTCAACCATTGTAAAAATATTGTGGCTTGTAAAATTTTTTTTCTCTTTGTGTAAAAAAAATATTTTGTAAAACTATTTGCAAATGTTTGGAAAAATGGTTGAAAAAATCTTTTGAAAATCCATATATATTGTTTGAAAAATGTTTGCAAAATTGTTTTCAAATGATTGTAAAATTGTGTGAAAACTTATTTTGGACTATAGTTTTCAAAATTATTTGTAAAATCATTTTCAAATAAAGTTGAGGAATATATGCATCACAAAAATATGAAAATTTAAAAATTTAAAAAATTAAAATTAAAAAAAATCCAACTATGTATATACTTGTATAAAGTACTCAAGTTGTAAATCCTTTCTTATTATTCTTGTAAATAATTGATTCACCCTAGGGTAAATATGTGTATATCTTCTCTAATCCTTAAATAAAAATAATATATATATATATATATATATATATATATATAAAGAGGTTAATGGAGCTGCCCCCTTGGGGTAGCCAACATGGCTGCCCCCGCGCCATTTACGGTATTTTTTTTATTTTTTCAAAAAATATCACCATGTATATTCATCCCTATATCTCTCCTATATGCCATTCGAATTTTGTTAGAAACAGAGAGTCCTATGGCCTCCATCTAGACGACCATTTTTTAACGGTAACATGATTTTTTAAATCGACACCATATCGATGGAGGCCGTAGGAGTCTCTGTTTCTTACGAAATTTGAATGGTATATAGGAGGGATATAGGGATGAATATACATGATTTTATTTTTCAAAAAAAAACATGCCGAAATAGGGGGCGGGGCAGCCATATTGGCTGCCCCCAGGGGGAAGTCCCATTAAATCCATATAAATTGTTGTATATACTTATATATATTACTAACTATTTGCATTAAAAATACTTTTGCATGAGCATCATTTTTTTCAAAAATCTATAAAAATTTCAAAATTTTGAAAATTATTTCACAAAATGGTTTTATTTTCTTTGCATTGTACATATTTTCTTGCATTGGTATTTGCATTTTTCAGGGTAGTCTTGACATTTAAACTAAGTATGGAATAAATTTGAAGAATGGAGCTTGGTTGGACCTTAATCTGCTTAATTTCAGAGGAACCTTATAAGATTTGGTGTTAAGACTTTTCAAGTCCTAGTGACTTAATTCTTTGAGTCCATAAGACTATATTCACATGTCATCTTGATAAGTCTAAGTAGAATATTTAACAACGCACGCATGATTCTTTCATACCGTGGCTTAGCTTGGACAAAGCACTCTACACATAGCTCTTCATGGAGGAGGTTGTGAGGGGGTGGATTCTTTTGGCTTGGGTTAGCATACGAGGGTAGTACACCTATGTGGAACCTCTCGTCCTCCTCTAGGGAGGGAAGTGTGTCTCAATCTGGTTTGGTGATGTTGAGGTCTAATGATAGGAGCTGTGGGTTGCAATATTGCTTCAAAAGAGGGATAGTCTACTGGCTCAAGAGGAAAAACTCCTTATGTACATGCTGCACCTTGTATATATTTTCAAAAAAAAAAAAAAAAAGATAGAAAAATGCAAAATCTCCAAAAGTGATCAGGCCTGATTGAAAAGTAGAATGCCCGCCGTAGTGTATATACAAGTGGAAAAAAAGAATAAGAGCTTCAAAGTCAAATATTTGTGAGCTTGTAGAGGGTGACATGACTACACTGGTCATACATCCAAGGATAGGTAACTACACTGGTTACCATCCATTCTCTTCTTCATCCCCTCTTCTTGAGCTGGTTGTACTTGAACTTAGAAGGGAATATCCCCGCTCCTCGATGAAAGAGTTGCTAGACTGGGGGATTAGAGTTACCTTGTTGAGAAAGGTTGTTTCTTTGTTACTTTTGAGATGAGGAGCTATATTTCACTTACATCGTACAAGTAAGAATTCATAGTCATAAGAATTTGTGTATGTAGACTTGTACTAATCTGACTGTTGAGGCGACCTGAATAGGAGTCTTGTGGAACTTAGAGGCTGTTAGGTTTTAAATCCACATCCAAATAAGGTTCCAACACACTAATAATACAAAGGTCCGACAGAGCTCCAAACTACATTTTTATAAAGATAAGTTTAAAAGTCAACATTGTTCTAACTTCTTTCCTTTTTCTTTTCTTTATTTTTGTTTTCACTTATTTTCCAAATAAGTGTTTGCAAAGGGACTAGCAAAGGTAAAGTATAGGGGAATGATGAATCCACGATTCATCATCTTTATTCTTTTATTTTAGCTTCATTTCTTTAGTCAAACACATGTAAATACCCACTAATTTCACGAAATTACCATTTTTCATGCATTTGTTAAATATGCATTTTAACACTTTTTATGCTTAAATAAAAGAATAAAGAAGAAAAGAAATAGAAAAAAGAAATAAAGGATGTGTTTACAAAGTAAATATAGACTGACCCAAACCCCGAGAGAAGGTCAAGACTTGACCTGATCGACCAGGAATAAAGTAGGGGGAGATAGGGTCTTTCATCCAAAAATCCAAAAATAATTTGTACATAAACTCCTTGTATACTTGTATAAAACTTGTACTATTTTATGTGTAAATAATTTTACCTTAAATTAATTATTTTTGTAAACAAAAGTTATAAATAAAAATGTGCTGTAAATAATAAAAATAATTATCAAATAAAATAATGTATATACTACAATTAATTACCCTTAAATAAAGCCACAATGCGATCAATGAAATACCAATTCTGGCTTCATACGAACTCCAATTGAACCAAGATCACTTCCATTATACTCTAAATTAAATTATCTTCAAAATGCTGTGATTTCATAATTTTTAGAGTTACGATTAAAAAGTCGGTTTTCTTGGGTGTTTTGTGTAGTTTTCCCATATACTTGTTGTATATATTTTATTTATATTTATATACATATATATAATGTATATAATTGTAAATATTATTTTCATTAAAATTTAAAAAAAATATAAATAATAATTTAAAAATTTGTGTTTTATAAATAATTTCCTTATTTGTACTTATGTATATTGTATTATATGTGTATAATATGTGTATACGAATAACTTCCTTAAATAAAAATGATAAAAAAATTAATTATCTAACATTATTTAATTAATTTAATTTAATTAGGAAATTTGTATTTAATTATTTGATTTATTTGATGTAAATACTTACCTTGTATATAGGATATTATTCAATACCTTTAATGGCCACCATTAAGGTGGCTAATTCATTTTTGGAATTTATTAAATTTATTTAAATCTGAAATTCGTTATTAATTAATTACTTTACTTATTTAATTAACCAATAAACACTTGCCTCATTTGTAGATACTTTCCATTTTTATTTTTCGTCTTCTTTTTAATGGGCTCCTCTCCCTCATTTCCTCTGAATCGATCTTTGGTGGAGAGGAGCCTGATCTCCGAGAGCGTTCTTGTTGAAGAAGGGTGTTGAGCTTCCAAGCCGTCCGGTGACAGCGTGTATGCCCTCATCGAGGCCATCATGGCATTTCCGAACCTCGAGATCTAATTTTACTTCTCGTCATTGTCGTAGGTGAATCGTAGGTTTAATCTTTTCTTAGGTTTTATTAAATTTTAAATCTTAAAATCCAAAAAAAATCTCGACCAAACATTTTCAACGACCGACACCAATTTCTTATCTCACATCTTGATCCCTACATTTCTTTTTCTACCTCACGTAATCTTCCACCTCCGATCACGCACGGTCATCGGAGCTAAGGATCTTTCTTTCATCTCACCGAGATCCTCCTATTCATACATCCCATTTTTGTGTATAAATAAAAAAATATAAAATAATTTTTCCTATTTATCTTACCTTTTTTTTGCAGGAAAATTTAAAAAAAAAATTTAGTTTGTCTTTTCTCTCTTATTTTTGTTTTGTAGGAATAAATAACCAAAATAAAAAAATATAGTTGTTTTTCTATTGTCTCTAACTTTTGTTTTGCAGAAAAACTTAAAATAATAATTAAAAAAAATTACTTTATAGTTTTCAAAAAATTAAAGAGACTTTTATTATTCCTGTTTACTCTACATAAAAATAAACAAAAATATAAAAAATAAAAAAAGTCTGCAGTAGTCTTCGTCAACAATGGCGGCCGCCAGCTCCGCTGCCCCTCGTCGTTCTGCAGCCCGTCGCCCTGCTGTGCGCACCAACCACCTGTGCTGCTCCTTCTGCCTCTTTCGGCGCTGCCACCTCGACGCCGCCCTCGGCCTCGAGCCTGCCCTTCCAACTCCGCCTCTCGCTCCCCCGCTGTGAGCGCCACCGCGACCTGTTGTCGGAGCCGGGCGCGCTGCCCGTACCTCCTCTTGTGGGCGGCGGCGGTGGCCTCCCCCTCTACTATTTGAAGAGAACAAACCCTAAGGGGGAGAGGGTTTTGAAGATTAAAAAAAACTTTGGCCAAATTACTTTCAAGCTCCCAAAAGATCTCAAGATTGCAAAGAAGCTGCCACAGCCCCAAGTCACGTGTTTTGCTTGCTTTTACTGGTAAATTACGAAATTCCTCCCAAGTTTATTTATTATTCTGATTTCTCCAAAAACGTTGAGCAAATTACATTGAATCCCCTATACTGCAGACTTTAACTTTGCATGCTCTTTTGACTGAAATAAATGTTTTTATGTTTCAAAAAATTCTCAAAAAATTGGTTTATGCTCTTACTCTAATTATTATCATTAATAAATTTTTAATCCATTCTTATTGCCATTTGATATGTTTAAAAATAAAAAATAGTAACTTTTCGTCTACCCGAAATAGCAAAATTCATAAAAATTAGAAAAAATAGCCTAAAAATTCCAAAAATTGTGTATTAACTCCTTGTGTATTAACTTATGACCAATTTTGTGTATTAACTATTTGTAAAAATCAAAAAATTTGCGAAAAACAAAAATTCTTAAAAAAATTGTAGAAAGTTCTAGAAAAATCCAAAAATTGTGATTTCAGTTTCTAATTTTAGATATTACTTTGTAATTTATCTTAAAAAAATTTCCAGGATTATTAGGCAATTTAAGTATTTTTAAGTTGCAAAATACTCCTGACTGTGCATAGTTTGCTCTGTTTTTCACTATTTGATTTTTAAAAAATCACAAAAACATCATAAAAATTCAAAACAATTAGCAAAAATATTTTAAAATATATATAATATAAAAACATTTTCTCTTTAATTTTCTGAGTATTTTTTACTATTTTGAAAAAAATACAAAAAGAGCATGGTGCGTGTGTGTGTGTTTTTATCCTTTATGCTTGTTTTGAAAATAAAAAAAAATGGAAATTCAAAAACCACTAAAAATTCATTTCGAAAAGTGGCTATAGAGTTTTTAAATCGTGCTCCTTGTGTTCGACCCTGGTCACTATACATTTGCTTTGATTGTTTTCTCTTTTAATAAGTGGTTTAAATAAATATTTTTCTCGTTGACCGAATCGCGCGGTTGAGAACAATGAGAAATGTGATTTATTTATCCATCTTAACCACACGATTTCCATGTCTTCAAAGGGTCTAATCGATGTGTATCCCAACAAGGATCATTTTGGACCATCTAGCAGTAGCCATGAGGCTAGAGATGCCGGATTCATCTGATCAAAGTTCACCCTGGAAAACCTTCTTCGGTGTTCGTCTAGGTAGTCCCATTGTCATTTGATCAAGCACACTCTCCAAGTGTTCCAGCTCCCGTTCGATCGTCCTCCACACTAATTGTTCGAAGAGGCCTCTGGTCTCTTCGTGCTGGCTCATTGTCGAACTATTATCACCTCTCCTAGGCGTGCCACGTGTCCAAGTGAAGATATCAACGACGTCTAATCAACCGTGTAGGGGTATTTTGTGCTTTAACCTCGCTATTTTGTATTTACTATTTAATATGGGAAATTTCATTTTCAATTAATTTTATTTTGAAAAATTTGTTGTTTGAACCTCGAACTTTTCATATTTACATTTGGGAGCCTTACCACGTCACCACACATGCTTGTGCGCATGAGGGGGAGGGCATTTTGCAGGGGGACTCTTGCATTTCTCATATTTATATTTAGTCCTGTAATATTTAATTTCATTATTAAAACCTTTGAAAATTTTGCACAATGGACATCCTTTTTTAATTGCAAAAATACCCCTCCGGGTTTATATTATTGGGAATATTTGTGTAATTTGCATGTTTTCTCCCTAGATTTTTGCATAGGGTTCTGATTTATCATAAAATTTTATTTTAATCATAAATAAGCCCATGATAGGTCGCATTTTTTATTGAATTTATTTTTTTTTTAAAAAAGCACCTATGTCCTAAAAATTTGTAAAAAAATGAGATAAATACCTTACATAATATTCTACCAAATCATTTATTATTAAGGTATTTTATTATATATTTCTATTTACTAAAATAGAAAGTGGAGCTATTTTTCATTATTTAGCTTGGAAAAATAAAAGAAAATAGAAAAATGTTTTGAAAAAAATCTAGAAAAAATAGCAGTTATTTATTATTGTATTTTGCATCAACAAACCAAAAATCCTTAAAAATAAGAAACTTGCTCCGTCTTATCCCACAATCCATGCTGTTAAACCCTATAATCTTTATCAATTACCTACACGACCTTTGAAACAACCTAATTCCTCCCTCGACTCTGGAAACTTGCTCCGTCTTATCCAACAATCCCTGCTGTTAAATTGACACATCTTGAGTTAATTTGCTTGGGTTAAAAATGAGTTAATCAAACCGAGTGAAATCCAACGGTTGGATTTTATTCCAATCCTTGTTCCTTCTTTTATTGATAAGTGACCATCTGGAAGTCGTACCCCTCTGCCTCCATTGCGTTCACCATTGAGAACGCGAATGACGCGCCGATCGCGAGGTGGTAGCAGGGGATGAGCACTGGACTCATAGTGTCCCACAGCATCCTCTCCCCCAGCAACCCCTTCAGCACCTTCTCCATGCTCTTCCCCTCAGTTTCCTCATGATATGACAGTGGTGTTTTGCGAGGAAGAGAAGCGCCTTCGAGGCGGAGAGAGGTGGCCGACCACTGGAACTGGGGGTGCAACTAGGGATGCATTACCCATGGATGTATCTAAGTGCATAGGTGTGTCCTTATTTGAATTGTACTTAATGAGAAGGCTGGGATCTAATTTGGAAGAAGCTTTGGAAACACCCCCATCACCTCCCCCACCCATGCCCCATCCCCTCCGCCGCCGCCTCCTCCCCTTGTTTCTCGTTGCTCCCTCCCCTTTCACCCCCTCATCTACCCCTACCTCCCTCCTCCCGCCATCCCTCCACCCACAACAGGGCCCACGTCCCCTCGTCCTTTACCATCTCCAACACCATTGCATCGCTCCTGGCTGAAGGGAGGGCGATAGATAGAGGGCCCATCGATTGTAGCTACTATAGAAGTCATCGTCGTGCCTCTACGGAAGAAAAGGGTTTCGTCTCTGTGGGGTTTTGTGTTGTTCTTTTGAGGTCCCTTCCCCTGAGAGCACTCAGGAATGGGTTGTAGGAAGAGGTATTGGTATCATAGGACCGATCGTATTGCCTTCCAAGAATCTGATTGCTTTACCTTGAATTTGAGGTCGATGGTGTTGTCTTGTGATGGTACCATTGTCTGCTTCAATCACCCATTTATTGGCAGTGACTATAGTTCTACATGAACTTTTCAGGATGATAAGTTGAACTTTTTTTATAAAGATTTTCCATATCATGGAAACATATTATATATTATTTTGGCCAGGCGATGCTCTTGTTACAGCAACAAGAGAGCAGGGGATTTAACTAAATGTTATCAAACATTTACTAGGAATTTCTGTATATGGACTTTGCATAGACAAAACTATATCGTCATGACCATATCGTGCAATCTTGAGTCAAAAAAATGTGGAAGGTTATGGTGTTGCTTCTGTAGAACAAAAATATGGAATCCACACGGTTAGTTTTGAACCATATCAATATTTTTCTAGATTTACCTGTTAATGATAGTTTCTCTATGGGCAATTGCCCGTAAGATTACCTTTAGGCAGCACGAGAGCAAGGGTCAGAGATCACGCAACACGGGGTGGATGTGGTATTGGGGTAGAGGGCATCATCTATAAATTTGGTAAAGAAATAGGGTAATACACACCTATTTTAAACAGAATCTGGTTACATTTAGCAGAGAGACGGATGGGGGTTAATTGCATGGTCTATACGGTAAGGGATAGCAAGTTTACAAGGTCGAGGGAGGAATTAGGTTGTTTCAAAGGTCATGGAGGTAATTAACAAAGATTATAAGGTCTGTCAGGTGAAAATACCTTTTGTTTAATTATGTTGATTGTAAAAAATACTGATAATATTTTATAAAACCTAAATTATAAAAGATTGTACCTTGGGGTATTTGCCATACTTTTGGATTCACTTTCTAATTTTAGTATCCATACTACATACTTATATTATATATATTTATATTAAAACTAATTACAAAGAAAAAGAAAATGAAAAATGAAAAAAATAAAAAATTATAAATAATAAATTTTGAAAATATTTAAAAAATTATAAAACAAAATTCCTAAAAATAAATTATTAAAATCCAATGAAAATCATAAATCTTCACAAAAACCAAAAACCACTTGTTGTCTTTTTAACCAATTTTTGTTGTCTATCCCTCGTTCTCCATGTGTTTGACACCCTATACATACTTCCACTATATATAGGGTTATAATAAATTTTGAACCCTAATTTTGATTGATTGTTTAATATCTTATGTGGGTTAATTGTTGATTGACCTTGTGTTTAGTGAGTGATCACCCCAAGGATAATGTAGTTCTTGCCTTGTGTAGGCTACCTAAGATCCCCGCCAAATCCTTATCGTCTGGCCCCAAGTGAACAAAACTTGGCATAATAGGCCCGAGAGTGTCCAAGTGTTTAGAGTGAACATTATTACAGTAAACTACAAATGTCACTCTCTCACAAATAAAAATAGAATTATACACTAAGAGGTAACCTATAAATCTTCTGCTCCTCTCGATCCCATGTCGAATTTGATTCTCTATCCTATTAGCTCATAAAGGAGTCGATCTCCATGTTACTCAGGTGCTCCAACTCTATTAAGAAAGCCACATTTGCTTTGATGGTTGTTGTAACAAAGTCAACAAAAGCATATGATAATAATATATAAACAATTATTGATAAAGATAGAAAATGAAAATAAAAGGTACAACTATATAGACTATCTTACATGCTACTCCTAACAACGACTCCATTTGATGGGAATCTTTTGATATAGGTGCCAAGGTCTATTCTTAGAAGGCCTGCCATGTCCGATAAGTCAGATCCAGTAATCGTTGTATCGACCGTCTCTCAGTGCTCAATACTCGATCTAAGTTTCTCAATCAACAATTAACACAGAAATAATATATGTAAAGTCTGAGAAGAAATTCATTATACCATACAAATTGTGTGTATAGTGGGCAAGTGTAGGGGTCGAACCATTAAGAGCAAAATGCAGATTGCTAAAATTACTAACAATAGTTGTTAATTAATTATAATTATTTTATATTTTTAGTTTTTTTCTTTCTTATGTGGCTTTTTATTTATATTTAGTATTTTTGTATTTTTAATTGTTTTATATTATATTTTTTCTTTTATTTTCCAAATTTTAATTTATTTTGTTTTTAAAAAATATATATTTATATATAATAATATATAATTTATAAATAATTACAAAAATTATAGTATATATAGGGTATTATATTTTTAGTTATACATAAATATAGTCAAAATACATGAAATAATTTTTTGTAGTTTTTATATTTTTCTATAATTTTGGTATTTTTAAAGATTTTTTACTAAATTTATATATTTTTTAAATATTATGTATATCAGAACAGTGTACAGATTAATTATTTGAGATAGTTTTATACTTAATAATTATAAATAAGTCCAAAATTTACCTAATCCTTTTTTTAATATATATTCTATAAAATGTAGAAAAGTGACAAATATGAAAATATATTTTTGTATTTTAATTTTATTTTTGCTATTTTTTGTAAGATTGTTAGAGTTTTGTGATGTTTAGGGTTTATGTTTTGTATTTTTTAGGTATTTTTGGATATGAGGAAGATAATATAATAATATGTCTAATATATTTTTTTGTTTTTGGAGAAATATTTCTAATTTTCTGGTTTTTAATAATTAGGTAGAAGAAATGTGTATTTTTGTATTTTTTTAATAAATATAAAAATTTATTTTAATTCCAAATAAAAATAGTACGTGATTAATCATAATCACAAGCACTTAATTAAATTTTCTATAATTTTTTGAGAAATAAAAATATTTATAAAACTAAATATACACAAAAATAAAAGCCACAATTTATAGCGAGTTATTTGCAATTTTTAGGAATGTACAATTCATTTAATAACATGCTATAAAACTTACATGCCACCTATGCAAAATATACATGGCCTCACTTGTAGCTACGTGAGGAGGGAGGACCTGGTTCTAATATATAAAAAGTTTGACGTCCAACATGCAATTTTCACTAAAATTATTACACTACTTTCAATATATACAGAACTTAATCTTAATACAATAATGTACAGGGGAGGTGTAAATTACATAGGGAGATCATGCTTGCGCATACGGTCACAATCCCGCAGCTGAGTGCACGCCACCTGGGGTCAGTTAAATCTGACGGTTGAGAGAAGGGAACACTTCACTTGATTTCAATGGCCTATATTAGATCTGGGTTGAGGCTTCAATCCAACATCACTGAGATGATGAGGAAAAACATGGAATAACAAGTTCTTCCTTGAACTTCGGTCTTCGATTACTCGTCTCTGCAGCTGCCTTCTTCTTCTCAGATCAGTTCAACATCTTTCTAGGAAGGTTCCACGTCTACAGGATTGATTCAATAGCATCTAGGTCCTAGTGATGGTGACACGAATGTCTTATTCTCAGTTACCACATGGTCTCTATTCCTCTCTAAAGTTGTCTCTCAAACCCAATCTCTTATGTAAAAAGTCAAGGGGCTCAAGGCGAACATCCTCGACCCATTCTGAAGCTACAAGCAAGAGTAAATGGAGGGAGGTGACAAGCTCCGACATATGGATGAAGAGGCAATTGACCCTATGATTTTAGCAAAATCAGAGGTGATCTAATGGGGGGTTTCGATGGAGAAATGAAGGGAGATGGAGATGAAAGTGGTCTCAAGTTGGAACAACCCTGTGGACAACAGCTAGAGCTCTAAGCTTAGCGTACTGTAAACTAATAGATATGACCAAAAACACTACCTAAATGCTTCGAATAAAAGCAGAAATCAAATATTGGAACTAATCTAACTATAAAGCAAATAAAAGGAATCTCATAATTGGGGAAACCATGAAGTAGAATACCCTCACCGAAGACTCGACTTGGGGATTCCCTTTGGGGTTACTAAGAAGGAAAAGGATTAAAAAATCAAAAGATGACTAGAGGTCTTATTTATAGACATGGGGTCCATTGACCTTGGGAGGAAGGTGGGGTGAAGGATGTCGATGGTTGGTGGAGTCTAGGAATAGGACGTGGGAAATAATCATGGCAGTTGAAGAATGGTGGTCAGCTCGAGGGAAATGGTGGAGAGGAGGTGGAGTGAGAAAAATGAGAAGAGGGGGTGGTCACATTATTTAAAGGGAGTTAGAGGGAGGAGAGGATAGTTGATATGCGGGTCAACAATCCAAGGGCCTTGATTGGTCCATGTAGACCAATAAGGAAAAAGATATAAACAAATTCTTCATTAATTAAATAATAAATGGTAAATGAATTATTAATTAAAACTCAAAATATAAAAATGTTAACTATTTTTCAAAATATTTTATGGATATTTTTATTTATTTTTACAATAATGCTTGTTAGGTACTAATTTTTACAAGTAGATACATAGGTATATTTACATATATTTTAAGTCTTTTATTTTTATTTTGTATTTTTATTTTATTATCATATTTAAATATTTTATATTTATATTATATTTAAATATATAATTTTATATTTTGTTTTTCTAATTTTGTTTATTTACTTAAATAAATATGTTTATACACATTATCAGTATGGCATACCTATGTATTTTATTCTCTAATTTATTTAGTGCAATTTAATGGTTTTATTTTATGCTTATATTATAAATATATATTTCAAATAATATATACATTTATTTTAAAATATAAGAAAAATGAAATTAAAATGAATTAATTATATGAATAAAAAAATACATGCATATAGTACAATGAGACCCTTTAAAGTTGACTTTTGCATCTTAACTCCATTTTAAATGAAATCATTAATTAGATAGGTAATTAAATTTTAAATACAATGGAGGTGAGTTTTATATGGAGAAGATATTTATCTGTGAAGTTCGGTTTGTGCTTTTTCATCTGTGTCCCTAGTTGCACAGTGCAGTGTTTTTATGTGCAATAATTTGTATAATTTTCTTTGTATTTTTATGTAGAAGTTTCATGCTGATCTGTCTGTGGTGTATAAAATTAAGAATACAATCAGGTAAAAATATATATTTTGAAGAATAGAAATTTAGATTCCTATTATTGCCCCTATTTTATTTCTTGTTGACCGAGTTAATATTGACTTGGTCTCAGGGTTTAGTATCATTCACTATCGTTGATACTTCATTTTTTCCTTTCCTTTTGGTTTCTTTATTTTTTGTATTTAAATTTTTATATTTACAGATGAATAACGAATATTAATTTGTATAAGTCAACTATATTTTCTTGTGTTTTGATAGGGATTTAAATGCAAAATAGAAGAATAATGGTTGTTGAATAGCTATTCATCAGAGACTTAGGGTGGAAGTCAAGGGATTTGGGATCTAACTTGGGGATTTGTCTCAACCAAGTTTGTTTTGGGGTAAGCACATGTATCCAATGAGGGCTTTAGAAACATGTACTACAAGGTTGTTTTTATTCCAAGCTTGATTGGATCTCAACTTGCCTAGAAGTCCCAATTTTATGTTTTTGGTTATAGTTGAATTTACTGTGTCCGCATCAAAATTCACCTAACATTCAATCCCTTTTCCTTTAAATCTTAATTGTAAATCAAGAGGAAGGAGTAGAAAAATCGAATGCATGTGAGAATCAATGATGCATGCAATCTATTATAATAATGGGATTTTATCACTTATGCCCCTCCGAGATATCGCAATATCAGTTATGCCCCTATCTTTTTGGTAATATCCGTTGTGCCCCTCACTTCTTGTTATTTTGTCAGTTGTGCCCCTCGGGTTAGAATCCGTCCATCCATAGTGCAAACGGACGTTAACTTTGAGGACATAGGCGGAATTACTTTAAAAAAAGGTTAGGAGGTCATTTTACATCATCTTCCTCATCCTCTTCTTCTTCCTCCTCTTGCCCATCCTCTTCCTCCTCCTCCTCCCTCTCTGCCCCCGCCATTGCCCCGCGCCGCCTCCACCCAGCCCCGCCCCCTCCCAGCCCGCCGCCCCCGCCGCTGCCCCTGCCCCCGCCCCTGCCCCGCATCGCCTCCTCCCAGCCCCGCCCCCTCCCAGCCCGCCGCCCCCTCCCAGCCCGCAGCCCCGACCCATTCCCCTGCCCCCTCGCCTCCCCGTCCCTGTGCTCCCTCACCTGAGCCGCCCCCTCCCAGCCCCGCCCCTTCCCAACCCGCCGCGCCCGCCGCTGCCCCCGCCCCTTCCCCGCACCGCCTCCTCCCAGCCGGAGCTTCTTGAATGGCCCATCGAGGATCAAGATCCATGTGGCAACAAATGGCCGTATGTGTTCTGCTCTGGTTCTAGAGTTAGCGAGATCCAAGTTCAAGGTTTGGGGCTAAATGGCCCTCTACCGCAGAGCTTCAACAAGCTATCAATGCTCGCCAACATTGGGATGCAGAGGAACAACTTCACGGGGCCACTCCCTTCCTTCAGTGGATTATCCGAGTTACAGTACGCGTACCTCGGTTACAACAAGTTCGATTTGATTCCGCTTGATTTCTTGAATGGGCTGACCAGCTTGCAGGTTATCGCTCTCGATTCCAATCCCCTCAATGAAAGCACTGGCTGGGTGTTGCCCATGGCCCTGGAGAATTGTGCTCAGTTAGTAAGAGAGAGAAATTATGAAGAGAAGGAAGAAGAGCAAATGGAGGAGGAAGAAGATGAATGGTATGGACCATAATACCCTTCTTAACCACACCATGGTTTGAATAAACCATGATTATTTTAATTTTTTAACGGTCAATCTGACGGAAGGGCACGACTGGTGACGGAGCAAGAAGTTAGGGGCACAACTGATATTACCAAAAAGATAGGGGTATAACTGATATTGCGATATCTCGGAGGGGCACAAGTGATAAAATCCCTAAAATAATTACAGAGCTTCCCAGCACTCTCTATGTAATTATTTTAGGGATTTTATACACACAAAAATGACAAATATCTAAATAGCTAAAAAATCTACTAAAGATTATCGCTTTGGATTCTTTTTAGCTTGATCTCCAAGCTCATCGCCTCCATGTCACTTCGGTATTCGTTGGTTCTATGGGCCCTTTCACAAAATAACTAAGGATTAGATAGTTCTTAGAGAGAAAAGTGAGCTAGCTATAAAAATACAAGTATAACAACATAAAGTCAATACATAATGGATAACGTTAAAAAACAATCACGACCTAAATTACACTAAAAATCGCAAAAAAGAAATGTAACCCTGAGTATACCAATAAATGAAGTTGTGTCCTCGAAAATAATCAGAACCACATTAGTTATATCTTGGTAAAGAGAATGCGGTCTAATTTATCCTGGATAAGTACAGTGTCGAACACAAGGACATGAGAAATTAATCAATTTTACCTATGTAATAAATATCTAATCAAGGAAGTGTAAAAAATGCAATGCATGATTTTTTTTTCATTTTTATGAAAATATATTAAATGACAAAATGATGCTAATGCACAAACACAGAGATAATGCATAAACATAATTAATTATACTCTTTATTAATTGATTATAAAACTTGCACAATTAAGAGTAAATCAATTCAATTAGAAGTCCAATTAACATGCTCCAAATAATCAATTAAAGCAAAGTGTCACTTTTTGAACACCCAATATGAATAATATCTCAATGATATCTCATATATTTATCTAATCATGAAATTAGTTATTCAATAAATTAATCAAAATTCCTAATCAAATTTAAATGAATCAATGGTAATCATGGTGTTTAAACGAGCAATAAATGATGAAATATCAATGATTAAGCCTTGTAAATGAGCTCATAAGGTAATTTGACTCCTATAAAATTTAATGCATGAAAATATATCAAATCAAGAATTTAATTGCATCGCATTAAAGAGAATTCAAAGCCTTTGAAACAAGACTAATTTCATTAAATTTGGACATGTGGTTAAAAAGCTACTCGACTAGTAAGACAAGAGTATAAATGCATAGAAAATATAATTTAGAATACTCAAAATATTACAAATCAGCCCATGAATGGACATAAATGTAAATACATGAACCCACACATAGGATTTTAAGTGATACCCTCTACGCTAGGTATTTATGCAATTAGAGAAAGTTTCAAGGGTCGATCCATAAAATGCACTAGGCGACGTGAGTTAAACATGTGCATTTAGGTCTGGATTAAGACTCATGACACCTAACAAGGGTGGGGAAAGGAGCATATCAATGGCATCTCGTACATGGTGGCTTAGTGCCTATTGAGGGTCGTAGGATCAAAAGGATCCTACGATAGTTGTGCCTCCTCCTCTATCTTTCTCCTCTATCTAAGGCGGGGCACGGGTGGTGCTCCGATGAAGGAGCTCATCCTCCTCCCATTTTTTCTCATGCCGATGAATATTACGAATCCTTCTTCAAAGTAAGGCAAAAATGAAGGGGGCCTTAGAGCTCCTGGAGAGGAGTGGATTGAGCTTTCGGTGGTTGCTCGTCGAAGAAATATCAGGAGATCGAAGCTATGTGGAAATCTTTGATCATTGACATCTGGGGAAACTATGAATAAGATGGTGACGTAAAAGAACTCAAAAGGGGTGTAACACGTGTCGAGAGAATGGAGCTCACTATTACGATCTTCATTTAACGTCATGGGCTAAAGGACGAATTTGAAGCATCCACAACAATGGCTGGACTTGGTTTATGACCAAAGATCTCACATGAGAACCTTTTCTCGATCAACATTCCTAGTCTCTTTCTGGTTGTCACGCAAGGAGGTCCAAGGCTTAGAAATGTTCTCATGCAAATGGGGAATGGGTTAGACGGTTGATCGAAGAGGGGTATTAAGGTGTTGGAAGTTAGTCTAAAGGTGGTTGCGATGTAGTGATTGCAACCACCTCTGGAGATGGCACGTGAGGATGAAGATGACAAGTAGAGGTTGGGTGAAGAAAAATGTTGAAAGGGGAAGAGGTTGATGTCGGTGAGAGGTGGTATCATCACTTGCAGAGACTAGTGTAAATTGGTGAAGACAGTGACTGTGCAACTGACAAAGATGAGGGATGAAAAGGCATGAGGAGGAATATGCTTGGATAACCGTTTAATCCTGATCGGAGGACATAGGTTTGGGCACTGATGGATGAGGGCGATTGGTTTGATCAGAAGATCAAACAAATCAGAGTCAAGATAGACAGGATTTAACGAGGATCGTCTGATCTGAATGATGAGACAGTCCAGATAAATGGCGGGTTGAATAATAAGGTTGGGTTACGTGGCAATAGAATGACACGCCACATGACCCAATCAGAATTAAAAGGAAAAAATGAATATAAATGAAAATAAAATAGTTTGGGAAAGGATTAAAAAATTATCCAACATGAAAGTTATAAATCTTTTTAAGATCTACAACTTTCATGTAGTACTTGAGAGCAAAATAAGTAAGCTATACAACTAAAATACTTTTGTAAATATTTTTATAGGGATAAATATACTTGTTTTAACTCTTTGATTATGTTTATGGTTAATAGTAAATAACATACATAATATCATTTAAGTTATTTTTTCATATGATTTTAATGATTAGAAAATACATAAAATAACAAAAACACAATATACATGATGTATACATCATAGAGAACAGCATAGAGACAAATAATCATGGATTAGATTTTCATAATTCAGATCAGACGATCCTCGTTAAATCATTCAGATCAGACGATCAACAGATCATTCTTGTCATTGACTCAGATCAGAGGACCTGTCTACCTTGACGATGATAAATCCTTCAGACCAGAGTCAAGGTAGACGGGATTTAACGAGGATCGTCTGATCTGAATGATAAGATCGACAGATGCAAGACCTCGTTCTTTTTTTTCGCCTTTTCCATCATCTATATATTTTTTCTCTTAAAAATCCGATGCATATATTTTTTTCACAGAAATGCAACTACGGAACTCAAACACAGACATACACATGTCTACTACATGACTCAGAAC
Source organism: Ottelia alismoides (assembly GCA_037367405.1). Lineage (NCBI taxonomy): Eukaryota > Viridiplantae > Streptophyta > Magnoliopsida > Alismatales > Hydrocharitaceae > Ottelia > Ottelia alismoides. Next base: position 1,020,639 of record JAZKJV010009784.1, read on the forward strand.
CATAGATAGAAAATTGCATATGTAGTCTTCCCAACTCTTCAGCTTCGCGTACCAAGCCGATTCTGCTTCTGGAAATGGATGGAAATTAAGTGATGGACTAAAGATTGCGCCAGTTTCGAAGACTCCTCCTTTGGCACGAGCGGCATTTGGAGAGCTCGATCAGCTTCGCATCCATGCACCTCTCGTGCTGCCACAGATCGCACACCACACAGCACACCCAGGACTCCTCCGCCCTCGTACTCTCCCAAACGCTCTCGCCGCACGCGTCGCACGACAGATTCTCGAGCTCGTCTCCGTCCTTGGAACATCCTTCTGCCGGCCGCTTCCCTTTCTCCTGCCGAGTTGCGTGTAGCGGAACAGCTTCTTCTCGGCATTCATCACTGGCCTGCAGTAATGTACCTTGACTATGCAGACGGAGCCGAGTGGATCGTCTTCTGCAGTACCGCAGATGGAGTCCCTGTTCAGTCTCGTGATGTTCGCTGATCGGCGACCGCTTTCGCTTGTTCGCCTCCCTCGACGGACCGATGAACTTGATCTTGAACACGGGGCTGGATGAGGGAGTTCCCATACCCTCGATTCTGTGTGGTTTGGGAGACATGGTTGTGTCCCGGTCATGTACTGGTGGGGATCTATTTAAAGGCCTACTTCTTTCTGGGCTAAAGTTCTATTCCTAATCATATTACACTCTATCCTCGTAACTTCTCGTCCGCACTTAACAAACCAGTTTGTTAAAGTAGAGTACAAACAACTCCTGATTGTTTCCCACGCGCTCAACTAATTTTCTATATTTAGGATATCCGATATATCTTAAATTTGGATATTAGATTTTCTTGAAGAGATACGGTCCTGCTTGTAATGAGATTACTGCAGAAATCTACAACTCCAGATATACATACAAACAGACTGGGGTACAGCCCTATTCCAAATCATATTAGACTCCATCCTCGAAATCTTCTCCTGATTGTTGTCCGCACTTAACAAACCAGTTTGTTGAAGTTGATTACGCACAACTCCTGATTATTTGCCACTTGCTCAGCTAATTCTCAATATTAAAGATATCCGATATATCTTAAATTTAGATATTAGATAATCTTGAAGTGATACGGTCCATCTCGTAATGAGATTACATTTCGAAGGTATTATGTTTTGAGATTACTACCGAAATTTACAATCTCCAGACTTAAAAACAAGCGCACGCACGCACACAAACTCTCTCTCTCTCTCTCTCTCTCTAAAATTACCACCTCCGATTGTGAGAATGGGTGGAGGAGCTACGTTCAGGAACTGCTCCCTAATGTTGATCAGGTTACGTTCTTCTCTTAATTAGGGTCTCAGTATAACGTATTTGGAGCTTCATACTTATATAAGAGATGAACTTAATTCGTGCAACCTGTCGAGAAGCTGATGCATTTGCTTCGTAAACTCGACCGAATTGAAATGACCTTCGAAACCTTACAGGTGTGCTAATCTCCATACTCTGTTTTTGCTGAGATCTGAATATATATTTCCCAGATCGATTTAGACGTATCTCCGATATTTAATACTTCTATAAGTACCGAGATTAACTTGAGAGATTTGATGGTTATTTTTAGATATAGTAAATTGCATGATTAACACAGGTTCTCGGAGATACATCACATGGAGACCTTTCATAGAAGTTTTATATTCAGATTCATACAGTCAAGTTTATTGTCTCATTACAGTCAAGTTATCATGAAATCAGATAGTAATGTATTTTTGAAAACATTGCCCTACTAGAATAACGAACGAACTAAATCATATAAAAGCTGAAGGTATAGTAAAATCTCTAAAATTATCGCTAGTTTTATTAAAGCACATAAAAAGGTCACAGGTAATGTAATCCGAATAACGAACTCCAACGTAACACCAAGTTACTCTGAATTTTTGAAACAGATTATCAAGATTATATCCAGAATATGGGAACTTCTATGTAGTTTTATTCACATGATTCCATTATGTCCGTATAGTTATATTCACATGTATACATGTCTCTTGGGTTTTTTTAGCTAATCTTCTTATTTTGATTGGGCAACCGTATATTCTGATGTCCAAAAAACTTTGTTTTATCTACATACAGGAAACTGGGATAGGAAAAATTGTGAATAGATTACGGAAGCATGCTTCTCTCTCCGTACAGAAATTCGTCAGCCATCTCGTTGGGTAACATATTATATGCACTCGTTATTGTCATAAATCGATTCGATTGAATCAATTAAAGGTGTAATTTATTTATATCGTTGCCTTGTTGTTACTGACCAGGAAATGGAAGAGGATTATGGATGAATGGGTGGATCTACACATGAATGATGGTCTTGTGGCTGCTGCACTCGAAGGTTAGTGATCACATGCAGCAATTCTTCGATGCTCGAGATAATAGATTTGTATGTGTTAATGATAATTCACAAGTTCCGATTTACAGGTGGAAAGAACATGGGCCGATCAACAACGACCCAAATTGAGAAGGCGGAGGAAGAAACAACAAATGGGACCAAAGTTGAGAAGGCGGAGGAAAAAACAACAAAAGGGACCCAAATTGAGAAGGCTGATGAAGAAACATCAAAAGGCAGTCTTATGGATCCGCAAAGGCTCCTACTTGCGAAGAAGAGGCTTCGTGAGAGATATGAGGATGCCGAGAATGGTAAGTAGATGTTTCTTTATTTATTCTTAACTGTACCTTAATGCTTAGTTAGACCAATGTAGTTGTTTCTTACTGCCATCGTTGTTTGTTGTTGATTATGCGTGCAGCGAAAAAGAAGAGGACCGTAAAGATTTTGGATATGCACGAGATCCCGAAGTTGAGGGTCTCGGATAATTCACTAGTTCAGATGCGATTAGTTTGCATATGTTAAACTGCGTTGAAATTAATCTTTCAGTAAAAATTAAAAAATTCTGTTTGTTGTGATTGCATTCAAGAATTTTATGTATGAAGATACTGTTCTTTTTTAGTTTATATAGTGAAGAGTTGAGTTGATGAGATATGGAGGGTTAATCTCATTAGAAAACTAAATAAATATTTTTGACATGGGCCTAGGCTAGACTTTAAGGGCCTGTTTGGTTGCTGGGTTGGGTTGGGTTATCCCTGTGAATAGTAAACTGTGAGTAGGATTGGAAGGAGGGATACACCGATGTACTCCAACCCAACCCACCAACCAAACAAGCCCTAAATGTTTGGTCATATGCTTGGAAGCTCATACGTTGAAGGAAAAATAAAAAATAAAAAAAATACTTTAAAATTTAGAAACAAGGAAAAATTACATTGAAGAGTTTTGAAAGTAACATGTTCTCTCCAAAGTAATTTAAGACAACGCTTTAATAGGTTCCTTATTTTCAACATGATAACATCTAGTTCTTTATTCTCTTTTTCCCTTAAAAAAGTTCATGCCACCAAGTGTATTACTCAGCATTTCGTCGAACCTGATTTTCATAGGATCGACTATAATGAATAGTATTTACCCAAGGTGATAATATCCTCAGACATTAAACGAAAGTAAGATTTAACCAATATTTTTAAAAAAATGCTTCAAGAAGAAAAGAGAGAATGATGAATAAATTATTATTAACATATGTATAGAATGATTTTTCACGAAATAGAAAAGTGTGATGCGAGTAGTAAAGGACTTGCCAAGTCATTATAAATTCTCGTGTTGTGTGATTGTGTGTTTTTTATGAGGTTCCTTCTCAATAAATGAGTCATGGGTGAGAACAAATTAAACAATCTAAAACTATGTGTGTGCCTGGATGTGTGGGTGTGGGTGTGGATGTGGGGGGAGGGGGGATTCCACTAGGATATGGTTCTTCCATTTTATAAGGAAGGCCAACGATCATAGTCATTAGGTTCAAATCTAACTGCATCATCAATTTGTTTGTCTAGAAGGGTATTTCGATCTCCATCTTTTGCATTAATTATACACAACACTTAATATTTCGAAATACTAAATTTAGCTAGATCTATTTTGATCTAACTCACCCATGGTCGGTCTCAAGTCCGGGTAAGTGAGGGTTGCGTTAGGTAGCCGACAACCAGCGTAAAACAGTCGGAGACAACTTCCAAAATATTTTTTTTTAAAAAATACTATTTAGTAAGCTGCCTCATGACAGTCAGATCTTTTTAATATGGATTTAAGCAAACAAACAGATTTCATTGGGATGTTCCCTACTTGCGACACGTTGCATCGCCTGAATGCAATGAAAAATTGGTAAGGGTCGCTAAATCGCATCATGGATGTAGTTCAAAATTTGCAAGGGTTCTTGCATGATGAACGTATGTGGATAATTAAGTTAGTTCCGCTGCATCACCGCCCGAATGCAGTCCAAAATTTACAAGGGTTCTCGCATAATGGACGCATGCAAGTAAAGAAGTTAGTCCAAAAGAGATTACAACGGAAGTTGCAGATTGGTAGTTGGAATATTGGCACTTTAACTGGAAAATTGATGGAGATAGTGGATACGATGGAAAGAAGGAAGTCTCATGTACTATGTCTTCAGGAGACTAAATGGGTTGGAGAGAAAGCAAGGGAGATCGAGAAGACATGATTTAAACTTTGGTATCCAGGTAAAGATAAGGGTAGAAACGGTGTTGGAGTGGTTGTTTATAAAGATTTGAAGGATTGTGTGGTTGATGTGCAAAGATTCAGAGATCGGATTATTTTACTTAAATTGATGCTTGAAGAAGAAATTTTGAATATAGTCTAAATTTATGCACTGCAAATTGGTTTACAAGATTTTACACGGAATCCCACAAAGAGAGATGATTTGCATATGTGGAGATCTTAACGGACATGTGGGAAAAGATGCTTCAGAGTATGATAGTGTTCATGGATGACATGGTTTTGGGGATAGAAATGAAGAGGGAAAAGTAATCCTGGATTTTGTAACTGCTTACGATCTTTTTATAACAAACACTCTCTTCAAGAAGAGGGAGGAGCATTTAATTACTTATAAGAGTGTGCCAACTAGCTCACAGATAGATTACTCTGCGTTGAGGAGAAGAGATCGGTTGTTTTGTAAAGACTGCAAAGTAATCCCACGAGAGAGTTTGACAACCCAACATCACTTGTTAGTCTTGGATGTATAAATAAAAGGGTTGGGAAAGAAAAAGAGGGTTCCTAAGATCACTAGAACTAGATGGTGGAATCTTCCATTGAAGCAATTGAGCTTCAGGGAGAAGGTTTTGGAGGACTTATATTGGGATTATAGCGGAAGTGCAATCGAAATGTGGGAGACAGTAGCATCTTGTATCCGAATGGTAGTTAAAGAGATGCTAGGCGAGTCAAAGGGAGGAGCCCCAGGTCAAAAGGAGGCTTGGTGGTGGAGTGAAGGGGTGCAAGAGAAGCAAAAAATTAAAAAAGTATCCTTTAAAGCTATGTCTAAGGATAGAACATATGAAATGAAGAAGGAAGTAAACTAGACCGCATTGAAATGACCTTCGGAACCTTACAACTATGCCAATCTCCATACTCTATTTTTGCCTTGGTCTGAATTATATTTCCCAGATCGATTTAAATGTATCTCCAATCTTTAATCCTTAAGTACCAGGGCTGACTTGGGAGATTCGTTGGTTGTTGTTAGTTTTAACTAGATATAGTAAATTGCACGATGAATCCAGGTTCTTGGATATAAATCACATGGAAACCTTACAATGAAGCTTTATATTCAAGCTCTTAGTAAATAGTAGAGTTTATTATTTCAATACAGTTGAGTTAAATAGTAGTATTATTAATATGTCTAGCCGATTGTATTACCATAAAATCTCATCCTTTTTTATAGATCGCCCTACTAGAATGACGAGCTGAGAGTCATATAAAGGTTGAGAGTAGAAACATCCCTAATACTATCGCTGGTTATATTAAACCATAGAAAAATACTGCAATGTGATCCGAATAACAAATTCCGATGCAACACCGAGTTACTTTAAATTTCGAAACAAATTGAAAATTCTATTCAAAATATGGGAACTTCTATATAGTTTTGTTCACATGATTCCGTTCTGTCCACAGTTTTATTCACGTGTGTTGAAAATTAATGATCAAGAAGCAAGACAATGATACCATGATTTACACGGAAAAGCCTACAGAGAGGGAAAAACTACGGAGATGCACACAAACTCTTATCTTCTCGCGCCCGAGATTAGGGCACTCTCTTCAATAAAACTATTCAATAAGATGGGGGATAAGTACATTTATAAGATGGTGGGTAAACGATCTCTCATCCAAAATTCCGTTTCGACATCTAAGAATCCGCACAACTCAACATTCCCTCTCAAGTTGAACATACATATCAACCATGCCCAACTTACTTAACAACCCATTCACTTTACCACCTTCACCACCTTCTTAGCCCTACCAACTCCCTCGCCAACTCATTCACTTCGTCATTCATGCCTCGAGTCGCTCGTGTTTTGAATTCAAAAACCTGTCTAATCTCCACTGATATATATAGTCGCAAATCTTCCCCCGCCGTGGCTGTTTCGTTTTCTACCAATTTTTTGGTCCCCGATCGGTCTTGGAGAAATGAAGTTGTGACAGAGCTTCGCCCCATTCAATATGGAGTATGAGAGAACAGTGGAGACTGTGATCCAGTACGTGGTCGGAGACATCGGCCACCTCATTTCGCCTATCCGCCCGTCGCAACATATCGAGGCTAATTATTTTCTCCATCCACCGTAGGGTAATCTAGTGTAGTGTAGTCTTAATTTCTTTCTTCATTTCATCAGTTTCCACTTTGATTTATGTAAATCGGATTATTATCTTCACCCTCCGATCTGCTCGATTGGAGGAGCTCAAATCACCTTCATTTACATCCGACTTCACCCTCAGATTCACATGATTGTTCTACTTCTTCTAACGCATTCTGATCACCTCCAGATCATTTGGATCTGGAGTTTGGTTCCCATCTCATTCACCCTCGCCTCAGACCCTCATTCACCCACATTTTCCTTGTTTTACGGCTAATAAAACGAGTGGAGCGATCCTTCGAACAACCGCATCTCATTATAGGTTTTTTGGAGTGTACCTGGGAGTGAGTAGCTCTATTGGGAGGTCCATCTGGAGCTTCATACTTTCAGACCTCCAGATCGTGTTCAAATAACTACCCACCACCATTTATCCAAAAAGAAGATAGAGGAGCACTACACGAAGCCGTAGCACTACTCCGAAGCAGATTCTGGTGAGGAATGAGCATGATTTTCTCATTCGAATCTCGCAACAGGTCACCTTCAAATGTATTCTTCCAACTACACCCAGAGCTGCACGATCATGAACTTCCGCTCCAGATCCAATTGCAGCCCTCCAAAAATCCCTAAAAACCAGTCGTGGATCAAACCCTTCAGAATGGATCCGAGTCGTCCATGCACGCTGCTTTTTAGTCGTTCAATTAGAGATCAAACTCATATCCACCGTGCGATGCACCATGTGGAACCGTATAACATTTACACTACAACCCCTGAATATTTCCAATTTTGCAAATAAGTTCCTCAAAGGACATGTCTTCTTGTAGGCCCTGTTTCGTTGGAGAATAGGCAATGGAATAAGGGGTCAATTCTCCTCTCGACACGATTCCTAGTGGTACGACTATTCCCCATTATTTCATCTTATTTCACTCTTATTCCTATCTTTATCCCACCTTACCTACCTTTATTTCACCTTATTCATATCCTCCAGCCGAACAAAGAATAGACCCTTATTCTCCTTATTCCCCATCTTTATTCCTGCTTATTCCCGAACCGAACACACCCGTAGTAATTAGAACAATTGCATTAGTTCTCCTACGATTTATTTAATTTGCATATTGGTCCTTCTTAAACTGCAAAACGTGCATATCACTGTTTTCTCGGGTATTTTGCAATAAAAGCATGCATGTTTATTTGTTATTGATTGTCCCCTAGAAATATAGTTTTTGCATTTTGGTCCAATCTAGCACACCTCACGTGTACTAATATGCGGATTTTTAAGTAAATTGCTCCTTTGGCCCTGACATTTCTTGAGTTATTATCAATCAACCTATTAAATAAAAATAATTACATCCATGCCCATGTATACTGAATATTTATTTTGTTTATCAATTACGTGGATTAATTAGTTAACCTTCGTTTAAAAAACGTATAAAATTATCTTAACCTCCTACTAATCTCTTTTATTCATGTTACTTTTTATTTTGCCTTTTTAATCATTTTTATTATTTTTAATACATCAAAAATCACAAAATATCTAATCTTTTCATTTAAAAATCAATAAAAAAAATAAAACTTTCTCTAAAATTCCAAAAAATCATATTTATTTTTTTTGCTTTATTTTATTTTCTTACAAATTTTCATTTGCAAGTTATTCATAAAAACCAAAAAAATAAAAACAATAAAAACACTTAAAAATTCATATTAAATCATTGAAAAACCCAAATAATTTGCAAAAATACTTTCTGGAAAACTAAAAATTGTGTCTTTCTGTTTGTATTTATTTCTTTAATTTCTAATTTGATTTTTTATTTTCAAAATACAAAAACATTCACATTATTTTTTTGTTTGAATTATTATCTATTTTTCATTTATATGGAAGGTTTTTAAAATTTTAAAAATTCTATAAAAATAATAAAAATATAAAAAAAATCCAAAACACAAAATTATTTTTCTTGAATTTTCTGTATATTTTTGCTAAACCTAAAAATCCAAAAGGTTACATTTTACGTACTCCTTTCTTTATTTTATTTATTTGTTTTTATTTTATTTTATTTTCATAAACTAAGAAAACATTTGCAAAACTTTAAAAATCGCTAAAAAATTAAAAATTGAAAATTAAAAATAAAAAAAATAAAATTCCATGAAAATTTATAAAAGATAAAATATTACAAAATGAAGAGTGGTGTGCATTAAATTTCCATGTTCTTTTCTTTGATTTTTCACTGAATTGAATAACCCTCGGGATGTGCGTAGCCTCCCAGAGTTCGATCTTGTATGTTACACTTATAAATTAAATAAAAAAATCTCTAGCTAACAATATTTTATTTTATTTTAGTTTGAGAAATCAATTAAATTTTTGTTTAGACATTTATTGGGTTACGTCGAGATTTTTCCATATTCCACTTTTTTATTTTTTAATATTTAAAACACAAAGAAAGTTGTTCTCAACAAATGGCGCCATTGTCAGGGATGCACGGTGAGGGTAGCTAGGTTTTCCTTCTTCTAGCCTGCTATTCTTGCTTGTAGATATCTGATTGCTTTCTTTTTATTTTTGTCTTCTTATGTTTGTCACTTAACTATTGTTCATATTTCTCATACTTGATATTATTGTGTGTCTTCTGTGGATTACAACTTGTTGAGGAGTGAGCACTCACTTCGAATTCTATGTGCCGTGAGGTAGGTTATACATTGCTTACATGTTCCGATGTGTCGGACACCGAAAGCTCCCCAAGATCGAACTTAGGTATTCATTTGAGATCCATTTCACTACTCTTCTCAGTTTCCCTCTTATCTACCTCTATGTGTGTCTTATTTGTTTGTATATACTATTTGCTTTATTTTCTTCTTATATTTTTGCTCATATTATTATAGCTTTATTTTTTTACATATTCACATTTTTCCTCTTTCTTGCAAGGACCCAACAAGAGAGGGTGGCATTCCTAGGAGCATCGATGCACCTGAGCGAAACGGAGGCAGCTTATTTCTTCACCGAGCGACATTTGCCTCATTTTTTATTTACCATTTTATTTCACATTTTTTTGTTAAAACATTTGTAATAATTTCTTTTGACATTTTCCTCTTTCTACGTTTACTAAAAGACCATTATATACCTTGTGTGGGGGGGGACTGTTTCACCAAGTTTTGGTGCACTTCGGAGACCTCACCAGTTTTTGTTTTCATCGATTTATTTTTATTTGTTTTCTCATAATTTTATGTGCTTGAGCCTGTAGAAGTAGGACTTATTATTTTGCTTGAGCCAGGTAAATGATTAGGTCTAAAGCCCTTAAAAGTATATTTTTTCCTATAGACTAGATCATTGGATTGGACTTTGGCAAATTAATTGGTTCTTTCCCTCTAACAGAAGCTACTATTAGGATGGTTGTCGTGCATCATTTAGCTTAGTTTTATTTCTGTATTTATTTTATGTGCGGATCACTTTGCATGTAAAGTGCTGGCAAAAGGTACACATCTCTTCCTTTGCATGCATAATTGATTTTACAATGCATCGACTTTTTTGATTTCCTTCCCCATTTTGACTCACATAAATCAAAGGAGAATTAGAAAATTCGTTATATCGTTTACTTGAAAAAACATAAAAAAATGATAAACTGTATAAAACTGGGACTGCTAAAAAACTCAAGCCTAAAATAAATGTAAGGACAAATCATCATTGTTTTGAGGAGAGTAACCTCCTCATTGTTTGCAAGTACTTACCTCCAAATAGAGTGGGTGAGGACACAACCATAAGGATAGATCCCAAATCCCTGTACTTGTGCCCTATTATCTTGTACACATCTTTAAGGTGTATGGTTGAGATGCAATTACTTGCCTTGGACATTAGAAAATTATTTTGGCGTGCTCATTCTCCTTTCTCCCTTTAAGCTTGATATTGAACCCAACAACTCAAGCAGATAGTTCCATTGATTGGGGAGGATTGAGAACATACATTGGGCGATAGCAGCGATTCACCATGTGTTCTTGGTAGTAAGTAACTTATTGTATATTCACTAAACTAAAATTGAAAAGATAAAAGACTGAAGTTTTACAGTCTCCACTTGTGTCCAATTGGTGAATCAGGGGTTTCCATTGTCTTTGTTTGTTAGTGTAAAGATCCTTCCGCGCCCTTCGCGCCTTTTCTTCCTTTTTCTTCTTATATTGACCTTTGTGTCCTCGCATCTTTCCTATTGACATCGAAGATGTCTATTGGAGTACTTCATGTTCGGACTTTATGAGATCATTTCACACTCCGGTTCAGTCATCTTCTATTCGAGAAGACTCACATCCCAAATATTCCTCTTCTTCCACATCACCCATCTACTCATCCAATCTATGACTCTAACCTCGAACTTCATTTGAGACTCCACCATTTTTATGGAATAATCTAGTGCCCTACACCTTTTCATAGTCAGAATTGGAGCACTTGATGCCACCAAAGGGCAATGGTTCCATGGTTGAGCATAGCAAGTTCAACAATACAATGTTAGCATCCATTCAAGCAATTCAGACATAGTTAAATGAACAAGCTGACATCCAATCCATATTGAGAGACATGCTCTTCGAGCTGAGGAATGATAGACTAGATAGGAAAGAGAAAGATGAACAGATAGAGAGAAGTGGGAATAGGGAAGGAGGTGATCCTATTGAGCTAGTGGATGAGCTTACCCTAAAGGATGCCTATTATCCAGGGGCCGAATATACTAATACATGAATTAGGATCCCTGCAATTCATGGGTATTTGAGCTAAAGCCCATAGTTTTACCACTCCTCCCAATATTCCATGCACATATCAATGAAAAACCATATGTACACCTCCAATAGCTTGACCGCATATGTGGCACTATACACTACCCGAATTCCCACTAGAGGTAGTGAAGATGACAACTTTCCCATTCAATATCATGGATAAAGCATTATATTGGATTAACCATTTGTGAAAGATTGTCACAACTTGGGAAGAGTTGAGGTTCGTTTTTCTATACAAGTATTATCCACTTGTACATTTCAACAAAATGTGGTTCATGATTGCTAACTTTTTCCAAATGTCCCATGAGCCTATTCACGAGCTATGTGAATAATTTAAGGATTTAGCGGATAAGTGCTCCCATCACAATATTCCAAAGACGAGCCTTGTGCAGAACTTCTTTGGGGGTTTGAGCACTGAGAATCAGAATTTAGTAGATGCCCCATGTGGGGTATCCCACTTTAACAAGGACAAGGATGTCATTTATCATATTTTTGAGGAGATGGCTGAGAGCTCTGCAACTCCTTCTTCACATGCTTTTCAGAAGAACCCTATTACCTCTCCTTCAGTACCACTCAAGGCTATAAACGTGATGGCATTACATGATGCAGATAGGGTGGACAGTGCAACTCTAACCATTATCGGAAATCACATATCTAAAGTGGACATAATTGAGAAATAATCTAAGGAGCTTGAAAAGTTACAAGTGATCAAACAGAGGATGAAGAATCTAGATAAGCTGGATGATATTACAAAGCATTTGGAGCTTCTTGTCTGTACAATCAATGCATGTCAAAGTGCAAATTCCGCATATGATTCATCTACTCGTGAGTAGACTTCTTCCACTTCTGCACAACAAAGTACCAGTGGACCATCTACAATTCCACACATTTACTACGTGCAGATCCCTAACCAGGTCCACTAGTAGTTACATCAGATTGTACCACATCAATAGGAGTAGCCTTACACTCCCGAGCATTAGTCTCCACATTCACCTCTCATTCAGGAGGTGAACGGTATTTGGTTTAACCAAGAGTGCAATCAGCCTCGTCAGTCAGGGCAAGGTCAATTGGGTTCATAGCAGATTCAAAGGTTGGTCCACTATTTTCACGGTGGGAAACCATAACCCCAGCACCAACAGTTGCAACCTCACTTCTCATCTCTGCCACACTTACAGAACTGGAGACATGGACAACATTATATCCAACATGCATATCCCCGTCAGCCATACTATTAGCAGTAGTCTGTGTCTTATGGACAGTTTTTGCATCCTCCTCTTCCTCATTATCACCAGTCATTTTTTGTATATCAATAGACTCCACACTATCAATCTCAAAGATATCCAGTCATTGAGCATCTAGAGGCACCTTCGGTTAATCCAACACTTCATTAGCTTACACTATTGATGAAAAATATGAATGACCTGTATCAGAGGCTTGATGACCTGAACACCACCAAGACATTGATCCCAGCCTAGCTCGAGCCAATCCCAACAATTTTAGATGCAATGAGTAGGTAGCCCATGATCCGTCCACACTTGAGACAAGTATGGCCCTTGATTTTACATGTTTATTTAAGGCTATTCATCTCAAAAGCGGTAGGAGAGTGCATTCTCACACACATCAGTTGGGATTGGAGAGAGATGTTGAGAGCGCTTCATCGACTTCATCATCTTCTTCACCAGCTGAGCGTGATCTTGTGTACCAGAGCCAGATTGTGGAGTTTCACCACCCTCTTCTTCACCATCACCACCACCTTATTCACCAGACTTATTCAGAAAAATCCAAAAAGAAAATAAAGAAAGATGCAGTGTCGAGTCATCCATGAAGCAAAACACACTAATCATGGAATCTTCTTCTCACCAACAGACCAAGTAGCCCATCCTATTTTTTCTTTTGTTCCTAATATTCCAATAGTGCATAACACATTGTAAATCTAGTTGTCCACATGTATATGATGACTCAATTTTCAATAAGAGAAATGAGCAGCATGATGTTTATTCTGATTTTCTGCCGTTTCCTCCAACCTTGAATAAAAACATAAAAATATTAAAAAAAATAAAAACAACACTTTCTAATCTTAGAGTGGTACAAATCCTTCAGAATATCTTTTTAGAGATGCCACTCCTTAAGGTCACGGAGTATATGCCTACAGTAAACAAAGAAATGAAAGAAGCATGTACTCAAAATCATCAACCAAAGCATAAAAGAAGAAAGAAAATAGAGAAGCGCATCTTGACCATGAACACAGTTCATGCCATTAGCAACCTCCCACCCAAAAAAGATAAGGGAGCATGTAGCATCCATTGCCACATCTTTAATCAAGAGTTTGACCATACTCTTCTCGATAGCAGATCCTCAATTAATCTCACGCCATCCTTGCTATTCATTGATTTTGGGTTGAGTCCTCTTAGATCCACCAGAATGATGCTTCAGTTTACTGATAGATCCATCAAGGGGTCGAGAGGCATATTAGAGGACATTTTTGTAAGGGTGCAAGGAATGAGATTCCTAGTTGATTTTGTTGTTATGGGTATGCATACATCTGCATTGTTACTCTATACCCCAATCATACTTGGTCAGACATTCCTTCGAATGGAAGTGGTAGTTGATTATGATACTGGAGAGATCATCTTCCACTCCCGTAGTGGTAAGGTGAAAATTGAGACAATCCCCGATCCTAGGCCATCACTGCCACCGGCAACATCAAATGAGAGAGAGACATTTAGACCAGATTCTAAAGACTAAGATTTTCTTGCTGAGTTTCAAGATACGGATCTATTTAATGATTTCATAGACACCCAGGAGTTTCTTTCTAAAAATGATCTTCTGGAAAGCACCATCACTTTGAGTTCCCTTATTGATCATTTTGACTTGTCAGTTGATGGACAATTTGAGCTGTATTTCGAGGATCATTTTGAGTTTTTGGAGGTACATTTTGAGATTCGTTAGACACATTCCTTTCTTGAGATTACTGATGAAATACCTCCTACTCAGATTTCTGAGATTATTGATGAAAATTCTTAATGTCCTGTTGAGCCATTCATTTCTGATCAGAGATCGTTCATTCCCGACCTTTCTAAGATTTTACTTGCTGAGCCTATAGTAGCCACGGTGGACATTACACACAGTGCACCTTCTACGAGTGATGTTGCAAAGGTTATCACAGAGCCGATTCAGACCCAACCTGATCTTAAGATTTTACCATCAACATTGAAGTATGCATTCCTTGTGGTCCCCAACCCAAATGATTCTGGTCATCCTCATTTTGTAATCGACCGACAAACACGAATCTTATGTGCTAGAGGTTCTTGAGAGAAACCGCAAGGTCATTGGATGGAATATATTGGATCTCCATGGGATTAATCCATCTTTGTGCTCGCATCATAATTACTTGGAGGATGACAACAAACCCACATGAGGGTCAGTGTTGTCTCAATCCAAACCTTTGGGATGTTGTCATGAAAGGGATCAAGAAATGGTGTGATGCTAGCATTATTTATCCCATCTCAAATTCAAATATGGTCAGTCCTCTACATGTGGTCTAGAAGAATTTTGGAATTACTATCATAAAGAATCATTGTGGTGAGGAGATTCCGACCCGTGTACCTAATTCATGGCACATCTGTATAGATTACTGATGGCCTGAGAATCAGACTCTCAATCCGGGTGACGTAAAAAAAATCACTCTCAGGTCGTTGCGACCCAGATCGAGAGGACTCGGACAATCAAGTAAAATAAGAACAACCAAATAAGAAGATCGAACAATAAAATCAATAGTGGTCCTCGCTAATTTTATTAATCTGGTTTAGCGACCAGGGTCGGACTCAAGGAGCACGGGATGACCGAGACGGCCTACGAAGTAGTCAAAATCGAAAATAAAGAATAAAATATTTTTTGGTGGATTTTAATTGTTTTTAATTGTTTTATTTTTAATTATATAAGAAAATGTGAGAAAATGTATAAACAAGCCAAGTCAACAATTTATTTAAGCACTCAAAAATACACAGAAAATTCAAATAAAATTGTTTTTATGTTTTTTTATGTTTTTAAGTGTTATGGTGAAGTTTTAAGAATTTTTCAATTTTTTTGATTTTATAAAAATCGAGAAAGGTGAAAAACAGTGCTCAATGTGCAGCCAGACTTGAAATACCAATTAAAAATATGTAATGGGTTTATAAATGTTTGAAGACAATTTTTATGAAAAATATGTACAAAAACTAAGCTACAGAGAAAGAGTTTGCATTTTTTGAATTTTATAGAATTTTTTATTATTTTTACAAATATTTTTTGGGGTTTTCAAATTTTGTGGGTTTTATAAATCCAAAAAGCACCAAAAATTGATAGAAGCTAGAAAACCACTAAACTAACAATCCCTGATTTTCTTAGAATTTTTAGAAAAGTTTTTATATTTTTCTTTGAATTTCTTTTTCAAACAGTAACAAAAATACGTGTTTTTGATTTTTTAAAAATAGAAAAAAGCTTCGAAAATGTCCCAAAAATTTATAGAAATTTTTACACAGTTGCAGGAGCCACGTGCCCAAATTTAACCTAATTTAAAATTCAATTGATATTTTATTCAATGAAAACAAGGCACACAACAAACAAGGACCTAAATGCAAGAAAACATACTTCCAGGTGCCAAACAGTAACAAATAAAGAAAGCCCAAGGGCCCTAATGTAAAAATCCCACAATGACATGCACACAACACGTGGTTCAGACACGAAAGGGCATAAGTTCAATTCCTATTTAAAAAATGTGAAATCAATAACAATCAGGAAATACAGGACTAAACATGCAAATATTCCAAACCTCACATATCAATGCACGTGGCTCACATAAACAAGGACACTTTTGCAAATACTAAAAGCCTAAGGTCCTAGATGCAATTGTTTCGAAATAAAAACAACTACTTAAACTATGTACAGGACTAAACGATAAATAAGAAAATAACAGGGGCCTAAGTGAAATTACCTCTCTTATTACGGATCGACGGTCGAGGACGTGCCACGTGGAGATCTGACGGTGGAGATGCGTGCACACCTCTTCACTGGATCAACGACCTGGATCAGATCCTCAGATGGATCGACGGCTAGGAACGCTCCGCAGATGAGTGACTATGATCAGATCTGGCAGAGGAGGCGCGATCGGACGACAACTGGAACTCCTCCAAGAACAAGCCACCGGCGATGTTTGCCGGCCTAATCCGCGCGGTGGAGGGCTCCGATGAGGTTGTTGAGGTGTGGAAGAGATCGGTCACGATGGTCCGCAGCTGGTAGGTGGGTCCGATGAGGCAGGGAAGCTCTGGAGAGCTCCGGCGACGAAGGCAGCGATGGAGACCCTGTTCTTCGACTATTGGACCCCCAGATGGGGTCCTTCTTTGACGCTACCTGCACAGGAAGAACACTGGGTCGAGGGAAAAGTGCCTCGTCCCGGTTATGAGCGAAGGGGGTGGTCTGGTGAGGCGGAACGGAGGTCTCCGGCGAGGCGACGACGATGGAGACCCGAGCCTTGGTTCCGAGGTGAACCAAGCTGATCGGAGGTGCGGAGAAGGTGTATCAGAGTCTCGTGAAGGCGAATCGATAGTCGGTCAATCAAATGGGTGGACGGGTCAGAGTGAATTAGCCGGCGACGACCAGCGGCGAAAAAGGGCGAAATCGGAAATTAACCTAATCTAAGGCATCTCGAAGGTACCTGATGGCTGCAATCGACTGGGCTGGCGCTAAGAAAGCTCCTGGGGTCATCGTCTCAATGGCTCGTTGGGGCCAGAGGCTCGGCTCGCTCGGTGGCGGAGCACAGCGGCGCAAGTCGCCGGATCAGTGGCTGGGGCCGCCTACTCTTCGCTGCGACACTCTCCTCGGATAGCTGTCACTCTATGGAGGGGAATGGAGGTACTGGGATGGAAGGCGGAGGCCAAAGATACCCTGAAATGTCGTCCGGATCTAGGACTTTATACAAGTGAGGGTCTGGCAAGAAGGAGTCGGGCATAGCGCTATGGTGCACGGATCCCTAGAATCATCCACGGGCGAGGGTCTCGGATGAAGCATCTGTAAATGGAGCTCGGGGTTTTGGAAAAAGGGAGGCGAATCAAAGTGGTAAAAATGGGAGAAGTCGGGTCAAAAACCCGATCTGCCGGGAAGGAGGTACGCGGGGGAGAGTTGATCGGGGGTCAACATCCCCCGTGGACCAATCAGAAATCTCCATTTATTAAATATTTGAAAATTTATTTAAAATTAGTAAATTATTTTATTTCGAAAAAGTTTAAACATGAAAAATGTTTACTATTTTTCAAATTATTTTTTAGTGATTTTTATTTATTTTTTTGAAAAATAAATAACGTATTTACATTATATTATTATTATATATAGGTATATACACATATGTAATTTTGATTTTTATTTTTAATTGTTTATTTTTATACAATTATTACAATTTTATATTTTATTTACTTACAACATAAAATTTGAAATAAAAATGTATTTTTATTTTATTTTTATGATTTATTTACATGAGTTAAATAAATAAGGTTATATACATATGTACATGCTATATATATAAGGTGGAAAATGATTGTTATTCTTTTTCTTTTTATTTTTATTTTTCTGATTTTTATTTTATTTTTATAAATATTTACAAAATATGAGAAACACTTTTTATTTTTATTTTGAAGAAAATAAATTTATTTATATACATAGGGTTATGTACAAGTATGATTGACCTTATCTCTCTCTACTTGGATTCTTTTTGCGGTCAGGCCTAGGCTGGGCCGTCCCTTGGGATTAGGTCACTCAATATTTATTCTAAATATTTCCTTCTTTTTCTTGTGTTCCTTTATTCATTTATTTTCACACAAAAATATGCTAATTATGCACATTTACATGATGCATGTGTTTTGACAACTTATGATATTTACACATATTTACATGGTATTTGGCTAAGGTTTCTAGCTAAAATAAAGGAATAAAGAGTGATGAATTAGGATTCATCACCCCCCTATACTCTACTTTTGCTAGTCCCTTAGCAAACACTTATTTGAAAAAGAAGTGCACAAGGGAAAGAAAAAGAAAAAGAGAGGAAATCAAGGTTTATTATTAAACTTTCCTTCATTAAATTGAAATATGGAGCTTAGTCAGACCTTTGGATTATTAATTTGTCGGAACCTTATTTGGACTTAAGCTTAAAACTTGACAGCCTCTAAGTTCCACCAATCTATGGTCTGACTCCTCAATAAACCAGATCAGAACAAGCCTACATACACAAACTCTAATGACCATGAATCTTTTCTTGTACGGTGTAAGTGATATGTAGCTACCCACCTCAGATGTAATAAAGAAACAACCTCCCTCAACCCAGTAACTCCAATTCCTCGGTCTAGCAACTCTTTCCTCGAGAAGCGGGGTATTCCATTCTATGTTCAAGTGCAACCGACTCAAGAAGAGGGGGAAGAAGAGAATGGACCATGGCCACTGTAGCCATGTATCCTTGGGAGCTCTAACCAGTGTAGCTGAGTCTCCCGCTGCAAGCTTCATGAGATGGTCATGTATAACATAAGATTTTGCTTTATTTGACTATATACACTCCGGTGGGATTGTTAAATTTTCAATCCGACCCACCACCTTTTTTGGAGTTCTTTTCTTTTTGCACATTTTTTGTTCATGTGCATATGTACAACATATCTACATGGTGCAGCATATATACAAGGAGTTTTTCCTCTTGAGCTAGTAGACTATCCCTCTTTTGAAGCTTTATTGCAACCCATAGCTTCTGTCTTTAGACTTCATAACCACCAGACCAAGTTGAGACGTACTTCCATCACTATAAGAAGAAGAGATGTTCTGCCAAGAAGTAGTACCCTCATATGCTACCCCAAGCCAAAGGAAACTGCCTCCTCACCACCTCATCCGTGGAGAGCTATGTGTAGAGTGCTGGTGCAAGTAAAGCCATTGTCTCTGAGAGTCATGCGTGTGTTGTTAAGTGCTCTACTTAGTCTCATCAAGATGACATATGCTCATAGCCTAGTGGACTCAAAGAATTAAGTCCCAATGGACATGAAAAGTCTTAATCCTATGTCGTATGAGATTCCTCATAGAATTAAGTGGATTAAGGTCTTAACCAAGCTCCATTTCCAATTTAATTCCAGGCCAGTTTAAATGTCAACTATGATTTGGAAAAACTGTACAAGTATTTACAAATATGCAAATTTACAAATATTTACACATGCGCAATTTTTTTGAAAAATGCTTGAAAACATGGATGTATGCATGAATGCGAAGTTTTGCCAAATATTTACAAAAAATTTTGTAAGGTTTTTGCAAACTTTTGATTTTCAAATATTTTACAAAAATTTTGTACTATACACATAAATTTTGATATGAAAATATTTACACACTATTTATACAAAAATATTTTTACAATCATTTGTACAAAAATAGTTTTTTTTACATAAATAGGTATGTGCAAGAAGAATTTTATGTACAAGAAAAATTTTTTATTTTTATGGATTTTTAGCCATTTTTATTTATTTACATACTCACACAAAGTACGAGTTATGGCTAAAGTATATATGAAATATATACGACACCCCCCAACACTTAGCTCGAACGATGTCCTCAAAGTGATCAAGAGCGATGAAGAAGACATAACTCGTGCTTAGTATAGGGAAGTGAAAAGGAATGGTATATACGAATCAAAGAATAGAATGAAGAGGACTCGGTGTTTCCCTCTATAGTTAGGATCAAGTAATCCTAAGTATAGTAAGCTGTACATGAAGGGAAATCCGAGTGGAAGGATGTACAGGGTTTACCCCCCCTATACTTAGGGTAAAATATCCCTAAGTATAGACAACAAAACAGGGGTAGACAGAGACGAAGAATACCAATATATACAAGATGGAGGGCATCATTCCCCCTATACTTAAGGTGAAGAATCCTTAAGTATAGGCAACAACATAAGTGATGAAACAGAACGAAAGGAACAACCCGGTGTTTCCACCCCCCTATACTTAGGATGAGGTATATCCTAAGTATAGTAAAGATAATCCTAAATGAGATCTGGGGTGGAAACAGAATGGAAGAGAGAAGGATCAACTCATGACGAAACAAGTATATACAAAAGTGGACAATGTTGAGGTGCCTCTCAACAAGTGCTAGATTTTACGCCCCTAGTTGGGCGCAAAGGCTAGGACAAAGCTGTATCAAGGTTCAGGACGGCGTCTGTAAGGTGAATGTCGTGCTGTCTTCGTAGTCGTGGTGGATGAACTACGACGAAATCAACAATGTAAGAAATGAAACCCAGGTATGCAATCAGGAGGGTGTCTGCTACTGGCCAGGGATATGGGAATAAGGATTCGGGATCCGGTAGCACAAAAGAAATCATCGGCCCAGGATCAGATTGGAATGGAAGTGTAGAGCCGAAGAAGTTAAACGTGGAGAAGGATGGATCAGTCATAGAACCCTCCACATCGATCAGTGTCTCAAAAAGATGTGGAAAGTGAAGATCGAGAGACTCTCTAAGAAAACTGATATCTGATGCATATAATAGAGACAAATCAGACATATCATCGAATATCTCAAGGATCGGCTCATCCTCGCAAGGGTCATCGAGGTGAGAAGACTCAAAATCAGAGTGATCGGAAGACTCGGTTTCGTGATCCGCCAAATCGGATACACTCTCAGAAGGTGAAACCGAGTACTCATCATGTGTGGCATTCTCCCCCAGATAACCCTCGGGAAAGAATGCAAGATCATCAGTGAGGAGTAAGGGATCATGATCTATAAGGGCATCTGCGCTACTGTTAAGCATCCACTCTGTGCACCAGGTTGCATCATCATCTGATGTCTGGCTCTATGCAATCTGGAAGCAGGAGAGGGTACTGGTCTTCATCGCGGAGGCTGGTAAGGTGACTGCGACTGATCCTCGGTCTGCGACAATGCTGGCTATCATCTGGTCCTCAAAAAATGTATCTGTCTCATCAAAGTGGAGGACAAAAGGCTCAAATACGGGACTCTCTATGTCTGGCCTCTCAAAGTGGTGTCCTATATCAAGCTATGGCTGCTGAGCTAAGTCAGGGTATTTGTCTGACTCCGAGAAGTGTCTCTGCAGAAAAGAAGCTGAATCATCCGGGGGTGGACTCTGAACTGGCTGGATCGCTGGATGTAGTAGCTGGGGCTCCTCCATGTCTTGGAGTATAAAAAGATATGATATCCAAGTATCGTCAACTGAAAACTCTGGGCTGACTCGAACTCTAGCTGAAAAACCAACGGGAACTCGAGTAGACTCTGGGTCAGAACCTCCACTGTAGCAGTCTTGTCCTCTGTACTATGTGGTGCTGCAGAATACAAATCCTCGGGCTGGTGTGTAGAGTCTATATCCTCATGTAGTGCGACACACCCTACTGGTACTGTTGTATCCTCATGTGTTGTCCTGACTATGGCATCCCATGAAGATGGTCTCTGTGAAAGTAACAACGAGATGTCATCCAGTAAGTCAATGTCAGAACTGCGGTGTGAACCGTTACATGAGGTAAATCACAAGTGCCAACTGCTCCGCGATCATCCCCCGCATGGAGATATCAATAAGGTCAGTCAGTGAAAGTCCGTGCTCGGGAAATCTCCTCAAGAGTGCAGTGGCTCCTGGGGGTCTAGTGAAAACTCTGTGATCGAGGACCGCATCATCTCTGCTCTACGCTGGGGAAAGTATCTCTATAGAAACTCAAACCGTAAGTCTCCCCACGTAGCGAATCTCCTTCCCCACCGTTGGTGCCATCTCATGGCTCTATCCTCAAGTGTGAATGGAAGGTCTTGAACACCATCTCCTCTGCAGTGATATCTGAATAAATCTGTGTCCTGCAAAACTGCTCCAAGTCGGACAGGTGAAGATATGGCTCCTCGTACACCTCTCCTAAAAATGTCGGCAATATCTGAAGCTCCAAATCCAAAATGAATGGACCAAATGTAGAAGGTGACTGAGCTCCCTGTCATATCTGATCATCCATCATGCTTGCATAGGAGGCATCTGATACTCGCATCTGATCTCTACGATCGTGTGCGAAGTGCACTCTCAACTCAGCAATGGCATCGTCTGGGCCTTGTATCAACTCCATCTGATCTCCGCGGACGTGTAGTGCAGCATGCCCAGAGTAATGGAAGGGATGGGAGGGAGGGAACGAGAGGTTGGTCAGAGATCCGACCTCCCTCGAAGGTGGACTGATGGGAAGACGATGGAGAAGCCGCAAGAGTCGACAAGAAGTGAGGGGGTCCATCATCCAGGGGTATAGAAGAGGAAAAAGTAGAAGAGTGAAGGGAGGGTGGGAGGGAGAAAGATGAATGATTGGAAAGAGAAGAAAGCGGATGAGACCTAGAAAAGCAAACAAGATCGATCAAGCAAAACCCCAAATTAACCTTCGCACCCAGAGCTGATGACCGTAAGAGATCGGTCTTTATCTTGTCGGTTTTATTTAGGTCATAAATTCAGTCTGTCAGAGCGATTAAGCGAGCTGATAGGAATCCAATACTCCTAACAGACTGTCCCGAATAAGAAATCGGTAGTCTGTCAGGAAATCGGATATGGCTCTAGCCTGGGATGCGGGTCACTCTCTCGCTCATCCAACCCAACAATGAGGGGAATACTCTCCCAAGACAAATTATTAGGTCAATGTATTTTAAGATCAAGTTTGGTTAACAGTCCGAATTTTATGGTTTTTGTTTTTAGGTCTTTTTCAAGCAAACAATGCCTAATGAAATTTTCGGTTCTCCTGATTATTTAAAGTCCAAAAACTGGGGGGAGAAGACGAAAAAGCCCATGCACGGAAATCAATGATGCATGCAGAGAAGAAATGCATACCTGACTCCAGTAGTCTACATGCAGAGTGATCCACGCATAAAATAAAGACAGAATATAAACTACCTATATGATGCACGAGAATCCGGCCCTAAACAAAGCAATTTCTACATGTAAGCGCAGTAGCATGGTACTCAAGCCTAAGTCCGGAGTCCTATCTTGGGAGCCACTCGGTGTCCGCCACAACAGATCCTGCACGCGCTGTATGTGACTCCTCAAGGCTCGTGGACTAGAGCCTAAGTAATCCGACTTTTTCTTTGTGATTTAATTAATTAGATCCAATTATCGAGCTATAGGAACATGCAGATAATTAGGTGTTTGGATCCTAATTAATTACGTCACAATCACAAAAAATCCTAGCTAGGGCTAAAACTGCGTAAATCTAATAAACAGTAAATAAACGGTCAAAAAAAATAGGGAAAACCACGGTGAGGTCCCCCGAGCACACTCGTGCTCGACGAAACAGACCCCTATATCCCCAAGTTCAAAGTCTCTGTCCCTGTATTATTACAATAAAATATCTACTGAAAATAAAGCTAAATTACTCTAATCTAATCTACGGCTATTCTACAGTTATTATACGGTTATTTCGCATATATTCCACGGCTCCCATACTTTGACTCTCCTCCTCGCGCTCTCCTACAGCTTCGTACAGAAGGAAACCGCCTCCGAATCCCACGGTTGCTTAGGCTTCTGAAAAAGCCGTCTTGGTCCTCGGGCCCTCGCAAGAAAGGAAAACAGAAGTGTGTCAGTCCAGATTATTATAACAATAAGCAAATAATGTCAGATAAAAAAATATCTACAAATATGCACAAATAGACACGGAAAAGAAAACAACGAAAAAAATTGAAAAAGACTACTAACCTGTGCTCCCAGGCAACGACGCCATTCTGATGGCTCGAGAATCAGACTCTCAATCCAGGTGAGGTAAAAAAATCACTCTCAGATCATTGCGACTCTGATCGAGAGGACTCGGTAAATCAAGAAAAATAAGAACCACCAAATAAGAAGATCAAAAATTAAACCAATAGCGGTCCTCGCTAATTTTATTAACCTGGTATAGCGACCAGGGTCGGACTCAAGGAGCACGGATGGCCGAGACGGCCTACAAAATAGTCAAAATTGAAAATAAAGAATATAATATTTTTTGGAGGATTTTAATTGTTTTTATTTTTTTGTATTTTTAATTATATAAGAAAATGTGAGAAAATGTATAAACGAGCCAAGTCAACAATTTATTTAGGCACTCAAAAATACAAAGAAAATTCAAATATTTTTTTGTGTTTTTTTATATTTTTAAATGTTTTGGTGAATTTTTCAGAATTTTTTAGTTTTTTGTTGATTGTATAAAAATCGAGAAAGGTGAAAAACAATGCTCAATGTGCAGCCAGACTTGAGAGACCAATTAAAAATATGTATTGGGTATAAAAGTCTGGAGACAAATTTTTTGAAACATATGTACAAAAACTAAGCTACAGAGAAAAGCGTTTGCATTTTTTTGAATTTTATAGATTTTTTTATGATTTTTATAAGATTTTTAGGGTTTTTCAATTTTTATGGGTGTTGTAAATCCAAAAAGCACCAAAAATTGACAGAAGCTAGAAAACCACTAAACTAGCAATCCCTATTTTTTTTAGAATTTGTAGAAAAGTTTTTATATTTTTCGTTGAATTTCGTTTTCAAATAGTAACAAAAATACATGTTTTTGAATTTTTAAAAATAGCAAAAAGCATCGAATATGTCCCAAAAATTTAGGGAAATTTTTACGCAGTAGCAGAAGCCACATATCCAATTTTACCAAATTTGGAGTTCAATTGATATTTTATTCAATGAAAACAAGGCACACAGCAAACAAGGACCTAAATGCAAGAAAACATACTTCCAGGGGCCAAAAAGTAACAAATAAAGAAAGCCCAGGGGCCCTTATGCAAAAAGCCCACAATAACACACGCGCGACACGTGGTTCAGACACGGAAGGGCATAAGTGCAATTCCTATTTCAAAATGTGCAATCAATAACAATAAGGAAATACATGACTAAACATGCAAATATCCCAAACCTCACGTGTCGATGCACGCGGCTCACATAAACAAGGACACTTTTGCAAATACTAAAAGCCTAAGTTCCTAGATGCAATTGTTCCGAAATAAAAACAACTACTTAAACTATATATAGGACTAAACGACAAATAAGAAAATAACAAGGGCCTAAGTGAAATTACCCCTCTTATTATGGATTGACGGTCGAGGGTGTGCCACGTGGAGATCTGACGGTGGAGATGCGTGCACGCCTCTTCGCTGGATCAACGGCCTGGATCAGATCCTCAGATGGATCTACGGCTAGGGACACTCCGTAGATGAATGGCTATGATCAGATCTGGCGGAGGAGGCGCGATCGGACAGCAACTGGAGCTCCTCCAAGAACAAACCACCAGCGAAGTTTGCCGGCCTAATCCGCACGGTGGAGGGCTCCGATGAGGATGTTGAGGTGTGGAAGAGAACGATCATGATGGTCCGCAGTTGGTAGGTGGGTCCAATGAGGTCGGGAAGCTCTAGAGAGCTCCGGTGACGAAGGCGGTGATGGAGACCCTGTTCTTCGACTGTCGGACCCCCAGATGGGGTCCTTATTTGACGCTACCTGCATAGGGAGAATGCTGGGTCGAGGGCAAAGTGCCTCGACCCGGTTATGTGTGAAGCGGGTGGTCTGGTGATGCGGAGCAGAGGTCTCTGGCGAGGCGACGACGATGGAGATCCGAGCCTTGGTTCTAGGGCGAACCAAGGTGATCGGAGGTGCTGAAAAGGTGTATCGGAGTCTCGTAAAGGTGAATCGATGGTCGGTCGATCAAATGGGTGGATGGGTCAGAGTGAATCGGCCGGCGACAGCCGGCGGTGAAAAAGGGCGAAATCAGAAATTAACCTAATCTAAGGGGTCTCGGAGGTACCTGATGGCTGCATTCGACTGGGCTGGGGCTAAGGAAGCTCCTAGGGTCATCTCCTCATTGGCTCGTCGGGGCCAGAGGCTCAGCTCACTCGGTGGCGGAGCACGACGGCGCAAGTCGCCGGATCAGTGGTTGGGGTCGCCTACTCCTCGCTGCGACACTCTCCTCGGATAGCTGTCACTCTATGGAGGAGAATGGAGGTCCTGCGATTGAAGACGGAGGCAAAAGATACCCTGAAATGTCGTCCGGAGCTGGGACTTTATAAAAGCGAGGGTCCGGCAAGAAGGAGTCGGGCATGGCGCTATAGAGCATGGATCCCTAGAATCATCCCCGGGCGAGGGTCTCGGATGAAGCATATGTAAATGGAGCCCGGGGTTTTGGAAAAAGGGAAGCGGATCGAAGTGGGAAAAATGGGAGAAGTCGGGTTAAAAAACCCGATCCGCCTGGAAGGAGGTCCGCGGGGGAGAGTTTATCGGGGGTCAACATTCCCCGTGGACCAATAAGAAATCTCCATTTATTAAATATTTGAAAATTCAATTAAAATTAGTAAATTATTTTATTTCGAAAAAGTTTAAACATGAAAAATGTTTCTTATTTTTCAAATTATTTTTTATTGATTTTTATTTATTTTTTTGAAAAAATAATAACGTATTTACTTTATATTATTATTATATATAGGTATATACAAATATGTATTTATTATTTTTATTTTTAATTATTTATTTTTGTATAATTATTCCAATTTTATATTTTATTTTTATGATTTATTTACATGAGTTAAATAAATAGGTTTATATACATATGTACATGGTATATATACAAGATGGAAAATGATTTTCATTATTTTTCTTTTTATTTTTCTGTTTTTTATTTTATTTTTATAAATATGTACAAAATATGAGAAACACTTTCTATTTTTATTTTGAGGAAAATAAATTTATTTATATACATAGGGTTATGTACAAGTATGATTTACCTTATCTCTCTCTACTTGGATTCTTTTTGCGGTCAGGCCCAGGCTGGGCCCTCCCTTGAGATTAGGTCACTCAATATTTATTCTAAATATTTCCCTCTTTTTCTTGTGTTCCTTTATTCCTTTATTTTCACACAAAAACATGCTAATTATGTACATTTACATGATGCATGTGTTTTGACAACTTATGATATTTACACATATTTACATGGTATTTGGCTAAGGTTTCTAGCTAAAATAAAGGAATAAAGAGTGATGAATTGGGATTCATCAATTACCGACACCTAAATTCAACTATCGGGAATGATCACTTTCCACTGCCCTTTATTGATCATATTATTGAGAGATTGGCAGGGAAAGAGTTCTGTTGTTTCTTGGTTAGGTAGTTGGGATATAATTAGTTTGCAATCGCTCTTGAGGAATAGGAGAAAACTAATTTTACTTGTCCCTTTATCACCTATGCCTTTAGATGGATGTCCTTTGGATTGTGTAACGCCCCTATTACATTCCAAAGATGTATGTTGGTCCATTTTGCCGACATGGTAGGTAGCTTTCTAGAGGTTTTCATGGATGATTTCTTGATCTACAAGAATAGCTTTGATACATGTCTTGCTAATTTAGAAGGAGTACTTTAGCATTGTTGCGAGGTAAACTTAGTGATCACATGGCAGAAGAGTCACTTTATGGTGACTAATGGAATTGTATTGGGCCACGTCATCTCCAAACATGGTATGGAGGTTTACCCGGCTAAGATTGATGTGATCTCCAAGCAAGAGCTGCCATAAAATTTGAAGTTGTTGAGGTCATTTCTTGGACATGTTGGATTTTATAGGTGATTCATTAAGGACTTTAGCAAGATCACCATATCTTTAATTTAGCTTCTGTGCAAAGAGACCGAGTTCATAGTTGATGAGAAAGTCCTCCTTGCATTTCACCAGATGAAAGACATGGTTACTAGAACTCCTATCCTATAGCCACCTGGTTGGTCTCTCCCCTTCGAGATCATGACGGATGCGTTAAATTTTTCTGTTGGAGTTCTTTTATGGTAGAGAAGGGTTGGGATACCAATTTCTATACACTGTGCTAGCAAGACTCTAGATAAAGCTCAACGTAATTACAATGTCACTAAGAAGGATATGTTAGAAGTGGATTTTGCATTAGAGAAGTTCAGATCTTAACTCCTTGATTCACATGTTATTGTATACGCATATCATACTACCATAAGATACATACAAGAAAAGAAGGATGCCAAACCACGCCTTATCAGATGGATCATTCTTCTCCAAGAGTTTGATTTAGATAATCGAGATAAACCTAAAGTAAAGAATATTGTGGTAGATCACCTTTCTTGTATCACTAATGCAGAGTCCTCTGAGCAGATCACACTTCCCATTTCAAAGACCTTTCCAGATGAGACTATTTTGTCGGTGGCCTAACTCCCATGGTATGTTGATGTTATGATCTATCTTGTCTCCAAGAAAGTTCCACAAGATTGGTTGAAGTAAAAGGTAGAGAGATTCCTATCAGAGATACATTTTTACCAGTGGAAGGATCTATACCTATTTCGTGAGGGTGCATATTGAATCTTGAGAAGGTGCATTCCTCAGGAGGAATACACTAGCGTACTTGATCATTATCACAAATTAGATCTAGCGGACATCATTCAGGGAAATATACAGTAGCAAAGGTTTTACAAAGCATCCTATGGTGACCAACTTTTTTTAAGGATGCTACAGATTACGATCAAGGTTACATTGATTGTCAGAAAATGGGAGTAACCATCAGTTCCAAAGATACCATGCCCCTGAGATATATCTAGATTTCAGATGTCTTTGATGCTTGGGGCATATACTTCATGGGCCCCTTCCTATCAGTCATAAATTTTAGTACATCATGCTTGCTGTTGATAATGTTAGTCGTTGGGTGGAGGCTATCCCCACCTAAGTCGCTGATAGTCATACAGTTTGTTCCTTTATCAAGGATCACATTATTGTATGGTTCAAGATTCCCAATATACTCATTTCAGATGGGGTAAGACATTTCACTAATCGATAGGTAAAGAAGCTTATGAAGGAGTACGCAATTGAGCATAGAGTTGCATCTCCTTACCACCCACAGACTGATGGCTTGGTTAATATTTCAAATAGGGGGAAAAAGGTAATATTGCAAAAACTTGTACATTAAGATAGGAAGAACTAGTCCCAGATGCTTGACTCAGTTCTATGGGTTTATGAGACGTCGTACAAGTCTCCATGGGGAATGTCTCCGTACATATTGGTTTATTGAAATCCTTGCCACTTGCCAGTTGAGTTAATTCACAAATTTTATGGGCACTCCATGTATGAAATTTGGATTATCAGAAAGCATGACAGAATAGGAAGTTGGATGTTAACATATTGCTAGAATTATGAGATTTTGCATACGACAATCACTGATTTATAAGGCGAAAGTCAAGCATTGGCATGATAGACACATTAGAAAAAAGACTTTCTCCCCTGATCAGAAAGTTTGGTTGTTTAATGTGTAAAAGTAGTAGTTTCCTGGAATGTTAAAAAGTAAATGGTTAGGACTATTCATTGCGATAGTTGTGTGTGACAACGATAATATTGTCACATTTGGGTTGTCATCTGATGCACACCCATTCATTGTGAACAGACACTTGCTGAAGTCATATCTAGATCATGATACATTCATTTACATGGTTGATTCCATGTATGTGGTATCAGAGAATGACTTTTTGACATTTTCCACGGCTGATATATGAGCTAATTTTCTTGTCTATATCTTTTCATTTTATTCTTTCTTCTTCCTTATTTTGTCACCTCTTTTTCGTATGTGTGGATGTGATATACTTAGGATGTATTCTTTTCTAAGTATAGGGGGGATGAATGACTTGAGTTTTTCCAATTCTGCTGTGTTTCATCAATTTTGTTATTGCTTACACTTTGGGATCCCTTACTCTAAGTATAAGGTGAGTGATGTCGTCCATTTCATTCTCTTTTGCATTTTTATTTCTTTTATTTAGTCTATTGTCTCACTTGTCCTTCAACCTGTTGATATTCTTTTTCTATACATAGGGATCTTTTACCTTAAGTATAGGGGAGGACAAGTCAAGTCGTTGAGTTTGTTCATTCTTTTCCTCGATTTTCCTTGTTTGTACAATCTTCTATACTTACGATTATTTGATAATAAGTACATGGGGGATCATTGACTTATATTCTTTATATTCTTTGAGTCATTGTTGTATAGATACTTTACACTTCTCTATATTAATCCTGAGTTATGTCTTCCTTTGTAGCTCTTTGGTCACTATGAGAACATAGTTCGAGCTATGTATAGAGAGTGTCATATATGTCGTAGATTACTTCAGACATAACCTGTATTTTATTTATAATATAATGATTACTTAAACATGTTTTGAATTGATTTATAAAATGATTAGCAAAGATATTTTACAAAATTATTTTGTAAAATAGTTTGTAAAAACTTTTGTGAATTTGTTTGTAAACTTTTTGTAAAAATGTTCAAATTTTCTGTATATTTATTTTGTACAAATATTTACAAATTTGTTTGTAAAATTATTTTTCTTTTAAAATGTTTGTAAATTATTTTATGTATCTAAATTAAGTAAATTATACAAAATGTTTTTAAAATTTTTGAAAGTAAAATTTTGCAAGAACTTGTTTGTAAAATTGTTTGTGAAATGATTTGTAAAAATATTTGTAAAATAGTTTGCAAAAATTATTTTTAATGCTTTTGAAAAAATATTTGTAAAATAGTTTGTAAAATTTTTGTAAAATCTTCTGCAAAAATGTTTTGAAAAGGTTTGAGAATTTCTTATAATATTATTTTATCATGTGGGATATAACTTATGGGATATATTTGTAAAATCCACATGTCTACAAAAATCTAATTCACTTGTTCTCCTGTAAATAATATTCTTTGTTGTGTATAAACAAAAATTTTATCTAAAACTTATAAATAAAATCCTCTTCTAAAACATTGAATAAAATTGCATAATCCTTGTATGTATACTTGTATATATTCGCTGTAAATATATTCAATCTACTAACTCTTTTCTTTTTGAAAAAATATTGTTTAAAATCCATATAAATTTGCAAGGCTTTGAAATTTTTTCAAAAATATTATTCCTTTGTTTTCTTTTATTTAAAAAGAAATATGTTTTGAATATATTTCTACATTTGCATGTGCATTTATCATAATGATATTGATATTTAAACTAGTCTGGAATAAAATCGAAGAATGGAGCTTGGTTAAAACCTTAATCTATTTAATCACAAGAACCTTATAGGAGCTGGAATTGAGATTCTTTAGGTCTACTTTGGGAACCACAAGACTTAGTTCAGTGTCATCTTGACTTCCTAGGTAGAATAGTTCGAAACACACATAATTCTTGTAGATAATGACCTAGATTGCACATCTGCATTTACACTTTACTCACCTCAGTTGAAATGG
Organism: Ottelia alismoides; assembly: GCA_037367405.1. Classification (NCBI taxonomy): domain Eukaryota; kingdom Viridiplantae; phylum Streptophyta; class Magnoliopsida; order Alismatales; family Hydrocharitaceae; genus Ottelia; species Ottelia alismoides. The sequence continues at coordinate 1,052,296 of JAZKJV010009784.1, forward strand.
TGGAGGTATGGATTTGCCAACATGAGACACAAGCCAATGAAAATATCAGAAGTCAAACATTTGTGGCCATTGTACCCCAACCTGATCCAATTGTGACGAGGTCTAACGCTAGAATGTTGTAGGTTACAATAAACTTCAAAAGAGAGATAATCTACTGGCTTAAGAGGAAAAACTCCTTATGTACATGTTGCACCTATGTATAGATTCAAAAAATGCAAAATCAAACTCCAAAAAGTCGATAGGCCAAAATGAAAATAAAATGCATGCTGGAGAATGTAAGTAATCTTGAGCTTCAAAGTCAGATATTTGTGAGTCTACACCTAGATGACTTGATTACACTGGTCAAGCATCCTAGGATAGGTAGCTACACTGGCTACCGCCCATTCTTTTCTCCACCTCCTTTTCTTGAGCTGGTTGTACTTGAACTTCGAAGGGAATACCGTTCTTCTCGAGGAAAGAGTTACTGTATTGGCAATTAGGGTCTTCGTGGTGGAGAAGACTGACTTTTACCACTTCAACCGATGAGATCTACATATCACTTACACTATACAAGAAAGATTCATAGTCATAAGGATTTACGTATGTGTGGACTTATTCTGACCTGGCTATTGAGGAGACTTGATTAAAGTTGTGTCGTTTCTAGAGACTATTGAGTGTCAAGTCTGTTTCCCACGAATGTTCCGCCCAAACTAATAATCCAAAGGTATGACTGAGCTCCATACTTTGATTTTATGAAGATAAGTTTGATACTCAATATTATTCTAAGTTCTTTATTTTTCCTTTAATATTTTTCTTTTACTAACTTATTCTTCAAATAAGTGTTTGCTAAGGAACTAGCAAAGGTAAAGCATAGGAGGACGATGAATATGCATTTCATCATCTTTATTCATTTATTTTAGCTTAAAATACCTTATAAAACACCTGTAAATATCAATAAATCTATCCTTTTAGTAACCTGTAAGTATTTTATATTTATGACTATTATAACCTAAAATAAATAAAGAAAGAAATTAAGGGAAAATAGAGAAAATAAAAGGATATATATGTGTGTGTAATAAATACAGGCCGAGTTTGACTGCAAGAGAAGGTCAAGACTTGACCTGATCGATTAAGAATTAAGTAGGGGGAGATAAGGCCTAAATACAAGGAAATCCAGAAAATCAAGTTCCACTTGTCTATATATTTCTCACATGCATACTACTATATATAATGTACATTCTTTACATTCGTTTATTTATACCCAAGGTCAACTCAAATCAAATTATTTTCTTCTTGAAAATTATACGTAAAAAACTTTTTTACATAATAAAAATAATTGCAAGAACAGTCAACGTACATTGTGTAAATTACAACACTTTGAAAAAGTCGTAAAGCTCAACTTTTCAGATCAATATCTTCTCCATCAAACCTCAAAATTAATCAAACTCACTTTTATTGTACTCCTAATTACATAGTCTTTTAAAATGGAGTTGGTTTCAGAAAAATCAGAGTTAAGGTGTGAAATGTGGCTTTTTATGGTATTATTATATGTTATACCTATGTATATTATTTTTATGTAATTTGTACGTTTATTTTATTTGTATTTTTGTATGATTTCTATTTTCCATGAATTGTAAATATTGTAATTAACTTATATAAAACAAAAATAAAAATCACAAAATCAAAAAAATCAAAAAATCGTGTATATATTGTATATGTAGCACTATGTATATTTGTAAATATACCTATTTATTTAACTTAATAACTCACTTCAAAAAATGAAATAAAATATCATTAAAATCCAAGTAAAATATTGTAAATTAATAAATTATTTAATATGTTTGTAAAATAATAAATTAAAATCAAGGTATTGTAAATATAAGTACACATATAGAAATAACACATTGTATTTATTTTCACCCTTGTATATACCTCATTTAATTAACTAAAAATCACTTGAATTAACTATATTTAGTCCTTAACATTTTCTATTTATATTATTTAATTATGTAAATTCATTTTTTATTTTTACCTGATTTATTTGTTATTTTGTCATTTTTCTAATTTATCTTATTTTAGGTGCTTTCCGATTGGTCCATCCTAGGTCTGCTGAGCTGGATCAACTCTCCATTCTTCCCACCATTCCCACTTCCTAACTCTCTAGCCATCCTTCTCCTTATTTACCTACACGTGTCACCCATTAACGTCGCCAACCTTCTTTGTCGAATTTTCAACCCTAACAACTAACTCACTCACCAGTTCATTCACTTAGTCTATCATGCCTCGAGTCACTCGTTTTTTAAATTCAAAAACCTACTGAACCTCTACTCCTATATATAGTCATAGATCTTCCCCCCTAGTTGATCAGTTTTCCACCAATTGTTTTGTCTGCGATCGGTCATGGAACGATGATGTTGTGACAAAGCTTCATCCCCTTTGATTTGGAGTGCGAGAGATCAATGGAGACCATGATCTAGTATATGGCCGGAGACGTCCATCACCTCGTTTCACCTTTCCACCCGTCACAACAGATCGAGCTTGATTATCATCCCCGTCAACCGTAGGGTAATCTAATGTAGTGTAGTCTTAACTTATGTCTTCATTTCATTATTTTCCACTTTGGTTTCAGTAAATTAGATCATCATATTCACCCTTTGAACCGTTAGATCGGAGGAGCTTTGATCATCTTCGTTTACATCCGACTTCACACACATTCGTACGGCTCATCTACGTCTTCTCATGTATTCTGATTACCTCCAGATCACTTCAGATTTGGAGTTTGCTCTCCATCTTGTTCACCCTCCTCGAAGACCCTCATTCACCCCCAATTTTCCTTGTTTTACTACTAATAAAATGACATGAGCGATCCTTCATGCAACCGCATCTCATTGTAGGTTTTGGAGCATACCTAAGAGCAAGTAGCACTATTGGGAGGTCCACCGGGAGCTTCGTGCTTTTTCACCTCCAGATTGCATTCTAGTCACCATCGACGTCGTTAATCCATCGAGAAGATAGAGGAGCACTGTAGGAAGTTGTAGCACCGCTCTGAAGCAGATTCTAGAGAGGAACGAGCGAGCTTTTTTCATTCAAATCTTGTTGAAGGTCACATAAAAACATGTTCTTCCAACCACACCTGGAGCTACACGATCAAGAACTTCTGCTCTAGATCCAATCACAACCCTCCAAAATGCACTAAAATACAGTCATGGATCGAACCCTTCAGATGGATCCAATTTGTCCCCGTACGCTACCGTTTCAGTTGTTCTATTAGAGATCAAACTCATATTTACCGTGTGATGCGCCACGTGGAATGGTATAACATTTGCACTCCAACTGCTACACGTTTCCAACATTGGAAATAAGTCCCTTAAAGGACACATGTCTGCTAGTAGTAATTTGAACAATTGCATTATTTCCCCCACTATTTATGCAATTTGCATTTTAGTCCTTGAACTGCAGAACATGCGTAGAAGGTGTTTTCTTGAGTATTTTGCAATAAAAGCCTACATGTTTGTTTCTTATTTATTGGCCCCTACAAATAAAGTATTTGCATTTTAGTCCAATCCAATGCACTGCATGTGCACTAACACGTTGATTTTTGGGCAAATTGCATGTTTGGCCCTCACATTTCTTTAGTTGTTCTCCATCAATCTATTAAATAAATATAATTACAATCCATTCCCATGTGAACCAGATATTTATTTTCTTTACTAATAGTGTGGATTAATTACCTAACCTTCATTAAAAATCAATAACAAATATTTTATGTTTTCATTTTAAATTCCATGCCCTCGTTGCCATCATATTTCTTTATTCATGCTATTTTATGCAATTTTAATTCTTTTTTATTTTCAATAAATAAAAAACACAAAAATATATCCTATTTTCATTAAAAAATCGATAACAAATATAAAAATAACTCTAAAATTCCAAAGAAATCCTACTTGTTTGTTTTGATTTATTTTATTTTTTTGACAAACTTTCATTTGCTAATTATTCAGAAAAACAAAAATATAGAAAAACATCGGAATCACTTTAAAATTCACATTAAAACATTGAAAATCACAAAAAAACAAAAATACTTTTCGTAAAATTCGTAAATTTATCTTTCTATTTATGTTTATTTCTTTAATTTTTGATTTGATTTTCTATTTTAAAAATCCAAAAACATTTCATTGTTTTCCGTTTTCATTATTTTCTATTTTTCATTTATTTTGAATCTTTTAAAAATTTAAAATTTCTAGAAAAATGGTAAAAATATCAGAAAAATATTCAGAATACAAAAATAATGTTACTTTAATTTTACTGTCTATTTTTTCTATACATAAAAAATCCGAGAAATTTCCTTTTCTTACTCTCTTTACTTCCATTTATTTGTTTTTATTTTAAAAAATCCAGAATATAAAGGAAAAACTTTAAAAATAATTAAAATTTTAAAAATAAAAAAGATAAAATTAAATTCCATAAAAATTAAGAATACAAAAAACATCACAAAAACATAGAGGAGTGTGCATTAAATTTCATTTTTCTTTTCTTTAAATTTTCTCTTAATTGAATAACCCTCAGGATTTGTGTAGCCTCATTGAGTTCGATGTTTCTAACATTTCTTTATTTTATTTTGGCTTGTGAAATGAATAAATTTTTTATTGAGACTTTTATTGGGTTGGGATGACATTTGTGCATATTCCACTTTTTATTTCTTAATATTGAAAATCTGAAAAAAGTTGCACTCAGCACAGACCTTAAGTCTAAGTAACAACAAGGGTAATAAAACATAACAAATGAACAAAACAGTATCTACACACCCCCTATAGTTAGGATCAAGTACATACTAAGTATAGCAAAAATCCTAAGAGAGACCTAGGTGGAAAACAAATGAGAGAAAGAATGAATAAAATCGATAGCCCCAGGTACTCTATTGTAATGCATGATTGTCGTGTTTTCCAAAATGGTTGGGGAATTTCCTGGAGTCCTTCATGGATAATTTCTGAATCCATAGTGATTCATTTGATACATGTTTAGTGCATGTGGAACTAATGCTTCAGATGTGTAGAGAATGAATCTGATACTCTCATGGGAAAAAAGTCATTTTATTATTAAGGAGGGTATCGTGTTGGGTCATGTCATCTCTAATAAGAGAATGGAGGTTGACCCTGCCAAGGTGGATGTAATTAAGATCCACCAACCAACATCAAGTCAGTGAGGTCATTTTTAGGGCATGTGAGATTTTATAGACGATTCATTCAGAATAATTCTAAGATTGTCGGACCACTGATTGATATTTTAGGGAAAGACATCGAGTTCGTTGTAGATGACAAGTTTCTAGAGGCCTCTAAGCTCCTTAAGAGGAAGATTTGTGACTCATTGATTCTACAAGCTCCCGATTGGTCTCTTTCCTTTGAGATCATGATAGATGCATTAGATTTTGATATAGGAATTATATTGCGGAAGCGATGAGATCAGATTCCATTTGCGATTTTGTATGTAAGTAAAGTATTGGATTCAGCACAAAAGAATTATATACTCATCGAAAAGGAAATGATTGTTGTAGTTTGGGCTTTTGAGAAGTTTAGGTCTTATATCCTAAGGTTACTATCTGCACAAATCATTCATCCATTAGGTATTTCATGGAAAATAAGGACGCAAAGGCACATCTTCTAAGGTGGATTATGTTACTCTTGGAATTTCATTTGGATATTAAGGATAAGCCCAAAGTTAAGAATGTATTAGCTTATCATCTTACTCGACTTGAGTTGAAGGATTCCCCTAACTTTGAGCCGATCAGAAAGACCTTTCCAGATGAGTTGATTTACATTGTCGATTCACTCCTTGGTATGCCAACATGGTGAACTCTCTTTTCTCCAAGAAAGTTCCCCATGGTTGACTAGGAGTAGTATTGACCGACTGAAGTCGGATTCAAGGAGATATCATTGGGAGGATCCATTCCTTTTCTTTGAAGGACTGGATTGTGTCTAGAGGAGGTGTATTCCTCAGGAGGAATATCAAAGTGTCCTCACATATTGTCATTAACTTGAGGCTGGAGAACACCATTCAGGGAAAATTGTTGCACATAAGGTGTTACAATGTGGATTATTTTGGTTGATTTTGTTTAGAGATGCCACCGATTTTGTACGGCTGTACCTTGTTTGTTAGAGAATAGGAGAATTAGTTGGCTATAGAGATGAGATGCCCATGTGGCCTGTGATTTTCTATGATGTATTTGATGCTTGGAGCGTAGATTTCATGGGTCCATTCTCCGATAGTCATGGATTTGAGTACATCTTGTTGGTAGTGGATTATCTTTCTAGGTGGGTGGAGGCTATCCCAACCTGAGTCGCAGATAGTAGGACTGTCTGTAAGTTTATTAAGGAGCATATCATTTCTAGGTTCGAGGCATCTCTATTTTTGATTTTTGATGGTGGTTGACATTTTGTGAATAGAGAGATAATATCATTAGCTAAGGACTATCACTTTGAGCATAGAATTGCTAATCCTTACCACCCACAATCGAACAACACAGTTGAGGTTCCAAATAGGGAGGTGAAGAGTATTCTTCAGAAGTTATTCCATCCAGATAGGAAGAACTAGTCTCAGTTGTTAGACCAAGTTCTGTAGGCCTATGGGATAGCCTAGATGACCCCTTTAGGTACTTCACCTTTTAGGATGATCTATGGCAAAGTCATGCCACTTGCACACTGAATCAATTCACAAGTCTACTGGGAAATAAAAAAAAGTAACTGGAGTTGTCGCCTTGAAAAACTTTGTAGAGACCAAAACCTTAATGAGTTAGTGGAGATTTGTAACAATTTGATCTATAATGAAAAAGATAAGAAGTGGCATGTTTCACATATTATGCAAGAAATTTGTTCATGGACAAAAGGTATAGTTGTTTATTGCAAAATTACGAATTTTCCATAAGTAGATGAAATCCAAATGGACATGTTCTTATATAGTTAAGGAAGTGCAAGGAAATGGCAGCGTAGATATTGCATATCTTTTAGATGGTGAACCTTCCTTTTAGGTCAACAACAGCTATTGAAACATTTTATAGAATCTAAAGAACGATCAACTATCGTTAAAGTGATTGACTTCAAGTCAGTTGAGTTCTTTGCAGATATTTCAAATAAAGCATTAAGTTGCTGCTTGTAGATCCACATCAGTCAAATTCAGTATCACTCATATTCTATTCTTTTTATCTACTCTATTCATTTAGGGTTTAGTTTCCCCTTCATTAAATTTTTACACCTACCATAATCTATTCTCAACCTAAGTATTGGGGGATCCTAACCCTATGTTCTTATTCTTCATTTTCTTTTCTGTTGTATTGTCTAGTTTATACTTAGGTTATTTTTAACCCAAGTTTAGGGGGTCCATTAACTGTACTCTTTTACCTATTCTTTAGTTCCTCTTTACACCTTGATTCTTGACTCAGCTTTCATACACTACTTTATATTTAACATGAGCAATGGCTTCATATAACTTTGTGCTATGAGGACATAACAAAAGCTAAGTATAAGGGGTGTACTATATGTTTCATACTTTATACATAATTCATGGTTTTATCTTTTTAAACTTTTGTGGGTTATGGGTATTGTATTGTTTTGAACTTAGCTTTGTACAAATTATTTTGAAAAGTATTTGAAAACTTTTATATATCTATATTAAATGATTTTCAAATTATTTTACATATGTTTGTAAAAATACAATTTGACTTGTTTTGTTTTTTTTGTAAAATATTTTGAAAACCTATTTTTATGTGCCATGGTTAGTAAAAAAGTTTTCAAAATTGCTTTCAAACGTTAATGGTGTTAATGGAACTAACTTGTAAATTAGGTCAACCATTGTGACTCTTCAGTTTATAACTATTGTCTTGAATTGGTGAGGAGGTGTGATTGATCACTATACTGTCATGTTTTAGTATATACAAGGTTGCATAGTCTTAGGCATATTGCAAAGTCAGGCATGGAAGAGAGTCTGGATCTAAACTCTATATTTTAGATGATCAAGACGATAAAGAGTTCTTTGAGAAAAGTGATGCCGCTAGAGTAATATAACATTTTATTAGATAAATTAGAAATGGAGGAGCCTATACTTTTTTTCTAAAAGATATTCAGCAAGCAGATTGTCATCTTATTTGTTGATCTCCAAAAGGATTTTATATAGAAATTTGATACAAGAATTTTATGTACAAGTTTTAATTTACAAAAGTATGTAATTTACAAATAAATATTAATAATTATGTCTTTTATTCACACATCAATTTTACATGTTTACAAAATAATTTTTATACCCACAATTTATAACCCACATGACAAAATATTTTTCAAATATTTTACATCCATTTTAAAAAAGTTTACAAAATATTTTAAAACATTTTACAAATAATTTAGAAAACTATTTTAGAAATCTTTTTAGAAAACATTTTACAAAAGATTTTCAAAAATTTTCAAACTTTTTACAAATCAATTTAAATAATTTTATAAATTTGTTTTTTCATATATTTTATTTTAAAGCATTTTACAAACATTTGTAAAATATACATAATAATGATACAAAAATAATTCACAAATATTTACAAACAAAATAAGTTTAGAAATGTTTTACAAAAATTTGTACAAAAATAAATTTACAAAGCATTTTACAACATTTTTACAAATGTTATTACGAAATATTTTACAAAACTTTTTAAGAGTTTACAAATATTTTTAGAAACATTTTACAAATCATTTTTCGAAATATTTTTATTCCAATTTTATAAATAATAGCCATATTATTAAAGAAAAGTATGAGTTATGGCTAAAGTGTATATACAATATATACGACACCCCCTATACTTAGCTCGAACCATGTCATCATAATGATCAAGAAGCGATGAAGGAAGACATAACTTATGCTAAGTACATAAAAGAGAAAAGAATCCTATGCTACAATGACTCAAAGAATAATAAATAATAAAATAAATAGAAGTCGGTGATCATTCCTATATTTAGGATCAAATAATCATACATATAGAAGATTGTACAAGCGAGGAAAAACAAGGAAGGGAATGTACACGAAATTAATGACTCGACTTGTCTCCCTATACTTAGGGTAAAAGATCCATATGTATAGAAAAGAATATCAATAGTAGAGGGACAAGCGAGACAATATAATAAATAATACAAAAATATCAAAAAGAAAAGAAATGACATCACCCGCCTATACTCAGGGTAAGAGACATATCAATAGTTGAGAGATAAGCGAGAGAATAGAAGAAACTAAGATGAAAATATCACAAAGAAAAGAAATGACATCACCCCCCTATACATAGGGTAAAAGATCCTTAAGTGTAGGCAACAACATGAGTAATGAAACCGAATAATATGAACAACTCGGTGTCTACACCCCCCCATACTTATGATAAAGTGCATTCTAAGTATAGCGACACTAATCCTAAACGATACTTGGGGTGTAAAACAAAAATGGAAGAAACAAGGAATAAATCAAGATGAAACACATATACACAAAGTATACAATGTTGAGGTTCCTCTTAGCAAGCGCTAGAATTTATGCCCCTAGTTTGGAGAAAGGCTAGGAAAATGCAATATTGAGGTTCATGATGACATCTGTAATGTAAACGTCGTACTGTCATTGTAGTCTTTGTATGAGAACGATAACGAAGTCAATAGTAACAATGATGACACCCAATAAGTAATTAGGTGGGTGCTTTTTCTACCGATGAATATAGGAGAAAATAAAATCAAGAACCAATACAAATGAAATCATTGGCTCAAGATTAGAATGGAATGAAAGGGTAGAGCCGAAGAAATCAAACGTAGAGAAAGGAGGATACATGGACTCCCCCATGTCAAAAAGGTATGGAAAGTCAAGATCAAGAGACTCATTAGGAAAATTGATATCTGATGCATATAATGTAGAGAAATCAGATAAATCATCGGATATCTCAAAAATCAGCCCATCCTTGCGAGGGTCATCAAGGAGAGATAAAGCAAACTCAGACTCAACAGAAAAATCAGAAGACTCGATCTCGTTATCCAACAGATCGGATGCAGACTCAGGAAATGAAATTGAGTACAAAGAACAAACCACCTGTAGAAAACCCTCGCGGAGATAGAAAAAATCAGAATGACTCGAGGAAGAGAAGGAACGATCAAACTCAAATAACGGGTTATCTATCGATGTTAGAGAAAAGTTGTCCAACGTATGAGAAAGATCATTCTCAAAGAAATCAAAGTCAAGATCAAAGAGATCATTGACCTGCCAGAGTGAAGGGATCTGAGCTAGGGCAATGATGGAAATCATCTAATCCTCAGAAACTATATCGATCTCATCACATAGGAGGATGGATGGCTCACATATAGGACTATCAATGTCGACAAATCAAAACAGTGTCCCTCATCTCACTCCGGTTGTTGAAATGGACAGAAATATCCATCTGAATCAGAGAAGATACTCTAAGGAACAAAATATGCATGGTCTTAACATGGAAACTACAATGGTAGAAAAGGCATCTGAAAAAACGTGTGTTCCATTTCTTGGAATACCAGAATGGTTGGTATCCAAGACTTAGTGATTGTTCATCATCCATCATTTGCGCAGCTGTAGAATACGCATGAAACATAACACACCTAACTAGTTTAGTATCTCCCTCGTGTGTTGTCCCGACTAAATCATCTTGTGAAGACTGGGAAGTCAACAAGATGTCAGAATGCTCTCCAAAGATGTTCCAAAGTAAATTAACATTGATACTGTGGTGTTAATCACCACATGAGGCATCGCCCAATCTCTACTGCTCAACGGTCTTCCCCCTATAGAAGATCAATACAAGGTTAGTCTTCGAGATTTCGTGATCCCGAAATCTCCTCAAGAGGTCAAGAAACCTCAGCCATGAATCATGCATTGGCTCTTGAGGGTCTAAGGTAAAATCTTTGATAATTCACTGCATCAAATTTTCTCTATGATGGGGGTAAAATCTCTGCAAGAACAATGCCTGTAGGTCACCCCATGTAGAAATCTTCCTTCCCAACTCTTTTTACCATCTCTTGGCTCTATCCTGAAGTGTGAAAGGGAAAGTTATCAGCCTCAACACCTCAGAAGTGATATCTAAATATTCTCATGAATAAAAAAACTCCTCGGATTCAAAGATATGGAAATATGGTTCCTCGTGCATTTCCCCTGAAAATTTCACCAGTAGCTGAATGAACTCTAAATCTAGAATGAAAAGACTCAATGTAGAAGCTGATTTTGGTCCATGATCTGTCTGGTCCTTTGTCATCCCGTCATAGAAACTGTTTGAAGCTAGTAACTTGTCAATGTGATTGCCTATGGAATGCACCGTCATCCGAGTATATAGTCGCTCATATCATGCATCTACTCTGTGTAATCTCCATGGTCCTCAACTCCTAGCTCAACATGCCCAGTAAGACTCGAAAGTGCAATGAGAGGGAACAAAGAGGGTGGGGATTATTAAAGAGAAATAGAAGAAGAATAAGGAGGAGGATATGAGAGATTGGTCGGAGTTCCAACCTCAAAACATGGTGAACGGTGATGATATGGATGAAAAAATGGAGCCGAAAGATCTACGTTAAGAGAGCATCGATCTGTCATCATGACTCAAGAATGAAGAGAGAAGAAGATGAGGGGGGATAAAAGAAAACAAAATAGAGTGACAACACGATAGAATGCGACTGCTAATGATCTAGAGAAAATGAAAATACAGTGCTTGCACCAATAAAATGACCCAAAAGTCAATCCAAGCACATAGGCACAAGTCTAGGGCTTTGGGCTCTAATCCTTAAGTGTACGTGCCTCACTGGGTCTGGAGAGTATAACAAACAAGGAGGGGGTTGTTCTCCCCAAATCAATGAAGTGAATCGATTACGTTTGATGGGTCATGTTCAATTAGCAGTCACAATTTTTAATTTTTGATCTTCTTTTTTTTAGATTTTTAGATGAAACATCTAACGAATTTTCTGATTTCCCTTTTATTCCTAAATCTAGAAAACATATGGAGGAATATGGAAAAGCCGATGCACGATGACATCTATGAATGCATGCACGAGATAGAAGGCATATCTTGCTCCAACAGTCTACATGCAATATGATATGCGCATAAAAATTAAACTAATCTAAATGAATGAAATGCAAGAATTGTCCTAAACAAAAACTTTTATTATCATGAAGCACATATTTATTTGACTAAGTCCAAACGATGGCTATTGTAATATATATTCTTTTAGGGGTTTTAGACCTAATGCTACATGGCTCAATCAAATAGAAACCTAAATCTAGGGACTCAAGAAAAAAATCCACATCTCACAAACAAAAATAAAACCGATAAAAACTAAAACACAACGAGGTCCCTCAAGTGCACCGGCACTTGGTAAAATAGACCCAAAAAAGTTAAGTGTCCAGAGTCTCTTCTGAAAATAGAAAAAGAGGAAAATGCCAAAAAAATTACTTATAAAAATAAAAAACGCTAAAAATAAAAAATACTCCAAAAGTTTCTCTTTTGAATCTTCTACTCCTCTTCCAACGCTCTCATGTCGCTCGATGAAGAAATGAGTTGGCTTCCGCTTCGTTCGAGGTGCACCGACGCTCCTAAGAATGCCTCGCTCACCAGGCCCTCACAGAAAAAAGGAAATGCAAAATATGTCAGAAAAGGTTATGAAAAGTAAGAGCAAGTAGAAGAAAAAATGATAGAAAATAAAGAGCAAAAATAAAGAAAACAAAATACATACATACCAAGAGCAGAATGCAAAGAAAACCTAACTACCCTCTCCATGCCTCCCCAGTAGTGGTGCCATTTTGATGATCTGAGATTTCACTTGGATTAACATTTTATTTAATGAAAATAGTAAGGGAAAATGTGAAGTGAGTATTCGTTGTCACCCAAAATGAAACCCAAATCAATCAAACAAATATTAAACCCAACTAAAAGAAATAAAAGAGATAAGAGATGGTTTTTTATTTATTAATTACATGATATAGATCCCATGATCAAACTCAAGGAGGCAATTGATATAAAATGAGTATTCAATTCAATGAAAAATAAAAAAAAGAAAACAGAAACTCAAAGAACACGACTCTTTGATTTTTGTGAATTTTTATCGGTTTATATTTTTATGGTTTTTAAATTTCTAAATTTTATTTTATTACATGATTTTCAATTTTTTACGGTTTTTAATTTTGTAAATTTTTATATTTTTAAATTTTCAAACAAAGGAAATGAAACAAATGCTAAAGGAAGAACAAGCAATCATTTTGTATTTTTCAAATATAGAAAAATGTCAAGAAAATCAAATAAAAATCTTTTTAGTTTTTTTATTATTTTGTAGAGATTTTTAGATTTTTTCATTTTCAAAAAATTTAAAATTGGAGGAAAGCAAATACGAAACCAAGCAAATAATTTTGTATTTTTAAAATATAAAATCAACTCAAAAATTCTAAAAACTAATCTTTGTAAATAGAATTTTTATTAAGCTTTAAATCATGTCCAGAAACACATATTTTGTTTATTTTTTAATGATTTTTTATGGTTTTCTGTAATATGCCATTTTTATTTTATAAAAGATTTTCAAACAAAATTTATACATGTGTTAAAACAACTCAAATGCACCTACACCAATGTTTTGGAAGTTTTAAAATCTATTTTAGAATTTTTATAAATTTTCGAATATAAAAAAGATACTTTTTAGTAGTTTTTAAGTCATCAGAAATAACAAAAGAGAATATTTTGCAACACAAAAATTATGTGATGAAAAACCACTAAGTAGGAGCTTATTATTATTTTTTTGAGATTATTAGAAGTAATTAGCTATTTAATCAAAGAAAAATATACAAGAAAATAAATGCTGGAATACACTTCAATTTAATTTTTGGAAAGATTTTGAGCAATTTAGAACACAGAAATAAAGAAAGGGAATCTATGCAATTTTCACACAAGTGCGCGTGCAGATCACATGCTATCAAACAACTCAGGATTGTTTTGCAAATACAAATAAATTTGGAGATGAAAGTATAATTTACGCAAAACAAATCAAGAGCATGTGAGGTCATGTGTGCTCAGTCAAGTAGTGGGTGGATGGTTTGGCTTGTTGATCGACACGTAGCACGTTGCAATGCGTCAGACCTTGCTGCAATCAAATGGCTATACGCGGAACTGGAGATCAGATCATGTTCTTCTGTAATCAATTTACAGGTGATGGATTTTGTTCGTACCTAATTGTAGGACTCCAGTTAATGATTTGTGAACGACGACTCTCGGTCGTCGCTTACTTCTACAGGTCCTCTCTGATCGGCTCAGCAGTAGGTCACTACTCTTCTGGAGATGGCAATGATCTTCGACTTTGCGATGGCATAGGTTGATGCTGTGGCCGAGGTTCGATTTGCAGGTTTGCAGGTTTAATCTAAAGGTGGAGGTCGTTGCTACTCGAATCTAATCAAATCAGCGAGGATTCTCGGAATGGTGAAATATGCTCTTCAGGTGAAGTGATTTAAGATGCTCGATTTATGCACGGTTGTTCTTTGAATTCTAAGTACTGCTACAGGATTGCATCTTATCCATGTGAGCCCGAGGCAAACCATTATTACAATAATTATTATTGTAATAAATGTTTTATCAATAAGAGTTATTGATTGTTTCACTTCCTTTCAGAGATTAAATGAATGAATGCACTATAAGGTCCCTCTGTATAATTAGGGTTATGTACCGTGGCCGTCTTGATAATCATACAGCTGTTGATTCATTAAATGAATCATAGAGGCTGGTGCATGGATGAATATCTAAGGAATTAGATAGAGGACCCATCAAGCACCGTCAAATGATTATTAAGAGACGATCTCCAGCCTGAGTAAAAGATGGAAATCCTTTCTCATTAAGGTTGATATCTGATCGGCCTCTTGTTGCAGGTCCTCTACATGAGAATAGTGATTCGGAGGTGTCAGATTAGTTAGGTCAAAGGGTTGACTTAATGAGATAGAGATAACCTAATTCCTAAATTGAATATTGTCACAATATAGGCACACATCCTCTGACCAGAGACAGATGTGCTACTATATGTCTGAGTGTGTAATTTTGGCAGACCAATAGGTTGATGACCTAACCAAGGTCTATACACCGGCGAGATGGTGTGCATGTAAGGGAATATGAGTAATACGATATCTCAAAGGGATCATACAGGTTCACTTGTGAATCGGAAGACATGAGCTCACTCATGAGGTATTGGGACAGATCAAATTCCATGCATGGTCATCGTGCTTTGGAAGCATGAAAAGAATTTGAAGGTATGATATATGTTTTGGGAAAGCATATGATTGATACCGATTCCCAATGACCAAGATTGAGAAACTTGATGATTAAACCATAAAGAAGATAGTGAAAAATTGATCTATATCTTTGGGTTTATCAAAGTCTTCCAATATGCAGGATGTACATGTGTTAGGAATACTTGAGGGCGATGTCATCATAAATGACTGTATAACCGTGATGATGCTTCCATTCCGAGAGAGTGATGAAACAACTTTGGATTTAGTGACTCCTCTTAGTAGAGAAGTAATCTGATCTCGGTCCAAGTGTTGGACATTGATCTGAATGGGATTTAGATGCAATAAGAAGATCAGATTTGTGGTCTTGATTTAATCAAGCATCTATGAGAGGTCTGTGAGATCTGGATTTGAGATGTGATCTCAACACCCAAGTCACTATACGTGGAACAATACAATCCCCATGTCCTTATCTCCAAGTATATGCGGAGAAAGCGCATTATTCTTGAAAGAGTTCAAGAATAATTCCATAGTTGAATTATATATAAGCATTGAGAAATGGATAAGTAAATGTGATTTAATTATCTTGAATAATGTGAATTTGATTTACATTATTTGGGTGCATGTAAATGATGATCCAATAAAAGTAAATGTGATTTAATTGTTATGGATAGGAATAATGTGGATAATAATATCCAATTATTCATAATATATTGTAAATGTAATTTATAATGAATTAAAGAGAGCTTATTATGATTTATATTTGTTGACTAATTATTGGTGTGAATTGGATTCACATTGTATAATTAATTTAAAATGTAAATCACATTTTATTTTGGGTTGTGAATGTGATTCACAAATTTCCAATGGCAAGATTTCAATATTCTCAAAATTATTGTGAATTATTTTTGTAGAATAATTTTTAACAAGATTTGTTGTGAAATCATAGAGATTTCCAAGATTACATGAGATTGGTAGAGATCCAACCCTTCCATATTGGAAGGGTGGACGGTTACAATATCCCTAAGGAAATTGGTAGCCGTCCACTCTATATATGGAGAGTGGAATCTCCATCCAATAATCTTCATGTTTGCTTGATTTAATTTAGCATTGAATTATATTTGATTTATCAAATATATTTAATCTAAATTAAATTATCCGTTGATGTATTTTTTTATCAACAACATCTTGACCATTGAATGAAACACAAATCAATCTCATCCATTGATTTTGTGTGTCCCATGGATTGCGATCCATAGACTCCAAAACCCTATATAAAGAGAGGCACCCCATGCTCTCTAGGGTTATGAAAAATAGAAATATACCAAGCTCTCTTTCCTCTCTTTAGTTCACATGTCCCCTCTCCTCTCCCTCCATTGGTGGTCGTCCACCATACTTTAGAGGAGAGATCATCGCCGTTTGTTTCGTCGTTGTGCCGTCGCTTCGACGACTCTCGGTTCTCCATCTTCTTTGGTGTGATTCTATCAAGAAGAAGACATTTGATCTCGTGCGATGATATTAGGAGTTCCCACGCTTGGATCAACATCTTGGATTGCGAGGTTCATGTGGTTCATCCCCGCGCTCGCAAGCGTCTTTTCCAAAGATCATACTTGAGACAGGAGGTCTCTTTTCATAGAGACATGATCAACCATGCTACAAGAGGTATTCCTTTATACTTGATGTCATTTAGACAAAATGATCCGAGAATCTTTCTTGGATCATGTGGTTTTATCGTATTTTTTTTTAAATTCCGCTGCATAGAACAACTAGTACGACTCGTCGTTCTTCATCATATATGATACGATGCTCATGCTTCTGTGATGAGCTTGAGTATGTCTCTGTATCCTTCAAGTGGTATCAGATCTAGGTTGGAGATTTTGGATACCATCCATTAACCTAGGAAGACTTGGGTTCGTTAGGGTTGCGGAAGTTTTTGTCACATTTCAATTTTCGCATCTCTGTTTAGTGAGTAGTTTAGGCCCTGTTTAAAATGTTTAAACATAAAATATTCACTTGTTTTTCATTCCCCATTAAATAAGGAAATCGTAGGATCTGAGTTTATGTAATTGGATTTTGTATGCTCGAGATATGATCATTTGAATGCGCATGTGTCCATAGTTTTGGGGACTGTGAATCTTAACATAATTAATGAGTTAATTACTATTTTGAAGTGCCTTGAAATGAGTGTAAATCACATATGTTTTGTTATAAATCAAATTGTAAAACTTTGGAAACTTATTTTGTGCAATTTGGATTTAAATTGATTGAGATATGTTAATTTTAGTTAGTAGGAGTCACTGCTCAAATTACATTCCTAATCAAGAACCATGTGATTGTCAATTAGTGAAATTAATTGTTAATTTCCTGGACTAATTATGGAAAATATTTGAGAAATATTTAGTGACAATTATTTCCTTAATAGTCATGTCCTCAACCAATAATTGATTATATGAGATCTAGATCACAATTGATTTCACAATCAACAAACAAACTTGCTTGAATAGGATCGGTAATTTGTAGCAAATTTCCTTATAATCAAAATGGTTTTGATTATTACTATATGATATAATTTCGATTGAAAAATCGATGAACATCTCAAATACGTAATGATCTATTTGGCATTAATATTTCCTGAGGTGGATATGGTGTCTAGTTGGAAAGCATTGTGGTAGTAGGTTGCACCGTGTGCGGTCTATCCCACTCCTGTCGGTACTGGCCATGGCAGGGGTAGAGACTCGATAATGACGGAGAAATCAAGGTGTATTTTTCTAATTATTAAAATTCAAATAATACGTACTTTGAAATTATACCTTTCATTCAAGTAATAATCAAGTCTGTTGATTAAGATTGGATTAGTAATTAACTTAATATGATTAAATTGATTATATCCAATTCAAACACTCTATTATAAATAGATGTGTATTTCCGTAGAAGAATTAATTATATGAATATGATTCATGATAATTAATTAAATGAATTTGAATAAGAGGTGGAGGATCACATAAGTGACATCCATGGTCTCCCGTCAAGGCAAAGGGTTCCGTCACCAGATGTTGTATGTAGGAGATGCCTGTCCGAAGTGACAACTCTTGTATACAATTTATTTGTATCGGGTTCTTTACTTCTCAAAAGAGTAAGGCTGTATATGTAGTGACCCCCAATATCAGGTCCTCATATTATTGGGGTGATATTGGATTGTGTATAGTGAGTTCTAAGCATGTTGACGGTTGGTTCAATTAACGATGAGCCAACATCGCGTTAGGGGTGGTGGGCCCGGGTGTTAAAGACCGAACTGGGAAATGCAAGTTGGACTTGCAAGGAGGAATGTGTTCCCGCTTCTCTTTATTCGAGTCATATGTTCTCATATTATTGGGATGCGACAAAGATAAAGAGGAGATCCCAGTTCTTGCTAGAGATATAGCGGTAAGTATATCTCTTGCATTGAAAGTAAATAAGGGAATGAACTTTCAAAGTTGAAAAAGGCAAGACTAATTTGATTTGAAATTCCTTAATCAAATGTTTTATAATGAATTAATATTTATTTATATGTTCTAATATAGTGCATTCTTAATTTCAGAAAATGAAGTCCATGGACCCTCTGAGTAGGCTCCTGGAGGTCAATCAGTTGACCGAGCTAAATTATTCAGATTAGATTCAATATTTGGATCTTGTCCTTTCTGCGGAGCGCATCTCATATATGTTATCCAAGGACAAGATTGCAGACCCAAAGACTTCAGAAGGCATCAATTTTAATGAAAAATATGATGAAGATCGTAATATGGAAAGATGTTATATTCTTGGCTCATTATCCAATGTGCTACAGAAGCAACATGTAGAGATGAACCATTGCTAAGAGATTATGTTGAATATGAAAAAAATGTTCAATGACATGAACTGTACACAACGTTATAAGGTAATGAAAGAATTTATTCGCTATAAAGTGCAGTAAGGGACCTCCGTCAGAGAACATGTGCTCAAAATGTTTGGCTTGGAAACCTTGGAAGCCTTCATGGATTCTGACGTGCAGGATGGTTTCATTCTATTGTCACTCATTAGGTCTTTCAACATCTTTGTTGTCACGTTCCACATGAGCAAAGTTGATTTTACTAATGTTGGGTTGTTAGTTGCATTAAAGTCTGCTAAATATGTAATGAGGAAGGATGGCCCCACTGCCAGTGTAATGGTTTCACAGGTGAAAGGAAAGTGCGGTCGGAAGTAAGATTCTCAGAAGGGCCCTACCCAGAAGAGAAAGAAGAAGAGTCAAGGCATTGTCTCATCTTCCAATGCATCCACATTGATAACGTTGAAGAAAATCGATGTTTGTCACCACTGCAAGAAGCTGGGGCACTGGAGGCGTATCTGCCCGGAATACTTGAAGTCGGTCGACAACGGTAAAGCCTCTCCAAGTATGAAATCTACTTTCATCATTGAAACTAGATTTCTCGTTGGACGAGAAGGAAGTTGGATTGTTGATTCTGGTGCTTTTATTCATGTATGCAATGTGTTGCATCTGTTTCAGGAAACTAGGGATTTGGAAGAAGGGAGATAATCATCTAGAGGGGATCTGATGCAAGTGTTGCAAGAGTCGCTGTCGGGACATGCAGAGTATCATTATCTAGTGGAAGAGTCCTAGTACTTAAAGAGTGTATTTATATACCTAAAGTCAAGAGGAATTCGATATCTATATCTAAACTTGTTAGAAGTGGATATTCATTCCTTTTCAGTTATAAATTAGTCATAAGTCATTATAATAAACATATTACAGATGGTGTTTTGACTTCTAGTGGACTCTATGAATTGTGCATTCATGAACATGTCATTAATGTTACTACCACTAATAATAATAAAAACCCTAAAGATCCAGGGAGAATGCAAATCCTTCGAATATGATTTGGCACAAAGGATTGGTCATTTATATATTGATAGGATCAATAGATTGATAAAGGATGGACCCTTAGACTTTCTAGAGGTTCAATCTTTACCTGCCTACGAACATAGAGGTCGAGGTAAAATGACCAGGATGCCTTTCCGTAACAAGGTTACAAGATGTGAAGGTATTCTTGACCTAGTACATACCGATGTATGTGGTCCCTTCAGTAATGCGACTCAAAATTGATATCGATATTATTGGATGTTTATTGATGATCATTCGTCATTCGGGTTTATCTTCCTATTACATCATAAATATGAAATCTTTGATAAGTTGAAAGAGTTCAAGGCTTTGTTTGAGAACTAAACCGATAGGAAGATTAAATGCATTCGATCTGACCGAGGTGACGAGTACCTCTTAGATGAATTCAAGGAATACCTTAAAGAGAACGGAATTGTCACCCATCTCACTCCTCTTGGAACCTCCCAACTTAATGGTGTTGCTGAAAGACACAACATGACTATTATGGATATGGTCCAATCAATGATGAGCAAAGAACATTTACCGCTCAGTTTCTGGGGATATGTAGTAGAGACTGCAATATATATATCCTGAATACGATTCCTAGCAAATCTGTACCTAAGACTCCTAATGAGCTCTGGTATGGAAACAAATGTAGTGTTAATCACTTAAAGGATTGGGATTTCTTGGTTCATGCGAAAAACATGGACGCAAGTAAGATGGAATCTCGCTCTCGTGAACGTTACTTCACTGAGTATGTAAAACATGGTATTCGATACCAGCTTCATGACCCTGAGACGCAAAAGGTTTTCGTCTCTAAAGATGTGAAATTTCTAGAGGATGATTTTCTTAAAGGTCAAGATAAAAGTGAAGTAGAGGTACTCATTGAATCCCCTGAGGATTCTGAGCTTCTTGAACCAGAAACTAAAGAGATGAATAAAGATGAAACACTCATACCTCTTCTAAGGAGTTCTAGGGTGGTTGCACCTCCTAAAAGGTATGGATTCCATGTGTTAGGTGAAACTGACAATGATCCTGCTTCATTTCATGAAGCACTCGCGGATCATGATATGGCTAGATGGATGCTAACAATGAAGTTAGAAATTAACTCCATGTATAAGAATGGTGTATGGACGTGATAATCAGGATCTTGCGAGGGTCAAAATATGCCTCACACAAGGCAGAGACAAAGTCGCTGTGTGGCGACCACTAAGAGTATGTACAAATACTCAAAATATAGAAAACAAAGAGTTTTGTGATTTTTCTATATTTCTAATATTTTTTTGTTTTTTTCTAAATTTTTCCTATTTTATTTGGTATTTTTAGAGTCAAAAATGCTGAAAACAATGAACAAAATTAATGGCTGAAATTAGAATGGAGATGAAAAATATCAAATAGTGTCAACAATTCTCCAATTTAATTTTAAACTATAGATAATACAATAAGGAAAATTCAGAAACATAAATTATATGTTTATGATTTTTTTAGGAATTTTTGAGATTTTTATGAAGATTTTAAGGGTTTTCTAATTTGTAGGAGTTTTCTTTTGTTTTTTTTGTGATTTTTGGTCTGAAGTTAAGACACACGGAAATAAACAAAATATGATTTTTTGGAATTTTTCAAAAAATTTTCTAATGTTTATGTATAATCTAATGCAAACAATAAAAATGCATGTTTTTGAATTTTTATAAATAATATAATGCAATAAAAATGCAAAATAAAAATATGACGTCAAAGCACAATGCAACAGGAACTTATGCCTTTTTTGGTGATTTTTCGAATTTTATAGACGCATGAAATAAATAGAGACAACAAGGAGAAACTACACTACCGGCAAGGGCGTATTTGTAAATAAGCAACAATCCAAGTGCCACAGTGCAAACTTCCCACAATTTTATAACGCAAAGAAAATATTTCTAGACTAAACATAAATGGCCAAAGTTGCAACGATAGTTCAGCAAAAAGCCCAGCCCATGTGCATTGACACGCGCACCTGGTAAGGACTTAAACGTAATATTCCAAAAACCCGGGGGCTCAGTTGCAAATAATCCTAAAAAATATAACTGTGATAAATAGTAAATTAACTAAATGGAAATATACAATGATACAGGGTGTCCCCTGCAAAATATCGTGCACCTCACGTGCACAAACACGTGAGGTGACGTGGCCGAGGACCCGTCGTAATATAGCAAAGTCTGGGGGACTAGTCGTAAATATTACAAAATCTTTAAAGCTGCATATGAAAGCTTGAGGTTCAAATTTTAAACACAAAAGTGGCAAGGGTACAATGCAAAATTACCCTCGCCAGAGCCCATCCAACATCTGGTGTCCTTCACTTGAAGACATGGTGCGCTCGTAAGGGTCGATGCCCCTTCGCGGATGAGTGGCTATGATTAGATCAGCGGGAGAGGATCGACGTCTGAGGATGAGGGAGATCCGACGGTAGCTGTGCTCTTGGAGTGTCGGCCTTCATCCAACGACGACAGAGGCAAGAGGTGGAATCAGGAAGAAGGTCCGGTTCGACGAACTTCTCTAGGCTGAACCTCCGTCCTCCATCGGTCTTGAAGCTTCCAAAAGGGATGCGACACTTCCTGTAGGTATCCTCTGTTGACTGGTGGCTTCAAAAGGTGGCAGCAACCACCGCAGCGCGTCGGCAGAGGTGGAGGAGCGAAGATCCTCCAAGCACCTCCGGCGAGCTCCCAAAACTTCCCCAGGTGCACGATATGCTTCGAGACTGACGAGTCGCTAAATACGTGATATAATTTGGGCACGTTGTAGTATGCGTACTTAGCGAATCAATCAGAATCGAGAGAAGATCTCCGTGAAGAGTGTCTCGGCTTAATTTATATCCCAGGCAAGTTTGGGATCGAACACAGGGAGGCAAAGGAACAACTTCGGGTTAATTTGAAAATTTAGGTCGAGATTTCCATGCGGTATTTTTTTTAAATTTTCTAGTGAAAAGGATATATGTGGATTTAATTAAAAATCAAATACAAAAATCACTCTACAATTTATTTCAGGGACAGAACAACTCTATTTTGGATGAAATTTGGATAGTAATTCAATCACATATCAAGGCATCCTGTCTAATTTTTCTGGAATTTTTAGAGAAATTATCTGTCAGATATGAATTTAATAGCACATAATGGGTAAAATATGCATAATTCTAGTTAGACAAATTTAATTTATTACCAAAATATCAAAAAAATATAAATAAATATCCACATGGTAAAGAACTAGTTGCTCAACATCAAGACATTTTTCATTGAATAAAAAGATGTAAAATTGAGGTCCAAATTACTACACAAACATAGGGTTATTCGTGCAAATTTCAGAGAACAAAATACAAGAGAACTAAGTACAGGGACCTTTTTATAATTTAAGAAACATAATGGGAAAACTTGAATATTTAAAATAAAAAAGTAGAAAAATGAAAACAGCTTTCTTCTTCCTTCTTCGTTGCAATTGGCGGAGATGAACCCAAAAAGGGGGCGCTATGGTGGGGTCGGTGGCCGGCGCGGTGGCGGAGGCGTGCGCCGGCGGAGGAGCGCGCCGTGCGAGGGCGGCTTGGACGGCGGAGGGGGCGGAGCGGGGAGCTGTGGTGGTGCATAGGGGGGCGGCGGTGCTGCGCCACGACGTTGTCGGAGGCGTAGCCGCGGCTGCTCGCGCAGGTTAGTGACCGGCTGTAGGTGGCGCATCCCCGCACTGGCGGCGAGCGGCACCGGCCGCGATGGCTGTAGAGGGGTGCTCCTCCTTGCATGAAGCGCAGAGGAGGAGGGGGGTGGGGCGGCGGCGCTGGAGCTGCTGCTCCACCCTCCGTTATATTTTTTAATTTTTTTCTTTTGTTGGTTCTGTGATTTATTTGTTTTAGATTTTCATTTTTTTGACTTTTGTTTAAATAGAGAATGAAACAAATGTGGAAAAAATGATTTTGGTAGTAATATGATGAAGTAGATGAATAAATGAATGTGCGGTGGTGGTAATGTGATAAAAATGCAAGATAATGAAAACAATTTAAATAATGAAACAACACAGTACCTACAATGGAAGCGGACCGCCTACGATGTGCTCACGAGAGCACGGTCTTCACTCGAATTGTCGGCGAGCGATGAGCTCGAGTAGCACACCTACGCGGCTGCGATGTTGGCCAAGAAGCCAACAGATCTCACCGGAGAGAGGGTTGTCATCGCTCGACCAGGGTTGCGTCGCTGTCACCGATTCAACTCTAGGAACTAGGCTCTCCTCACATAAAGATTGATCAAGTATAAAATGAGGAGGATGGGATGTATATATAGATAATACATGATAAGTTATTAAAGTGGTGGAGTTGAATGGGAGGTTGTATTATTAATGGAGTTCAATGGGAGGTTATTAAAAAGTGATGGAGTTGAATGGAGGTTGGTGGTAGAAGAGAAGTTATTGTAGAGAATGGTAATTAAATAATAAACAAATAATGATATAAAGTAGGCTACTAAAATACAACAAAAATATAAAGAAGGAAAAATAGTGGAGAATTTACAAGGAATACATACAACATATACATTTTTTGTTTACTTTTCTAATATATATATATTACCTTTTTCATAATATATATTTACAATAGAAAAATACAATAAAATTGTTGAATAAAAATACAACACAACAATGATTTTTTGGATTTTTTATTAATTAAGAAAGATAAAATAAAAAATGAAGAAAGAATGAATATATACATAATATACAATGTACATCTAGGTCCCAAAACCCAACTTTTGCAAATGAGCTTTGATTTTAATGAAACCACTTCCGTTGGATAGATAATTTTCTAACTTGAACTTTAAAAGTGAGTTTGGTGAATTTGGAGTTCATACAGAGCGGGAATTTGGACTGGAAGTTGGACTTTACGGCTTTTTCTCTTTGGAATCTAGGAGCATTTATTTGAGGTGAAATTTGTTTTATAATTTTGTATTTTAGTATAGTGTTATGAACAAGATAGAAAAGAATTAGCTGAAAGGGATTTGAAATGAAATTATGAAAAATACATGAAGTTTTTAGGCTATTTACAGGTGAAAAACTCCTTTATTTTTGCGACTTTTTATCATTAATTTACTTTGTATAATCTAATATACAATAATTAGTGTGTTAATTTACAATAGTCATTTTGTTAATTTATTGAATTTATGTATATTTAATTGAGAATTTGCCCAGGAATTTTGCTAAGATCAAGATATTGAGATGATGAATCACGGATTCATCACCCCCCTATACATAAACTTTGCTAGTCCTCGAGCAAATAAAGAATGAATAAGTTGGATTAACCCTTGACTGTTATGTAAATACAAGATTTGATCCATTTAAGAACTCTCGATTTTAGAGATCCTAAAATTCTAAGCTGAACCAAGCTCTAGTCAAAAGGTATCCAATTTTCCTAATCATCAGACTCTCTTTGTATACATATATAGTAGGGATATGACTTAAAAGTTGACTGCAGTTACAAGAGTAGAGTCACAACGTCACCCAATGTTCCAGTCCAAGAGACTCTCCTAAGACCCCAATCCTCAATACTAGGGAATAAACCATTTCTTGCATCCAATCCACCATCTCTTTAGTTGTCAGACTTAAAAGTGTAGATGGAAGGCATAGGATTGTGTCATCTCTTCTCACCCTCTCATTAGAACAAGGATCCTCTAGAGTACCTCATTACTCAACACATATTTTTGGTGTTGATCAGTGCGTCCGTTAAGAGAAGTTGGAGTCGTCTGCACTTGTTTTCCTGGGAGTATACCGGGGTGTGCCTTTTTTGAGTATCTATTATACCTTCTACACCCAGACTTGTAGAATTTATGATGCAGAGCCCTTTTTTGGTGCAAGCCCGACTCCTGGTCCTAATAGTGGTGGTCCAAGTGGACACTTTGAAATGGTTGGGAGCGCTCTCCTTTGGTGGAAGCTCTTTGATATTTGACTTTGTGGAATGAGAGCTTTTCTGTAATATTTCATTGATTTGTAGTATTGTTGGCTAGCTCCACTGCTTTTACCAAGAGTTGGCGCACATAGATCAACATTTTTTTTATTTTATCACACCCTGACACATAGGTAAATATCAAAAGATAGTACAAGGACCACGTTTTGGTACTGGCTAAAGATGCTGACACTCATGTTTCATGAAAACTTCATTGATTTTATCCCATCCTAGAGCATCATCAAATCAAGTCCAAACTGAAATCCCTCATCCTAGTTCCTCAAGTGAAATTTCAACTCATCTCATCATAACTGCAGTCGTGTATGTGAGTGCTGATCATATTCTTAAGGTAGAGACAAAGCATGCAATATAGCACACAAATCTTTCAAACTAGGGAAATGTGAATAATTAAGTCAAGGACCCTAACGACTAAGGCGGGTTAACTCAAAATCTCAAGACCTTATAAACCAAGTGTTCTTGAACTTCACTAGTCTTGTGTGAAAGTGAATGTGTCAGCGATTAAACCAACTTATTAGTTAGTTTTATTTTGTTATTGTTTTTTTGTTTTTTTTTGCTTTTTCTAAAAAATAAAGGAAAAGAAGAATTATTTTGTTAGAAAATGTTCTGCTTTGTTTTTTTCAAAAGTGTTTTTTTGAAAAAGATAAGTAAATAAGAAAGGACATTTTTTTTGAAATGGTTTTTTTGAAAGCCAATAAGAAATTTTTTTTTGAAATTTTTTTAAAGAGTTTTTTTGAAAAAGTTTTTTTACCAACCCCATAATTATTGTATAATATATATAAAAATATGTGAAAGTACGAGTTATGGGTAAAGTATATTTGTAATATATATACGCCACCCTATACTCAGCATGTGATATGTCCTCAGAGCACAAGAAGCGAGAAAAAAGACATAACTTGTACTAAGCGTAGGATGACTAAAATAATAAAAAGTATAGAAGTCGATCCGCCCCCCATACTTAGGCTCTGGTCGGCCTAAGTGTAGAAGATGAGCAAAAAATGGGGCGGACGAGGTCAAGAGGAGAAATGGATGAGTAAATACACATTGCTGGCAACGGTTCCCCCCTATACATAGGCTCTGGTCAGCCTAAGTGTAGGACATGAGTAAGTGTGAGAATTGATGTGATCTAGAGAATATACAAAGAAGGGAGAATGTACAAGAGGAATGAATCTTCTAAGATACTGAATATTGATGCTGCATCTTCATAAAGAGTAATATGATGTATCTGCCCTTTGCTCACTCTGCATGAAGTTGATGACCTCGACTTGGACTAACTGCTCTTTCAAATCTACAAAATGCTTCAACAGTTGTCCATTTACCACATGAGATTGTGCACCATCTGTGAGATCAACTATCTCTACACTTCCATTCTCGTGCACTTTCTTAACAACAAAGGGACCCATCCATTTAGATTTGAGCTTCCCATAGAACATCTTCAACCTGGCATTGAACAACCATACGTTTTGTCCTGGGACAAAGTCCTTGCACCTAATGTGTTGATCATGCCATCTCTTTGTTGGACATGTGATCCCTGGGCGAACCATTCTTACAATAAATGTTATTGTAATATTTATATTTATCAATAAAAGATTATTGATATTTCACTCCCTTTATGAAATTATATAAATGAATGCACTATAAGTTCTCTCTTTACAATTAGGGTTACGTACCATGGCCATCTTGATAATCATATAGCTGTTGACTCATTAAATGAATCATAGAGGCTGGTGTTTGGATGAATATCTAAGGAGTTAGATAAAGGACTCATCAAGCACTGTCAAATGATCATTAAGAGAAGATCTCCGGCCTGAGTAGGAGATGGCAATCCTTTCTCACATAGGCTGATATCTGACTGACCTCTCGATGCAGGTCCTCTGCATGGGAATAGTGATTCGGAGGTGTCAGATTAGTTAGGTCAATGGGTTGACTTAATGAGATCGAGATAACCTAAGTCCTATGTTGAATGTTGTCACAGCATAGGCACGCATCCTCTGACCGGAGATAGATGTATTGCTATATGTCTGAGTATGTACATTTGGAAGACCGATAGGTTGATGGCCTAACCAAGGTCTATACACCGGTGAGCTGGTGTGCATATAAGGGCATATGAGCAATACAACCTCTCAAAGGGATCATACATGTTCACTTATGAACCAGAAGACATGAGCTAACTCATGAGGTATTGGGACCGATTAAATTCCATGCATGGTCGTCGTTCTTTGGAAGCATGACATTAATTTGAAGGTATGATATATCCTTCGGGAAAGCATATGATAGATACCAACTCCCAATGACCAAGATCGAGAAACTTAGTGATCAAAACCTTAAAAAGACAGTATAAAATTGATCTTCATCTTCGGGTTGACCATGGGTCTTCCAGTATGCAGGATATACAGGTATTGGGAATATGTGAGGGTGATGTGATCATAAACGATTGTATATCCATGACTCTTCCATTCCGAGGGAGTGATGAAATAGGTCTGGATTTTAGTGACTCCTTTTCAGTAGAGAAGCAATCCGATCTTAGTCCAAGTGTTGGACATTGGTCTGAATGAGATTCAGATTCAATGAGAAGATTAGATTTGCGGTCTTGATTTAATCAAGCATCTATGGGAGGTTCCTAAGATCTGGATTTGAGACAAGATCTCAATATCCAAGTCACTATACGTGGAACAATACAATCGCCCTGTCCTTATCTCCAAGTATCTGCGGAGAAAGCACATTATTCTTGAAAGGGTTCAAGAATAATTCATTTGATGAAATGCATATCCAAGCAAGAAAGACTTGATGATTAAATGAGATTTAGTAATCGAGCATAATATGAGTGGGATTCATATTGTGAGAATAATTATCCAAGATAATGAAATAGTATTTAATTATCAAGGATAAGAGAATGTGGATAGTACTATCCATAATATTTGTGTATTGTAAATATGACTTATAATATACATATATTCAAGAGAAAGAGAAATTTTGTAAATAGCATTTGTTAATTATTAAATGTGGATTGGATTCACATTTATTAATTAAATGGAAATGTAATTTACAAATTAGTTTGGGTTGTGAATTTGATTCACATATTTTTCGATGACATGATTGAAATATTCATAAATTAATTTGGTGGATATTATCGCAATAATAGAGATAACAAGATAAAATAAAAGGAGACAAAATAACCACCTAAATAAAAGGAGGCGTCACCTATGACTTATTCGTAGGTAACGCCCCTTATAATTTAGGGTTTTTTGTTGCCTCCCTTTTTTTGTTATCACATTATCTCTTGATAAATTTATTTATGTTAAATTAAAATGTGTTGATAATATTGTAACAAATATTTAATTTAAATTTAAATAAATGTTGTTGGTTTTAACCAACAACAATCATAGCCGTTGATTATTGCATAGACCAAGCATGGCCGTTGGATCTATGTGTCCCATGGATTGAGATCCATTGGATCCTAAACTAATATAAAAGGAGGGATAGCCTAGCCTTTCTTGGTACATCATTAAGAGTTGTAGAAACCTACTACTCTCTCTCTCTCTCTCTCTCATTCTCGTCTAGCCTCTCTCTCAATTTCAAGTGGCCGTCCACTTTGTGAATTGAGGA
This sequence comes from Ottelia alismoides, assembly GCA_037367405.1. NCBI lineage: Eukaryota > Viridiplantae > Streptophyta > Magnoliopsida > Alismatales > Hydrocharitaceae > Ottelia > Ottelia alismoides. The sequence continues at coordinate 1,081,992 of JAZKJV010009784.1, forward strand.
GGAGAGCATCTTGCCTTCGCCTTCGACGACTCTGGGATCTCTTTCTTCTTTGGGGCGACTTGCTCTAGAGGAAGACATACAGATTTTGTTTGACAAAATCGGGGGATTCATCGCTTGGATCTTCATCGAGGATTGCGAGAGGAACGCGACTCATCATCGTGCCCGCAAGTGCGTTCTTCGTGGATCAGACTTGAGACAAGAGGATCTCTTGTTTGGGATCTCGCGATCACAACCACGCTCCAAGAGGTATTCCTTATACTTTGTGGTTTGATGAAACGATTCGAGAAGTGTTCTCTTGATCACGTGGTTTCATCTTTAGATTTAAATTTTTTTAATTTCCGTCGCATCTAGCAACTAGTGCGACTAGTTGCTCCGATTGCATATGATGCGATCGACACGCTTCCGCGATGCGCTTAAGGATTCTCAATATCCTTCAAGTGGTATCAGAGCCAGGTTGAATAAGGTTTTGGATATCATCCATAGACCTAGGATGACTTGAGCTTGAAAGAGTTGCAAAATTTTTGTCGCATTTGAATTTTCGCACCTCTGTCTAACTGATTTCTTCAGTACTGTTAAAATTGTTTAAACACGATTTTTCCAAGGATTTTATTCCCATTAAATAAGGAAACTATAGGATCTGAGTTTGTGAAATTTGAACTTCATTTGCTCAAGATATGGTCTTTTGAATATGATATATTCACTATTGCGGGAATTGCGGATCTGAACGTGATTAATGAGTTAATTACTATTTTGATCCGCCTCGAAATGCGTGAATTATCACTTGGATTTTTAAATAAATAAAATTATCAATCTTAGGAAACTTATTTTGTAATTTTTGGATTTAAATTGATCAAGATAAGTTAATTTGAGTGATTGGGGGTTACTGCTGGAAATTGACATTTTTTGATCATGAACCTTGTGATAAGTCATTCAAATATGTTGATGAAAATTAATTGTTAATTTTCTGAAATAATTAGTGATGAATATTTGTGAAATATTTAAAGAGATAATTATTTCATTGAATGACATTTGCCTAAACCACAATGATGAGATAATTGATCTTGATCATTGGTTGATATGAATCCATCAACAAACATTGATTTCATGAAAAACCATAGTTTATCCTACAATAATTGTAGGACAACTTTTACATGAAAAACTCTCTTGCTTGAATAGGAGGATTTGTTTAGCAAATCTCCTTATAATATAATCAAAATTGTTTTGATGTATATTATATGGTATAATTTCGGTTGAAAAACCGATGAGCATCTCAAAGTACATAATGATCTATCTGGTATTATCCTTTCCTGAGGTGGATATGGTGCCTAGTCGGAGAGCATTGGGGTCGTGGATTGCAACGTATGTGGTCCGTCCCACTCTCGTCGATACTGGCCATGACAGTGGGTAGGGACTGGATAACGCCGACGAAGTCATAGTGTATTTTATTGATTATTAAAATTCGAATAATACGTATTTTGATTTTATACCTACTATACCTACTATTCAAGTAATAATCAAGTTTGTTGATTGATGATTGGATTAATGATTAATTTAATGTGATTAAGTTAATAATATCCAATTAACACTCTATTATGAATAGATGTGTATTTCCTTTGGAAGAGTTAATTATGTGAATATGATTCACGATAATTAATTATTCAATTTGAATATGAGATGGAGGATCACATAAGTGACATCCATGGTCTCCCGTCAAGGCAAAGGATTCCGTTGCCAGTTGTTGTGTATAGGAGACGTCTGTCCGAAGTGACAGATCCTGTATATGATTTAATTGGATCGGGTTCTTTGCTTCTCGAAAGAGTAAGGCCATATACGTAGTGATCCCAATATCGGGTCCTCATATTATTGGGGCAATATTGGATTGCGTATAGAGAGTTTTAAGCCAATTGACGATTTGTTCAATTAACAACAGTTCAACATCATCTTAGGGGTGGTGGGCCCGATGTGTTAAAGACCAAATTGGAAAATGCAAGTTGGACTTACAAGGCGGAATGTGTTCCCGCTTCTCTTATTCGAGTCACAGGTTCTCATATTATTGGGATGTGATAAAAATAGAGAGAGATCGCAGATCTTGCTTGAGATATAACGGTAAGTGTATCTCTTCATTTGAAAGAAAAATAAGGGAATAATCTTTCAAAGATGACAAGGCAAGACAAATTTGATTTAAAATGCCTTAATCAAATATTTTAAAATGAATATTTATTTATCTATATATTCTAATGTAGTGCATTCTTAATTTCAAAAAATAAGTCCATGAACCCACTTAGTAGGCTCCCGGAGGTCAATGATGAATACCCATTCATCACTCTTTATTCTTACATTTTAGCTACAAAAAACTTTGCAAATGCATGTATATTCATGTAAATACAAATAACTAGCAAAAGCATGCATTGTATAAAGTTTACTAATTAGCATGTTTTTGTGCAAAAATAAAAGAATAAAGAGACATAGGAAAAAGTGGGAAATATTTAGAATAAATATTGAGCAACCTAATTCTAAGGGAGGGCTCAGCATGGGTCTGACCACATAAAAGCCAAAGTAGAGAGAGATAGGGGCTCATGTGTGTAAATAGACCTGTAAATAAATAATTACATTTTCCTCTAAAAAATTAGAATAAAATGGTTTGTACATATTGCATATATATATATATATATTTATAATTATAAAAATCAAAACGAAAATAGAAAAATTAAAAAGAAAACAAAAACATCCTTTTGTACATATTCATCATGAACATACAACCACTCCTATATTTATTTCACCCTATAAATAAATTAACTAAAATTCCAAAACTTTTGTAAATATTCTATTCATTATGATGTAAATAAATAAAATAAAAACAACAAAAATAAAAACAAAATAAAAAGAACAAAATTAAAAACCAAAAGTAATATTGTAAAAATACCATGTATATAGATGTATATACCTATTTATTTCAATATTTTATATAAATAATAAAAATAAAATAAAAATACCCTTTTATTCCTAATTTTATACTATAAATAAATAAAATATAAAATAGGAATAAAAATGCACAACAATAACTAATTAACAATCAAAAATAAAAATCCTATATTGTACACATACCTATACAAAGCCCTACTATGTACATACCCTATTCTTACTTTGAATAAATAATTAAAAATCACCAAAAAACAGAAAAAACTAAAACAAAAATATTTCATGTTTTATATTTTCCTTAAATCGGCCATTTTCTATTTTAAAATGAATTTTTAATTATTTTCCACGTGGGACACCCCCATTGGTCCACGGGGAATGTTGACCCCCGGTCAACTCCCCCCGTGGACCCTCTTCTCTCGCGGATCGGGCTGTCGACCTGATTTCTCCTCTTTTTTCGCACTCGATCCGCCCGCCATTTGCGCAAACCCCGGGTCCTACCCCTTCTTCTTGCATCCGAGACCCACGCCCGGGGGATTGCAGCGGGGTCCACGCTCTGAGCAACACTACCCGATCAACCCTAGCCGGATCCCTGTGAGTAAAAATCCCGAGCTCCGCCGCACGATTTCCCTATCTTTTGGCTCCCCTTCCTTCATCCCAGGACCTCCACCGTCATCCCCGAGGTGACAGCTCGTTGCTGGCAGTGTTGCAGAGAGGAGAGGTTGGTTGGACCATCGATCCAGCGTCTTCGCGCCGCCGTGCTCCGCCCCAAGGTAGGGCTCGAGCCTCGGGCCATGACGTCCCGCGAGGCAAGGACCCAGAGCACCAGCAGCTCATCCCCAGTTGACTCGACCACCTAGATAGCCCTATTTCCCTTTCCTGTTCTTTAATTTTTGATTTCGCCCAAATCTCGTCGTCGCCGACCATCATCGATTCCGGCCACACCCACCTTCCATTCGATCATCGGGCCGCACCACCGCACTCGCCTTCCTCCCGTGCACCTTCTCCGCCCCTCCATTCAACCCAGCTCGCACAGGAGCTGGGTTCAAATCCCTTCCCCGTCGCATCGCCGGGGTTCGTCCGCGCCACCGCTCCGTCCACCTTCACCACCGCTAACGGGGTCGAGGCAGTTTGCCCTCGACCCAGGAGCTCTTTGGTTGCGTTTTGCAGGTCAATCGAGGGCTGTCTGAGGCCCTCCTACTTGAGAACCGGAGCTTCTCCTCCGCCGGAGTCGATAGAGCTCTCCGGAGTTCCGTCGATTCATCGGAGGTGTTCTGCAGACACGGGAGGCTAAGGAGAAGCTTCCTCGATCATCAGAAGCCCCCGCGAAGGCCCAGAGCACGCGTACTGGGCCGACGAAGTTCTTCGGTCTCCTGTTCCTCCAGGACCTTCTGGCACCATTAGATCAGCCTCCAGCTCCAGTTTCAATCTCCACCGTCCATTCGAGGAGCAGCCATCACCGTCGATCCTTAGAGGGTTGATCCGCACCGTCCGATCAGAGAGGTTTCCCCACGTTGCACCAGAGCCATCCGATTTCACACGTGGCGATACCACCGCCGCTCGATCAGGATGAAGGCTTCCTTTGTTGGGCGCCACCACTTCCCAACCGTCCATCAGCACACGTGGCGTCCTTCTGACGGCCTACTTAATAAAGGGTAATTTATCCCTTAGGCCCTTATCTTTAGTGTAGTTTTGTTTCAGTCCTGTAAATATTTGTTGCATTTTATTTATGTTGGTACTTTTGCACTTTGGACCCTATCTTGTCTGCTTATTGCATATATACCCTTGCCTATAGTGTGTCACGTGCATCGACACGTGCTCTGTCTGGGATATTTGCATTGATGCCCTTATAGTTCTAGATGTTATTAAATAAATGAATCTTTTTAGATAATTGCATTTATGCCCCTGTGCGTGATTTTTTTAGAGCATGTACGTGTATTAGTGGGTAAATTACACTAAGGTCCCTGGGCTTTTTATACTTATTATTATTTAGCCCAAGAACTTTATTTCTTTGCAATTAGGTCCCTGTGTGCCCCGGACAAGCGCCTCACGCGTGACTTCTTGGGAATTTTGCACCGGACCCCCCAGAACTTTTATTATTTGCGTATAGGTCCCTGTGCACTATACCTAGATTTTGATTTTTAATAAAATATCAAACTAACTCCAAACCAACGAAAATTGGACACTTGGCTCCTGCCATGTTGTAAAATTTTCTAGAATTTTTGAGGACATTCTTGATTTCATTTACTATTTTTAAAAATTCGAAAACATGCATTTTCTTTACTGTTTGAATTAAAAATTCACAAAAAATATTAAAAATCATCCAAAAAATATAAAAAAATTATCTACTGTGTCTTTTTGCTTGTTTGATTTTCTGACCAAATTTGGTCATTTTTCATTATATAAAACTCATACAAATTGAAAAACACCTAACAATTCAGAAAAATTCTAATAAATAATCTAAAAATCCCCAAACAATAATTTCTATACCTAAATTTTCCTTGTTTCTTTCTCTTTACAGGAGAATTACCTCCAAGCTTTTTAGGGGCTTTTAGATATTTTATCTAAGTCCATCAAGCTCGGTTGGACAGTACCTTCATTTTCTTGCATTGTTTTATTTTTAGAAAATTAAATAAAAATCATAAAAATACCAAAAATTCACTAAAAATAGTAAAAATCATAAAATACTCAAAAACTTTTTTATTTGAATTTTCGATTGATTTTTTATGCATTAAATAATTGTTCATAGTTGGTTATTTCATTGGTTTCTTTATTTTCCTTATTAATTAAAAACCCAAAAAAATTTATAAAAATTAAAAATCCACCAAAAATACATTCCTTTTATTTTTCGATATTTTCGACTACTTCGTAGGCCGTAAGGCCATCACGTGCTCCCTGAGTCCGACCCTGGTCGCTATACCAGGCTAATCTAATAGCTAGGACCGCTATTGTGTTTATTTGATTTTTCTCTGAGTTTGGTGGTCTGCTTCACATTTTCTTGATTGACTGAACTATTTCTCTCGATCCGGGTCGCAACGACCCTTGAGTGATTTTATATTTTATCCCGGATTGATTTGAGGAATTTTGCTGTCATCAGAATGGCGCCGTTGCCGGGAAGCACAGCTTAGTAGTCAGTTTTCGATTTTTCTCGCGATTTTCTTTTCCGCGGCTTTTTGTGCATATATTGTGTAGATCATTTACTTGCATAATTATTTAAATAATCTGGTCTGACGTTCTGTTTGTTTTCTTGCAAGGACCCGAGGACTGAGGCAGCTTTCTTCGGAAGCCGAGCAACCGCGGGAACCGGAGGCGGCTCTCTTCTTCACAGAACCGCAGGAGGACGCGAGGAGCGAGCACAAGAGCGGGAGCCGCGGAATAGCCCGGAGTAGTATAGTTTAGATTAGGATTTATTTCCAGCTTTTATTTGAACAATTGTTGTAATAATACAGGGACATGACACTCAGACAGACACTTAGACTATTCGGGGTCTGCTTCGTCGAGCACTGGTGTGCTCCGGGGACCCCTCAGTTTTTATGCAGTTTTCTTCGCGGTTTTATTTCTTTCCTGCATTTTCCGGTTTCACACGGATTTTCGAGCCCCTAGCCGTAGGATTTTCTACTTGATTGCGACGTAAAAATTACGATCCAAATACCCTAATATATTTACCTACACCTATAGATCGGCAATTGGACCAAAAATAAAAAAATAATAAAATAGCCGTTCCATCACCTCCGAGCCTACGCGCCGCGAGCCTGCCCCATTAAGCGCTACTCTTGAACTCGACCTATCGAGAAGAGGAGGGGTGGGTCTAGACCGGACTCTTTGGATTGGAGGCTAGTGTTCGGCTAGCCGTTCTTTCGAGTAGCACTGCTGTTTAGGAACTCGGTTTTCCGCCTGCACCATTTAGGTAGATTATTTTCTGTCTTTCAATTCTGCGCGGATCATATTGCATGTAGAGTGCTGGAGACAGGTACGCATTTCTATCTTTGCATGCATCATTGATTTATCGTGCATCAGCTTTTTCGTCTTCTCCCCCCTGTTTTTGACTTAATAACCAGGAGAACCGAAAAAATCGTTCGACGTTTTTGCTTGTATGAAAAATATCTAAAAAAAGAAAAACAATAAAATTGGGACTGCTAAAACTATTGACCCTAAAAGACACTTGAACTAAAAATTTGTCTTGGGGAGAGCAACCCCCTCATTGCTTGGCTCGCTTGTGCGAGAGAGTGACCCGTACACTAGGTAAAGCCCTCTGGTACTCATCTCGACTGATTACCAACTCTTCTGTGCGGGACAGTCGGCTGGGAGAGTATCGGGTATCCCAACAGGTCACGTAATCTCTCTGATATCTTGAGTGTTCACCAAAATAAATTGACAAGATAAATTGACCGAACCTTTACGGTCTTCAGCTCGCGTTGCATTGGTGAACTGGGGGTTTTCTTGTACTCATAGTTTTTCCATATCTCATCCACACTACTCGCCAGATCACGATGATGGGCAGGAGGTCTCTAAGGCAGCCTCTGGCTGCACCGCTTTTTAGCACTCCAGTCCCTTCATCTAGGTCGGTTCGTGAGAGCTCAAACCCGCTCTCCGAACTCGAGTACGATTCCGCCCTGTTCCCCCTCGACCACCCTTTTTCTTCTGAGACCGAGATACCAGTGCCAGAGGAGAGACAAACAGATGATTTATCGGCACCTGAGTTCGGTTGTTTCGATTTTTCAGAGACGATGGCCGGCAGTTCTGATGATCGCACTGGAGGTCCACGAGGAGATCAGCATTTCATTTTGGACCAGGGTGCGATCAACTCCACCCTGATCGCCTCACTTGATTCAGTTCAGCAGTAGTTGAGGGATCAGGGAGCGTTTATGATCGAGATGAGGAGAGAGCTAGAGCAGTTGAGAGCCGACCGCGAGAACCGCAGAGGAGGAGGACCCGACGATACGGAAGCCGCCGCAGCTGCAGCAGGAGGAGCGGGTGGAGGAGCAGGACGACCGAGGACGATGCGGGAGAACCAAAATCCCGGATCAACTCTAACGCACCGTTGGGTGGTGCTACCATCTATCGTGGGGGATTTCAAGTTCCCCCCGAACACTTTGCAGCTCCTTCCCCGGTTTCACGGTTTGGCTACTGAGGAGCCTCATCTCCACCTGCAGGAGTTTGAGATGATTTGCAGTACTGTCCACAATCGTCAGGTGGACCAGGATACTATCAGGATGATTGCCTTCCCCTTTTCCTTGGCAGACAGAGCAGCCGCCTGGTTGAAGCATCTGGGGAAGTTTGTATACACTTGGGAGCAGCTCCGCGCCGAGTACTTGCATAAGTACTATCCACTCGGGCGGACCAATGCCGCGAGAGCCCTGATCAGCAACTTCTCCATACTCCCCAACGAGCAGTTCCACGAGGCAAGGGAGAGATTCAGAGAGCTAACTGATAGATGCACGCACCACGATATTTCCAAGCCGAACCTCGTGCAGAGCTTTTTCAGTGGGCTGACACCAGAGCTCCAGGGCTTGGTGAATGCTTCTTGTGGCGGGTCGTACTTTGCCAAGGATCACGACCAAGTATGGGCCATCTACGAGGAGATGGCCGAGAACTACATGGTGATGTCCCAGACCCGGTTGTACACAGAGGGCAGACCCCAGCAGCCAGGAACCATGCAGTACCAGAGGATAGCACGGGTCGACGCCGGTCCTTCTAGTTCGTCCGCAGTAGCAGCAGCACAGGCAGAGTCCACTGCTGCGGACATGGGCATCATTAGCGAGAAGTTGGATCGGATGGAGCTGATTGAGAAGAAGCAGTGCCAGAGCATCACTCAGATGTAGCAGATGGTACAGACTCTGAGCGACATGAAGACCCAGCTCTTGTGTCTCCAGGAGGCACAGACGGCTTCTCAGCCCCGTCTTCAGTCGCGAGGCAATCACGGCAGCAGCAACAGCTCGTTCCAGCGCTCCAGCTCACACCAGCAGCCTAGACAGGTTCACCTTGTACAGGCGGAGCCGTACCAACAGCCGTAGCCCACCTACCAGTCACCACCATCTTCAGACTTGCAGATGGTAGTATACGAGCCAGATCAGCCTCTGGCAGTACTCTCCCGCCAGCCCAGTACGATGCAGAGCCGTTGATGGATGTCAACGGGATTTGGTATGACCGCCCTTAGCCCGGTATCCGACGAGACCATCCCGGATTCCGGTGGGGGAACGGAGGTACCCAGCCCCAGCAGCAGCCGTCAGGACAGGGTGGCCAGTACAACCATCAGAGAGATCACCAGCCGCAGCAGCAGCCCCCAGTGTACCCACCACCAAAGAAGCAACAGTCATCCTATGGTCCTCGTCCCTATCAGCAGGGACAGTCTTGGAGGCGAGATCAGCCTCACCAGCAGCAGCAGCAACATCACCCATACCCCTCTCAGCCACAGCAGCAGATCCAGCAGCCTCACTAACAAAGAGGCTACCCGTCGGGTTACCTTGAGAAACCTGTCTTGGTTGACATAGCCCTCCTTCTCACAGATCAGCAGGCTACTTTTCGACGAGAGATGGACGAGTTCCGCCAGGAGATGCGGGACATTGTGAGAGGGAAGGCCGCCATCCCTGCCCAGATAGAGCCGAACCCCAACAGTCTGAAGTGGAAATCTGAGCATGTAGCTTGTCTTGAGTATACCACTCCTAGTGATACATTTGGCGATATGACTGGATATCTGTTTGATACTGATTTTGTCACACTTAGGAGCGGTAGGATGCGAGCAGGCGGCGCCTCGTCTGAGCTACATCATGAGGATCCACCTAGAGCGCCCGACGAGGAGGATGACGAATGTGGTACTGATGCCACCAAGGATGCTGATTCCACCAACGGTACTGAGGCCGTCGTTTCACCAGTTTGAGGAGGTGGTACTGAGGCCACCCACGAAGCCGAGCCAGAGCGTGGTACTGAGGCCGCGAGTCTTCCAGCCGACCCAGCCGATGGTGGTACTGAGGCCACCCGTACTTCTGAGAGACATGTAGTTTTTCCTTCTTCTGCACCTGTATCTCGGAACATTTCTGTGAATAAAGGAAAGGGTTTATTTTCTTCTGGTCCCACTGTGGTGCATGATGTATGTGTGGATCCGGTCGTCGAGCCACCTAAACCCTTTCCTAGTCCTTCATCTGAGAAGGACCCTGTGATCCCCTTCCCTAGAACCCTTCAAATGGGGAAGGGGAAGAAAACAGAAAATCCCAAAAAGAGAGATCAGGAAGAGTTCAGCCAGCAGATGATAGACCGATTTCACATACAGCTGACTCTTCAGGAGGCTTTGCAGCACATTCCCCTTCTTCAACGTTCCCTTAGAGACAGAACCACAGTCAGGAGGAAGAGGAGGAACCACCACTCAAAGATCCATGTGCTGACGAAAGCCACGTGTTTCGCGATCCAGAACCGTCTGTCGGTCAAGAGGACAGATTCAGGAGCCCCTTATGTCAGATGCCATATCAGTGAGCAGAGGTTCGACCGTACTAGACTAGATAGCGGATCGTCGATCAACCTCCTTCCGGCAGCCCTTCTCGACCGCTTCGAGTTGGGCACTCTTAGACAGAGCAGGACAGTCCGTCAGTTTGTTGATAGATCTGTCAAGAGGCCGAAGGGGTTGTTGCGAGACGTTGTCGTCACTATTCAGGGCCTGCAATTCCCCGTGGACTTCGTAGTGTTGGACATGGAGATCCCTGATTCAGTGACCGATACCCCCATCATTCTCGGTCGTTCGTTCTTTGCCACAGCCAAGGCAGTGACTGATCATGACAACGGGAAGGTATACTTTCGCGTCGAGGGCGAAAGTGTACAAATAGAGACGGTCGAGGACAGCAGAGCCAGAGACAGATCATGCTCAGAGACCACTTCAGATACTGAGCAGCTGACAGATGCCGGGCTAGACATCCACCAGGACTATGACTTTGTGATCACAGACGATGAGGCTGTTTGAGCAGACCCAGCAGCACAGGCCATCCTCTCATTTTCAGACACCGCTGATGCAGAAATGACAGCAGAGGAGAGCTTGGATAGCACATTCCTGGTTCAGGATACCTTAGAGGCAGCAGAGCAGGTTCTTGACCGCGACACGGATTTTCGTGATGATGGTGGTACTGATGCCACCTTGTATGATGCAGATCCCTCGGAGTCAGAGTCTGATTGGGCAGATTGTGAGGATTATATGCCAGACCTGATTTCCGCTGAGCCTACAACCGAGGAGGAGGTAGATGCCGAGCAGATCAGAGACAGTTCAGTTGAGAATCCTTCTTCAGATCCAGTTTGTGAGAGAGAGTTCTCGTTCTCCCGGGTAGATTTGGCCGCATACACTCGGATTCTTCAGAAGCCAGATTTGCCAGCACCCAGTTGTCCAGAGCTGAAGCCACTTCCTGCGTCGTTGAAGTATAGATTCCTTGCGGGTGAGCATGAGATGTACGCAGTCATTATCTCAGCCAATTTGACTGGAGAGCAGGAATCCCGTTTGATGGGGGTTCTTGAAAAGAACCGCAAGGCGATAGGATGGAGCGTAGCAGATCTCCAGGGGATTAGTCCGATCCTGTGCTCCCACCATATCTATCTCAAGGAGGAGGCGAAGCCGTCGCGTGAGTTCCAGCGGCGGTTGAACCCAAATCTGAGAGAGGTTGTCATGAAGGAAATTTCGAAATGGTGGAGCGCCGATTTTATCTATCCCATTTCCGACTCCAAGTGGGTCAGCCCTTTGCATGTGGTGCCCAAGAAGATGGGCATCACTACATTGAGTAGCGAGTCTGGAGAGGAGATTGCTACACGAGTACCCACTTCTTGGCGGGTTTTGTGTTGACTACAGGAGACTCAACCAGGCCACCAAGAAGGATCATTTCCCCCTGCCCTTTATTGATCAGATCATTGAGAAACTGGCAGAGAAGAGCCATTACTGTTTTCTGGATGGGTACTCGGGCTACAACCAGGTGGCCATCGCTCCTGAGGACCAGGAGAAGACCACCTTTACCTGTCCCTTCGGCACATAAGCCTTCCGACGCATGCCATTTGGTCTATGCAATTCCCCTGTGACTTTTCAGAGATGCATGATGTCGATCTTTTCAGACATGGTAGGGGAGTGCTTGGAGGTCTTCATGGATGATTTCTCGGTTTACGGCGACGGATTCAACTCATGCCTTGACTGCCTAGACCGAGTACTTCAGCGATGTATTGAGGTTCGCTTGGTTCTTTCTTGAGAGAAGAGTCACTTTATGGTGACTCAAGGGACGGTGCTTGGCCACATCATCTCCAACAGGGGCATGGAGGTTGATCCGGCCAAGGTTGATGTCATTAGAAAACTCACACCACCATCCAATTTGCGGCAGTTACGGTCTTTCCCGGGGCACGTCGGTTTCTATCGGCGATTCATTCGTGATTTTAGTAAGGTTGCCCTGCCGTTGACTGACTTGCTGACGAAAGACACCGAGTTCCTTGTCGATGACAAGTGTCTTTCGTCGTTTGAGACTCTCAAGCATTGTATTGTTGAGGCTCCTGTCCTCCAGCCACCAGACTGGTCTCTCCCATTCGAGATCATGACGGACGCCTCCGATTTTGCCGTGGGGGCCGTGCTAGGACAGAGGAGGGATGGAGTCCCCTTTGCTATCCACTATGCTAGCCGCACATTGGATTCCGCCCAACGGAATTATACAATCACAGAGAAGGAGATGCTAGCCGTAGTGTTCGCCCTAGATAAGTTCAGATCGTACATTATTGGATCTAGAGTGACTTTGTATACTGATCATACCGCCATCCGATACCTCATGGCAAAGAAGGATGCCAAGGCCAGACTGACTAGATGGATCCTTCGACTCCAGGAGTTCGACATTGAGATCAAGGATAAGCCTGGAGTCAAGAATGTGGTGGCGGATCATCTCTCCTATTTAGAGCAGCCTAAGGAGTCTGAGCAGATTGATCCCATTTGTAAGACCTTCCCAGATGAGGCGATCCTTGCTATCGCCTCACTCCCGTGGTATGCCGATATTGTGAACTTTCTTGTTGCTAAGAAAGTCCCACAAGGTTGGCCCAGGCAGAGGCTTGAGACCTTCCTCGCGAAGGCCAAGTCCTACCACTGGGAGGATCCCATCCTTTACTACGAAGGAGGGGATAGCGTCTGGCGTAGGTGCATTCCTCAGGATGAGCACCATAGCGTCCTCACTTACTACCACAAGCTTGAGGCAGGAGGACATCACTCTGGGAGGAGAACGGCATAGAAAGTGCTCCATTCCGGCTTGTGGTGGCCTACCCTCTTCAAGGACTCTGATGAGTTTGTGAAGAGGTGTACTGACTGTCAGAGGATGGGCACTTGTGGACAGCGTGATATGATGCCGATGCAGCCCATTCACTTTTGTGAGGTTTTTAACGCATGGGGCATCGATTTCATGGGTCCATTCCCTAAGAGTCATGGATTTGAGTACATTTTGTCGGCCGTTGACTATGTTAGTCGTTGGGTTGAGGCTATCCCCGCCCGAGCCGTTGATGCCAGGACAGTTTGCAGATTTTTGAGGAAGCACATCATCACGCGGTTCGGGGTACCTCGAGTATTGATTTCAGATGGGGGGTCTCATTTCATCAATGACCAGGTAAAGGCACTTGCTAGCGAGTTCGCCATAGACCATCGAGTTGCCACTCCATACCATCCCCAGACGAATGGTCTAGCCGAGGTGTCGAACAGGGAGATCAAGACTATTTTGCAGAAAGTCGTCCACCCTGACCGAAAGGATTGGTCACAGCTTTTGGACTCGGTCTTGTGGGCATATAGGACGTCTTTCAAGACACCATTGGGCACATCTCCCTTTCGCCTAGTTTATGGCAAGCCGTGCCATTTACCTGTTGAGTTGAGGCACAAGTCACTTTGGGCAGTCACAGATATTCTTTTAGATCCAGACAGTGTAGGAGACCAGAGGAGGGCAGAGTTAGCAGCCTTGGAGGAGCTTAGAGATACCGCCTTCTCAAACAGCCTACATTATAAGGAGAGAGTGAAAGAGTGGCATGATTCTCATATCAACCACAAGCATTTTGAGCCTGGACAGAGAGTATGGCTGTTTGACGCTAGGCTTCGTCTATTTCCAGGGAAGCTACAAAGCAAGTGGAGGGGACCTTATCTTGTGAGAAAGGTACACGACAACGGTAGCATTGATATATCCGAGTTGTCTTCTGAGATTACCTTTTGAGGGAACGGCCAGCGGCTCAAGCCATTTCTAGATCATGAGCCGCGGGTCGTTGATGTTGCCCCTATTTACTTTGCGTGAGATGTGGTCTCTTGACTCACATCTATTACATCTCACGCCTAATTATCACTGTTCTTCCGACCTGTATAGATCCAGTTGTCCATATCACTCTATTCTTTAGTCCCACATCCCTTTTCTCATCTTATGATTTTGCTATACTTAGGGTGCACTTTACCCTAAGTATAGGGGGGATGTAGGACCTTCGGGTATTCTTTTCATTCTTTCTACCCCTATTTTGCTGCCTATACTTAGGGATATTTTACCCTAAGAATAGGGGGGGCTGACTCTGTGCATCCTTCACTCAGATTTCCCTTCATGTACAGCTTGCTATACTTAGGATTATTTGATCCTAAGTATAGGGGGAAACCACCGAGTTCTCTTCATTCTATTCATTCATTCATCTCTGTATCTAGCCATTCCTTTTCACTTCCCTTTACTAAGCACGAGTTATGACTTCTTCTTCATCGCTCTTGATCACTCGGAGGACATCGTTCGAGCTAAGTATAGGGGGGTGTGTATATATTTCATATATACTTTAGCCATAACTCGTACTTTGTGTGAGTGTATTAATAAATAAAATGGCTAAAAATCTTAAATATCACAAAAATAAAAAAAATTTTCCTGTAAATAATCATTCTTTTATTGCACATACATAGCTAGTGTACAAAATTATTTTTGTAAAAATGTTTTCAAAAATCTTTTGTGTAAAGCTTGTGTGAATATTTTCTTATGAAAATTATGTATATAGTACAAAATTTTTCCAAAATGTTTTGAAAATTAAAAGTTTGCAAAAATCTTTTGTAAATGAGTGTGAATACTTTTGCAAAACTTGCACTTCATGCATTCATCCATTGATGAGTTCAAAACATTTTTCAAAAATTTTGCACGATTGTAAATATGTGTAAATAGCATCTTTGTATATATGTATATAGTTTTTCTGGATGATAGTTGACATTTAAACTAGCCTGGAATTAAATTGGGAAATGGAGCTTGATTAAGATCTTAATCAACCTAATTCTAAGAGGAACCTTATAGGGATTAGGGTTAAGGCTTTTCAGGTCCATAAGGACTTAATTCTTTGAGTCCACTAGGCTATGAGCATACGTCATCTTGATGAGCCTAAGTAGAGCAATTAACAACACACGCATTACTCTTAGAGACAATGGCTTGACTTGCACCAGCATTTTACACATAGCTCTCCACGGATGAGGTGGTGAGGAGGCAGTTTCCTTTGGCTTGGGGTAGCATATGAGGGTAGTACATCTAGGCGGAACCTCTTTTCTTCTTCTAGTGAAGGAAGTGCGTCTCAACTTGGTCTAGTGTTGATGAAGCTAAAGACAAAAGCTGTGGGTTGCAATAAAGCTTCAAAAGAGGGATAGTCTACTGGCTCAAGAGGAAAATTTCTTGTATATATGCTGCACCATGTAGATATGTTGTACATATGCACTTGAAAAAAAATGCAAAAAGAACTCCAAAAAAGTGGTAGGTCGGATTGAAAATTTAATAACCCCACCGGAGTATATATAGTCAAATAAAGCAAAATCTTATGGTATCCATGTTACATCTCATGAAGCTTGCAGCGGGAGACTTAGCTACACTGGTTGAGCTCCCAAAAGTCTATACCTCTTATTCCCCCTCTTCTTGAGCCGGTTGCACTTGAGCTTAGAAGGGAATACCCCGCTTCTCGAGGAAAGAGTTGCTAGACCGAGGCATTAGAGTTACCAGGTTGGGGGAGGTTGTTTCTTTGTTACTTCTAAGGTGGGGAGCTACATATCACTTACACTGCATGGAAAGATTCATGGTCATTAGAGTTTGTGTATGTAGACTTGTTCTGATCTAGTTTATTGAGGAGTCTTGTCCATAGATTGGTGGAACTTAGAGGCTGTTGAGTTTTAAGCTTCAGTACAAATAAGGTTCCGATACATTAATAATCCAAAGATCTGATCGAGCTCCATATTTCAATTTAATGAAGGCAAGTTTAATAATCAACCTTAATCCATGTATATTCTCCTCTTTTTCTTTTTCTTTTTCTTTCTTTCTTTCTTTTCACTTCTTTTTCAAATAAGTGTTTGCTAAGGGACTAGCAAAAGTTAAGTATAGGGGGGTGATGAATACCCATTCATCACTCTTTATTCTTATATTTTAGCTACAAAAACCTTTGCAAATGCATGTATATTCATGTAAATACAAATAATTAGCAAAAGCATGCATTGTATAAAGTTTACTAATTAGCATGTATATTCTCCTCTTTTTCTTTTTCTTTTTCTTTCTTTCTTTTTCGCTTCTTTTTCAAATAAGTGTTTGCTAAGGGACTAGCAAAAGTTGAGTATAGGGGGGTGATGAATACCCATTCATCTCTTTATTCTTATATTTTAGCTACAAAAACCTTTGCAAATGCATGTATATTCATGTGAATACAAATAATTAGCAAAAGCATGCATTGTATAAAGTTTACTAATTAGCATGTTTTTGTGCAAAAATAAAAGAATAAAGAGACAAAAGAAAAAGAGGGAAATATTTAGAATAAATATTGAGCAACATAATTCTAAGGGAGGGCTCAGCATGGGCCTGACCGCATAAAAGCCAAAGTAGAGAGAGATAGGGGCTCATGTGTGTAAATAGACCTGTAAATAAATAATTATATTTTCCTCTAAAAAAATTAGAATAAAATGGTTTGTATATATCGTATATATATATATATTTATAATTATAAAAATCAAAACAAAAATAGAAAAATTAAAAAGAAAACAAAAACATCCTTTTGTACATATTCATCATGTACATACAACCACTCCTATATTTATTTCACACAAAAAATAAATTAATTAAAATTCCAAAACTTTTGTAAATATTCTATTTATTATGGTGTAAATAAATAAAATAAAAACAACAAAAATAAAAACAAAATAAAAAGAACAAAATTAAAAACCAAAAGTAATATTGTAAAAATACCATGTATATAGATGTATATACCTATTTATTTCACTATTGTATATAAATAATAAAAATAAAATAAAAATACCCTTTTATTCCTAATTTTATACTATAAATAAATAAAATATAAAATAGGAATAAAAATGCACAAAAATAACTAATTAAAAATCAATAATAAAAATCCTATATTGTACATATACCTATATATAGCCCTACTATGTACATACCCTATTTTTACTTTGAAAAATTAATTAAAAATCACCAAAAAATAGAAAAAATTAAAATAAAATATTTCATGTTTTATATTTTCCTTAAATCGGCCATTTTCTATTTTAAAATGAATTTTTAATTATTTTCCACGTGGCGCACTCCCATTGGTCCACGGGGAATGTTGACCCCCGATCAACTCCCCCCGCGGACCCTCTTCTCTCGCGGATCGGGCTGTCGACCCGATTTCTCCTCTTTTTCCGCGCTCGATCCTCCCGCCATTTGCGCAAACCCCGGGTCCTACCCCTTCTTCTTGCATCCGAGACCCACGCCCGGGGGATTGCATCGGGGTCCGCGCTCTGAGCAGCCCTACCCAACAACCCTAGCCGGACCCCTGTGACTATAAATCCCGAGCTCCGCCGCACGATTTCCCTATCTTTTGGCTCCCCTTCCTTCATCCCAGGACCTCCACCGTCATCCTCGAGGTGACAGCTCGTTGCTGGTAGTGTTGTAGAGAGGAGAGGTTGGTTGGACCATCGATCCGGTGTCTTTGCGCCGCCGTGCTCCGCCCCAAGGTAGAGCTCGAGCCTCGGGCCACGACGTCCCCCGAGGCAAGGACCCAGAGCACCAGCAACTCATCCCCTGTCGACTCGACCACCTAGGTAGCCCTATTTCTCTTTCCTGTTCTTTAATTTTTGATTTCGCCCAAATCTCGCCGTCGCCGACCATCATCGATTCCGGCCACACCCACCTTCCATTCGATCATCGGACCGCACCACCGCACTCGCCTTCCTCCCGCGCACCTTCTCTGACCCTCCATTCAAACCAACTCGCACAGGAGCTGGGGTTCTAATCCCTTCACCGTCGCATCGCCGGGGTTCGTCCGTGCCACCGCTCCGTCCACCTTCACCACCGCTAACAGGGTCGAGGCAGTTTACCCTCGACCCAGGAGCTCTTTGGTTGCGTTTTGTAGGTCAATCGAGGGCTGTTTGAGGCCCTCCTACTTGAGAACCGGAGCTTCTCCTCCGCCGGAGTCGACAGAGCTCTCCGGAGCTCCATTGATTCATCGGAGGCGTTCTGCAGACGCGGGAGGCTAAGGCGAAGCTTCCTCGATCATCAGAAGCCCCCGCGAAGGCCTGGAGCACACGTACTGGGCCGGCGAAGTTTGTCGGTCTCATGTTCCTCCAGGACCTTCAGGAACCATTAGATCAGCCTCCAGCTCCAGTTTCAATCTCCACCGTCCATTCGAGGAGCAACCATCACCGTCGATCCTTGGAGGGTTGATCCGCACCGTCCGATCAGAGAGGTTTCCCCACGTTGCACCAGAGCCATCGGATTTCACACGTGGCGAGACCACCGCCGCTCGATCAGGACGAAGGCTTCCTTTGTTGGGCGCCACCCCTTCCCAGCCGTCCATCAGCACACGTGGCGTCCATCTGACGGCCTACTTAATAAAGGGTAATTTATCCCTTAGGCCCTTATCTTTAGTGTAGTTTCGTTTCAGTCCTGTAAATATTTTTTGCATTTTATTTACGTTGGTACTTTTGCACTTTGGACCCTATCTTGTCTGCTTATTGCATATATACCCCTGCCTGTAGTGTGTCACGAGCATCGACACGTGCTCTGTCTGGGATATTTGCATTGATGCCCTTATAGTTCTGGATGTTATTAAATGAATGGATCTTTTTAGATAATTGCATGTATGCCCCTGTGCGTGATTTTTTTAGAGCATGTGTGTGTATTAGTGGGTAAATTACACTAAGGTCCCTGGGCTTTTAATACTTGTTATTATTTAGCCCAAGAACTTTATTTCTTTACGATTAGGTCCCTGTATGCTCCAGACACGCGCCTCGCGCGTGACTTCTTGGGTATTTTGCACCGGACCCCCCAGAAGTTTTATTATTTGCGTACAGGTCCCTGTACACTGTATCTAGATTTATATTTTTAATAAAATATCTAACTAACTCCAAATTCAACGAAAATTGTATACATGGCTCCTGCCATGTTGTAAAATTTTCTAGAATTTTTGGGGACATTTTTTATTTCATTTACTATTTTTAAAAATTCAAAAACATGCATTTTCTTTATTGTCTGAATTAAAAATTCACAAAAAATATTAAAACTCATCCAAAAATTATAAAAAATTAGCTACTGTGTCTTTTTGCTTGTTTGATTTTCTGACCAAATTTGGTCATTTTTCATTATATAAAACTCATAAAAATTGAAAACACCTAAAAATTCAGAAAAATTCTAATAAATAATCTAAAAATATAAAAACAATAATTTCTGTGCCTAAATTTTCCTTGTTTCTTTCTCTATACAGGAAAATTACCTCCAAGCTCTTTAGGGGCTTTTAGATATTTTATCTAAGTCCCTCAAGCTCGGCTGGACAGTACCTTCATTTTCTTGCATTGTTTTATTTTTAGAAAATTAAATAAAAATCATAAAAATACCAGAAATAAACTAAAAACAGTAAAAATCATAAAATACACAAAAACAGTTTTTTTGAATTTTTGATTGATTTTGTATGCATTAAATAATTGTTCATAGTTGGTTATTTCATTGGTTTCTTTATTTTCCTTATTAATTAAAAACCCAAAAAATATAAAAATTAAAAATCCACCAAAAATACATTCCTTTTATTTTTCGATATTTTCGACTACTTCGTAGGCCGCAAGGCCATCACGTGCTCCCTGAGTCCAACCCTGGTCGCTATATTAGGCTAATCTAATAGCCAGGACCGCTATTGTGTTTATTTGATTTTCTCTGAGTTTGGTGGTCTGTTTTACATTTTCTTGATTGAGCTGAGATCCTCATTGAGCCGGGTCGCAATGACCCTTGAGTGATTTTATATTTTATTCCGGATTGATTTGAGTAATTTTTGGCTCCTCAGTCAACCAGTTGACCGGACCAAATTATTCGGATTGGATCCGAAGTTTGGAACTTGTCTTATATGCGGAGCGCATCTCTTATGTGCTGAACAAGGACAAGATAGCAAACCCTAAGACTGCAGAAGATAAATCATATAATGATAAATATGATGAAGACCATAATCTGGCAAGGTGTTACATCCTTGGGTCATTGTCCAATGTGCTTCAGAAGCAACATGAAAAAATGAACCTTTGCAAAGAGATTATGCTGAATCTGAAGGAAATGTTTGGTGATATAAATCGCACACAGCGTTACAACATGATGAAAGAGCTTATTCACTGCAAGATGCAGGAAGGGACCTCTGTCAGAGAACACGTACTCAAAGTGTTTGGGTACCTCTCTGAATTGGAAACCCTGGGAGCCTACATGGATTCTAACATGCAGGATGATTTTATTCTCCTGTCGCTCCCTAAGTTTTTCAACAACTTTGTCTTGTCTTATCACATGAGAAAAGGTGATTTCACTAACGTTGGGCTGTTAGCTGCATTGAAGTATGCATAAGATGTCATGAAGAAGGACGGACCCTCTTCTAGTGCAATGGTTGCACAAGTGAGAGGAAAGCGCGGGCGGAAGAAAGGTTCTCGGAAGGGCCCGACCCCGAAGAGAAAGAAGAAGAATCAAGGAGTTGGTTCATCTTCTAGTGCGCCCACACTAATGACATCGAAGAAGTCCGATGTCTGTCACCACTTCAAGAAGTCGGGGCACTGGCAACATAATTGCCCAGATTACCTAAAGTCTGCTGACAAAGGTAAAGCCCGAGCATGTATGAAATCTACTTTCATCATTGAAACTAGATTTCTCGTTGGACGAGAAGGAACTTGGGTTGTAGATTCTGGTGCTTCTGTTCATGTATGCAATTTGTTGCATTTGTTTCAGGAAACTAGGAATGTGGAGCAAGGGGAGATAGTTATCCAGATGGGATCTGATGCAAGTGTTGCAGCAGTCGCCATCGGGACGTGCAGACTATCATCATCTAGTGGTCGAGTCCTAGTACTTAAAGAGTGTCTTTATGTACCTGAAGTCAGGAGGAATTTGATATATGTATCTAAGATTGTTAGACATGGATACTCCTTCCTGTTTTGTAATAAGTTAGTCATTAATCATTATGATAAATTTATTGCGGAAGGTGTTCTGACTTATGGTGGACTCTATGAATTGTGCATTGATGATTGTGTCATAAATGTCACTACCACCGATAATAAAATCATAAGAAATATAGGGAGAATGAAAATCATTCGAATATGATTTGGCATCAAAGGATTGGTCATTTGTCTGTTGATAGGATCAATAGATTGATAAAGGATGGACCTTTAGATTTTCTACAAGTTCAATCTTTACCTACCTGTGAACATTGCATTCGAGGTAAAATGACCAGGATGCCTTTCCATAACAAGGTTACGAGATGCGAAGGTATTCTTGATCTAATACATACTGATTTATGCGGTCCCTTCAGTACCGCGACTAGAAATGGATATCGATATTATTTGACGTTTATTGATGACCATTCGCGATACAGATTTATCTTCCTACTACGTCATAAATCTGAAACCTTTGAAAAGTTCAAAGAGTTGAAGGCTTTGGTTGAGAACCAAATCGATAGGAATATCAAACGAATTCGATCTTATCGAGGTGTTGAGTACCTCTCAGATGAATTCAAAGAATATCTTAAAGAGAATGGAATTGTCTCCAATCTCACTCCCCCTGGAATTCCCCAACTTAATGGTGTTGCTGAAAGACGCAACAGGATCATCATGGACATGGTCCGTTCAATGATTAGCAAAGCACATTTACCTCTTAGTTTCTGGGGATATGCATTAGAGACTGCAATATATATCCTGAAGAAGATTCCTAGTAAGTCGGTACCCAAAACTCCTCACGAGCTCTGGTATGGAACCAAACCTAGTGTTAATAACTTGAGGGTTTGGGGATGCTTGGTCCATGCGAAGAACGTGGATGCAAGTAAGATAGAATCGCACACTCGTGAGTGCTACTTCATTGGGTATGTTAAAGATGGTATTGGATACCAGCTTTATGACCCTGAGACCCAAACGGTTTTTGTCTCTAGGTATGTGAAATTTCTGGAGGATGATTTTCCTAAAGGTCAAGACAGAAATGAAGGAGAGGAACTCATTGAATCCCTTGAGGATTCTGAGATTCCTAACCAGAAACTGAAGAGATAAATAAAGATTAATCACCCATACCTCTTCGAAGGAGTTCGAAGGTGGTTGCACCACCTGAAAGCTATGGATTCCATGTGTCAAGTGAAACTGACATTGATCCTTCTTCATTTGATGAAGCTCTAGCGGATCATGACATGGATAGATGGATGCTAGCAATGAAGTCAGAAATTGACTCCATTCATAAGAATGGTGTATGGACCCTAGAGGATCCACCTAATGTGGTAAAACCCATTGGCTGTAAGTGGATCTTCAAGAGAAAAAGGGGACCTGATGGGAAAGTAGAGAGTTTCAAGGCACGACTCGTAGAGAGAAGGCATCGACTACGATGAGACGTTCTCTCCTGTGGCTATGCTTAAATCCATCAGAACACTGCTAGCTATAGATGCATCTCTTGACTACGACATCTAGCAGATGGACGTCAAGACAACTTTCCTCAATGGATACCTCGAAGAGGATATCTATATGGAGCAACCCCATGGCTTCATAGTTGAGGATGGTAAAGTATGCAAGCTGAAGAAATCCATCTATGGGCTCAAACAAGCTTCTCGTAGCTGGAACATCACATTTGACAAAACCATAAAGAGTTATGATTTTGTGCAGAATCCTGATGAACCTTGTGTGTACAAGAAGCTTAGTGGGAGCACCATTGTGTTCATCATGCTTTACGTAGATGATATCCTTATCATTGGGAATGATACATGAATGATGACCAGTGTGAAAATTTAGCTATCCCATACCTTTGAGATGAAAGATCTTGGAGAAGCCTCTTACATTTTAGGCCTGAAGTTGTTCAGAAACCGAGAAAAAAGAATAATGGGATTATCACAGCATGGATACATCAAGAAAATTCTTGAATGATTCCGTATGGATAGTTCAAAGAAAGGATTCCTCCCCTTAGGACATGGTATCCATCTGTCCAAATGGATGGCTCCTCAAAGTGTTGAGGAAAAGAAAGCCATGGCTGGATGCCCCTACGCATCAGCTGTAGGAAGCTTGATGTATGCCATGATGTGTACTAGGCCAGACATCTTCCATGCAGTGGGAGTGGTAAGTCGTTACCAATCCTACTATGGCGAGAAACACTGTAATGCAGTAAAGAACATATTCAAATATCCAAGACGGACGCAAGATGACATCTTGGTCTATGGGGATGGTGATCTCTAAGTCTTTGGATATACAGATTCAGACTTCCAGTCAGATATTGATGATCGAAAGTCGACATCAGGGTTTGTATTCCTGTTGGATGGTAGTGTTGTGAGCTGGAGAAGTAAGAAGCAGGACACTACGACAGATTCAACAACAGAAGCTGAATACATTGCCGCATCGGATGCTGCAAAGGAGGCGGTGTGGTTGCGCAAGTTCATCTTGGAGCTTGGTGTAGTTTCCTCTGATACTCCCATCCCGTTACTCTGCGATAACACGGGAGCCATTGCCCAGGCAAAGGAACCCATATGTCATCAAAAGAGCAAGCACGTGGAAAGGAAATACCACATCATTCGGGAGATTCAAAAGCGTGGTGATATCATCATCACCAAGGTGGCCTCTGCCGACAACATTGCTGATCCTCTTACCAAACCTCTGACACAGAAGGCTTTTGACCAGAATATAATGAGTATGGGTTTACGGATTGTACCTGAATGGTTCTGAGGGCTAGTGGGAGATTGTTGGACATGTGAGACCTGGGCGAACCATTCTTACAGTAAATGTTATTGTAATATTTATATTTATCAATAAAAGGTTATTGATGTTTCACTCCCTTTCTAAAATTATATGAATGAATGCACCGTAAGGTCCCTTTGTACAATTAGGGTTATGTACCATGGTCATCTTGATGATCATATAGCTGTTGATTCATTAAATGAATCATAGAGGCTGGTGTTTGGATGAATATCTAAGGAGTTAGATAGAGGACTCATCAAGCACCGTCAAATGATCATTAAGAGAAGATCTCCAGCCTGAGTAGGAGATGGTAATCCTTTCCCACATAGGCTGATATCTGACTGATCTCTCGATGTAGGTCCTCTGCATGGGAATAGTGATTCGGAGGTGTCAGATTAGTTAGGTCAATGGGTTGACTTAACGAGATCGAGATAACCTAGGTCCTGTGTTGAATGCTGTCACAGCATAGGCACGCATCCTCTGACCAGAGACAGATGTATTGTTATATGTGTGAGTATGTACATTTGGCAGACTGATAGGTTGATGGCCTAACCAAGTTCTATACATCGGCAAGCTGGTGTGCATATAAGAGCATATGGGCAATACGATCTCTCAAAGGGATCATGCAAGTTCACTTATGAATCGGAAGACATGAGCTTACTCATGAGGTATTGGGACTGATCAAATTCCATGCATGGTCGTCATGCTTTGGAAGCATGACATGAATTTGATGGTATGATATATGCTTTGGGAAAGCATATGTTCGATACCAACTCCCAATGACCAAGATTGAGAAACTTAGTGATCAAGCCCTGAAGAAGACAGCATAAAATTGATCTTGATCTTCGGGTTGACCATGGGTCTTCCAGTATGCAGGATGTACATGTATTGGGAATACCTGAGGATGATGTGATCATAAACTATTGTATATCCATGATGCTTCCATTCCGAGAGAGTGATGAAACAGGTCTGGATTTTAGTGACTCCTTTTTAGTAGAGAAGCAATCCGATCTTAGTCCAAGTGTTGGACATTGGTCTGAATGAGATTCAGATTCAATGAGAAGGTTAGATTTGCGGTCTTGATTTAATCAAGCATCTATGGGAGGTTCGTAAGATCTAGATTTGAGACAAAATCTCAATATCCAAGTCACTATACGTGGAACAATACAATCTCCCTGTCCTTATCTCCAAGTATCTGCGGAGAAAGCACATTATTCTTGAAAGGGTTTAAGAATAATTCATTTGATGAAATGCATATCCTAGTAAGAAAGACTTGATGATTAAATGAGATTTAATAATCAAGCATAATATGAATGGGATTCATATTGTGAGAATAATTATCCAATATAATTAAATAGGATTTAATTATCAAGAATTAGAGAATGTGGATAATACTATCCATAATATTTGTGTATTGTAAATATGATTTAAAATATACATATATTCAAGAGAGAGAAATTTCGTAAATAGCATTTGTTAATTATTAAATGTGGATTGGATTCTTATTTATTAATTAATTGGAAATGTAATTTACAAATTAGTTTGGGTTGTGAATTTGATTCACATATTTTTCGATGGCATGATTGAAATATTCACAAATTAATTTGGAATTAATTTGGTGGATATTATTGCAATAATAGAGATAACAAGATAAATAAAAGGAGACAAAATAACCACCTAAATAAAAGGTGGCATCACCTATGACTTATTCATAGGTGACGCCCCCTATAATTTAGGATGGTTTGTTGCCTCCCTTTTTTTATTATCACATTATCTCTTGATAAATTTATTTATGTTAAATTAAAATTTGTTTATAATAATGCAACATATATTTAATTTAAATATAAATAAATGTTGTTGGTTTTAGCCAACAACAATCATAGCCATTGACTATTACATAGACCAAGCATGGCCGTTGGATCTATGTGTCCCATGGATTGAGATCCATTGGATCCTAAACTAATATAAAAGTAGGGCTAACCTAGCCTTTCTTGGTACATCATCAAGAGTTGTAGAAACCTACTACTCTCTCTCTCTCATTCTCGTCTAGCCTCTCTCTCAATTTCATGTGGCCATCCACTTTGTGAATTGAGGAGGAGAGCATCTTGCCTTCGCCTTCGACGACTCGGGGATCTCCTTCTTCTTTGGGGCGACTTGCTCTGGAGGAAGACGACGGATTTTGTTTGACAAAATCAAGGGATTCATCGCTTGGATCTTCATCGAGGATTGCTGGAGGAACGCTACTCATCATCGTGCTCGCAAGTGCGTCCTTCGTGGATCAGACTTGAGACAGGAGGATCTCTTGTTTGGGATCTCGCGATCACAACCACGCTCCAAGAGGTATTCCTTATACTTTGTGTTTTGATGAAACGATCTGAGAAGTGTCCTCGTGATCATGTGGTTTCATCTTTAGATTTAAAATTTTTAATTTCCGCCGCATCTAGCAACTAGTGCGACTAGTTGCTCCGATTGCATACGATGCGATTGACACGCTTCCGCGATGCGCTTAAGGATTCTCAATATCCTTCACTCTTTACTTTGTCCTTATAAATCAAACTATTATCATATGCCCTGTTTGGGATTTCCAAGAGCTCGTTCAAGTTCAAGTCTCGACAAAGCTTCCCTACGTGACTACTCCAAGTAATCTTCTTAATTGCCCACGGGAAAATGGGAAATCTTTCCATAGATCAATCTAAATGGTGAAGTACCCAATGGTGTCTTGTAGGTTCTCTTATAGGCCCACAGAACCTGGTCCAAGAGTTGCGACTAGTTCTTCCTATCAGGACGAACCAATTCCTGCAAAATACTCTTCACCTCTCTGTTCAAAACCTCTGCTATGTCGTTGGACTGTGGGTGGTAAGGACTAGTAATTCTATGCTCAAATCCATAGTCCTTAGCTAAAGATCTCATATCACTGTTCACAAAGTGGCTACCCCATCAGATATCAAAACTTTTGGCACCCCGAACCTAGCAATAATATGGTCTCTCACAAAATTACAGACAGTCTTGCTGTCTGCAGTTTGGGTTCGGATAGCCTCCATCCATCTGGATAAATAATCAAGTACCAACAATATGTACTCATGTCCTTGACTGTTGGGAAAGGGACCCATAAAATATGTGCCCCATGCATCAAAAACATCACAAATAATCATCGTTTGTATGGGCATCTCATCTCTCTGTCCAGCTGTCCCTCCCATCCTTTGACAAATCGGGCACGACCGTACAAAATCAATAACATCTCTAAACAAGGTCGGTCAATACAATCCACATTGAAGTACTTTGTGAGCGGTTCTCTTTCCTGAATGGTGTCCTCCAGCCTCAAGTGAATGACAATAAGTGAGGACACTCTGGTATTCCTCCTGAGGAATAGACCTTCTCCAAACACAATCCAATCCTTCGAAGAAAAGGAAAGGATCATCCTAGTGGTATCTCCTCGAATCCGACTTCAGTCGTTCAATGTTGCTCCTAGTCCAACCATGGGTAAGCTGCTTGGAGACAAGATAGTTCACCATGTTGGCATACAATGGGAGTGAGTCAATAACACAAACTGACTCATTTGGGAAGGTCTCTCCAAACCGATGATAATCAGGAGAATCCTTAAGTTCAATCCGAGAAAGGTTATCAGCCACAACATTCTTCACTCTAGGTTTATCTTTCATCTCTAAATCAAATTCCTGGAGGAGTAAAATAGACCTAAGAAGACGTGCCTTCATGTCCTTTTCCATGAAGTATTGAATGGTTGTATGATCATTATATATTGTCACCTTAGAGCCCAAAATATATGATCTGAACTTCTCGAGGGCCCATACTACTGCGAGCATTTGCTTTTCAGTCACTTTATAATTCTTCTGTGTAATATCTAATACTTTCCTCATGTAATGGATACCAAACGGAATCCCTTATCGTCGTTGTCCTAACACAACTCCTATAGCGAAATCTGAAGTGTCAGTCATGATCTCAAAGGGGAGAGACCAGTCAGGAGCTTGTAGGATAGGCGAGGCACAAATCTTCCTCTTCAAGAGATCAAAGGCCTCCAGACACATGTGATCTACAATGAACTCTATGTCTTTCCCTAAGAACTCAGCCAGTGGGCGCGCGATCTTTGAAAAATCATGAATGAATCTCTTATAGGATTCAACATGCCCTAAGAATGATCACACTAACTTCACGTTGGTAGGTGGATCAAGTTTCTTGATCACCTCCACCTTGGCAGGGTCAACCTTCATTCCCCTTTTGGAGATGACATGCCCCAACACGATACCCTCTGTCACCATAAAGTGACTCTTCTCCCAGGAGAGTACTAGATTCACCTCTCTACACACTTGTGAGGACTCGGTCTAAGTGCGCTAAACATGTATTAAAATAATCACCATTGACTGAAAAGTCATCCATGAATACTTCCAGGAAATCTCCCACCATCTCAACAAGTATGGCTATCATGCACCGCTGAAATGTGCCTGGGGCATTGCAGAGCCCGAATGGCATGTGCATCGAAGCATAAGTACCGAATGGACATGTGAATGTGGTCTTTTCCTAGTCCTCAAGTGCTATAGCTACATGGTTGTAGCCTGAGTACCCATCAAGAAAATAGAAGAACTCTTTCCCTGCGAGTCTCTCCAAGATCTGATCAATAAAAGGCAAGGGAAAGTGGTCTTTCTTGGTAGCTGCATTCAGGAGTCTGTAGTCAACATAGACATGCCACGACGTAGGTACTCTTGTCGCGATATTACCCCCTCCTTATTGGTGACCATCTTAATTCCCGACTTCTTCGGGATAACATGAAGCGGGGCCACCCACTTGGAGTCAGAAGTAGGGTATATAAACTCTACTTTGCACCATTTCTCAATTTCTTTTTTCACTACTTCCTGTAGATTGGGATTAAGTCTCCTCTGGAACTCACGAGAAGATCTTAATTTATCCTCAGTAAAAATATGGTGCGAGCAGAGAGCGAGGTTAATCCCCATGAGATCCGACACTGCTCAGCCTGTTGCTTTGTTGTTCCTCTCTAAGACATCTAACAACCTAGACTCCCATTCTAAAGTTAAGTCTGAGATAATGATGACATGATATCTCTCTTTGGGTCCCGCAAGAAAGGTGTACTTGAGTGTTGGAAGTAATGATTTCAGTTATGCCAATGTGGTATCATCAAGAAAATCTGGCTGAACTGAATCTGAATCTGGTTCTGTGCTGCATGAAGGTGGGCTAAGCCGCGTAGTACTCGCCACCAACTCAGAAGTAAGGGGAGTCAGATCGCCAAAGAAATGTGATAGTTCGGCCAAAGTCACGTCCAACTCATCATCTATGTCCCATGATTATTCCGAAGAGGATGGAACTGACATTCCAGATGGATCTCTGTGTCATCATGGGAATAGGAAGATGCATCTCTCACAAGATCAGAGAACACCTGGCAAACTGCATCATCCACTATACCCTTTCTGGTGAAAGGGACTCGCTCTGTCCTGAAGGAATCTGTCCCTGAATCCCAATTGTGCTAACCATTCTGCAATCTACCTCTGAAGATGAGTACTCTGTGCTACTCTCTGAATCGGGTCACTGACACTTGGTTTGCTTCATCTCAAGGTTCACTTCTATGCCAAGAGAACGGAACTTCATCATTCCCGTACCATAATCAAAAGCTACGCATGTGGTCCTAAGGAAGGGCCGCCCAAGAATAATATGAGATTCTCTCCAATGGTTAGGGGTCTCCATGTCCAAGACTATGAAGTCAACCTGATATTTATTCCCCTCATCGAGATAACGACGTTCTTTACTTCTCCCTTAGGTCTCTTCACTGAGCGATCTGCGAATTGGAGTAGAGCCCTAGATTTGTGAAGTGGTCTCAACTCCAATTTATGATATAATGCTAAGGGAAGTGATGTTTATCGAAGAACTATTATCCAAGATTGTGCATGCAAACGCAATGTCGTCAATACGACTCTCCACATAGTGAGCACCCATGTCTCTCTTTTTCCTTGGCAAAGTCTGATTCTTGAGACAATAGGTTTTGGCTACTGATAATACATGTGTCTTTATATTTTTATTATCTTTCTTCCTGCTAACCCTTGTAGGTGTGCATCTCACCATAAGGTATTTTTGGAATGCAGGATGGTTAGCCACATATTCATCAAATGGTATCTTTATAGTGATGTTTTCTTTACAAAATCGTGCCATATCAGGGTCATCTTTCTGAATCTTTTTGATGCGCTTTCCTGCCGTAAGAGCACAGAGGAAATGGATTGAAGCTATGGAAATAGAGGATGAAGAGTCTGAATCATGAACTGAAAGATCATTCTTGTACTTAACGGAAACAAAGTTCTTCATACAAGAGTCTTTTTTATGCAACATGGGATCGAAATCAAAACTATCTACTACAGGTTGTGGAATAGAAGCTGGAGTGATATCCGCCACAACCGAAGATGCAAGGTGCTCTGTAGAATCAAAAGTGTATCCATGTTGCCGATGCTGCATACGTGCTCTCCTTCTCCTCTCGGATCCCTGAGTAGAAATCCTCGAATAGTGCTGATGGGCCTCTGGAATATGCTGCCTCTCCTCCTCGTCCTCTGAAGACTCCTCAGGTAGAGCTCCATAGATGCCCCTCCTCATGTCCCTCGCCAGGACAGGTACGATCACGGTCCTTCCGCTCCTGAGTGACATGTGGTTAGCCTCACCACACAAAAGAATCTCATGTTCAGATCTAGGAGATGCTGAATAGTATACCTGACCAAAGTGCTGCTGAGAACTACACCAGTTCATGCTATTGGGGTTAGCTTGAACTTGGGCTGGGATTGAGGTAGAGGGTGCAGTCTGCTCGTCTCACCATCTGGATAGGCGGTTGACATCCACCCGTAAGTCATGAAATTCGTTCCTATAGGAACGGAGCTCTTCGAGTATCTGCTATTGAATATCCACGGGACTAAACGAACAAGGAAGTGGATAAGATTGGGAAGAAGAACGGAAAGACTGGCCCTGCTAGCTAGGGTACTACCTTTGTTGCTGTTGGGGTATTTGTTGAGATTGCAGGCCCTGTTGGCCTGCCTGGTAATGGCCCTGTCGGCCATACTGTTGGTACTGCTGTCGTTGCTACTGGGGTGGCTGGAATCTAGGGCTCTGTTGTGATGGAGGTGGTGCGGAGGTGAATGCATTGTTATGAAAGGTCGGGGGACGCTGGTAGGTCTATCGGTCTCCTGAACTTCCCAGCATGACAGGGTCCTGAGTATACCATACTCCATTTACCTCCCAAACTGGTAGAGGCTCCTGTTGAACGATCTCTGCTAATGGAGGTGGTCGCTGGAAAGAGTGGGGGTAGGATTGGTCATGCTCCCATGGTTGGGGTTTCCCTAACACCAACTACTCCTGAATATGGTGAACTCGGTATACGGGAACAAAGGGTGCAGTTACGGCTGGTATCCTTATCTTAGATACCTTCTCAATCAACTCCTCCATCTGTTTTGGAAGTTTGGAGACGCTCCTGTCTAACTCATCAATCCTTCTGTTGATCTTCTCAACTACTGTAAGCTTGTCTGCAAGGAGTCCCATACTAGGGATCACGTCCTGAGAGAGATCGACTACAACTGATTTTCCCTCTCCAAATGCGAGTGGATTGGGGGACGTGTATAGGCCCTACTGGCCATCTGTGAGCGGCTAGTTTCAGCCATCTGCTCGAATACCTTCAAGACAATATCCTCTCCTCGTGATGTATAGCTGCCTCCACATGCATCGCTCACTAAACACTGCATCTCAGGGTTGAGACCAGTGAAGAACGACTGGACCAATATATTGTCATCTAGTCCATGGTAGGGACACTTCTGCAGGATGTCCTTGAATCTTTCCCAAGAATCACAAAAGGCTTCATGGGGTAATCGGGAAAAACTCATAATTCGCGTCCTCACCATGTTAGTTCTACTCAACAGGTAGAACTTCTTCAGAAACAGGTTCTTGAACTGGGCATAAGTGGTGGCGGTGATTCCAAGATTTTTCACCCAATAGTCGACTTTTCCACCCAAGGCAGATGGAAGGGCTTTGAGCCTAATATAATCCTGGCTAACATTATGATGTTTAAGGTCAGCAAAGATGAGTTAAAAGTCCCTTAGGAATGCATATGGCTCCTCAGAAGCATTCCCATCAAAGTGTGGCAACAAATTCAGAAAGTGCGGCTTCAACTCAAAATCAACTGTGGGTTCCGCCGGACTCAAGTAATTCCGAATTTGGTATTATCCACGGTTATAAGACGCATCCATTGGTGGTTTGACCCCAACACTGAGTTGTCCTAACTGAGATCGGAGAAGTGCGTGTTGCTACTCAGATGCAGCTAATCTGGCAAGTACCATTCTCATCGGGTCCTCGTGGTTCTCTTCTTCCTCTTCTTTCTTCTTTGGAGGCATTTTTCTTGTGTCTTCTTTATGGCCTGAATCAGTAAGGTGTTCTTGATTAGAAGAGGAATTATGAATCAAGATATTCTCACCGAGGTGAAGGTCTTCCTCGGTGAGGTTGGAAGAGAGAAATGGAATGGTTTGAGAGTAACCATCCCGAGAGTGTGTGATCCTAGGCTCAAGAGGGTCATGAGTCCAGGTTGGTCCAAGTTGTGCATGGACTTGTAAATACGTACTTCTTGGAAGGTTCAACAAGAGATTCACAAAGTTTGAATAAATATCCCCCAATTAGTCATCTCCGATGTCAAAAGAACCGATTAGAACACGATATTCAATAAGGCACTAGTTCTATGGTGCATGTAAATGTGCGGAGTAAACTCACACAATACAAATGTATTTCAAACCCTCAGTTTCACCAACTAAACACATGATGGCCGTAAGAGTTCGGCCGAATTATCTTGTCAATTTTAGTTGGTGATAAATACAATCTTGGAAAGATTAACGAGCTGTTAGGTGCTTGTACTTTCCTACAGTCTTGCCCGATTCTTTCAACTATTTTGACCTACTTTCAGCCAGTATAGGAGTAAGTATAGGCCGAAGCCCGTTCCTCGAGGACTAAAGCGCCCTTTAAACCTCCCACTCTACTAAGGAAGTCCGGACAGTATAAATACGACTACTTGTATTCCTCACTGAAAAGTAGCTAATCGCCTAAAAATAAAGAATCAGTAGTAAGTAAGAAATCCTTACTTGGCTCTATCCTAGGGTCATCTCTCTCTCTCACTTGAAAGTAAAACAAACAATGAGGGCTTTATGCACCCGAGAACATGTGTTCTTTTTATTCCATTTTTTTAATCGACCTGCTCAATTCAGTCCCAATTTAAGAGTTAGGTTATCAGTTGAAATTTATCTGAACACAAAAGCACGCCTACCGTTCTGTCCTAATTTCCTTTTTGACCTTAAGTTGTAAAACTAGAAAGGAATCGGAAATCAGAATGCAAACGAGAAATTATAATGCATGCTCAGAAGAATGTATACTTACAGTGAATCCCAACACTCTCCATGCGTTATGCAAAATTGAATTTGTAAATTTTACACTAAATGCATGCAGATCGAGAAAACCACACCTAAACAATATACTATTAGCGGGGAAGAATTGATTTAATTTGAACTAAGTAGTTGGTGTCTATGCGCATCTCCTTATGAATCTTATCAGATATGTTAATCTTCTAAGATATGTGTATGGACTAAATTATGATTGGCACAAACAATTTGGATGCTAAACTATTGTGTGCCTAATCCTTAATTTTGCCACCCAAGTCGAGCCCCACCCTCACCGGAGAGTGAAACAGGTCTCGGCACATCACAAATAATGTCCAAGTCTCTTTACATGTGCGAGCTCTCAAACAAGAGCTGCTATTAATGAGAAAGTTAATTACATAATTACAACAATTACAAAAACGCTCTCAAAAAATAAAGTAATTCTCCTAGCCCTTCAGCAGTCCGTGCACGTCGCGTCCATCGACCTCCGATGCACTCCAAGTCCATTGGGCCCTCGCATGGAAAAATAAATTTTATCTTAGACAGATCGAAAATAAAATATATACAAAAATGAACAGAAAAATAATTGTGAAAAAATGGAGTAATTACAAGTGGGTCGGGGGTTGGACTACCCGAGTAAATGAAAATCTAAATCCAAATTTTTAAATTTATCCCTACATCGTTTTCCTCTTCGACCATATGACGAGCGCTAAATATGTGATATAATTTGGGCACGTTGTAGTACGTGTACTTAGCAAATCAATCAGAACCTAAAGAAGATCTCCGTGAAGAGTGTCTCGGCTTAATTTATACCCCAGGCAAGTTCGGGGTCGAACACAAGGAGGAAAAGGAACAACTACGGGTTAATTTGAAAATTTAGGTCTAGATTTCCATGCGGTATTTTTTTTAAATTTTCTAATGCAAAAATAAATGAGAATGCAAATGTAGGAGGGTTAAGTTAATGAAAAAGCACACAACTTAGCCAAATTAAATTTAATGCAAAATTAATCCAATTTAGCCAAATTATATTTTTCCAGTAAACTTAATCCAATGATGAATACAACATATTCTTTTTGAAATTTTCAGGGTTAAATGCAACAATGACAAATGTCCAGTTTTTATTGGTTTTTTTCGCATGTTTTCAGACAAATAGTAAGCAAAAATTATGGAAAATTTACTGGAACATAGACATGATGCAAAGATGCTACAGTAATACTTTTGGAATTTTTTAACAAAATATGATTTTTTTATGAATTTTTTAGTGAAAACAGAGACAGTGAATAAGTAATTCTTAATAAATCCATAATATCAAATTAGACAGAGAGCGAATTATCTCATATAGGCATTTTCATATGGAATCCACGAGACTTGAATTTTTGTGAAAAAGATGTATGTAGATTTAATTAAAAATCAAATATGAAAATCACTCTATAATTTATTTCAGGAAGAAAACAACTTTATTTTGGATGAAATTTTGATAGTAATTCAATCACATATCAAGGCATCATGTCTAATTTTTGTGGAATTGGTAGATCAACTATGTGTCAGATATGAATTTAATAGCACAAAATGGGTAAAATATGCAGAGTTTCAGTTAAATAATTTTAGTTAATTACCCAAATATCAGAAAAATATAAATAAATATACACGTGGTAAAGAACTAGTTGCTCAACATCAAGACATTTTTCATTGAATAAAAAGATATAAAATTGAGGTCCAAATTGCTACACAAACACAGGGTTATCCGTGCAAATTTCAAAGAACAAAGTACAAGAAAACTAAATGCAGGGACCTTTTTGTAATTTAAGAAACATAACGGGAAAAATTGAAATATTTACAACAAAAAATGGAAAAATGAAAAGACCTTTCATCTTCCTTCTTCGTTGCAATCGGCGGAGATGAACCCAAAAAGGGGACGCAGCGGTGGGGTCGGTGGCCGGCACGGGTGGCGGAGGCGTGCACCGGTGGAGGAGGGCGCTGCGCGAGGGCGGCTTGGACGGTCGAGGGGATAGAGAGGGGAGTTGTGGGGGTGCACAGGGGGGCGGTGGTGCCGCACGGCGGCGCTGTCAGAGGCGGAGCCGCGGCTGCTCGCGCAGGTCAGCGACCAGCTGGAGGTGGCACTTCCCCGCGTTGGCGGTGAGAGGCGCTGGCCGCGATGGCTGTAGAGGGGTGCGCCACCTTGCGCGAGGCGTGGAGGAGGAGGGGGTGGGGCGGCGGCGCTGGAGCAGCTGTGCCACCCTCCATTGTATTTTTTAAATTTTTTCCTTTTGTTGCTGCTGTGATTTTTTTTTTAGATTTTCATTTTTTTTAATTTTGTTTAAATAGGAAATGAAACAAATGTGGAAAAAATGATTTTGGTGGTAATATGATGAAGTAGATGAATAAATGGATGTGCGGTGGTTGTAATGTGATAAGATGCAAGATAATGAAAACGATGTAAATAATGAAATGACAAATTACCTACAATCGAAGCGGACCGCCTACGATGTGCTCACGAGAGCACGGTCTTCGCTCGAATCGCCGGCGAGCAATGAGCTCGAGTAACGCATGTACGCGACAGCGATGTTGACCAAGAAGCTAGCGGATCTCACCGGAGAGAGGGCTGTCGTCGCTCGACCGCGGTTGCATCGCTGTCACTGATTCAACTCTGTGAACTAGGCTCTCCTCACATAAAGATGGATCAAGTACAAAATGAGGAGGTGATATGCACATAAAGAGAATAGATGAGAAGTTTTTAAAGTGGTGGAGTTGAATGGGAGGTTGTATTATTAATGGAGTTGAATGGGAGGTTATTAAAAAATGGTGGAGTTGAATGGAGGTTGGTGGTAGAAGAGAAGTTATTGCAGAGAATAGGAATTAAATAATAAAATAAATAATTATAAAAAGTAGTCTCCTAAAATACAACAAAAATATAAAGAACGAAAAATAGTGGAGAATTTACAAAGGAATACATACAACATATACATTTTTTTGTTTGCTTTTCTTTATATATTTTTATCTTTTTAATAAGAGATATTTACAACAGAAAAATAAAATAAAATATTAAAATAAAAATACAACACAACAATGATTTTTTTGGATTTTTAGTAATTAAGAAAAATAAAATAAAAATGAAGAAAGAATGCATATATACATAATATACAATGCACATCTAGGTCCCAAAATCCAATTGGCAAATGAGCTCCGATTTTAATGAAACCACTTCCGTTGGATAGATAATTTTCTAACTTGAATTTTGTGAATTTGGAGTTCATACGGAGTGGGAATTTGGCCTGGAAGTTGGACTTTACGGCTTTTTCTCTTTGAGATCTAGGAGCATTTATTTGAGGTGAAATTTGTTTTATATTTTTATATTTTTATATACATTGTTATGAACAAGTTAGAGAAAGAATTAGCCGAAAAGGAAATGAAATTAAATTATTAAAAATACATGAAGTTTTTAGGCTATTTCAGGTGAAAAACTCCTTTATTTTTGCGGCTTTTTTATCGTTAATTTACTTTGTACAATCTAATATACAATCATTAGTGTGTTTTATTTACAGTAATAATTTTGTTAATTTATTGAATTTACAGACATTTAATTGAGAATTTTCTCAGGGATTTTGCTAAGATCAAGATATTAAGATGATGAACCGCGGATTCATGAGAGACCTGCACAAAAAGGTTAAGAGGGTCGCGGGCAAACTACCGCGACCCTCCAGCGGGGGGTATGAAGGCGTAGAATGGTGACGTGGAGCCTTGCCGGAGCGAGCTCCGACGAGGGTGGCTATTGGGTGATCGATCGGATGAGACATGAAAAGAACTATGGGGATCGATTCCTAAGACTGAGGCAAACCTAAAATGCAAAAATAAGTATATAAAATAGAGCCTCGAAGGTGGTGGTCACCTGTGGAAGTACCTCGACGGCTAGGCTCGCCGGAGGTGGTTGGAGACCGCCAATCGACCCATCAAAGACCTCGTGCAACGGTTGGATATGATGTTGTCACCACCAGCTAGTCACCGTGCAAGATGAAGGTGGAAGAACTGGTCAAAATGGGTTCAAAGCTTGAATCGAAAATCGGAGGTCCACATATAAAGGGTTGATGAAATGGCTCTAGCGCTCTAAAGATTGAGTGAGATCGATAAAATCGATGGACCAAAGATCGATGTTTCGCCTGGGCATGTATGCCCAATAAACAAGGAACAAAAGTCAAGAAGACTCTAAGCTGAGAAGGTGCAAGGTTGATCCTTGAAAAATTCGTGAAATAGGATCAAAACCCATGGTCTGACAGTGCCAGACCTCGGTCAGAGAGTGGACCGAGGTCAACCAACGGAGGCTTCGGGTTGGTCCACGTGGACCAACCAAAAAATTCGTTGGTAAAAATATTTAAAAATTCATTTTAAATTAACAAATGATTTTATTATTTTTGGATTATAAAAAAATGTTTTTTATTTTCTGAAGTATTTTAATATTATTTTTATTTTTTTTGCGGGTTTTAAATTACAAGTTACCTTTTATAGGTTATGTATAGGTATATTCTTCTATATATTCTAATATTTTATTTTTATTTTGTTTATTTAATTTTTTTTATTTTTGTTTATCATTTTATAAAATTACAACTTATTTTATGGACTGATATATATTTTTATTTTATTTTTTTGATGTGTTTTATACACTTAAATAAATAGATATATTACTTATATAGGTATGGTTATAGGAATTTCATCTAGGTGTTGTATATAAGTATTTTATTTTTGTGTTTTCTTTGTATTTTTAGTCATGTTATAATATACACTTAAATTATAAATAATATTTACAAAATTTAAAAAATATAAAATTACCGAAATAAATAATAATAAATAAAATGAATATTTTAATATGTACAAGTATACAAAAGGTGTCCAAAACTCAACTTTCAAACCGTAACTCCAAAATATATGAAACCACCTTCATTAAATAGCTTATTGAAAGTTATATAAATTAAAGGTGATTTTGATACATTTCGAGTATTTATTTGAGAGATATTGGTCTGGAATGTTGGGATTTTGGAAATTTATTCAGATCATAACTTTTTATCTGTGCATTATTTTTGTATGAAATCAATTTTGTATTTTTCTTTATTTAATTATATACAATTTCATGTGCAAAATTTCTTTATTTGAGGTATAAAAAGTGGAACCAAAAATAGGTCCCAAAATGGATAAAGAATGAATTAAATAAAAGGGTATTTTATTGTATTTTGGCCCTTATTTCCCCCTACTTTATTCCTTGTCTTCCTAGTCATCAAGATGCCTAGGTCTTGGGGTTTAGGGTCATAAAATATTTACAATATTTTATTCTTTTTCTTTTCTTTTCTTTATTCTACAATTTTGGCTTTAAAAACTGTCTTTTGTACACTATTTACATGCACATGCATGAATGCTAAAATGCAGAAATTAAGGGTATTTACATGTAGTTACTAGGATTTTTGTTGCCATAATGATAGAATAAAGATGATGAAATGGAGGTTCACCATCCCCCTATACTTGCCTTTGCTAGTCCCTTGCAAACACTTATGCAATAAGTGCAGAAAAAGAAAAACAAAGAAAAGAAAAAGAAGAAAAATGGATTGAATTTAATTATCAAACTTGTCTTCACAAAATCAAAGTTTGGTGCCTAAGTCGGACCTTTGGAATTTTAGTGCGGACAGAACCGTAATAAGAACCAGATTTGAAATCCAACAGCCTTCGAGAATCCCAAAACTCTGCACAAGTCCCCTCAATAGCCAGGTCAGAATACTTCAACTCATACGCAAACCCTTACGACTATGAATATGACTCGTACAATGTAAGAGGTAGTGGCTCTCCCCAACTGAAATGACAAAGAGACCAACTTCTCCAATATGACAACCCAATGATTCCCCAATCCAACAACTCATTCCTTGAGGAGCGGGGTATTCCCTTCTAAGTTCAAGTGGCAACCAGCTCAAGAGGAGGGGGTGAAGAGAAGAATGGACGGTAGCCAGTGTAGCTACCTATCCCATGATGCAAGACTAGTGTAGTCAAGTCATCCAGCTGTAGGCTCACATGATTTGACTTTGAAGCTCAAGCTTGCTTATTGGTATACACATATGTACACTCTGGCAGGCATTTTTATTTTTGTACAGGCCTGTCTACTTTTTTGGAGTTTTTTATTTTTGTTTTTTTAATACTATATACAACAGCATTTACATAGGGAGTTTTTCCTCTTGAGCCAGTAGACTATCCCTCTTTAAAAGCTTTATTGCAACCCACAATCTCCTGTCCTCAAAACTCATCATCACCAGATTGGTTGGGGTACACTTCCCTCCCAAGAGGAGGACAAACGTTTCCACTTGTGTGTGTCTCATACCAACAAATCCAACCCCCTCACCATTCCAACTGAGTTGAGACAAGTTAAACGTGCAGGTGTCCAAGTTAGGTCATTATCAACAAGAGTTGTACGTGTGATCCAAAATACTCTACTTAGGAATTCAAGAATCCATTGAACCAAGTCTCGTGATCCTCAAAGAATTAAGTCAACTAGACCTGAAGTACATTAATTCCAGCTCCTATAAGGTTCATGTTAATTAGGTGGATTTAAGGTCCAACCATGCTCCAATCCTCGGATTTTATTTAGACTTGTTCAACAATCAAAGTCAATCTGAAAAATGCTAATGCCATGCAAATCTATGCAGAATGCGGGGAAAAGAATTGTGATGCAATTTTCTAAAATTTTGAACTTTTTATGGGTTTTTAAAAAGATGATGCGTATGTATTTTTTAGATTTTTCAAAAAGATTTTGCAAATGTTTTTGGATTTTAATTTTTGCAAATGTTTTTGGTATTTTTGAAAATGAAAGTTTTTGGCTAAAATCTGGGTACAAATATTTACACAGTGATGCATCTTATATTTACAAGAAGTAGATTTTAAGAATTTACTAGGGTAAGTGGTCGATTTTATAAGTATGTATACTAAAGAATTTTAGGTGAGATGTATGTATTCCTCAAACTTATTTGAAAAAGTTTTTCCAAAGAAATTTTGAAAACTATAGTCCAAACTAATTTTTTTACAAACAATTTTTACAAAAATGTACATACATTTGAAAATCATTTTGCAAAGATTTCCGAATAGTGTATATAGATTTTTCAAATATTTTTGCAACCATTTTTCAAACCATTTTGCAAATTGTTTTTCAAACATTTTATTTCACACAAAGAAAATAATTTTTCAAACATAATAATTTACAAAGGTTGAAAACATGTAAAAAAACGTTTTCAAAAAATTTTTCACAAAGATTTTCAAACTATTTTTCAAACATTTTATAAAAAATATTTTCACCTGATTTATTAATAAATATATACAAAAAGAATTTGAGGAATAATCACATCTTTTTATTAAGGTTTTCAATGGATTTTTATGTGTAATTAGCCATAGTTATTAGTTCAAATACGAAAGTACGAGTTATGGCTAAAGTATATATGTAGTGTATACGACCCCCCATACTTAGCTTGAGCTATGTCCTCATAGATCAGAGAGAAAAGAGAAGACATAACTCGTACTGAGTATAGAAAAGGCTAAAGAATAAATGAATAAGAGATGAATGAATAATCGAATGAGAAGTCGACCGCCCCACATACTTAGGATCAAATAATACTAAGTATAGCAAGTTGTACACAAAGCAGGGAGGGTCAAGGATGGGTATGAACAGCTCCTACTCAGACTGTCTCCCCCTAACTTAGGGTAAGATATCCCTAAGTATAGACAAGAAGAGGAGACAATGGAGAGGATCAAAGAATAGAAGAACTCAGGGTGCACACCCCCCTATACGTAGGACAAAGTACGTCCTAAGTATAGAAGACTAACAAAAAGGGGCGACACCTTTCTGATAGATAAAGAATATAGAAAAGGAAAAGAAGAAAAAAGAATAAACAGATCACAGCTTAGTGTGTGCACCCCCATACTTAGGACAAGGTGTATCCTAAGTATATCAAAATCATAAGATGACGACGTGGTGGCAGACATAATGAATGAATGAGTGAGTAATATGGACATATGGATCTATACAGTGGAAAATGGAAGTGATAACCATGTATGAGATGCAGGTGATGTGAATCAAAGAGCACATCTCATACCAGATGAATAGGGGCAACGCCAACGGTCGATGGATCATGATCTAGATATAGTTTCAGGCGCTGACCGTTAACTCAAAAGGTAAAGAAAGATAACAACTCGGATATATCAATATTGTCATTGTCATGTACTTTTCTGACCACATATGGACCCTTCCATTTACTCTGTAATTTCCCTGGAAATAATTTCAGCCTAGAATCAAACAACCATACACACTGATCTGGCTCAAACTGTTTATGGCTGATATGAGAATCGTGCCATATCTTCATTTTGTCCTTGTACTGTAGGCTACTTGAAAAGGTTGTATCTCTCTGTTCCACCAGGGCTGCCAACTCTGCTTTTCTCTGTTCTCCTATACTCTCGTGATCTAATAATAACTCTATAACTGCCCATAGTTACTTGTGCTTGATTTCGACTGGTAATTGGCACGGCTTGCTATAGACGAGATG
The DNA here is from genome assembly GCA_037367405.1 of Ottelia alismoides. Taxonomy (NCBI): domain Eukaryota; kingdom Viridiplantae; phylum Streptophyta; class Magnoliopsida; order Alismatales; family Hydrocharitaceae; genus Ottelia; species Ottelia alismoides. The sequence continues at coordinate 1,124,021 of JAZKJV010009784.1, forward strand.
AAATGTATATGTCCCTAGTGGTGTCTTGAAGGAAGTCCAATAAGCCCACAAGACCGAGTCCGAAAGCTATGACCAATCCTTTCGGTCTGGGAGGAATACCTTCATAAATAATCTTGATCTCCATGTTTGATACTTCATCAAGATCATTAGTCTGAGGGTGATATGGAGTGGCAACACGATGGTCAATGCTGAACTCATTCGCAAGGGCCCTTACCTTGTCATTGATAAAGTGAGTCCCCTCGTCTGAAATAAGAACTCTAGGTACATTGAACCGTGAAATGATATTTTTCCTCAAAAATGGACACACAGTCTTAGCATCTGCGACTCAGGCAGGGATGGCCTCAATGTAGGATATGATTTGATCCTTAAGCGCATCATGGAAGCATGAGCATCGTATCAAATACGATGAAGAACGACTAGTCGAACTAGTTGTTCTATGTAGCGGAAATTAATAAAATTTCATGTGACGAAACCACATGATCCAAGAACATTTCTAGGATTGTTTCGTCTAAACCACAAACAAGTTATAGGATTACATCTTGAAGCGTGGTTGTGATCGAGTCTCTAAACGAAGAGACCTCCTGTCTTAAGTCCGATCCGACGGACGGGACGCTTGCGAGCGTGTTGATGAAACACATGCTTCTTGTAATCCATGATGATGATCCAATCGATGGATCTCCTGATCTCGACACACAAGATCTGACATCTTCTTCACAAGCGAGGTGCACCGAAGGAGACGGAGATCCACGAGCAAACGATCGGGCAGCATAACGACAACGCTGCGGTGATGGAGAACCTCTCTAGAGCATCCATGGCGGACGACACAGGAGATAGAGGAAGAGAGGGTGTGTAGAGAGAGAGAGAGAGAGAGAGAGAGATCCTTATGTTCTCATTGTGTAAAAAAGAGCAATGGGGTGCCTCTCCTTTTATAATATTTTGGGATCCATGGATCTCAATCCATGGGCAACATAAATCCAATGGCTCTCATTTATTTGTGTTTCTTTTAATAGCTAAGATTTGTGTTGGTAAAAACCAACAACAATTAATTTAATTTAGATTAAATCTATATTGATAAATCAATATAAATCAATCCCAAATTAAATCAATCAAGCATGGAGATTATGGAATGAAGATTTCCTCCTTCCATAATATTGGATCTGGTGGCAATCTCATGCAATCTCATGAGATCTCATGAGATTACATTATTCCATGGAAATCTCCAAGATTTACAACAACATTTGTTGTAAATTATTCTACAAAAATAATTCATAGTTATTTTGTGAATATTGCAATCTTGCCATTGGAAAATTGTGAATCACATTCACAACCCAAAATAAAATGTGAATTTTATTTTCAATTAATTGTCCTATGTGAATTCAATTCACATCAACATTTAATTAACAAATGTAAATTACAAATAGCTCTCTCATATATATTATAAATCATATTTATAATATATTTGACTAATATGGATATTGTTATCCACATTATTCATATCCATGATAATTAAATCACATTTAATCATCTTGGATCTCTATTCTCGTATGCCCAAATAATATGAATCGCATTCACATTATTCACATCTTTGATAATTAAATCACATTTAATTATCTTAGATAACTCTCCTTATAATATGAATCAAATTCATATTATTCATGATAATTAAATCACATTTAATTATCAATTTTCTAAATGCTCGGATACACATATCAACAATAAAATTATCCTGAACACTTTCAAGGATAATGCTCTTTCTCGGCGTATACTTGGAGATAAGGACAGGGCGATTGTATTGTTCCACGTATAATGACTTGGATATTGAGATCATATCTCAAATCCAGATCGCGGGCCTCCCATAGATGCTTGATGAAATCAAGACCACAAATATAATCTTTTTATTTCATCTGAATCACATTCAGATCAATGTCCAACATTTGGACCAAGATCAGATTACTTTTCTACTGAGAGGAGTCACTAAAATACATACCTGTTTCATCACTCCCTAGGAATGGAAACGCCATGGTTATACAATTGTTTATGATCACATAACCCTCAGGTATTCCCAATACCTGTACATCCTGCATACTCGAAGACTCAGAATGAACCCGAAGTGTTGAATCAACTTTATACTGCCTACTTCATGGTTTTATCAGTAAGTTTCTCATTTGATCATTGGGAGTCTGTATCGATCATATACTTTCCAAAAGCATATATCATACCTAGGTCTTGATCATATACTTTCCAAAAGTATATATCAAACCTACAAATTCAGTCAAGCTTCCAAAGCGAGACGACCGTGCATGGAATTTGTTTCTTCCCAATATCTCATGAGTGAGCTCATGTCTTCCGGTTCAGTAATGAACCTGTAGGATCCCTTTGAGAGATTGTATTACTCATATGCCCTTACATGCACACTAGCGCGCCAGTGTATAGACCTTGGTTAGGTCATCAACCTATTGGTCTTCAAAATGTACATACTCAGACATATAGTAACACATCTGTCTCTGGTAAGAGGATGCGTGCTTGTATCGTGACAGCATACGATATAGGACGTTGGTTATCTCGATCTCGTTAAGTCAACTCTTTGACCTAACTTATCTAACACCTCTGGATCTCTATTCTTATGCAGAGGACCTGCATCAAGAGGTCAGTTAGATATCAACCTAAATGAAAAAGGATTGCCATCTCCTACTCAGGATGGAGATCATCTCTTAACAGTCATTTGACGGTACTTGATGAGTCCTCAATCTAGCTCTTTAGATATTGATCCAGGCACCAGCCACTATGATTCAATTATTGAATCAACTGCTGTATGATCACTAAGATGGCCATAGTACATAACCCTAATTGTACTAAGGGACCTATTATGCAAATTATTCATTCTTCATTTCAGATCAGGGAATGATATCCACAATAAAATTTATTGCATAATGGCTGGCAGTGGACTCGCATGTCCAACACTCAACCCAACGACTCACATAATCTACAACAAGCAGAATGTACTCAAATCCCTGACTCTTATGAAATGGGCCCATGAAATCAATCCCTATGCGTCAAAAACCTCACAAAAGTGAATGGGCTGCATGGGCGTCATATCTCTTTGTCTGCAAGTACCCATCTTCTGACAGTCGGTACACCTCTTCACGAATTCATCAGAATCCTTGAAGAGAGTAGGCCACCAGAGGCCGGATTGGAGCACCTTATGTGTTGTCCGTCTTCCAGAATGATGCCCTCCTGCCTCAAGCTTGTGGCAGTAGGTGAGGACACTATGCTGCTCTTCTTGAGGAATACACCTCCTCCAGATACTATCCCCTCCTTCATGATAAAGGACGGGATCCTCACAATGGTATGACTTGGCCTTCACACGGAAGGTCTCAAGTCGCCGCTTGGGCCAACTTTGTGGAACCGTCTTGGCGACAATATAGTTCAAAATGTCGGCGTACCATGGAAGCTAGTTGATGGCAGGGAGAGCCTCATCTGGAAATGTCTTAGTGATAGGTGCAATGGGCTCAGATTCCTTAAGGTTCTCTAATCGGGAGAGGTGATCGGTCACCACATTCTTAACTCCAGGTTTATCCTTAATCCCAATATCAAACTCCTAGAGCAGAAGGATCCATCTGGTAAGTTCAGCTTTGGCATCCTTCTTTGCCATGAGGTATCGGATGGCGGTGTGGTCTGTAAAGATAGTCACTCTTGATCCCAAAATGTATGATCTATACTTATCCAAAGCAAAGACTACAGCTAGAATATCCTTCTCAGTCACAGTGTAATTCCGCTGAGCGACATCCAAAGTCCAGCTAGCGTAGTGAATGGCATACGACAATCCATCCCTCTTCTATCCAAGCACAACCCCTACGACAAAATCAGTAGAATCCATCATGATCTCGAATGGGAGAGACCAATTGGGTGGTTGAAGGACAGGAGCCGCAACAACTAGATTCTTGAGAGTCTCGAAGGACGCAAGACACTTATCATCTACAATGAACTCGGTGTCTTTTGTCAGCAAATCAGTGAGCGATCGGGCAATACGACTGAAGTCCTGAATGAACCGTCAGTAGAAACTGACATGCCCCAGAAAAGACCACAACTATCGCAGATTAGATGGTGGATTGAATTTTCTAATGATATCCACCTTGGTCGAATCAACCTTCATGCCCCTTTTGGAGATGATATGGACAAGGACCGTCCCTTGAGTTACCATGAAGTGACTCTTCTCCCAAGATAGGACAAGATTGACCTCTATGCAGCGCTGAAGCACACGGTCTAGGCAGTCAAGACAAGCATCAAACCCATCGCCATAGACCGAGAATCCATCCATGAAGACCTCTAAACAGTCACCCACCATGTCAGAAAAGATGGACAACATACACCTTTGGAATGTCGCCGGGATGTTACATAGACCAAAGGGCATTCGTCTGAAAGCATATGTCCCAAATGGACAGGTGAATGTTGTCTTGTCTTGGTCTTCGAGTGCAATGGCCACTTGGTTATAGCTGGACTACCCGTCAAGAATGTAGTAGTGGCTCTTCCCAACTAGCCTCTCGATAATCTGATCAATAAATGGTAGTGGGAAATGATCCTTCTTGGTGGCCTGATTCAATCGTCTGTAGTCCACACAGACCCTCCAAGAAGTGGGTACCCGAGTAGCTATCTCCTCTCTAGACTCACTCACAACTGTAGTGATAGTCATCTTATTGGGTACCACATGTAATGGAGTAACCCACTTGGATTCGGAGATGGGGTAGATAAAATCGGTGCTCCACCATTTACATATTTCTTTCATGACCACATCTCGAAGGTTCGGGTTCAGTCGTCGCTGGAACTCACGTGAGGGTTTGGCATCCCCTACGAGGTAGATATGGTGGGAGCACAGAACCGGACTAATCCCCTGGAGATCATCTATAATCCATACTATCGCCTTGTGGTTTCTTTTAAGAACCTCCACCAAATGAGATTCTTGCTCTCCAGTCAAATCTGCTAAGATAATGACTGGGTGCATATCTGGCTCACCTGCAAGGAAAATGTACTTTAGCGACTGTGACAAAGGCTTTAGTTCTGGACAACTGGGGGCTGGCAAATCTAGCATCTGATATGTCTAAGAGAAGGCTACCAGGTCTGCATGTGAGAACTCTTGTTATGCATGAAAATCTGACGAAGGGAATCCTACTGGAATATCTATGAACTGTGCAGGCTCGCTCCTCGTCCTAGCTGTCATCTCAGAAGGAATCGGACATGGCAAATAATCATTAAAGTCATCCTAATCTATGTCTGCATCCGAGGGATCGGAATCAGAAAAACATGAATGAAACTATGCTTCACCACTCATCCCGTAACTATCGGCCTCTAATGTGTACTCAGTCAAGGGTGTGCTCTCCAAGCTCTCGATTGCCATAAGCAATAAGTACGCTGAATCTGTGGGCAAGGCAAGGGTTTGTTCTACTGGATCTGCTCAAATTGCTTCATCATCGGTCATCACAAAGTCACACTCCTAGTGGACGTCTCGCTCTTCCTCTGTCATCTGCTCGGTGTCACTGAACTCCTCGGAGCAGGATGAATCTTGTGCTCTGGTCTCGTCGATCGTCTCTATTTGTATACTTTTGCCCTCTATGTGAAAGTACACCTTTTTCACTATCATGGTCAGTTACTTCCTTGGAAGTGGCCAAGAATGAACATCCAAGTATGATGGGGGTATTTGTTACCAACTCAGGGATCTCCATGTCCAGTATAACAATGTCCATGGGGAATTTCAGGCCTTCAATGGTAATGACCACGTTTGTCAACAACCCCTTCAGCCTCTTAATCGATCGATCATCAAACTGAAGGACTGTCCTACTCCGATGGAGAGGGCCAAACTCGAATCGGTCGAGTAAGGCTACCGGAAGGAGGTTGATAGAAGTACAACTGTCTAATAGAGTACGATCTAACTGCTGCTCTTGAATCTCGCATCTGGCATAGGGAGCTCATGCATCAAGTCTCTTGGCTGGCAGTCGGTTCTGAATGGCAAAGCATGTGGCACGGGTGAGCACATGGATCTCTTCTCTATGATTCCTACTCTTCCCGCGCACGATAGTCTTCTCTCTCAAGTTCTTTTGAAAAAGGGGGATGTGCTCTAGTGCCTCCTGTAGAGTCAGCCGAATCTGAAATCTGTCAATCATCTGCTGGATGAACTCTAACTGCTGTGTATTTTTCTATTTTCTTTTTATTCCCCTTCGCCAACCAGAGTGCTTGAGGGAAGGGGATGACTGGGTGATAAAATCGTGAATTCGGCCCTTTAATAATGTTGAATTAACACTTAAGAACATTGCAGTCGGGCCGAACTAAGTTCATCAAAAACCATCTAACTTGGATTTGTCTAGGAAATCAGATGGTCCTATTTATTATACTTGATAAGAAACCAAGGTCAAACTCAGGGACACGAGCCTCTCTCGGATCTTCTAGACCCTCATTTATTTTATTAAGTGTTGATTGAAAGAATTATATGTCAAAGTATGCATGAAGACAAGACAATGCAACAAGCAAGTATAAAACATGCATTTTTTTTATTTTAATCATGCAAATTAATGTGATGAATGCAATGCAAACAAACCCTAGACCATAAATACTTGACCATTTAAATACAAGTCAAACAGGGCCAAATCATGAAGCACTCTTCATTCATGTAGCAATTAGGCATGAGCAACATGGAAATCCGAATACTTAGACAATAAAATAATATATCACAGTTCTTAGTGTCAATTCTAAAATAAAAGCATGCCATAAGGAAGACAACGAGAAGAGCTTCAAAATGCCACTAAAATCAACTAAAACGGAAATACGATGCTCAAGATATACTTGAAAGAAGGCAAGGGCATAACTGAAAGAAAACAAGAAAAATAACTACAAACAGATCCCTGGGAGGGACTAAAATGTAATTACAAGAAAGTTAGGGGGCTTCCCTGTCAATAGCCCACACGCACCGGGGTATTTTTGCAATTATGAAAACCCGTGAGGGCATAAATGCAAAATACCCACTACACGCGTGATTTGCAAGTGATGTCAGGACCTGTTGGCAAATTGGAGAAGTCGGTGGGGCCTCCTTATAATTTACCCAGATGGCACGTGTTGTGCACGTGCTCTCTAGGCTCGGGACGATCGGAGGCTTGGAGAAGGCTCGGGCTGCTTCGGCTAGGCTCGGATGGTAGGCTCAGGTTTGATGCAGGTTCAGGTCGACGCGAAGTTCCGGTGAGGCTCGGTGTAGGCTGAGAGGTCTGGCTCAGGCTTGATGCAGGCTTGGAAACTCCGCACCTAATAGTTCAGTCATTGAGGCTCGGAGTAGATCTGGCATTGACACGTGGTTGGTCGATATCTGTCAGATCTCAAATATCTGACGGTACACGAAAGCTCTGCTGGTAGGCTACGTGGCTACATCCTGCACCGTTGGATGAGCTCTAAGGAGGAGCATCCAACGGTGCCTTTACCATCTTCCTCGGCCGTAGCTTACGGTAGGATCAGAGATCCTGTGAAGGAGCTCCAACTCCACGACTTGCCTCTAACGTCGATGAAGCTTGTCGGATGGTGTCGGCTAGTTGGCGATGGAGCTCAGACTTTGGTCGAGCTATGGCTATATGTGACGGAAACCCTCATCGCTCCAGTAGTGGAGATGGCTCTCGCCAAGACCACTTCGATGAGTCCTCCGATCATTCGATTGTGTAGAGTACCTGCAATGACAGTGCCATACCCGAAGCGTAGGGATGTGAAAGTGAATGGAGTGGGGAGCTATGTGTGCGGAGAAGGAGGTAGCTCGGATCTCCTCCGTCATAGGGGCGGAGGAGATGGGTCAGATGTGATAGAGGTTATGGAGGAAAGATAAAGTGAACAGAAGGGAACGAATGCAAGGTGGGAGTGAGGCAGAGCTCGAGGAGCTATCAGTGGAATGTGGAAAGGGGTATAGAGATCTAAGAAATCAAGCAAAAAGTAAAGACAAATACAACTGAGATTGGAGAGGACTTACCTGATCAGAGATGGAGGGTACAGCTTAGGCTTGGGGTTGAGAAGATCCCCGGGTCTTTGCTGTACCCCGTCAGCCACTCGGGTCAGCTCAAGCGGGCTAGACGCACCGCAACATCGCCATGATCGATGGTGGGTTAACACCGGGGAAGATGGTCGTCATCGCTAAATCCTCCACCTCCCCCTATAACAGTGAGATGGAGGAGGGTTGGGCCTCCCACCGCATAAAGGTGTACGAGGGTAATCGGAGGAGGCGACGGTGTATTTAAAGTGTGAAAGTGGCGGTTATGGTGGGTGGAGTCGTGGATTGCGAGGGAAATATGGGGCGACTGGAGGAGGATTGTGGATGGTGGACGTGCCCGCGAGGAAGAGGGACGATAGGGGAAAGTCGTGTGGTGATCGGTGAGCGGAGATGGTGGATGAAGACACGGAGGAAATAAGAAAAGGGAGGTGTTTGTGCGAGATTGAGAACGTGGAAGAGAGGGGCTGCGGGAGGTTGAAGATGAAGTATTGGCCATTGGATCTTGCGATCCAACGGCTGACAGATGAACGCCAACAAGGGGTTGAGATTAGATCTAAGGCGCTGGATCGGAGGGTGATGGATGTGCCACGTGTCGAGCTGGAGGTGAAGCGCTAGCGGGCAGTTGTGATGAGAAGTGGTTGTCAATCGAAGGGCTGAGAGTCGATGCGGAGATAGTGGTTGAGATGGAAGATCGAGGGTGCGATCAAACGGTGTACAAGCCGCCACGTGGCGTAAGGAGGGAGAGGCAGCAACGGGTGGTGGTGATGAAGCATGGGGATGATCAGACGGTGAGGGAAAAAGGCGTGCATGGAGATAGTAGAACCGTTGGATCAAAGAAGAGATCCAACGGCTAGGAATACGGGCGGATAGGTCAAAGGGCAATGGGCCACGTGGCTCAACTAGAAAGGGCCACGTGGCCCAATCAGATTATTCCGAGAGTAAATGTGAGATATGAGGGGTCAAATGGCAGAATTTGAGAAAACTCAAAACATGAAAGTTGTAGATGTCGATGAGATCTACAAGTTTCATGTTTACCAAAGGAGATGAGGTCATATGAAGATACAAAATATTTTTGAGGGTATTTTTAAGGTTAAAATACCACGAATTTCACTTTTGCCAATTTTTTTGTGATTTTTAATTTATTCAAGACTCTGATAATTACAGGTCTTTATCTGGTTTTTATTGACATAAATTTAAACAAGGGGGTTAAAAATGGAGAATTATGATGATGAAATTGGGTTTCATCACCCCCCTATACTTAAACTATGCTCGTCCTCGAGCATCAAGAAAATGAATGAATTGGATTAACCCCCTTGTGCAGGTGAGTATGAGATCCAATCTGTTCAAGTCCACTCAATTTTAGAGGTCCAAAATTCTAGAATTCAACCCAGCCTTAGTCAAGAGGCACCCAATTCCTCTAATTCTTCAGACAATCACGAATGTACATATACACTAAGGATATGACATTTAGTGTTGTCTGCGATTCCGAGAATAGAGTCAAAACGTCACCCAAAGTCTTGGTCCAAGAAATTCTCATAAGGACCCAATCTTCAACACTAGGGAATAAATCAAATTTTGCATCCAGTCCACCGTCTCTTTAGTTGTCAGACTTAGAAAATGTAGATGGAAGCCCAGTAATGGAGGGCATGGGATTGTGTCATTTCTTCTCTCCCTCTCATTGGAACAAGGATTCTCTCTAGTGCCTTTTTATGCAACACATTTTCTTGGTATTGATAATTACGTCCGTAAAGAGAAGTTGGAGCCGTCTGCACTTGTTTTCCTGGGAATACACCGGGGTGTGTCTTTTTTTAGTACCTATCGTACTTCGACGCCCAGACTTGTAGCATTTACGATGCAGAGCCCTTTTTTGGTGCAAGCCTGACTCCTGGTCCTAATAGCGGTGGTCCAAGTGGACACTTTGAAATGGTTGGGAGCGATCACCTTTGGTGGTAGCTCTTTTGATATTTGACTTTGTGGAATGAGAGCTTTTCTTTGAAATTTCATTGATTTGTAGTAATTTTGGCTAGCTCCTCTGCTTTTACCAAGAGTTGGCGCACACTGATCAACATTTTTATTTATTTCATACCCTGGAACTTAGGTTAATGTCAAGAGATCAATATAAGAACCACGTTCTCATACTGGCGAAAATTGCTGACACTCAAGTTTCATGAAGCCTTCAAAGATTTTATCCAAACCTCGAGCATCATTAGATCAAGTCCAGACTCAAATCCCTCATCCCAATCCCTCAGGTGAAAAGTCAACTCATCTCATCGAAACCGCAATCGTGCATGTGATGTGCAAATCATATTCTTAATGGTCTGAGACTAAGCATGAAATATAGCATGCAAATCTAGAAATTTAGGGGAATGTGGATAATTAAGTCTAGGACCATGATGGCTAAGGTTGGTTAACCTAAAATCTCAAGACCTCATAATTCAAGCTTCCTTGAACTTTTCAGATCCTGGATGGAAGTGTGAAAGTAGAGGATTAATCCAACTCTTTCATTCAAAAACACTTTCTTTAACTTTTTTTAAGATTCAAAAGATATTAGGCCTGCCTAAACTTAATTAAGTAGAATCATCTTCATTTAACCAGTATGGATGTAAGTACAGGCCAGAGCCCATTGCTTGAGGACGGGGCCATACGCGATGTCTTCTAAACCATCCAATCTGCTAAGGGCGAACCCTCACTGAACGCGGCTACTTAATTGGGCTTAGTAGTCACTAATGACTCCTGAAGGATTTTTGGATTTTCTCATTTTTATGGATTTTAATTTAAAGGTTAAAATAATTGTTAGACTTAACTTTCCTTGAAAAGAGATTTCAATATCATGTCACACAAATAACAATTTTCAAAACATTTTCAAAAGATTTTTCAAAACAAGAAAAACTCATTTTTTCAAATCATTTTCGAAAATATTTTTATAAAAATAGTGTAAGATAATATAGAAAAAGCTGTGAAAATAATTGAGTCCACGTAGTTCAAAGAATTTTACTTTAGCCAAAAAGTTTTAAATTTTTCAAATTTTTCAGATTATAGCTAAATATAAGTATGCTGTATATACGGTAAACCCCCCTATACTTAAACTTTGTTATGTCCTCATAGCACTAGATGATACAAGTCCATAGGTTCATTTAAATATAGAGAAATATACGGGAGCTAAGAGGGGCTCCCCCTATACTTAGGTTAGAAATAACCTAAGTATAAAGGCAAGGAAAGATGAGTGAAGAAATCACAGGGACTCAGTTAAGAGTAGCCTAAGTATAAAGATGGAGATTTGATGGGAGAGATCGAGGTGAACGAAGAAGATGGATGGATATACACATGAGTGGATGAATCTGCAGAGATGAATGGAGTGTTTAAGACTCTGAGGAGTGTAACGAAGCAAATATGGCTCAATCAAGCATGCAATGCCCTTCCAATTCACCAACTCATACATGAAACCAACCGAAGTTGGTTTATTATCTTGTCAATTTTATTTGAGATTAAAACATTATATTTTACGCAGAAAAAGTGTCTAGTAAAAATCAATGCGTAAACGAGGGTGTTGCTCTCCCAAAACAAAATTTTACTCCATTTTAGGTTGACTTGCAATTAACAGTCTCAATTATTATTTAAGGTTGTCACTGAATTAAGGTGAGCACAAAATCAAGTAATCATCGTCTACCATTCATTCCCATTTTCCATTAACCTAGGTGATCAAGCTAGGAGGGGAAAAGAGAAAAACCATGTATTCGATAAAAACCCTGATCTAAGCCAAGCGAGAAATCATGCAGTGACTAGATGAAGAAATATATAAACATAGACTATCTTGAAAGCAAAACAATATGTATGCAAGTCAATCAAAAACCCGCACCTAACATGCTTCTATTAGCGGTGAAGATTTTCTCTTAAATTTGGCTAAGTGAGACGATGCTACGTGCGTCTTTATTTATAGTGTGTCCTAACTACGAACAAGCACATAAAAATATGAATGAGAAAATAAGCTAAAAGAGCCGCGTGCTTGGTCCTAGGTCGACACTAGTGGGGACGATCCCCACACAACCACATTCGTTCGATTACACTCGCGAGTCTTAGATCGAAAACCCTTGTAAAAGACGATTATTACAAAATGGCATGATATGCAAAATGACATTTTTTTCTCGACGTGCTCCAAGCGTGCTTCTGCGGCTCCTCACATCGGGTAGCTCCTGCTCCTCTCCTCCTTAAATAATCAAAGGCCCTGCCACAAAAACAACGGTTAGATATCAATCGAAAAGAAAAACTTTTATAATGCAAAATAGAAGAACATAGTGACCTATTTAAAAGAAACACTTAATTAAATAAACAAAATGCCAATAATACAAGAAATGAGCCGTGTCCCCGGCAATGGCGCCATTTGATAAAACCAAGAATTCGACCCTTTAATAATGTTGAATTAACACTTAAGAACGTTGTAGTCGGGCCGAACTAGGTTCATCAAAAACCATCTAACTTGGATATGTCTAGGAAATCAGATTGTCCTATTTATTATACTTGGTAAGAAACCAAGGTCGAACTCAGGGACACGAGCCTCTCTCGGATCATCTAGACTCTCATTTATTTTATTAAGTGTTGATTGAAAGAATTATAGGTCAAAGTATGCATGAAGACAAGACAATGCAACAAGCAAGTATAAAACATGCATTTTTTATTTTAATCATGCAAATTAATGTGATGAATGCAATGCAAACAAACCCTATACCATAAATACTTGAGCCATTTAAATACAAGTCAAACAGGGCCAAATCATGAAGCACTCTTCATTCATGTAGCAATTAGGCATGAGCAACATGGAAATCCGTACACTTAGATAATAAAATAATACATGATAGTTCTTAGTGTCAATTCTAATATAAAAGCATGGCATAAGGAAGACAACAAGAAGAGCTTCAAAATGCCACTGAAATCAACTGAAGCAGAAATACGATGCTCAAGATATACTTGAAAGAAGGCAAGGACATAACTGAAAGAAAACATGAAAAATAACTACAAACAGGTCCCTGGGAGGGATTAAAATGTAATTACGAGAAAGTTTAGGGCCTTCCCTGTAAATAACCCACGCGCACAGAGGTATTTTTGCAATTATGAAAACCTGCGAGGGCGTAAATGCAAAATACCCACTACACACGTGGTTTGCAAGTGATGTCAGGATCTATCTGCAAATTGGAGAAGTCGACGGGGCCTCCTTATAATTTACCCAGATGGCACGTGTTGTGCACGTGCTCTCTAGGCTCGGGACGATCGGAGGCTCGGAGAAGGCTCGGGTTGCTTCAGCTAGGCTCGGATGGTAGGCTCAGGTTCGATGCAGGTTCAGGTGGACATGAATCTCCGTTGAGGCTCGGCGTAAGCTCGGAGGTCTGGCTCAGGCTCGATGCAGGCTTGGAAACTCCTCCCCTAAAGGTTCGATCCTTGAGGCTCGGAGTAGATCTGGTATTGACATATGGCTGGTCGATATCTGTCAGATCTCAAATATCTGATGGTACACGAAAGCTCTGCTGGCAGGCGACGTGGCTGCATCCTGCATCGTTGGATGAGCTCCGAGGAGGAGCATCCAACAGTGCCTGTACCATCTTCCTCGGTCGTAACTGCCGGCGGGATCAGAGATCCGACGATGGAGCTCCAGCTCCTCCACTTGCCTCTAACGTCGATGAAGCTTGTTGGATGGTCTCATCTAGTTGGCGATGGATCTCAGACTTTTGTCGAGCTGTGGCTATATGTGGCAGAAACCCTCATCGCTCCAGTAGCGGAGATGGCTCTCGCCAAGACCACTCCTTTGAGTCCTCTGATCATTCGATTATGTAGAGTACCTGCAATGTCAGTGCCATACCCGAAACATAGGGATGTGAAAGTGAATGGAGTGGGGAGCTATGTGAGCGGAGAAGGAGGTAGCTCGGAGCTCCACCGTCATGGGGCGGAGGAGATGGGTTGGATGTGATAGAGGCTATGGAGGAAAGAGAAAGTGAACGGAAGGGAACGCGTGCAAGGTGGGAGTGAGGCGGAGCTCGAGGAGATATCAGTGGAATGTGGAAAGGGGTATAGCAATCTAAGAAATTAAGAAAAAAGTAAAGAAAAATACAACTAAGATTGAAGAGGACTTACCTGATCGGAGATGGAGGGTACAACTTGGGCTTGGGGTTGAGAAGATCCCTGGGTCTTCGCTGGACCCCGTCAGCCACTCAGGGCAGCTCAAGCGGGCTAGATGCACCGCAACACTGCCATGATCATCGGCGGGTCAACATCGGGGAAGATGGTCATCATCGATCAATCCTCCGCCTCCCCCTGTCACAGGGAGATGGAGGAGGGTTGGGCCTCCCCCGCATAAAGGTGGACGAGGGTAATCGGAGGAGGCGACAGTGTATTTAAAGTGTGAAAGTGGCAGTTATGGTGAGTGGAGTCGTGGATTGCGAGGGAAATATGGAGCGACTGGAGGAGGACCATGGATGGTGGACGTGCCCGCGAGGAAGAGGGACGATAGGGGAAAGTTGTTGGGTGATCGGTGAGCGAAGATGGTGGATGAAGATGCGGAGGAAATAAGAAGGGGGAGGTGTTTGCGCGAGATTGAGAACATGTGAGAGAGGGGCTGCGGGAGGTTGAAGATAAAGTATTGGCCGTTGGATCTTGCGATCCAACGGCTAATAGATGAGCGCCAACAAGGGGTTGAGATTAGATCTAAGGCGTTGGATCGGAGGGTAGTGGATGCGCCACGTGTCGAGCTGGAGGGGAAGCGCTAGCAGGCGGTTGTGATGAGAAGTGGTTGTCGATCGAAGGGCTGTCTCGATGCGGAGATAGCAGCTGAGATGGAAGGTCGAGGGCACGATCAAACGGTGTACAAGCCGCCACGTGGCGTAAGGAGGAAGAAGCAGTAACGGGCGGTGGTGATGAAGCCTGGGGATGATCAGACGGTGAAGGAAAAAGGGGTGCGTGGAGGTCGCAAAACCATTGGATCAAAGAAGAGATTCAACGACTAGGAATACGGGCGGACAGGTCAAAGGGCAACGGGCCACGTGGAACAACCAAAAAGGGCCACGTGTCCCAATCAAATTAATCCGAGACTAAATGTGAGATATGAGGGGTCAAATGGCCGAATTAGAGAAAACTCAAAACATGAAAGTTGTATATCTCGATGAGAACAAGTTTCATGTTGACCAAAAATGGAGATGACGTCATATGAAGATATAAAATATTTTTGAGGGTATTTTTAAGGCTAAAAATACCACGAATTTTACTGTTGCCAATTTTTTTGTGATTTTTAATTTATTCAAGACTCTGATAATTACAAGACTTTATCTGGTTTTATTGACATAAATTTAAGCAAGGGGGTTAAAAATGAAGAATTATGATGATGAAATCGGGTTTCATCACCCCTTATACTTAGACTATGCTCGTCCTCGAGCATAAAGAAAATGAATAAATTGGATTAACCCCCTTCTGCAGGTGAGTACAAGATCCAATCTGTTCAAGTCCACTCAATTTTAGAGGTCCAAAATTCTAGAATTCAACCCATCCTTAGTCAAGAGGCACCCAATTCCTCTAATTTTCCAGACTCTCTCAAATGTACATATACACTAAGGATATGACATTTAGTGTTGATTGCGATTCCGAGAGTAGAGTCAAACGTCACCCAAAGTCTTGGTCCAAGAAATTATTATAAGGACCCAATCCTCAACACTAGGGAATAAATCAAATCTTGCATCCAGTCCACGTCTCTTTAGTTGTCAGACTTAGAAAATGTAGATGGGATGCCAGTAATGGAGGGCATGGGATTGTGTCATTTCTTCTCTACCTCTCATTGGAATAAGGATTCTCTCTAGTGCCCTTTTTACGCAACACATTTTTTTTTGGTGTTGATCAGTGCGTCCGTCAAGAGAAGTTGGAGTCGTCTGCACTTGTTTTCCTGGGAATACACCGGGGTGTCTCTTTTTTGAGTACCTATCGTACCTTCAACACCCAGACTTGTAGCATTTACGATGTAGAGCCCTTTTTTGGTGCAATCCCAACTCCTGCTCCTAATAGCGGTGGTCCAAGTGGACACATTGAAATGGTTGTGAGCGCTCGCCTTTGGTGGAAGTTCTTTTGATATTTGACTTTGTGGAATGAGAGATTTTCTTTGACATTTCATTGATTTATAGTATTTTTGGCTAGCTCCTCTGCTTTTACCAAGAGTTGGCACACACTGATCAACATTTTTATTTATTTCATACCCTGGCACTTAGGTTAATGTTAAGAGATCAGTATAAGAACCAAGTTCTCATACTGGCTAAAATTGCTGACACTCAGGTTTTATGAAGCCTTCAAAGATTTTATCCCATCCTCGTGCATCATTAGATCATGTCCAGACTCAAATCCCTCATCCCAATCCCTCAGGTGAAAAGTCAACTCATCTCATCGAAACCGCAGTCCTGCATGTGATGTGCTGATCATATTCTTAATGGTCTGAGACTAAGAATGAAATATAGCATGCAAATCTAGAAATTTAGGTGAATGTGGATAATTAAGTCTAGGACCCTGATGGCTAAGGTTGGTTAACCTAAAATCTCAAGACCTCATAAATCAAGCTTCCTTGATCTTTTCAGATCCTGGGTGGAAGTGTGAAAGTAGAGAATTAATCCAACTCCTTCATTCAAAAACACTTTTTTATCTTTTTTTTTGAAGCTTCAAGTGATATTAGGCCTGCCTAATTTCAATTAAGTAGATGCATCTGCATTCATCCAATATGGATGTAAGTACAGGCCAGAGCTTGTTGCTTGAGGACGAGGCCTTACGCGATGTCCTCTAAACCATCCAATCGGCTAAGGGCGAACCCTCACTGAACGTGGCTACTTAATTGGGCTTAGTAGTCACTAATGACTCCTGAAGCATTTTTAGATTTTTCTCATTTTTATGGATTTTTATTTAAAGGTTAAAACAATTGTTAGACTCAACTTTCCTTGAAAAGAGATTTCAATATCATGTCACACAAATAAAAATTTTCAAAAGATTTTTCAAAACAAGTAAAACTCATTTTTCAAATCATTTTCAAAAATATTTTTATAAAAATAGTGTAAGATAATATAGAAAAAGCCGTGAAAATAATTGAGTCCACTTAGTTCAAAGAATTTTACTTTAGCAAAAAGTTTTAAAATTTTCAAATTTTTCAGATTATAGCTAAAGTAAGTATACTATATATACAGTATACCCCCCTATACTTAAAGTTTGCTATGTCCTAATAGCACTAGATGATACAAGTCCATAGGTCCATTTAAATATAGAGAAATATACGGGAGCTTAGAGGGGATCCTCCTATACTTAGGTTAGAAATAACCTAAGTATAAAGTCAAGGAAAGATGAGTGGAGAAATCACAGGGACTCGGGTCCCCCCTATACTTAGGTTGAGAGTAGCCTAAGTATAAATATGGATATTTGATGATGGGAGAGACCGAGGTGAACAAAGAAGATGGATGGATATACACATGAGTGGATGAATCTGTGGAGATGAATGGAGTGTTTATGGATCTGGGGAGTGTAACGAAGCAAACATGGCTCAATCAAGCATGCAACACCCTTCCATTTCTCCAACTCACACATGAAATCAACCGATGTTGGTTTATTATCTTGTCGGTTTTATTGGTGATTAAAACATTATATTTTACGCAGAAAAAAGTGTCCAGTAAAAATCAATGCGTAAACGAGGGTGTTGCTCTCCCAAAACAAAATTTTACTCCATTTTAGGTCGACTTGCAATTAACAGTCTCAATTATTATCTAAGGTTGTCACTGAATTAAGGTGAGCGCAAAATCAAGCAATCATCGTTTACCGTTCATTCCCATTTTCCATTAACCTAGGTGATCAAGCTAGGAGGGAAATCGATAAAAACCATGTATTTGATAAAAACCTTGATCTAAGCCAAGCGAGAAATCATGCAGTGACTAGACGAAGAAATATATAAACAAAAACTGTCTTGAAAACCAAAACAATATGTATGCAAGTCGATCAAAAACCTGCACTTAACATGCTTCTATTAGCGGTGAAGAATTTCTTTTAAATTTGGCTAAGAGAGGCGATGCTACGTGCGTCTTTATTTATAGTGTGTCCTACCTACGAACAAGCACATAAAAATATGAATGAGAAAATAAGCTCAAGAGCCGCGTTCCTGGTCCTAGGTCGACACTCAAGTGGGGATGATCCCCACACAACCACATTCGTTCGATTACACTCGCGAGTCTTAGATCGAAAACCGTTGTAAAAAATGATTATTACAAAATGACATGATATGCAAAATGACATTTTTTCTGGACGTGCTCCAAGCGTGCTTCTACGGCTCCTCACATCGGGTAGCTCCTGCTCCTCGCCTCCTTAAATAATCAACGGCCCTGCCACAAAAGCAACGGTTAGATATCAATCGAAAAGAAAACTTTTATAATGCAAAATAGATGAACATAGTGACCTATTTAAAAGAAACACTTAATTAAATAAACAAAATCCCAATAATACAAGAAATGAGCCATGTCCCCGGCAACGGCGCCATTAGATAAAACCACAAATTTGTCCCTTTAATAACATTGAATTAACACTTAAAAACGTTGTAGTCGGGCCGAACTAGGTTCATAAAAAACCATATAACTTCGATATCTCTAGGAAATCAGATGGTCTTATTTATTTTACTTGGTAAGAAACCAAGGTCGAACTCAGGGACGATCGGTGGGGCATCCTTATAATTTACCCAGATGGCACGTACTATGCACGTGCTCTCTAAGATCAGGACAATCGGAGGCTCGGAGAAGTCTCGGGCTGCTTCGACTAGGCTCGGATGGTAGGCTCAGGTTCGATGCAGGTTCGGGTCGATGCGAAGCTCCGGTGAGGCTTTGTGTAGGCTCGGAGGTCAGTCTCAGGCTCGATGCAGGCTTGGAAACTCCACACCCAAAGGTTTGGTCGTTGAGGCTCGGAGTACATCTGGCATTGACACGTGGCTGGTCGATATCCGTCAGATCTCAAATATCTGATGGTACACGAAAGCTCTGCTGGTAGGCAACGTGGCTGCATCCCGCATCGTTGGATGAGCTCCGAGGAGGGGCATCCAACGGTGCCTATACCATCTTCCTCGGCCGTAGCTGGCGGCGGGATCAAAGATCCGGCGAAGGAGCTCCAGCTCTGCCACTTGCCTTTGACGTCAATGAAGCTTCTCGGATGGTCTCGACTAGTTGGCGATGGAGCTCAGAATTTGGTCGAGCTGCGGCTATATGTGGCGGAAACCCTTATCGCTCCAGTAGCAAAGATGGCTCTCGCCAAGACCACTCAGGTGAGTCCTTCGATCATTCGATTATGTAGAGTACCTGCAATGTCCGTGCCATACCCGAAGTGTAGGGACGTGAAAGTGAATGGAGTGGGGAGCTATGTGAGCGGAGAAGGAGGTATCTAGGAGCTCCTCCGTCGTGGGGGCGGAGGAGATGGGTCGGATGTGATAGAGGTTATGGAGGAAAGAGAAAGTGAACAGAAGGGAACGCGTGCAAGGTGGGTGTGAGGCAAAGCTCGAGGAGCTATCAGTGGATTGTGGAAAAGGGTATAGCGGTCTAAGAAATTAAGCAAAAAGTAAAGAAAAATACAACTGAGATTGGAGAGGACTTACCTGATCGGAGATGGAAGGTACGGCTTGGACTTGGGGTTGAGAAGATCCCCGGGTCTTTGTTGTACCCCGTTAGCCACTCGGGTCAGCTCAAGCGGGCTAGACGCACCGCAACATCTGCCATGATCGATGGTGGGTCAACACCGGGGAAGATGGTCGTCATCGCTCAATCCTCCACCTCCCCCTATCATAGGGAGATGGAGGAGGGATGGGCCTTCCCCTGCATAAAGGTGGAAGAGGGTAATCGGAGGAGGCGACGGTGTATTTAAAGTGTGAAAGTGGCAGTTATGGTGGGTGGAGTCATGGATTGCGAGGGGAATATGGGGCGACTGGAGGAGGATCGTGGATGGTGGACGTGCCCACGAGGAAGAGGGACGATAGGGGAAAGTCGTGGGGAGATCGGTGAGCGGAGATGGTGAATGAAGACGTGGAGGAAATAAGAAGGGGGAGGTATTTGCGCGAGATTGAGAACGTGGGAGAGAGGGGCTGCACGAGGTTGAAGATGAAGTATTGGCCATTGGATCTTGCGATCCAACGGCTGACAGATGGGCACCAACAAGGGGTTGATATTAGATCTAAGGTGTTGGATCGGAGGGTCGTGGATGTGCCACGTGTCGAGCTGGAGGTGAAGCACTAGCGGGCGGTTGTGACGAGAAGTGATTGCCCATCGAAGGGCTGAGAGTCGATGCGGAGATAGCAGCTGAGATGGAAGGTCGAGGGTGCGATCAAACGGTGTACAAGCTGCCACGTGGCACAAGGAGGGAGAGGCGGCAACGGGCGGTGGTGATGAAGCCTGGGGATGATCAGACGGTGAGGAGAAAAGGCATGCATGGAGATCGCAGAACCGTTGGATCAAAGAAGAGATCCAACGGCTAGGTACACGGGCGGACATGTCAAAGGGCAACGAGCCACGTGGCTCAACCAGAAAGGGACGTGTGGCCCAATCAGACTATTCCGAGAGTAAATGTGAAATATGAGGGGTCAAATGGCCAAATTTGAGAAACTTCAAAACATGAAAGTTGTAGATCTTGATGATATCTACAAGTTTTTGTTGACCAAAAATGGAGATGAGGTCATATGAAGGTACCAAATATTCTTGAGGTTATTTTTAAGGTTAAAAATACCACAAATTTTACTTTTGCCCATTTTTTTGTGATTTTAAATTTATTCAAGACTCTAATAATTACAGGACTTTATCTGGTTTTTATTGACATAAATTTAAGTGAGGGGGTTAAAAATGGAGAATTATGATGATGAAATCGGGTTTCATCACTGGCCCTCCTCAGATGGAGGGCTATGAAGAGGAACCTGTGCCTGTGAAAGAATGGAGTCCATACCAAGATCATCATGCAACACATATGGACTATGAGAAGATGAAGAAACCTTTCCTTTATTCAAATTTTTGGATTTTTTCTTGTTACCACAGTCTTGAGATACAAAATGTGGCAACATAACAGATGGAAGTACAATTGAAATAGAAATGGTAGCATCAGTACCACTGCTTGCATCTAGAGTCACGACGGCCGCAGTACCGTCAACTAGATCTCTATACTTGGTGGCATCAACACCACCATCATCAACATCATTAGCGGCATCAGGACCACTACTCTCCTCACCTAGCGCTCTTGGTTCCTCGTGTGGTCTCTCAGATGAGGCGCCACCGACTGGCATCCTATCGCTCCTAGTTATCACGAAATCAGCATCAAACAGAGAAGAATACATGTAATGCAAAGAGTCACTAGGAGTGGTATCCTCTGTTGACTGTACCTGCTCAGATTTTCTCTTCACACTGTTCGGGTTGGGTTCGATCTGAGCTGGTATGGCGGCCTTTCCCTTGATGATATCCCTCATCTCCTGCTTGAACTCATCCATTTCTCGTCGAAAGGATGCTTGTTGTTCGGAGAGCGAGCGGGCGAGGTCGTCAAGATCTGGGTTCTTGAAGGCAGGTGCTGAGGACCGGAATTGTTCCCATGTTGGGAATGAGGTTGTTGTTGCTGTGAATAGTGGGGGGGAGGTTGGGAGTATGACTGGTAAGGCTGTTGACACTGACTCCACTGTTGTCCCTGATAAGAGGGACGAGGACCCTGTTGGTACTGCTGGTGGGAGTGATAGGGTTGTTGTTGCTACGGCTAATTGTTCTGGGTGTCTTGAGTGGGAGGTTGGTGTTGGGATGAGGTGTCTCCGTCGGTCCAATGGAATCCCGAGTGATCGTGACGAATCCTGACCTGTTGTGGATACCAGTCATACCATATCCCATTGAATTGCATTAATGGCTCCTGCTCAAAGGGTGGCGGAGGAAGAACTGCCAGTGGCTGATCCGGCTGGTAGACCACCATCTAAGTATCTTGAGATAGTGGTGGCGATGAGTAGTACTGTAGCTGCTGGACCAGCTCTGCGTGGATATGGTGAACCTGGCGGTGTATGGCAGAGGGCAAGATGGAGCTGCTACTGCTGGAATCAACACGTGTCCTGGGGGGTTGCTGTGCGGACGTCTGTGCTTCTTGAATACACAAGATCTAGGTCTTCAGGTCACTCATGGTCTTTGTTAATTGATCCATCTGTGCAAGCCCTTGGCTCTGTTTCTTCTCAAGGATATCAATGCCGTCCAACTTCTCGTTGATGATCCCCATGTCGGCTACGGCGGATTTAGCCTGAGCTTCTACTGCTGACGTATTGGGGGAACCAACATCGATACGTGTAATTCTCTGATATGAACCTACCCCTTGGGGGCCCTTTGACTGTGTGTAGAGTCGGGCTTGGGACATCACTGTCGAGTTTTCTTCCATCTCCTCATAGATGGCCCGGACCTAGTCTTCACCCTTGGAGAAATATGACCCACCACAAGAGGCATTCACAATCCCCTGCAGTTCTGGTGTCATCCCACAAAAGAAACTCTGAACAAGGTTGGGCTTTCATATATCATGATGTGGACACCGGTTAATGAGCTCTTTAAATAGATCCCAAGCCTCATGAAACTGCTCTTCAAGATCATAGTGAAGTTGTTGATCATA
Organism: Ottelia alismoides; assembly: GCA_037367405.1. Classification (NCBI taxonomy): domain Eukaryota; kingdom Viridiplantae; phylum Streptophyta; class Magnoliopsida; order Alismatales; family Hydrocharitaceae; genus Ottelia; species Ottelia alismoides. The sequence goes on from JAZKJV010009784.1 coordinate 1,146,660, forward strand.
GCTCGTGTTGCATTGGTCCAGCCGAGTGGATAGTACTTGTTCAAGTACTCGATTTGGAGCTGCTCCCAAGATGTGACATACCTTCCTAGATGCTTTACCAAATAGGCTCCTCTGTCAACCAATGAAAAAGGGAATGCAATTATCTTTATTGTGTCCCAGTCCACCCGTCTATCGTAGACAGTGCTGCAAATCATCTCAAACTCCTAGAGATGGAGATGAGGTTCCTAGGTCGCCATCCCATGAAACTTGGGCAACAACTGGATAGTTTGCGGGCAAAGCTCAAAGTTCCCAACAATGGGAGGAAGCTGGATCGATCGGTGTGTGAAAGTTGCACCAGGGTTGTGCAACTATCTCATGGTCCTTGGTGGTTGGTCCATCTGTTGTTGGTCTCCTCCTGCTCCACCTCCTGCTTCAGGTCCTGCTTCGGGTATCTCTCCACCGCCCTCAGATCTGTCTTCTCTATATGCTCACATCTACGCCAACTCACTCATGATATCACCCATGAAGGCTCCCTGATCTCTGATCTGTCTCTGCATAGTTTCCGAGGAAGCTAGCAATGAATTGTTGATGGCAGTCTAATCATACGCATACGAAGGTTGTCCCTGCTCATCTGGGCGTACGTCACTGCTGGCCATATCTTGGGTCTCTGCAAAGGCAAAGGTAGCCATCTCAGGTGCCGTCAAATGTCCATAAATCTCTGTTGCACTATACTCTGACACCACATGATTGATAGAAGAAGAAGGGTGATCGAGGGGGAACAGGGTGGACGTGAACTCAGGCTCGGAGAGTGGGTCTAAACTCCCCGAAGCTGACCTAGATGAATAGGGAGGAGTGCTCGATAGCGGTGCCAACATATGTGGCCTAAGGGATCTCCTTCCCACCAAGACCAGTAGTCAACCAGAATTTCGGGCATGGCTCTAGTCTAGTGTGCGGTTCACTCTCTCGCTGCAGATAAATTAACCAATGAGGGGATTACTCTCCCCAAGACAAAGATTTTGGGTGAGGTGGGTTTTAAGGTCAAGTTTGCATTAGTAGTCCCAAATTTATTTGGTTATCTCCTTTTTAGGTAATTTTCTGATAAAGACAACGCCTAACAAATTTTCCGATTTCCTTGGTTATTTTCAGTCCAATAAAGTGAGGGGAGGAAGTCGGAAAAGCTGATGCACAATCAAACACAATGATGCATGCAAAGTTAGAAATACGTACCTTGCTCTAGCTCTACGTGCAGAGTGATCCGCGCATAAATTTAAAAATAGAAAATAAACTACCAATATGATGCACGAGGAAACTGTCCCTAGCTGAGCAATTTCTATTAGTCGTGAAGCATAAGTAGCTATGACTAGGAAGTGAGACCAGAGTCTAGTCATGGGATCCAATCGGTGTCCACCACAATGGATCATGCAAGCGTTGTATACAACCTCTTCCGGTACGTTGTCTCTAATCTCAGTCAAATAGATTTTTCAATAAATTATTAGCTATGTCCAATTATGATCTATAGGTGCAGGCAAGATATTATGTGTTGGGCCTTAGCTAATTATGTCACAATCAACAAAAACTTCTAAATCTAGGGGCCAAATCCGCGTGAATCAAGCAGATAGTAAATTCGACAAAACCATGAAAAACCATGAAAAACCAATGAGACCCCCAAGGGAACAATCCCTAGGGCAATGAACCTCGTGAAATGTTGAAGTGTCCAAGTCTAAACTATTACAAATAATGGAGTCACTCTCTCACTTCAAATTACACAAGTATTTGCAATGAAAGAAATAGAGTAATCTACAAAACTCTCTAAGTGTTCTTGGTGCAAAGGTCACAAGCCGAAGCCAACTTCACGTGGGTGCGTAAGCACCTTGAGTAGAGTGCCTCCCTTGATCTGCAATACCTCGCACAAGTTGACAAAGAGAGGAGGTTAGATAGCTCAACAAAATATATCAATAAATGATAAAATGAATGATACAAAAATGTAGACAACCAATCACAATCATTCACAAATAAATCCAATCCATACGTTGTTGTTCCCCGGCAATGATGCCATTTGATAATCAGGATCTTGCGAGGGTCAAAATATGTCTCACACAAGGTGGAGATAAAGTCGTTGTGGCGACCACTCACTAAATCCCAATTAGTCAACAATTAACTCACAAATAATATCAAGCAATGGAAATCAAAGTGTGGAGTTAAATTTTATTATAACTCTATATAAAAGATGTGTATAGAAGCAAGTATGTAGAGGTTGAACACAAGGAACAAGCAGGAAAGATCGGGCAAAATCAATGCACAAGGATGAATGTGATGTATTTGTCTATATGAATGCTATGTTTGTGGTTTTTTAATTATATATTTTTTAATTTTTGATTTTATATTTTTATATTTGAATTTTTTATTTACTGATTTTGTATTTTCTTTTTATATTTTGTATTTTTGTATTTTCTTTTTATTTTAATAAGGATATAAGACTATATAAGATGTATATATACAATATATCTAAGAGAGAGATAAGAGTATGTATAAATACTCAAAATACAGAAAATAAAGTGTTTTTGTGCTTTTTATCTTTTTCTAATGTTTTTGTGATTTTTCTAAAATTTTTTCTTTTTTGGTATTTTTAGAGTCAAAAAAGCTGAAAACATTGAACAAAATTAATGGTTGAAATTAAAATGGAGATGAAAAATATCAAACAGTGTCAAAAATTCTCTAATTTAATTTTAAACTATAGGTAATACAATAAGGAAAATTCAAAGACATAAATTAGTTTTTTATGATTTTTTAGGAATTTTTAAGATTTTTATGAAGATTTTAAGGGTTTTCTAATTTGTAGGAGTTTTCTTTTCTATTTTTTAGTGATTTTTGGTCTGAAGTTAAAACACACAAAAAAACAAAATATGATTTTTTTGGAAATTTTCAACAAGTTTTTCTAATTTTTATATATTTTCTAATGCAAACGGTAAAGAAAATCCATGTTTTTGAATTTTTACAAATACAATAATGCAACAAAAATATAAAATAAAAATATGGTGTGAAAGCACAATGCAACAAAAACTTATGCCTATTTTTTGGTGATTTTAAAAATTTTATAGACACATGAAATAAATAGAGACAACAAAGAGAAACTACATTACCAGCAAGGGGTATTTGTAAATATGCAACAGTCCATATGCCACAGTGCAAATTTCCCACAATTTTATAACATAAAGAAAATATTTCTGGACTAAATATAAATGGCTAAGGCTGCAAGGGTATATTTGCAAAAAGCCCAGCCAACGTGCGTTGACACGCACGCCTAGCAGGGACTTAAACACAATATTCCAAAAATTCGGGGGCTCAGTTGCAAATAATCCTAAAAAATGTAACAGCGATAAAAAGTAAATGGACTAAATGGAAATATGTGAAGCTACAGGGGGTCCCCTACAAAACACCCCGCACCTCACGTGCATACATGAATTGACATGACCGAGGACCTTATCATAATATAGCAAAGTTTGGGGCTTAGATGTAAATATTACAAAATCTTTAAAGCTACAGATGAAAGCTTGAGGTTCAAATTTTAAATACAAAAGTGGTAAGGGTACAATGCAAAATTACCCCTGCCTGAGCGCATCCAACGGCTGGCGTCCTTCACTTGAACACGTGGCGCGCTCGCAATGGCCGATGCCCCTTCGCGGATGAGTAGCTGCGATTAGATCAATGGGAGAGGATCAACGGCTAAGGAAGAGGGAGATCTGATAGCAGCTGTGCGCCTGGAACGCCGACATTCATCCAACGATAATAGAGGCAGGAGGACGAACCAGGAAGAAGGTTCGGTTCGGCGAACTTCTCCGGGTAGAACCTCTGTCCTCTGTCGCTCTTGAAGCTTCCATAAGGGTTGTGGTGCTCCCTGGAGATATTCTCTGTTGACTGGTGGCTTCAAATGGTGGCGGCGGCCACCGGATCATGTTGACGGAGGTGGAGGGAAGCACCCGCAAGCACCTCCAATGAGCTCCCAAAATTGCCCCAGGCGCGCGATATGCTCCGAGACCTGCACAAAAAGGTTAAGAGGGTCACGAGCAAACTGCCGCGACCCTCCAGAAGGGGGTATGAAGGCATAGAACGTCGATGTGGAGCCTTGCCCGAGCGAGCTCTGATGAGGGTGGCTATTGGGTGATCGATCGGATGAGACGCGAAAAGAATGATGGGGATCGATTCCTAAGACTAAGGCGAACCTAAAATGCAAAAATAAGTAGATAAAATCGAGCCTCGAAAGAGGTGATCACCTGAGGAAGAACCTCGACGGCTAGGCTCTTCGGAGGTGGTTGGAGACCGCCAATCGACCCGTCAAAGACCTCGCGCAACGGCTGGATCTGATGACGTCACCACCGGCTAGTCACTGCGCAAGATGAAGGTGGAAGAACTGGTCAAAATGGGGTTCAAACCTTGAATCGAAAATCGGAGGTCCATATATGAAGGGTTGAAGAAATGGCTATGGTGCTCCAAAGATCGAGGGAGATCGATCAAATTGATGGTCCGAAGATCGGTGTTTCGCATGGGCATGTATGCCCAATAAACGAGGAACAAAAGTCAAGAATACTTTAAGATGAGAAGGTGCAAGGTTGATCCTTGAAAAAATCGTGAAATAGGGTCAAAACCCACGGTCTGACAATGTCAGGCCTCTGACGAGTCACTAAATATGATGATTAATTCGAGCACGTTGTAGTAGGTGTACCTGGCGATTCAGTCTGAACCGAGAAAAGATCTCTGTGAAGAGTGTCTCGGCTTTAATTTATATCCCGGGCGAGTCTGGGGTCGAACAGGGAGGCAAAGGAACAACTTGGAGTCAATTTGAAAACTTAGGTCTAGATTTTCAAGCGGTAATTTTTTTAGATTTTTTTATGCAAAATGAAATGCCAATGCAAGATGCGGTTGAATTAAGACACTAAGAAAACACATAACTTAGCCAAATTAATTTTAATACGAAATTAATCCGATTTAGCCAAATTATATTTTTCCTATAATCTTAATCCAGTGATGAATGCAAGACACATATTTTTGGAATTTTAGGAATTAAAATGCAATAAGTAAAATGCACACTTTTTATGGATTTTTTTCACAATTTTTCAACAAACAATAAGCAAAAATAATGAACAATTTACTGGAATGAAAACATGATGCAAGGATACTACAGCAAATTTTTTGGAATTTTTTTGACAAAATTTGATTTTTTTATGTATTTTTTAGTGAAAAACAGAGTGACAGTGAGTAATTAATTCCTAATAAATCCCACCCACGAATTAGGCAAAAAACGAATTATCTCCTATATGTATTTTCATAGGGAATCCAGAAGATTTGAAATTTTGCGAAAAGGATCTATGTGGATTTAATTAAAAATCAAATACGAAAATCACTCTATGATTTATTTCAGGAACAAGACAAATCCAATTACAATGAAATTTAAATAGTAGTTAGATCATACGTTAACGCATCATTCCTGTTTACGAATTTTTGGATCAACCGTGAGTTAAATATGATTTTAAGTGTTTAGATTGGGTAAAATACGTAGAGTTTCACTTAAACATTTTTAGTCAATTCACCATAACTCACAAAAATACAAATAAATATGAAAATGATAGACAATTAGGTGCTCAACATCATTCTATTTTTCATTGAATAAAATGATGCAACATTGGTGTCCAAGTTAATCTATAAAGATAAGGGAATCTGTGCAATTTCAGGAAAGAAAACTCACGAGCAAACTATATACATGGACTACTTTGTAATTTCAGAAACATGAAATAACAAGGAAATAAAATGATGGGGTGGTGAAAGTAACAAGGAAATAAAATGTGAGATAAACAAAATAACAAGGGATATGAGAGGAAATACTTACCTGAGGTTCGCCGGATTTGCGGAGCAGCTACGCTGGACTCCTATCGTCGCCTCGATCTGATTGGAGAAATGAAAATTAGAGAAGCTATGCGAGCTCGATGGGGAACTCATGACGCGGAGCGGAGCTCCACGAATCTCGCCTGAAGGAGGTCATATCTTGAGGAAGATGCTTCACCGCTGTCACCAATAAAACACTCCAAGCTCTCTCCTTTTCTATTAGAATGGCGGATAGGAAAAAATGAGGATGTACAAATGAATATAAAGAGAAGAAAAAGGGAAGTTAGAATGGTGGTGGTGTTGAATGAGAAGTTAGATTATTGGTTGAGTTGAATGGGAGGTTATATTATTGGAGTTGAATGGGAGGTTGGATGAAGAATATGGAGTGGAATGGAGGTTGGTGGTAGAATAAAAGTTATTGCAGAGAATGAGAAATAAATAATAAATAAATAAATAAAGTAAGCTACTACAAAAGAATAAAATATAGATAAGAAAAAGAGTTGAGAATTTACAAAAGAAGATATACAACATGTACATATTTTTTGTTTGCTTTTCTTTTTTATTTTTTTTTGTCTTTTTAATAGTAGTTATGTACAACAGAAAAATATAATAAAATATTACAATCAAAGTACAACACCACCATGATTTTTTTGTATTTTTAATAAATAAAAAAATAAAAAATGAAGAAAGAATGAACATATATACAATGTATATCTATGTTCCAAAACCCAACTTTTGCAAATGAGCTCCGATTTTAATGAAACCACTTCCGTTGGATAGCTGATTTTTTAACTTATACTTTAAAAGCGAGTTTGTGAATTTTGAGTTCGTGCGGAGAGGGAATTTGGCTTGGAAGTTGGTCATTATGGCTTTTTCCCTTTGGGATCTAGGAGTATTTATTTGAGATAAAATTTGTTTTGTATTTTTGTATTTTTATATACATTGTTATGAACAGGTTAGAGAAATAATTAGCTAAAAAGGAGTTGACAAGAAATTATTAAAAATAAATGAAGTTTTGGGTTATTTACAACAGATAAACTCCTTTATTTTGCGGCTTTTTATGAGTAATTTATTTTGTACAATCTAATATACAATAATTAGTGTATTTTATTTACAAGAGTCATTTTGTTAATTTATTGATTTTATGGACATTTTTCTGGAATTTTACTCGGAGATTTTGCTAAGATCAAAATATTGAGATGATGAATCGTAGATTCATCGCCCCCTATACTTAAACTTTGCTAGTCCTCGATCAAATAAAGAATGAATAAGTTGGATTAACCCCTGACTGTGCATGTGAATACAAGACTTGATCCGTTCAAAAACTCTCGGTTTTAGAGATCCTAAAATTCTAAGTTGAACCAAGATCTAGTCAGAAGGTGTCAAATTTCCCTAATCATCAGACTCTCTTTGTATACATATATAGTAAGGATATGACTTTAAGTGTTGACCGCAGTTACAAGACTAGAGTCACAACGTCACCCAAGGTTCCAGTCTAAGAGACTCTCCTAAGGACCCGATCATCAACACTAGGGAATAAACCATTTCTTGCAACCAATCCACCGTCTCTTTAGTTGTCAGACTTGAAAGTGTATATGGAAGGCAAGTTGATGGAGGGCATAGGATTGTGTCATTTCTTCTCTCCCTCTCATTGGAACAAGGATCCTCTCGAGTTCCTTATTACGTAACACATATTTTTTTGGTGTTGATCAGTGTGTCCGTCAAGAGAAGTTGGAGTCGTTTGTACTTGTTTTCCTTGGATTACATTGGGGTGTGTCTTTTTTTAGTATCTATTATACCTTCTACACCCAGACTTGTACATTTACGATGCAGAGCCCTTTTTTGGTGCAAGCCCGACTCCTGGGTCTAATAGCGGTGGTCCAAGTGGACACTTTGAAATGGTTGGGAGAGCTAGCCTTTGGTGAAAGCTCTTTTGATAATTGACTTTGTGGAATTAGAGCTTTCCTTTATCATTTTATTGCTTTGTAGTATTTTTGGCTAGCTCCACTGCTTTTACCAAGAGTTGGCGCACATTGATCAATAATTTTTTTTATTTTATCACACCCTGGCACATAGGTAAATGTCAAGAGATAGTACCAGAACCATGTTCTCATACTGGCTAAAGATGCTGACACTCAGGTTTCATGAAGCCTTCATTGATTTTATCCCATCCTCGAGCATCATCAAATCAAAGTCCAAACTCAAATCCCCCATCCCAGTACCTCAAGTGAAATTTAAACTCATCTCATCATAACTGCAGTCGTGTATGTGAGGTGCTGATTAGATTTTTAAGGTAGAGACTAAGCATGCAATATAGCACACAAATCTTTCAAACTAGGGAAATGTGAATAATTTAGTCCAAGACCCTAATGACTAAGGCCGGTTAACTCAAGATCTTAAGACCTCATAAACCAAGTGTTCATGATCACCACAAGTCTTGTATGAAAGTGAATTGTGTCAGGGATTAAACCAACTTATTAGTTAGTTTTTTTTGTGATTTTATAGAGAGTTTTTTTTGGAAAACAAAGGAAAAGAAGAAAGTTTTTTTGTAAGAAAAAGGTTTGATTTTTTCTCAAAGGTTTTTTATTTTGAAAAAGATTGGTATAAGAAAGGATATTTTTTTTGAAAAAGTTTTTTTAAAAAACAAATAAGGAAAAAACTTTTTTGAAAAGTTTTTTTCAGAGATTTTTTTTTGAAAAGTTTTTTTTACAAGTTTTTTTAAAAGATTTTTTCAATTTTACCCACCCCGTAATTATTGTATAATATATAAAAAAATACGTGAAAGTACGAGCTATGGGTAAATTATATATGTAATATATACACGTCCCCCTATACTTAGCATGTGATATGTCCTCATGGCACTATGTGACAAAAAGCCATAGCTCGTACTAAGTATAAGAGTGTGAAAATAATAGAAGAAAATAAGTGTGTGGATAATACACAACGGGCATCGCCCCCCTATACTTAGGCTCTGGTCAGCTTAAGTATTGGAAAGAACACGGGAATGGGGGACCGATGAGAATGGGAAAGAATATACAAAAAGAAAATAAAAATAAGAGATGAAGCAAATCGAGTCACCCACCCCCCTATACTTAGGATCTAGTCATCCTAAGTATATCCACAAAATGAAAACGATACGGAACTGGTGCGAGTGATGTAAATCACGGGGGATGGGGGGAAATAAATGGAGGAAAATCTATACAAGGAGGAGTAAGAATATACAAGGATCAAGAAGGTTTGTGACAGACCTTCTTGCAGGAGCGAGGAGGTGGGTAGTATACACATGTGTCGCTGTCAGAATCGTCCTCCGAAGAATAATAATGAGGTGTAGGGAACGTCCAACGGGGGTCGACACATGGCTGCTTGCTCAAATATGGCTTCAGAACAGCCGAACTGAGCTCACTCATATAGATCACCTCATCCGGACCTGATGAGGACTCCTCAGAAAGTTACTTCTCTGGTAAGTCGAAGGAAACTTTCTTAGCCGGATTTCTAGAACATGAAGCATCAAGAGGAAGAGGAGATTGATACGTCTTAAGGAGTTCAAGGGAACACCTCAAGGAATCAATACCCTTCTTCTTCTTACTAGATGACCGACTAGAGGATGGAGCAACCGATTTATCAAGATTGGTCAATTTGTTCCCAGTTGTCTCTTTTGGTGTAGGTCTTGGATGTGGCGTGTGTGAGGTATGGACTAGAGGTTCATCATCAGATGACTCACCATATGCATTGTAATACTCCTGCAGGGTCAGCATACATCTCTGGTAAGGCATAGTGTTCTCAGTTGGCTTGGCATTGATTGGCTCAAGAGTCGGATCATCGAAATGATCAAGGCAATCCACAAAGGTCGTGTCCGACTCAATGATAGCTTCTGGTCGTGAGTCCTCCTTAGAAGATGTTACGGTGGTGGAGCAAGCAGTTGATGAAGTGGAGGTGTAGGGAGTTTCTGATCCAACGGTCGTCTGGACAGTCGGTTTCTCAGGTGTAGCAGAGAGGTAGGACTCATCTTCCTCTCGAAGGTCACGACTGTCTACGACTTTATGGGTTACCTTGGAAGATCGTGTGTCCTCAAAGATCGGGTGAGGTCAAAGTACTCCCAATGTAGTGAAATCGATCTCTCGAGTCTCGCAATCTATAGTTGCCTTAGACAAACGGCTTCCTGAGAATGATCGGAGACTGGGTAAACTCCTCTCGGTGCTCAATGTCGATGATCGTGAAGTTTAATTCCAGAAGATCACCTTGGAAGTAACGATGACTGAAATGCGACCGTTTAATGGACCGATCCGCCAACTGAATGATCTCTCTTGACTTCTTGGCAGATCCGAGTTTGAGCTTGGCAAACACGGAGGTCGGGAGGATATTAATCGGTAAGTCATCATCGATTCTTGCATGGGTGAATGTGGTATCTTTGATTTCATAATCAAACCTAGGCAACCGCTTTACTCTACGGCTCTTGGTTTTTCTCCCTATCATCAAAGATGTGGCCCTAGACACTATATGTATCTCAGTCCTTGTTCTCTTATTCCCCGACCTTTTAGGCATAAATTTTCTTCTCACAAATCTTTTAAGGTCAGGGAAGTGTTCAATGGCCATTATTAATGGAAGCTCGAAAATCAACTTTCTATCCAATGCTTCCCTAACTGCAGGATCCAATTTTTTAGATCTTTTCCTTTTTCAATTTTTATGGTATTTTCTGGTTTTTCCATTTTTGGGTATTTTTGATAGGTGAAGGAGGAATAGGAGAATGTACAGACTCTGGTTTGGAGGGAAAGTGGTTAGTAGAAGAGGGAGGTAGAAGGGACTCCAGCTATACATGATGTGTGGTCAATCCGGTATCTTTCAGGTTTTCATAATTCAATCCGCAACTCCATGATACACATTCCTACCTGGACTCTTGATTGGTCTACAAATGTCATCCTCCAATAAGTTCTCATGACACCTCATGAGAGAAGTATGCGTAATTGGAGGATAATGTTGAGTACTCGGGCTCTTATAGTCAACACACCTTGACTCAAGCGTGTAATGCTGGGTTAAGTATGGTCCATCTGTATGGCAGATGTTGGTCGGTGCCTCATAAGGTGGAGTCAATAGACAGGGGGTCTGTAGATCGGTCTCGTGAGTCCAATCCCATGTATTTGCAGGCTCTCTGAATGGGTGATATGAAGATTGGTCAATGTTGGCTTGATCACTCAGGTCAATCAAGTCAGGAAGATCGTATGGTGTAGGCCTCTCAATTTGGTTTGTTTGGTTGACTATGTTGTACCCAAAGGTCAAGTCAGGATGCGTATAGGTCAAATGTTGTCTGGTCTCAACTTGAGGTGAGAATGATGTCCGTGGAAGCAACTGAGTCTGCCAGTCATTCATCTCAGCAGTCGCTTGCTCTTTGGTTTGTTCCTTGATTTCAGCAAGTGGACGAGAATATGGTGAGTCAATCCAGAGTGGTTGTGGGACAGGGTGGTAAGAATGTGGAGTAGGTGAGAAGGACGAAGAAGTGGAGAAATCGGACGGAGTTCTAATTTCGCGGTCAAGGTGTAGGTATGAAGAGGAATAAGAAGGTGGAGATGGTCGAAATATGGTCGAAGAAGAGTGACATGGATATGATGACCAATATTCTGACATTTTGGAAGGGGAATGGGAGAATGAAGCGGATCGAGGAAGAAAGCGTGCAAGTGTACTGAATAACACACAAACAAACAAACACAAGAGCAAACCATGAGTTCACCTACTCAACACAGTGAAGGTCGCAGAGTCCGATCGTTTATCTTTTCAGATTTAGTTAGGCGATAAATCAAGATATAAGTCCAATTACGCAAGGCTTAAAAGTTGGTTTTGGGCACTATCCTAGGGATGCGTCCTCACCTCTCAATAATCGCAATAGCCAATCATACAATGAGGGTTTTGCTCTCCCAAAACAAGTGTTAGTTTTAGTCAATTTTTTTTGGTCAACTCTTAATAGCAGTCCCGATTTTAAGTTTGGTTATCATTTGATTAATCCACCAAACAAAGCACGCCGAATGATCAGTCCCGATTTTCTTTTAACCTAAGTTTCAGAAACCAAGGAGAGGGAGTCGAGAAAAACCGTATCAAATAGTGAAATCAATGATGCATGCCCATTTCAGAAGACTTACATTGATCCTCGCGCTCTACATGCGGGATGCAAGGCAGAATTGAAATTTTATACTATATTAATGCAAACGAGAAAATCGTTCCTATACTGGCAGTTTTATTAGCGAGTGATGAACAAGTTAACTTTGACTAATAGCCCTACGGTCTAAGTGTGTCTCGTTAAATTTGATGTGTGGTCATACAAATTACGAGCACAATCAATAAAGATATTCTAATAAAATATGCTCTAAGAGCCAAGAGTGCAAGTCCTATTCTACGTCAATCAACCACACGACCAAGAGCGGGTCAAATGTCCAGTCTGTATACAAGCGTGAGCTCTCAAACAAGAGCCGTTGGAAAGTGCGAATTACCTAAATTATTACAATAATTACAAAAATTCTCTCAAAAATGAATAAATTCTCCTTGATCTTCAACAGTCTGCGCGCGTCACGTCTGTCGACCTCCGATGCACTCCAAGTCCACCGAGCCCTCGCAAGGAAAATAAGATTTATATTAGAGAGATAAAAATAATATATATATATATATATATATGAAAAATGAGCTGAAAAATATTTAAAAGAAAATGGATTAATTACAAGTGGCCCGGGGTTTAGACTACCCGAGTAAATGGAAATCTAAATCCAAAATTTTTAAATTAATCCCTAAGTCGTTTGCCTCCCCGGCAACGGCTCCATCTGACGAGTCGCTAAATACGATGATTAATCCAAGCACGTTGTAGTAGGTGTACCTAGCGATTCAGTCAGAATCGAGAAAAAGATCTGTGAAGAGTGTCTCGGCTTTAATTTATATCCCGGGCAAGTCCGAGGTCGAATACAGGGAGGCAAAGGAACAACTTGGAGTCAATTTGAAAACTTAGGTCTAGATTTTCAAGCGGTAATTTTTTAGATTTTTTTATGCAAAATAAAATGACAATGCAAGATGCTGTTGAATTAAGACACTAAGAAAACACACAACTTAGCCAAATTAATTTTATTACAAAATTAATCTAATTTAGCCAAATTATTTTTCCTATAATCTTAATCCAGTTATGAATGCAAGACACATTTTTTGGAATTTTAGGAATTAAAATGCAATAAGTAAAAATGCACACTTTTATGGGCTTTTTCGCAGTTTTTCTCACAAACAGTGAGCAAAAATGATGAAAAAATTACTGTAATGAAAACATGATGCAATTATACTACAGTAATTTTTTTGGATTTTTTTGACAAAATATGAATTTTTATGTATTTTTTAGTGAAAACAGAGTGACAGTGAGTAATTAATTCCTAATAAATCCATAACAACGAATAGGCAAAGAACGAATTATCTCACATAGGTATTTTCATAGGGAATCCAGGAGATTTGAAATTTTCCGAAAAGGATCTATGTGGATTTAATTAAAAATAATATACTAAAATCATTCTATGATTTATTTCAGGCACAAGACAAATCCAATTACGATGAAATTTAGAAAGTAGTTAGCATCATTCCTATTTTTTTATGAATTTTTGGATCAACCGTGAGTTAAATATGAATTTAAGAGTTCAGATTGGGTAAAATGCGCAGAATTTCACTTAAACATTTTTAGTTAATTTACCATAACTCATAAAAATACAAATAAATATGAAAATGGTAGACAATTAGCAGCTCAACATCATGCTATTTTTCATTGAATAAAATGATGCGACATTGGTGTCCAAATTAATCCATAAAGATAGGGGAATCTGTGCAATTTCAGGAAAGAAAACTCACGAGCAAACTATATACATGGACTACTTTGTAATTACAGAAACATGAAATAACAAGGAAATAAAATGATGGGGTGGTGAAAGAAACAAGGAAATAAAATGTGAGATAAACAAAATAACAAGGGATATGAAAGGAAATACTTACCTGAGGTTCGTCGGATTTGCGGAGCAGCTACGCTGGACTCCTGTCGTCGCCTCGATCCGATTGGTGAAATGAAAATCGGAGAAGCTATGCGAGCTCGATGGGGAACTCGTGACGCGGAGAGGAGCTCCATGGATCTCTCCTGAAGTAGGTCATCGCTTGAGGAAGATGCTTCACCGCTGTCACCAATAAAACACTCCAAGCTCTCTCCATTTTCTATTAGAATAGAATGGCGGATAGGAAAAATGAGGATGTACAAATGAATATAAAGAGAAGAGAAAGGGAAGATAGAATGGTGGTGGTGTTGAATGAGAAGTTAGATTATTGGTGGAGTTGAATGGGAGGTTATATTATTGGAGTTGAATGGGAGGTTGGATGAAGAATATGGAGTGGAATGTAGGTTGGTGGTAGAATAGAAGTTATTGTGGAGAATGAGAAATAAATAATAAATAAATAAAGTAGGCTACTAAAAAGGAATAAAATAAAGATAAGAAAAAGAGTGGAGAATTTATAAAGGAAGATATATAACATGTACATATTTTTTTGTTTGCTTTTCTTTTTTATATTTTTTTTGTATTTTTATTAGTAGTTATGTACAACAGGAAAATACAATAAAATAATACAATCAAAATACAACACCACCATGATTTTTTTTAGTAATTAAGAAAAATAAAAATGAAGAAAGAATGAACATATATACAATGTACATCTAGGTCCCAAAACCCAACTTTTGCAAATGAGCTCCGATTTTAATGAAACCACTTCCTTGGATAGCTAATTTTTTTAACTTGAACTTTAAAAGTGAGTTTGGTGAATTTGGAGTTCATACGGAGTGGGAATTTGGCTTGGATGATAGTCATTACGGCTTTTTCCCTTTGGGATCTAGGAGTATTTATTTGAGATAAAATTTGTTTTGTATTTTTGTATTTTTATATACATTGTTATGAATAGGGTACAGAAATAATTAGCCAAAAAGGAGTTGAAATGAAATTATTAAAAATAGATGAAGTTTTGGGCTATTCACAACTGAAAAACTCCTTTATTTTGCGGCTTTTTATGAGTAATTTATTTTGTACAATCTAATATACAATAATTAGTGTATTTTATTTACAAGAGTCATTTTGTTAATTTATTGATTTATAGAAATTTTTTTGGGATTTTACTCGGAGATTTTGCTAAGATCAATATATTGAGATGATGAATCGTGGATTCATCAGCCTCGGTCAGAGAGTTGACCGAGTTCAACCAACGGAGGCTTCTGGTTGGTCCATGTGGACCTACCAGAAAATTCCTTGGAAAAATATTTAAAAATTCATTTTAAAATATCAAATGATTTTATTATTTTTGTATTATAAAATAAAAAATGTTGTTATTTCTAAAGTATTTTAATATGATTTTTATTTATTTTTTAGGGGTTTAAAATTACAAATTACCTTTTATAGGTTATGTGTAGGTATATTCTTCTATATATTTTAATATTTTATTTTTATTTTGTATATTTATTTTTTTATTTTTGTTTATCATTTTATATATTTATAACTTATTTTTTTGGACTTATATATATTTTTATTTTATTTTTCTGATGTCTTTTGTACACTTAAATAAATAGGTATATTACTTATACCGGTATGGTTATAGTTATTTCAACTAGGTGTTGTATACACATATTTTATTTTTGTATTTTCTTTGTATTTTTAGTCTTTTTTAATATACACATATATTATAAATAATATTTAAAAAATTAGAAAAATGTAAAATTTCCAAAATAAAGAATAATAAATAAAATGAGTATTTTAATTTGTACAAGTATACAAAAGGGGTCAAAAACTCAACTTTCAAACCGTAACTTCGAAAAATATGAAACCACTTCATTAAATTGATTATTGAAAGTTATATAAAATTAAATGTGATTTTGATACATTTCAAGTTTTTATTTGAGAGATACATGTCTGAGAAGTTGGGATTTTAGAAATTTATTCATATCATAACTTTTTATCTATTCATTATTTTTGTAACTAATCAATTTTGTATTTTTCTTTATTTAGTTATCTACATCTTTCATGGACAAAGTTTCTTAATTTGAGGTATTAAAAGTGGAAGCAAAAATAAGCCCCAGAATGAATAAAGAATGAATTAAATAAAAGGGTATTTTATTGTATTTTGGCCCTTATCTCCCCCTACTTTATTCCTTGTCGACCTAGTCATCAAGATGCCAAGGTCTCAGGATTTCAGGTCATACAATATTTACAATATTTTATTCTTTTTCTTTTATTTATTATATAATTTTGGCTTTAAAAACCGTATTTTGTACACTATTTACATGCACATGCATGAATGCTAAAATGCAGGAATTAAGGGTATTTACATGTATTTACTAGGGTTTTTGCGGCCAAAATGATAGAATAAAGATGATGAAATGGAGGTTCATCAGGACCCTAGACAATCCACCTAAAGGGGTTAAAGCCATTGGGTGTAAATGAATCTTCAAGAGAAAAAGGGAGCCTGATGGGAAAGTAGAGACTTTCAAAGCACGACTCGTGGACAAGGACTAGACACGAAGAGAAGGCATCGATTATGATGAGATGTTCTCTCCTATGGCTATGCTCAAGTCCATCAGGACACTGCTGGCTATAGCTGCATCTATTGACTATGACATCTGGCAGATGGACGTCAAGACGGCTCTCCTCAATGGATACCTTGAGGAGGATATATATATATATGGAGCAGCCCCGTGGCTACATAGTTGAGGATGGTATGTTTGCAAGCTGAAGAAATCCATTTATGGGCTCAAACAAGCTTCTTGTAGCTGGAACATCAGATTTGACGAAACCATAAAGAGTTATGATTTGGTGCAGAATCCTGATGAACCTTGTGTGTACAAGAAGCTTAGTGGGAGCGTCATTGTGTTCATCGTGCTTTACGTAGATGACATCCTTATCATTGGGAATGATATAGGGAAGATGACCAGTGTGAAAATTTAGCTATCTCATACCTTCGAGATGAAAGATCTTGGAGAAGCCTCTTACATCTTAGGCCTGAAGTTGTTCAAAAATCGAGAAAAGAGGATATTGGGATTATCACAACATGGGTATATGAAGAATATTCTTGAATGTTTCTGTATGGATAGTTCCGAGACATCTGTCAAACGGGATGGCTCCTCAAAGTGTTGAGTAAAAGAAGGCCACGACTGGGTGCCCCTATGCATCAGCTGTAGAAAGCTTAATGTATGCTATGATGTGTACTAGGCTAGACATCGGCCATGTAGTGGGAGTGTAAGTCATTATCAATCCTGCTATGGAGAGCAATACTGGAATGGAGTAAAGAACATTTTAAAATATCTAAGACGGACGCAAGATTACATCTTTGTCTATGGAGATGGTGATCTCCAAGTCTTGTACACAGATTCAGGCTTCCAGTCGGATATTAATGATCGAAAGTCAAGATAAAGGTTTGTATTCCTATTGAACGGTGGAGCTGTGAGTTGGAAAAGCAAGAAGCAGGAGAATACGACAGATTCAACAATAGAAGCCGAATATATTACCGCATCGGATGCTGCAAAGGAGGCGGTATGGTTGCACAAGCTTATCCTGGAGCTTGGCGTAGTTTCCTCGAATACTCCCATTGCGGTACTCTACGATAACACGGGAGCCATTGCCCATGCGAAGGAACCCAAATGGCATCAAAAGAGTAAGCACCTGGAAAGGAAATACCACATCATTCGGGAGATTCAAAAGCATGGTGATATCATCATCACAAAGGTTCCCTCCACCGACAATGTTGTTGATCCTCTTACCAAACTTTTGACACAGAAGGTTTTCGGCCATCATTTAATGAGTATGGGTTTAAGGATTGTTCTTAAATGGTTCTGAGGGCTATTGGGAGATTGTTAGCCATATGAGCCCGAGAGGAACCATTCTTATAATAAATATTATTGTAATAAATGATTTATCAATAATAGTTATTGATTACTTCACTCCCTTTCTGAGATTAAATGAACGAATGCTTTATAGGTTCCTCTGTATAATTAGGGTTATGTACCGTGGCCGTCTTGATAATCATACAACTGTTGATTCATTAATTGAATCATAGAGGCTGGTGTGTGGTTGAATATCTAAGGAGTTAGATAGAGGACTCGTCAAGCACCGTCAAATAATTATTAAGAGATGATCTCCAACCTAAGTAGGAGATGGCAATCCTTTCTCATTAAGGTTGATATCTGACCGACCTCTTGTTGTAGGTCCTCTGCATGAAATAGTGATTCAGAGGTGTTAGATTAGTTAGGTCAAAGGGTTGACTTAACGAGATCGAGATAACCTAAGTCCTATATTGAATATTGTCACAATGTAGGCACACATCCTCTGACCAGAGACAGATGTGTTACTATATGTCTGAGTGTGTACATTTAGCAGACCAATAGGTTGATGACCTAAACAAGGTCTATACACCGACGAGCTGGTGTGCATGTAAAGGCATATGAGTAACTCAATCTCTCAAAGGGATCATACAGGTTCGCTTGTGAACCGGAAGACATGAGCGCACTCATGAGGTATTGGAACTGATCAAATTCCATGCATGGTCTCCGTGCCTTGGAAGCATGACAAGAATTTGAAGGTATGATATATGCTTTGGGAAAGCATATGATTGATATCGATTCCCAATGACCAAGATTGAGAAACTTGATGATTAAACCATAAAGAAGACCGATGAATCCACGATTCACCGCCTTTATTCTTTAATTTTAGCTTCATTTCCGTAGTCAATCACTTGTAAATACCCACAGATTTCATATAATTATCATTTTGCATGCATTAGTTAAATATACATTTTTTACACTTTTGTATTCAAAATAAAAGAACAAAGAAGAAAAGAAAAAGAAAAGAAAAATGAAGGATGTATTTGTGCAATAAATACAGACTAACCTGAACCCCGAGATAAGGTCGAGACTTGACCCGATCGACCAGGAATAAAGTAGGGGGAGATAGGGTCTTTCATTCAAAAATCCAAAAATATTTTGTAAATACTCTTCCCTATATATTTGAATAGAACTTATACTATTCTATTTGTACATAAACTGACCTCAAATCAATTATTTTTGTAAACAAAAGTTGTAAATAAAAATATTTTGTAAATAATAAAAATAATTGCAAAATAAATTAATGTACATATTACAAATAATCACACTTAGAACCGTAAAATGATCATTGAAATACCAATTCCGGCTTCATATAAACTCAAATTAAACCAAACTCACTTCCATTATACTCTAAATTAAATTATCTTTCAAATGGCTATGATTTCATAATTTTTGGAGTTACGGTTAAAAAGTTGGTTTTCTAAGTTGTTTTATGCAGTTTCACCATTATTTATTGTACATATTTATTCATATTTATTTTTATATAGATAATGTATATAATTGTAATTATTATTTTCATTAAAAATAAAATAAAAAATATAAATTTAAAAAAATAAAAAAAAAAGATATAAAAATTATTTCCCTATGTGTATATGTGTATAATGTATTATCTATACATAATATTTGTATACAACTAATTTCATAATATAAAAATCATCAAAAAATAAAATATCTAACATTAATTAATTAATTTAATTTAATTACAAATTTGATTGATTGATTTATTGGGGTGTTTTGTGTAGTATCATCATTATTTAATGTACATATTTATTAATATTTATTTTTATATACACAGTGTACATAATTGTAAATATTATTTTCATTAAAAATAAAATAAAAATAAAAAAAAATAAAAAAATGAGATATAGAAATTATTCCCTTATGTATATATGTGTATATTGTATTATATGTACATAATATTTGTATACAACTAATTTCCTTATATAAAAAACACTGAAAAATAAAATATCTAACATTAATTAATTAATTATTTTAAAAAGTTTGATTGATTTATGTATTTATTTCATTTATTTGATTTGAAAGCATTCCATGTATATAAGATTTGATTTTCTACCTTAAATAACAATTGTTAAGGTGGCTAATTAATTTTTGTAAATTAATTATTTGAACTTTTTTATTTAATTTTGAATTTAATTTTTATTAATTTAATTAATTTATTTATTTATATAACGACTAATTACCTTCATTCTTTGTATATATTTTCCTTTTTTATTTTTCTTCTTCTTTTTATGGGGCTCCTCCTCCATTTCCTCTTGATCGATCTTTGTTGGAGAGGAGTCCGATCTCCGAGAGTCATCTTATCGATGAAAGGAACCCACACTCCGAACCGTCCGGTGGCTGCACGTTGGCCCTCGTCGGGGCCATACGGTGTATCCAATCCCAAGGTGAGATCCAATTTTATTTCTAGTCTTTTTCTCTTAGATAAATCATATGTATAATTTTTGCTCCGATTTATTAGAATTCAGATCCTTAAAATCACAAAAAAATCCATATCGCACTTGCCATCCGAATCCGATTTTCATTTCATTTTCTCGATCCATGCACGTTCCCGTTCTATCTATCACAACCTCTGACATCCGACCACGGACGGTGGTCGGATCTTCGGATCCTTTCCTCATTCTTTGTCAGATCCCTACTCACGTGCTTTATTTTGTTTATAAATAAGAAAAATAAAACATGTATCTATTTTTCCAACCATTTGTTTTGCAGGAAAATCAATTTAATAAAAAATATAATAAAAAATTAAAAAAATTACTCATGCTTACATTCTCTGTTTCAAAAAAATAAAAAAACTTTTCTTTTACTTATTTCTGTTGTTTATATAAAAAAATAAAAAAAACAACAAGCATGTCACCGGCGCGACCCCTCCTAGCCGCTCTCCGCCCCACACCCTAGCAACGCTGCTCCGAAGCTGCCCTTGGCCCGACCTCCTTCCCGTCCGTTCCACACTCTGACCGGTGGCAGCCCTCCGAGCTCGCCACCTCTCCGCCCGTCAAGCGTGCCCCCTCTACACCTCCGTAGATCAACCATCTGCATGCGCCACCGCCCTTGCGCCCCGGCCCCCTTACATCGTTCACGCCTCGCCCAACGCAACACTCGTCGCGTGCGAGTAAAGGCTTCGCCCGGCCGCTCACCACCATAGCGACGCTCTCCAAGAATCGACTGCGATCCATGCCGCTCCCTCTCTCCCCGTCTAGCGTGCGGTGTAATTTCCTGCACGACGGCACTTGGTCGCGACCTCCCCCAATATCTGCGTCGACGCCTCCCAATGGCTCCGTGCGAGCCCACTTTGACCCTCGGCTCTCAGTCCCCGTTGCCACGGCAGAAATCCTCCTCTCCTGTAAACGAAGGATCCATGGAACACAGGAAGCCCTAGGGGGCATTCAAGAGGATCTCCAAGTGATTGGATAGCATCAGTATAACAATGATTAATGTTGTTTGCTTGGTTAGGATTCACTATGAAGTTCTCGTGGACAGTATATAAGTTAGTATGAGTCAATTTCTCAATTCTCAAGAGAGCTATTGAAGCATCCTTCTGGTGAATTCAATTGGCAAAACACGATCTTTGTGTCTTAGTACGGTCTCTAGTGGATGTAGGCAAAGAAATAGAGATCTTTTTTCCTTTCTTTTTGCCTTTGACCTCTGATTGATTCATATAATCGTCGGATTGATTGGAAGTAATGAGTGTGATAGGAGACTGGATGATTAAGAGTAGCGGCAAACCATCCTCCTCAGTCTATGAGGTCCATCAGGTTTCTTCTCCTATGGTCTTTATATAATGGGAATTTCTCCAAAGCAGAAAGGCGTCAACCTTCAGACCAAAACTTCAAAAAGCTCTTTTTCTATTCTCTTCTTTTAGTCAGCTCTTACAAAGAAAGGAGCCCTGCCGGCCCACCGGCGGGTCCAGGTATTCCTCACTCTTTCTCTTCTTTCTTTTTCACTGATGAGTCCCCGCTACTACAACTGGACTTCTCCTGACCCCTTTCGTCAAGATAAAAAGATAGTACTGATAGACAGGCATAGAAGAAAGGGCGATCCACTCTATTCGGTTTAGTGAGGGCCCTCCATTGCCCAGGCTTATTTGGGTCGAAGAGCGGTAAAGAAGTGTGGATTCCGTTCGCTGCGTCTAGTCCGTGATCTGAAAGGCCCCAAATAGATTATATAGTAGAGTCTCAGCGGGTTATAATAGAGATTTATGAGCCCTCGAAGAAAGCCTGACGAGTCAAGGTGCGAAGTCGGCGACTGAGGTCAGGAGCGAAGGCTACTACGTAGCTAAGTCAGGTCAGGGGAGAAGGAGAGGGAAGGATCAGGTTAGAGCGGGATCCGTCCTCTGCCGTCGAGGGGTCAGGCTCTAAACCAAACCGACGCATTCCTAGCTCTAATTGGAACGTGTGAATTGACTCGACGATCATATCATGGGCAAGGGTCGTCACAGATAACAGCCTAATCGTTCCGGAGAAAATAATATATTGGAAAAATCACAAAGAAGCCTCCTAAGGTTTCTGTACTTGCAGAAAAGCCCCTGCTCCAAAGCATATCACATGCGCGACACACCCTCTTCATGTTTCATACTGTAACATATTTTTTATTATATTTAGTTGCAAAAACGTTCAATAATTGCACTTTAGTCCCTTTATTGCAGAACTTGAACTCGCTTGATCCTTAAGTCAAAATAAATGTTTTTCATGCTTTAAAAATTCTAAAAAAATTTGTGTACGCTCCTGCTATGTGTCTAACCATTTTGTAAATTTTCCATAGAATTTTGTTGACTTTTGATATTTTCAAAAATAAAAAATAGTGTCTTTATGTATGTCTGAAATTAGAAAATTCATAAAAATTAGAAAACTTGCTAAAAATTCCCCAAAAAAATACTGTACGTGTATTTTCCCATCTTTTAATTTCTATTCAATTTATGTTCATAGATCATCTGTAAAACTCCAAAAAATTGTGAAAAAAATAAAAATCTTAAAAAATTGTAGAAAATTCTAGAAAAATCCCAAAAATCTGACTCCAGTCTCTATTTGAAGATATTTCATTGTAGTTTATCATAAAAATAATTTCCAGGAGTATTGGTGATTTAAAGTATTTTTAAGTTGCAAAATATTATTGGTTGTGCATTGTTTTCTATATTTTCCGCTAATTGATTTTTAAAAAATCATAAAAACATCAGAAAAATTTGAAAAAAATTACCAAAAATATTTTAAAACATATAAAACATAAAAACTATTTTCTCTGGACTTTTCTGTACATTTTTTACTATTTTGAAAAATACAATTAAAGTGTGGTGTGTGTATTTTATCATTTGTGCTTTACTTGAAAATTAAAAAAATAAAAATTCAAAAACCACAAAAAAATATTTTCGAAATCTGATTACATAGTTTTTAAATCGTGCTCCTTGTGTTCAACCATGATCGTTATACCAGGTAAATAGAATAGCGAAAATTGATTAAATTTGCTTTTATTGATTTATCTTTTAAGTGGTTAAAAATACAATTTTTAAACGTTGATCGATTTGAGTGGTTAAGAACGACACATTGCTTAGTTTATCCGTCTCGACCACATCATATTTCAGCTCATCAAAGACAGTGAAAAATTGATCTATATCTTTGGGTTTATCATAAGTCTTCCAGTATGCAGGATCTACAGGTGTCAGGAATACCTGAGGGTTATGTGATCATAAACGATTGTATAACTATGACGCTTCCACTCAAAGGGAGTGATGAAACAGATTTGGAATTTAGTGATTCCTCTCAGTAGAGAAGTAATCTCATCTTGGTCCAAGTGTTGGACATTGATCTGAATGAGATTCAGATGTAATGAGAAGATATCTTGATATAATCAAACATCTATGAGAGGTCTGTGTGATCCCAACATCCAAGTCACTATATGTGGAACAATACAATCGTCTTATCCTTATCTCCAAGTATCTGCGGAGAAAGCGCATTATTCTTGAAAGACTTCAAGAATAATTCCATAGTTGAATTATATCTAAGAATTGAGAAATGGATAATTAAAATCTTCAATAATCTGAATTTGATTTACATTATTGGGATGCTTGTGAATGATGATCCAATATAATTTAATGTGATTTAATTGTTATGGATAGGAATAATGTGGATATAAATATCCAATTATTCATAATATATTATAAATGTGATTATAATGTATTAAAGAAAGCTTATTATGTTTTATATTTGTTGATTAATTATTCGTGAGAATTGTATTCACATTGTATATTTAATTGAAAATGTAAATCATATTTTATTTTGGGTTGTGAATGTGATTCACAAATTTCCAATGGCAAGTTTGCAATATTCTCAATAATTGTGAATTATTTTTGTAGAATAATTTACATCAAGAGTTGTTGTGAAATCATGGAGATTTCCATTATTACATGAGATTGGTGGATATCCCATCCTTCCATATTAGAAGGGTGGACGACTACAATATCCTTAAGGAAATTGGTAGCCGTCCACTCTATATATGGAGAGTGGAATCTCCATCCAATAATCGCCATGTTTGCCTTATTTAAATTAGGATTGAATTATATTTGATTTATAGAATATATATAGTCTAAATTAAATTATTTATTGTTGTGTTTTTTACCAACAACATCTTGACCATTGAAAGAAACACAAATCAATCTATTGATTTTTTGTGTCCCATGGATTGCGGTCCAAGGACTCCAAAATCCTCTATAAAGAGAGGCACCCCATGCTCTCTAGGGTTATGCAAAATACAAATATATTAAGATCTCTCCCCTCTCTTTAGTTCATACGTCCCCTCTCCTCTCCCTTTATTGGTGGTCGTCCACCATACCCTAGAGGAGAGATCTTCGTCTTTGTTTCGTCGTGCCGTGGCTTCGACGACTCTCGATTCTTCATCTTCTTTGGTGTGCTTCGCTTACGAACAAGGCATTTTATCTCGTGCGATGAGATCAGGAGTTCCCATGCTTGGATCAACATCTTGGATTTTGAGGTTCACGCGGTTCATCCCTGCGCTCGCAAACATCTTCTTCGAAGATCAGACTTGAGACAGGAGGTCTCTTTTCGTAGAGATTTGATCAACCACGCTACAATAGGTATTTATTTATCCTTGATGTGGTTTAGATGAAACGATCTGAGAATCGTTGTTGGATCATGTGGTTTCATCATATGAAAATTTTTTAAATTCCGATGCATAGAACAACTAGTATGACTAGTCGTTCTTCATCGTATATGATACGATGCTCACGCTTCTGGGATGCGCTTGAGGATTTCTCTGTATCCTTCACTGTGATTCTTCTATAAATGGTCTCCAGATGATGTCACTCGCGATGCGTACATCTCTAGGTGTGAATATGATGCTCGATCAATTCGAACTCATATTCCGAGTTCTTTGTTCCTCGATAACCTGCAAATTATTTCAATAACTTGAGACCAATGTCTCAGTATTGAAGCAGAAAAGATGAGTGGGGGAGATTTTGGAAGTGGTGGAAGATGCTCCACAGCTCCGATCATAGGATGTGATCGAAGATGGTCGGATCTGTGAGATAGATAAGAAATGATGGGAAATTGAGTTAAGGTAGTAGTGACGATGATCGATGCAGAGGTTAATTATTTCCATACCAAAAACAAGGATGATAAGGACATTTGATCTGGAAGATCGAAGATGAGATCTACACCACGATGAATCAATTGAAATTAAAAGAAGATAGATATCTGCATCTACCGAGGATGAACTGTATGATGTGCTTGGATTGAGGATCGAAGATCCTTGGGTCATGATCATGATGGCTCGACGGTGTCAGAGGTTGAGCTCTCTCAAGGCGGAGCATGGCAATAGATCGTCGGATTAGAGGCCCTCTCATCCTCTCCTTACTACAACAACGACCGGTTGTCACTCAACGATCATTGAAGCTCCTTGGATATTTAGAAAATGGCCAAATATGGAGGAAGAAGAAGAAGCTCCAAACTTATTTAAAGGATGAGAAAATCGAATTTCAAATGTATTTTCGATATGCAAACTGATGTTTTTATTTAGGCGAATATGATGGTTGTAAGGACTCTATTTTGGTGATCAAGTCAAGCATATCAATGATTCGATCTAGAAATGGGGAGAAATGGCTTGTTGAGCAGATTATTTAAATTGATGGGGGAAAGGACGAAATAAGGAAAATATGGAATAATAGATTAAATAAAAAATAAATAAAATAAATTAGGAAATGATTTTAAATTTAAACATTAATAAAATAAATAATGTTAATAATTTAATAAATAATTTATTACGATTTTAAATAAATTAAATAAATTAATAATAAGGGTAAAATAAATAAAAACCTTTATTAATAGGTATAAAATAATTATATATTTAACAAATGGATTTTTATAAATTTAATTTTATAGTAACTACGTAACTAAATAATTTATTTATTTACATAATAGTTTAACAAATTTAAATACATTTTTATTTTTATTAATTAATTTAATTGTACAAATAAATACAAGTACATACGAGCTAGGTACATTATACTATGTAATAAAAACAATATTTTATTTTTAATTATTTTTATTTTTAATATAATTAAAATAAAATAAACAAAACATTTAAAAATATAATATGTGCACTAGTATACAAGAATAAATAAATAAATATGTTTAGAACACACACACACACACACTTGTGTATAAGTATACCAACAAAGTCTCAAAACCTACTTTTTCATATTAACTCCGATTTTAGTGAAACCACTCTTATTGGATAGATAATTTAAAAAACAAACTTTGAAAGTAAGGACACCCAAATCAGAGTTCATACGACCGAGTTATGAGATTTACAACTTTTATATTTTGAGATTTATTGGTATTCATTCACACTTATTTAAGTTATATTTAGTATATTTTTTAGTGATTTTTATAGACAATTCTGAAAAAAATTTAAGTTATTTGGAGTTAGAATTAATTAAATATAAAGTAAAGAAGTTTTATATGCATAATGTACATATAGACGACGGGTTCCAAACGCTAAAACTCACATGATTTATTCCATGAATTTTTTGACATTTTTTATAAAGAATATTAGTTACAAAATGAAGTTTAAAAGTGAGTTTGGTCAATTTGGAGTTTTCTATAAATAGTTATGCATCTAGGATGTTCGATTTTAAGGATTTTTAGGTTCATTGTAATTATTTATTTATTGGTTAAATAAATGTTATGATATTTTATAAATTATTATACATTCTTACAAATAACTTTTAAGAAGAAAATATTTTATTTGAGGTTTTTTATTGATGAATAAAATAGGTAAAAATATGTACAAGGTGAAAATTAATGAATATGTACAAGTGAAATTTGGTTTTCTTTATTTTTATAAGTTATGACCCCTATCTCCCCTTACTTTATTCCTTGTCGATCAGGTCAAGTTTTGACCTTCGCTCAGGGTTTGGGTCAATCTTTATTTATTCCGTAAATATATCCTTTTTATTTTCTTTTCTTCTTTATTCATTTATTTTAGTTAAAAAGAATGATAAATAGTTGGGTATGCTTGGATGCAAGCCAGTCTCTACTTCTATAGATACTAAACATAAACTTAACAAAGCATATGGTGATACTCTTAAAGATGCTACCAAAGGCATGTACAAAAAATAGTTGGAAAATTAATTTATCTCACTCTCACATAACCTAGCATCATTTATGCTGTAAATGTGTCCAGTAAATTCATGCTTGCCCCCACTACAATTTATATGAATGATGTCAACCGGATTTTATGAATTTATCTCACTCTCACATAACCTAGCATCATTTATGCTGTAAATGTGTCCAGTAAATTCATGCTTGCCCCCACTACAATTTATATGAATGATGTCAACCGGATTTTATGCTAAATTAAGAAATCTCTTGGTAAAAGGCTTTTGTTTAGGATACAAGGCAATGTGAGCATTGAAATCTACACCGACGTAGATTGGATTGTGTCTGTTGATGACATGAGATCAACATCAGAGTATGTTGTTTATCTGTGCGGTAACCTGGTCATCTGGAAAAACAAGAAACAAAGTGTAGTCACCAGGTCCAGTGTGAAAGACAATTATCATGTTATTGCAAATGGGGTCACTGAGATCATATGGTTAAAATTTTTATTGAGAGAGTTGTGTGCTGAACCAATCATACCACTGAAGATGTTCCGTGATAATAAAGCTGTAATAAACATGACAAGTAACACTGTAATACATGATAGAACTTAGAATGTGGGGATTGATAAGCACTTCATTCGTGAGAAGATTGATGCTAGTTTGTTGTCTCTCCCTTAGTTGTGATCTGATGATCAGATTGCTGATCTGTTTACAAAGGGGCTACCTACGACGATCTTTGAATTGAATGTTAGCAAGTTGCGCATGGTTGATATGTATGCCCAACTTGAGGGAGAATGTTGAGTTGTGTGGATCCTTAGATGGGTAGACATAATATTGGATGAGGGATCATTTACCCAACTTCCTATAAATGTACTCATCCCCCATCTTATTGAATAGTCTTAGTGAAGAGATTGCCCTAATCTCGGATGAGGAAGATTAGATTTTGTGTGTACCCTTGTAATTTTTTCCCTCTCTATAGAATTATCCACGTAAATCATGGTGTCATTGTCACTATAAGAAATAACAATTAGGGAGACGGACTTGTGACGACAGAAACCTATGGCGACAGAACAGGTCGTGGCCACAAATACAAGTCATCATAACATAGTTGTCTTAACCCTTTTGAAAGGGAAAATTTTAAAATTACCATTATATGTTGGGAAATTGCATTTTAAACCTATTTTTAGTCTACACTCTAGAACATAGAGTGTGTTTAGACCAATTTCTAGAAATTGCCATTGTATAAGGTTTAAGAATGGAAAGTGTGTCTGTTGAGATAAATTTTATAAAATTTTAGAATGGAAAGTGTGTGTGTGTGTGTGTGTGTGTGTTGGGAACATAGGCAGTGATGAATGTGTTGTTCTTGTACCGAAGATCTTTACAACTTTGGAGATCACATAACAAGTAACGTGGAATTGAAATTGGTTGATTAGCTAGATTTCAATGGGAAATTAAATTGATTGATTAGTTAGATTTAAATAGGAACTTAAATTGATTGATTAGTTATATACCAATAAACTCAGCCGTCACTTATATGGCCGCCGACTTGAACGGTTGGCCTCACCTTTACTTTTCATTAAAAAAACCAACCCTAAATTCTCAGCCTTCACATATGTATACATTATAGAAATAATAATAAAATTAGGCATGAGAATTAGGTCATGAGTGCATCTCTAACGTCGATGTAAAACAAAACCTATTGTAATCTGCCCGTTGCAAAAAAACACTTAAAAGAGACGCCATCGTCTTTGGTCCTTTCTCCACTCATGTATTTCTTGAGAAACCCTAACCTCTCACGATCAACTTCTCTGCAATGGTAGGTCTTGGTGGTGATGGTGATGGTGGAGGCGGAGGCCGAGGCGGAGGCAGAGGTCGAGGCGGAGGTCTAGGCCAAGGATGCGGTGGAGGTAGAGGAAGTCGGCAAGGTGACGATGATCAATGGTCAAAAGATTATTGTGATCGATGAGAGGCATGTCGTGAAGGCGATTGGTTGTGGACAGATCGAGGTCTAGGTGGAGGCCGACGGTGCGGTGGAGGTAGAGGAAGCTGGCAAGGTGACGATGATCGATGGTTTGGTAATCAACGAATAACATGTCGTGAAGGTGATCAGTTGTGGACGGGTCATGAGAGAGGGGAAAGTTGGAGAGCAAGGGCGGAACCGTAGGGCGATGATGATTGTTGGGATGATGATGACTGGCAAAGCACAGGAGCTATGCATGGTGGTGATAGAGGTGATCGTCAGTGGAGATCAATGAGGACGGAGAGCGAAGCTGGATGGAATGAAGGGCATAGTGCAAGGCATGTGTCTGGTTGGAGCACGATGGAAGTAGGCAGTGGAAGAGGTTATAAGCGAAGACAAACATGGAGACTGAGGCCAACAATCAGTGGCAGGAGCATGCACGAGGTGGGCCTTCTGTTGAACCTGAAGGTCATGATCAAAGGGTGGAACACGAGGATACTGGGTAAAAACTTTACTGTTGTTTATTATGCTATATGATTTCAATGTTACATGCTTTTCATTATATTATTGTTTATATTATGTTTTATTGCATTTTTAATTTAATTTTTTATAAATGAACTAGAGATAAAATTGTGTAGAAAGGAATTTATTTACAGCTATTTAGTCAAGAAAAAATTGTTAGTTTGATCAAGTGACCGTGACCAACACAAGACAGAGCTCTTCCACATAGAGCTTTAATTTAAAACTGCAAGTACTATAATGTAATTTCATTATTGTACATTGATATCCATGTAAATAATCTTAAAATATAACAATTAAAGTTATACAACCATCAAATACATAGTTACTAGAACCTAATAACTCATTCTATGACATTCATTAAATGTTGGCTTCGAATTCCCTGTTGTGAATGGTATCACAACATGGTATATAATGTCTCTCATGGTGGCATGATGTTTTCGCCAATAAAAATTTATTTATTACATTATTATGTTAATTTTTGATAAGTTTGGGAGTTCTTCATCTATAAGGAACAAACCATCCCAACTTCCTATTAGCATACCACTAGACCAAGTACATGTAATTAATTTCTGGTTTCAGATTTCATGGTGGCATGATTTGTTTATGACTCATTGGAATTAAAATAAAATAGAGAGGGTCACACGTCAACAGACAAATCTACGTGCACATCCAGATCCATAGCATCAGGTTCCATAAACAACTGCCATTTCATTTCATCAATTTAATGAAATTAAGAAGTACACTTTAGCAAATTTAACAAAACTGTCTGAAGGATTAATCCAATTTCAAAATCACACCTTAACTTGAACAAGAATTAAGTCGAAAACCACATTAATAGGACTAAGCCAATATTAAATTCAAATCGATAATTTGTGAAGGAGACTTTCTTTTTTCATGTAATTATAGTAACTACCATAATACACCAGACTATAACCATATAGTTACATAAAATATAAAAAAGAAAATATATAACTAAACTACGTACCAAATCAACAAATCTTATGATATTTTAAAAAAAACAAGAAAATATCTTAGGTGTTTAATCTTGCTAATAAAACATCGAGTTAGATCAAAAAGCGTCAATATATTCTGTTGCTAAATATATAATAATATTATTATTCATTTATGAAATTATTTTTTACACTTGAAATTAGCGGTCTGTTGATACCGTTGTAGAACATGTTATTTTTTACACTTGAAAATATCACTTCACTAAAATATGCCGTTGTAGAACATGTGATTTTTTCATTAAATCTCAAGAAATTGAAGATAAAGGCGATTTTTGTATAACATTATTATATTTAGATAAATGTAATGGATTATAGGGGAATATGTGTGGAGAAGAATATAAGTTATCTATAAATATTTAGGTTGTGGAAATGAGCATATAAGCAGCTACTAAGAACCTTTTTATCTTCCC
This sequence comes from Ottelia alismoides, assembly GCA_037367405.1. Taxonomy (NCBI): domain Eukaryota; kingdom Viridiplantae; phylum Streptophyta; class Magnoliopsida; order Alismatales; family Hydrocharitaceae; genus Ottelia; species Ottelia alismoides. The sequence continues at coordinate 1,177,954 of JAZKJV010009784.1, forward strand.
AGTTAATGAGCATATAATATAGCTTGGGACAAAAATCTCACGTCTACATGTTAATGATGAATTATCGAACCCAAATAAATTCAACAATTCAGTTCTTATAGAGCTTAAATTTTCTGGAAATTTTAAAACCATGGGTATCTAGAATCATTACTATAAACTCCTTTGGGGCGGTCATATTTCCATGGAATATTCTTATCATAATATACATTAGATTATGTGATGCTCAATTCACATGGGTTCTAATTTTCTTCGTTCAGTCCTAATCTATGGAGGCTAAGCAACAATAATTTTTGATCAAGTCCCTCTACCTAGAAATCTATGTTCAATTGGTTAAAAGCTTTATGTAACTAGATTCTATTGGTGAATTCTTTACAAGCATGTTGGGGAAGATCCTATCAATCTATATTGTATATTTTTGTTGTGTGCAGATAGAAGATATATTTTTGTAGGTACGTTCTTCAAAATGATCATATTAAACACTATATTTAGGCACAATTTTATGATCACATAGCTCTGTATCTCATTGTAAACAAGCCAAACTACATAAATGACCGGTCAAGATAGATGATTAAATATTTTACAACCATCTTATAGTTCTCCTTTGTAGCACATACAAATGGATGACGTAAGGTGTTCGTATAATATTGTATTTATGTTGGCTTTCCTTAGTTAGGAGGTCCCGGACTAAGGGTGTCCATAAATATTCAAATCTTACTATAAGACGATTATTTTTACATGCAAAGTTTATATTTGAGCATATATTTTGGTAGCATAAACTCTATTCCTCTTTAGTATATCAAATCAATCTTAATCAGCTTTTATTATTATCGCTTCAGTGGCAATTTTAAGAGTCAATACTGATTGGTTTACGAGTTATACTGAAGGGGTGTGTAGTTATGCAGTCGAAATTTCCTCAGGTATAAGCTATCATGTAATAAGGATTGTCTTATAGTACGGTTTTAATCTTTATGGATGGGCTTAATTAATAATATTAACAAATCAGTTCTCCTCTCATCTCCTAGATTTAGTGTATTAAGTTTAGACCAATATCATATCATGGATTACGGTATAAGATTCCATCTGTTCATGTGATTGAGTCATCATATTGACAAAACTTGTTATCCTTAAATTTAGGATGGTGGACTTCTTAACTGACCGGAGTTGGATGTACTCTATTCCCAACTGACATAAGAATGAAAGATTTCAATACGGTGTCAAAAAGTTTATTGAATTTGCAGTGGAGAACTTCAAAGGCAACTCAATGGAATCTATCCTTGTCCTTGCATGAAGTGTTCCAATAGATGCAATAGAACTCCAGAAGAAATATTCCAGCATGTAGTAGTCAAAGAATTTACCCTCCATTTTCATACATGGGTGCACCATGGAGAATCATTTCAAAGACATGATATGAGTGCTTCACGTGTGCTAGAAAATGGCAATATACATGACCTACTAAAGGATACATGTGGAATGCATGATTACGAGATCAATGATGATCTCACTGATGACATTGTTGAAGAAGAAAACTTGGAAGATCCCGTTAACGAGGATGCAAGGAAGTTTTTCAAGCTACTGAAAGATGTTGTCGAGCCTCTATACAACGGATGCCAGAATTATAGCAGGTTTTCTTTTATGGTTAAATTGTTACATCTAAAAGTATTGTTTGGTTGGAATAACAAGTCCTTTGATGAACAACTAATTCTTCTTAAAGATGTTCTTCCGAACGGTTCTGAGGATATGCCATCATCCTATTATGAAGTCAAAAAAGTTGTCCAAACATTAGGTCTTAGTTATAGAAAAATAGATGCTTGTCCAAATGACGGTATGCTATTCTGGAAAGATTCTAAGAATAAAGAAAAATGTGATCATTGTAATGCTTCTAGATACAAAGCTCAAATTACAGATGATAAGAAAAAAAATATCCGTGAAAGTATTACGTCATTTTCCTTTAATTCCGAGATTGTAGAGGATGTTCATGAATGAAAATTTGGCTAGACATATGCGATGGCATTTGGATGAGAGAGTTAAAGATACCTTTTTGGGCCATCTAGCATATTCAGAAGCATGTAAGTCTATCGACTCTAATTTTCAAGAGTTTGCTAGTGATTCTCGTAATGTATACCTTGGCCTTGCAAGTGATGGGTTCAATCCATTCAGAAATATTAGTAATGCATATAGTATTTGGCATGTTATTGCTATATCATATAATCTTCCCCCATGGTTATGCATGAAACAACAGAATTTTATCTTGACTCTCTTAATTCCGGGTAAAAGATCACCTGGGAAAGATATAGATGTTTATTTATAGCCTCTCATTGATGAATTACAACAACTGTGGCGCCCTGGTGTGCTTACTTATGATGCCTATTCTAAGAGAAATTTCTCAATGCATGCTATCATGTTATGGACAATAAATGATTTTCCAGCATACGTTGATTTATCTGGTTGGAGTACGAAAGGAAGACTTGCATGTCCTATTTGTAATAAGGACATATCATCTAGACGATTAAAACATGGGAAAACGCAATCCTATTGCTTTCATCATTGTTTCTTAGAAGATCACCCCTTTCGTCATTGTTGGAAAAGAAAAGAGCCCACCCATGTGTTTGGTACCACATGGGGGAGCGGTCATTATTGGGTCTGTCCATAGGGCTATATAAGGAGCCCCACACCCCCTGTACTCATTGAGAACTTCAATAGAAGAAATGCCCAATTCAGGGGCTTCTCCCGTGGTTTCATCCCGCTCCTCACGGAGTAGGGTTCCACGTTAAATCCCGATGTCCCCTAATGTTTTTCTTTATCTTTATTCTCTGATATGCTTCCTCATTCTGTTTTTCTACATGGTATCAGAGCGGGTTCGATTCTCAAGGATTTCATGTTCTTTATTTTTTGAGATTCGAGTTGATATTGAAGAGGTATTTTGAAGATCAGTATCCTATTCATATTCATATTTTGTCACGAGGGATTTTGTTTTAGGGTTCTTCAGAACCCTACTCTTTGAAGACGCGCACATAACAGAGAGGCGGCTCTGAGGCGACAACCCCCATCACGCGCCCCATGTTCTTCTTCATCGCGCGAAGAACCCCTCCATCCAGTTCCTCCCCTCGACAACAGGCCCAATCCTCTGCGCAAGCTCTCCAGATCCCTTGGCAGCGCTCCTCGGGCGCAGCACCAACCCCAGGCGCGCAGGCGACACATCCCCTCATAGGATCCGGTCGATACCAGCCCTTCGCAAAGAAGCTCGAACATCGGACCCCTGTTGTCCATCGTCGAAGCACGCCGCCGCTCTATGGCGTGAGCACCACCAGCCCAGCGGTTTCGCCTCATCCCCAACAGCGACTCCGCCTCGCGCGATGCCCCTTCATCCCTACCAGCCCAGGCACGAGGCGGCACCATCTTCCATCTTCCAGGCGGCGCATGACATAACCCATCATGGGGGCGGCGACAATTGGAAAATGAAAGGGGTTCACTGGAACCCTAAAGCCCGGAGGGCATTTTTTTCTTAAAAAAAAGGCGTGTTGGTTTTTGTAGCCCCAAGTGGGCCTGTTAAAAAAAAGAAGAGAGAAAAAAAGGAAAAAGGAGAGGGGGAGGCCGTGTAAAAAAAAGCCAGCGTGTATTGAAGAGAGAGAGAGAGTAAGTTGGTCTAATGGACCGTATTTAAAAAAATGTGAAAAAAAGAGGCACGTACAAGAAAAAGCCGTACGCATATGCTAACAAAAAAATCGAAAAAAAGTCGCGTACAAGAAAAAAGTCGTACACATAAAAAATGTGATTCATGCTTGCTTCTCCCAACTTGTCTATTATTTTTCATTATTCTCACAAGTTTGGGAGAAAGGGGGAGTAAAAATCATATGCATCCTACATCGTTGATTGACAGACCAAACACTCTGGATTTCACAAAATATCAAGCCATCTTCCCTGTGCATCGATCTTCGTCGTGGTGTCTCTATCCTTGACATCGACTCCGCACTGGATTTATTTTCTTCAAGGCACGACAGAGACAAAGTCCGGTGACCGCAGGCACGACAGAGACAGAGATCCGGTGACCATGCAGGCACGACAGAGACAGTCCGGTGACCTTCCAGGCACGACAGAGATACATTCCTCGGATCAAACGGCAGATATATTCACCAAGCCGCTTGCACGCATACAGTTTGAAAAATATTGTAACAAGCTGAGCATGATTGATATATATGCTCCAGCTTGAAGGGGAGTGTTGAAATGCACTTTACCCACAAACTCTAGGGACAGATTAGTCATATTGTATACCACCCTACCGATAACTGTCGTCCTATTGATCCATGGGAAAACGCAATCCTATTGCTTTCATCATTGTTTCTTAGAAGATCACCCCTTTCGTCATGATATAAGTAACTTCGATGGCAGTATAGAAATCAGAAGTGCACCTAAATTGTTGTCTGGAATGGAAATACTAGAACAATTAAAAGGGTGCAAAAATAAATTTCGTAAGGAAGCTACACATACAAGAAAGCGTCTGCGAGCTGGAATGGAAGAAGATGATGAGGATCAATATATTGAATTTTCTTATTCTTGGAAAAAAATAAGTATCTTCTTTTAATTACCTTACTGGAAGCCTCTCTTGATCAGACACAACTTAGATGTGATGTATATCGAAAAAAATATATGTGAAAATATTTTATATACAATATTGCAAATAACTGGAAGAAGTAAAGATAATGTTCAATCACGTTTGGATTTAAAAGACATGGGGAATCGCTTTTCCGTCGTCACAAATCGCTTTTCCGTCGTCACAAGTCCGTCGCCCAAATTACTTTTTGTTGTAGTGTGTCTTGCTTCTTGATCATTAATTTTCAACAGGTGAATAAAACTATCTGAACATAATGAAATCATGTGAACAAAACTATATAGAAGTTCCTATATTATGAATATAATTTTCAAACTGTTTCGAAATTTTAAAGTAACTCGGTGCTGTATCGGAATTTGTTATTCGGATCACATTGTAGTATTTTTCTGTGGTTTAATATAACCAGCGATAGTATTAGGGATGTTTCTACTCTCAACTTTTATATGACTCTCAGTTCGTCATTGTAATAGGGCCATCTATAAAAAAGGATGAGATTTTATGGTAATATAATCGGTTAGCCATATTAATAATACTACTATTTAACTCAACTGTATTGAAATAATAAACACTACTTTTTACTAAGAGTTTGAATATAAAGCTTCATTGTAAGGCTTCCATGTGATTTATATCCAAGAACCTGCATGCAATTTACTATATCTAGTTGAAACTAACAACAATCAACGAATCTCCCAAGTCAGCCCCGGTACTTATAGAAGGATTAAAGATTGGAGATACATTTAAATCGATCTAGGAAATATAATTCAGACCAAGGCAAAAATAGAGTATGGGGATTGGCATAGCTGTAAGGTTCAGAAGGTCATTTCAATGCGGTCTAGTTTACGAAGCAAATGCATTAGCCAGGGGGTTTAAAAAACCTTACTGGCCGATCGGACCGGTTGGAGCGGGAATCGGATCCGACCCGATCGGTTTGGTCGGTTTTAGGTAATTAATTTTAAAAGAAAAAGAAAATAAGAAATCGGATCAGACCGCGTAGACCCGGGTGGTTGGACCGGGCTGACCCGGATCGACCCGGTTTTGATGAGTTGGTATATTTTTAAAAAATAAAAGTTTAAATAATGAAATAATAGGGTTTTTACTACTTGTACCCTTCTTAACTTCTGTGATTTCAGTTATGTCCCTCTCTTTTTTGGAATATAACTGTATCACTATTTTCATGGAGTAATTTCCTGGAAGCAACTATAAATAAATTATTACGATATTATATTCATATATAATGCTAGAAAATGTGACTATCTTTTCTAGAGTTTCATTCGAAATAGACAAGCATGTTTTTCTGTTGAAAGATTTGACATTTTAAATGATTATGCCATTGATATATAAATACATATTTACATATATGTATCCGGTTTATCGATTCAGAAAACCGGTTCGATCGGTCGGACCAGTAAATTAAGCTCGGTCCGGTTTTTTCCGAGTTGATAGGAATGATGACGTCATGCTGACATCATCACCGGTCCGATCCGATTGGACCAAACCGAAGACTAACCGGTTCAATGTACTGTCCGGATTTTAAAACCTTGGCATCAGCTTCTCGGCAGGCTGCACGAATTAAGTTCATCTCTTATATAAGTATGAAACTCCAAATACGTTACACTGAGACCCTAATTAAGAGAAGAACATAAACTGATCGACATTATGAAGCAGTTCCTGAACGTAGCTCCTCCACCCATTCTCACACTCGGAGGTGGTAATTTTAGAGAGAGAGAGAGAGAGAGAGAGTTTCACTACATGGAAATCAAGTTGTAGCTACAAAACTAAGCCAACGTATGTGGGATTTGTGGCCACGGAATCGGACTTTGGTCACGACATGTCGTGGCCATTAGCCGTAGCTACAAGTCTCGTCGTGAGAGTTTTTAACCACGAATATGTCGTGGCCACAAAACTTGTCGTGACTGCAACTACTATATGAAGACTTTGACCATGGATTGTAGCTACGAGAAAGTAGTAGCCACGAAATTATCATGACCATAAGTTTCCGTAGCTACATTCCGTGACCACAACTCATTTTTCTTTTTCTTGTAGTGTTTGTGTACGTGCGTGCGTTTGTAAGTAAGTCTGGAGATTATAGATTTTGGTAGTAATCTCAAAACATAATACCTTCGAAATCTAATCTCATTAGGAGCTGGACCGTATGACTGTAAGATTATCTAATATCTAAATTTAAGATATATCGGATATCGTTAATATTGAGAATTAGCTGAGCAAGTGCGAAATAATCAGTTGTGCGTAATCAACTTTAACAAACTGGTTTGTTAAGTGCGGACGACAATCAGGAGAAGATTTCGAGGATGGAGTCTAATATGATTTGGAATAGGGCTGTACGCCTGTACCCCAGTCTGTTTGTATGTATATCTGGAGATTATAGATTTCGGCAGTAATCTCATTACGAGCAGGACCGTATCTCTTCAAGAAAATCTAATATCCAAATTTAAGATATATTGGATATCCTAAATTTCGAAAATTAGTTGAGTGCGTGGGAATCAATCAGGAGTTATGCGTACTCTACTTAAACAAACTGGGTTGTTAAGTGCGTACGACAATCAGGAGAAGTTACAAGGATAGAGTCTAATATGATTAGGAATAGGGATGTACCCTAGAAAGAAGTAGGCCTTTAAATAGATCCCCACCGGTACATGACCGGGACACAACCATGTCTCCCAAACCACACGGAATCGAGGGCATGGGAACTCCGTCATCCAGCCCCATGCTCAAGATCAAGATCATCGGTCCGTCGAGGGAGGCGAACAAGCGAAAGCGATCGCCGATCAACGAACATCACGAGACTGAACAGGGACTCCATCTGCTGTACTGCAGAAGACGATCCACTCGGCTCCGTCTGCATAGTCAAGGTACATTACTGCAGGCCACTGATGAATGCCGAGAAGAAGTTGTTCCGCTACACGCAACTCGGCAGGAAAAAGGGAAGCGGCCGGCAGAAGGATGTTCCAAGGACGGAGACGAGCTCGAGAATCTGTCGTGCGACGCGTGCGGCGAGAGCGTTTGGGAGAGTACGAGGGCGGAGGAGTCCTGGGTGTGCTGTGTGGTCTGCGATCTGTGGCAGCACGAGAGGTGCATGGATGCGAAGCTGATCGAGCTCTCCAAATGCCGCTCGTGCCAAAGGAGGAGTCTTCGAAACTGGCGCAATCTTTAGTCCATCACTTAATTTCCATCCATTTCCAGAAGCAGAATCGGCTTGGTACGCGAAGCTGAAGAGTTGGGAAGACTACATATGCAATTTTCTATGGTTCTGAGTCATGTAGTAGACATGTGTATGTCTGTGTTTGAGTTCCGTAGTTGCATTTCTGTGAAAAAAATATATGCATCGGATTTTTAAGAGAAAAAGTATATAGTTGATGGAATTGTAAAAGGCGAAAAAAAAAGAACGAGGTCTTGCATCCGCGGATCTTATCATTCAGATCAGACGATCCTCGTTAAATCCTGTCTACCTTGACTCTGATCTGTTTGATCTTCTGATCTGAAGGATTTATCCTCTTTATCCTCGTCAAGGTAGACAGGTTCTCTGATCTGAGTCAATGACAAGAATGATCTGTTTGATCGTCTGATCTGAAGGATTTAACTAGGATTGTTTGATCTGAATTTATGAAAATCTAATCCATGATTATTTGTCTCTATGCTGTATGCATTCATCTATATTGTGTTTTTGTTATTTTATGTATTTTCTAATCATTAAAATCATATGAAAAATTAACGTAAATGATATTATGTATGTTATTTACTATTAAAATACCATAAAAATAATAAAAGAGTTAAAACAAGTATTTTTATCCCTATAAAAATACTTACAAAAGTATTTTAGTTGTATAGCTTACTTATTCTGCTCTCAAGTACTACATGAAAGTTGTAGATCTTAAAAAGATCTAGAACTTTCATGTTGGACACTTTTCTAATCCTTTCTGAAACTATTTTATTTTCATTTATATTCATTTTTTATTTCTTTTAATTCTGATTCAGTCACGTGATGTGTCATTCTCTTGCCACGTAACCCAGCTTTATTATTCAACCCGCCATTTATTTGGACCATCTCATCATTCAAATCAGACGGTCCTCGTTAAGTCTTGTCTGCCTTGACTCTGATATGTTTGATCTTCTAATCAAATCAATCACGCTCGTCCATCTGTACCCAAACCTCTGTCATCCGATCAGGATCAAACAGTTATCCGAGCATCTTCATCCTCATGCCTTTTCATCCCTCATCTTTGCCAGTTGCACAATCATTGTCTTCACCAATTACACTGGTCTCCACAAGTGATGAAACCCCCTCCCACTGACATCAACCTCTTCCCATGGCCGGACCCATGTATATGTCATGGGGGGCACGTGCCCCCCCCCCCTAAGTTTCAAAATTTTTAATATTTCAATCATTAAAATCAAAATCATAGCATCATGCCCCCTTACCCAATTGGAGTTGCGAAGTTTGTGCCCTCCATCTAAGGGTGTCGGAAAATTCTCAAGTTCGATATTCGCTCAGGTTCGGCTTGCTAAAAGTTCGATTCAAATTTGGTTCGGAAATAAACGAACCGAACCTGAACACAAGTTTAGGTTCGATTAAATAAACGAACCGAACATGAAAATCACAGGTTCGCTCAGGTTCGATTCGTTAAAAGTTCGATAAACCTACACATATACATATTTACAAATCATTATCGGTAGAAGTGGACCTTATTTTAAGATAAGTAGATTTTGTCAAAGGATAAGTGACATTTGTCTAGAGATAAATGAATATTTACGTGATAAATAAGTTTTAACAGTAAAAACTATCCAAAAATAAATAGTCACATCGTGGTTACAACATCCATCATCTATGTGTCTAGTATGTTTCCCTTCTTTTTCCTCAAATCAACAGAACAGGTATAAACATTACTTATCGGATATCTCCACATTATCCTTATTCCATATCCCCATCTGAACATATATAAAAATATATTATAATTATATTTTTTCAAAGAGACGAATCCTTATTAGTCTATTCTTTTAAAAGATGAAGATGAGTTAGATAAGGAAAAAAACTAAATGAATATTTATTCTAATTCTAAACACGTATTTTCATTTATCTTCTCTCAAGTCCCTCTTACTAGAGAATTCTTAAGTTCGATATTCGCTTAGGTTCGATTCGTTTAAAAAAATGTTCGATTCGTATTCGGTTTGAAAATAAACGAATCGAACCTGAACACAAGTTCAGGATCGATTAAATAAACAAACCGAACCTAAAAATATAGGTTCGCTCAGGTTCGGTCCGTTTACACCCCTACCTCCATCCCACGTCACCTCCTTTCTCATCCTCCCTCTGGACGACTAACCCAAGCTGTTGCATCTCCCCTCCCCACGGTGTCGGTTCTCTTCCCGGTAACATCCCAAATTCCCAGTTCTCTTGTACGACGGTAGTTCATTCCCACCCTCCATCCCTCGAGTAACGTCACCTTCTTTTTCACATTTCCTCCAAATGTCCAACCCATGTCGATGTGCCTCCCTCCCCACGGTGCCAGCTCGTCACTCAGCAGTATCCCCAGCTCCCTTGCACATCGACATTAATATATATATATGTTGGTTTGACGTGCACCCCTACTAGGGATGCAAACATATAAATATAAATACCGATATAGGCATTACCATTTCCTTATTCATTATTTAAATACGAACATAGATGCAGATATAGATACTGACAGATATTAAAACATGTCACCATATCCTTAAAAATAGATACATATATAAAATAGATATTGATCGCATACGGATATTGTTAAATATACTTTACAGATTGACTTAAATATACATGAAATGAATAGAAATAAAGTGCATGATATTAATATACTAAATATGCTTATATTATAAAAAGTATACTAAATATGATGAAAGAAGATATAAATTTATGTTATATATGACTAAAAATAAATTTACAACTAAATTTATATATGAAAATAGATAAAATGATACTGATATGGATGTTTGCAGATATCAACATGATATCCATATCTATATCCATTGAAATAGATACATCAAAATCTATATAAAAGGGATACAATGACATGGATTTGATACGGATACATTGAAAGGGAGATATTCGAATGGGAGGTTAATACATTGAAACTGAGATATTTGATTCTATTGTTGATGACTATGAATTATTTTCAAGATATAAAACCTAGATGTCATCAACTTTAAATGCATGTGTCTATTTTTTAAATATATTTAATATGTAAAAAACTCTTATATCACTAGAAGGAAAATAAATTGCGGCTACAGAACTATGCCCACAAATGTGGGGCCTGAGCCCACAGAATTGAGCTCTGGCCACAACACGTTGTGTCAAGTAGTCGTAGCTACAAGTCTCGTCGCGAGAGTTCTCTAACCACGAATATGTCGTGGCACTACAAGTGACCACAGAACTTGTTGTGGCCACAGCTATTGCATTAAGACTTTGGCCACGGATTGTAGCTATGAGAAACTAGTGGCCACACGTTTTTGTAACCTCATTCCGTGATCACAACTCATTTTTCTTGTGATATATATATATATATATATATATATATATATATATATACGCATATGAATGTTTATATTGATTTTTAAATTGTAATCGTATTTATTATTACTTTTATTTGTGAGTATGCCTCCTCAGTCAGTAATCCTGGGTCCGCCATTACCTATTCCACATTCATCATTTTTTCTTTGCCCAACATCTACTTGTCCTATTCATCCTCACGTGCCATCTCCAGATATGGTTGCAACCACTACATCGCAACCACCTCTAGACTAACTTCCAGCACCTCAATATCCCTCTTCGATCAACCATCCAACTCATTCCTCATTTGCATGAGAACATCTCTAAGCCTTGGCCTCCTTGCGTGACAATCAGAAAGAGACTAGGAACGACGATCGAGAAAAGGTTCTCGTGCAAGATCTTTGGTCATAGACCAAGTCGTAGCCATTGTTGTGGCTGCTTGAACTTTGTCCTTTAGCCCATAACGTTAAACAAAGATCGGAACAGTGAGCTCCATTCTCCCGTCACATGTTACACCCCCCTCTGAGTTCTTTTACGTCACCATCATCTTACAAGTTTCCCGATATGTCAATGATCAGAGATTTCCAGATAGCTCCGATCTCCTAATACTTCTCCGACGAGCAACGACCAAAAGCTCAATCCACTTCTCTCTAGGAGCTCTAAGGCCCCCTTCATTTTCGCCTTACTTTCAGGAAGGATTCTTAATATTCACCGGCATGAGAAAAAATGGAAGGAGGATGAGCTCCTTCATCGGAGAACCACCCGTGCCCCACGTTAGACAGAGGAGAAAGCTAGAGGAGGCACAACTATTGTAGGATCCTTTTGATCCTACGACCCTCAATAGCCACTAAGCCACCGCATACAAGACTCCACTAGCACGCTACTTTCCCCGTATTTGTTAGGTGTCCCGAGTCTGATTCCAGACCTAAATTCACATGTTTAACTCACGTCGCCGTGCATTTTATGCACCGACCCTTGAAGCTTTCTCTAATTGCATAAATACCCCATGTAGAGGGCATCACTAAAAGATCTAAGGGCCCGTTCGGTAGGATAATAAGCATGAATAAGGATGGGGAATAAGGGGAATAAGGGTCCATTCTCCGTTCGGCTGGAGGATAAGAATAAGGAGAATAAGGTGAAATAAAGGTAGGTAAGGTGGGATAAAGATAGGAATAAGAGTGAAATAAGATGAAATAATGGGGAATAGTCGTACCACGGGGAAGCGTGTTGGGGGCTTATTCCCCTTATTCCATTCCTCCTTATACCCCAAACGAACAGGGCCTGAGTGTGGGTTCATGTATTTACACGTATATCCATTTATGGACCGATTTGTGATATTTTGAGTATTATAAATTATAGTTTCTTTACATTTATGCCCTTATCTTACTAGTTGAGTAACTTTTTAACCACAAGTCCAAATTTAATAAAATTAATCTTGTTTTAAAGGCTTTGAATTCTCTTTAATAATGCGATGCGATTAAATTCTTGATTTGATGTGTTTTCACGCATTAAATTTTACAGAAATCAAATTACCTTCTGAGCTCGTTTAGAAGGCTTAATCATTGATATTTTCATCATTTTTTGCTCGTTTAAACACCCTAATTAGCATTGATTAATTTAAATTTGATTAGGAAGTTTGATTAATTTATTGAATAACCAATTTCCTGATTAGATAAGTATATGAGGTATCCTTGAGATATTGTTCATATTAGGTGTTTAAAAAGTTACAATTTACTTTAATTGATTATTTAGAGCATGTTAATTGGACTTTTCATTGAATTGATTTACTCTTAATTGTGCATGTTTTATAATCAATTAATAAAGAGTATAATTAATTATTATTTACCTATTATCCCTGTGTGTGCATTAGCATCATTTTGTCATTAATATATTTTCATAGAAAATGAAAATAAAAAATCATGCATTACATTTCCTTGACTTAGATCCACTAATCATTCACCTGATGAGATATTTATTACATAGGTAAAATTGATTAATTTCTCCTATGCTTGTGTTCGACCCTTCACTTATCCAGGATAAATTAGACCACATTCTCTTCACCAAGATATAACTAATGTGGTTCTGATTAACTATTAATTGGGTGCATTATAATGAGTGCTTTATAAGATAGCCAATTAGCGATTAATCCGGTGGCACCGTTTTCAAGGACACAGCTTCATTTATGGATATACTTAGGGTTACATTTCTTTTTTGTGATTTTTAGTGTAATTTAGTTCTTGATTGTTTTGTTAACTTTATCCATTATGTATTGACTTTATGTTGTTATACTTGTATTTTTATCAAGGTTTTAAAAACCGAACCGAACCGGCCGGTTGAACCGGTTAAACCAGGAACCGGAGGAAAAAAGGTCCAACCACCCGGTTTATTCCGAAAATATAAACCAGTCAAAACCGGTCAGAACCCGGTTGGACCGCTCAAACCCGGTTGAACCAATTGAACCAAACCGTCGGTTCAACCATCCATTTTTTGTAACAAAATAATTTCCAGTGAACTATACAAACTTTTTCAAAAATATTCATAATCTAGCCTCATTCTAACCCACAATAGTACCCATTTATCTCTTCTCCTTCACATGTGACAATGACTCATCATCACTTGTCCATTCATTCCATATGAACATTGCCCATCTCTTCCGACATTATGTATGAAGTTGTCCACTTATAACAATAACGAATGAAGAAGATGGTGTTATAGGCATAATATGAGAAGCAACAAATTAATAACAATTGTCATTAGTTTTAAAATTACATCACATATATGTATGTACAAAAATTTTATGAAATATTATTATGCACTTTCGAGATTTTTAAGAACATTTATACCCCTAACTTTTAAGTAATTTCACTTGTACTCTTATATTTTCTTAAAAAATCCACATTATCATCCTTATATTGGTATAAGATGGGAGCACAAGTGTACTGATAAAAGGCCACTACTATTGATTTTGTAAAAACATAGAAGACACATGCACTTGTATAGAAAATAGGGGTATAAGTATTATTGGAAAAACTTGGAAGGATAAGAGTAAACAAATTCTCGAAAGGTATGATGTAATATTTTTCGTATTTATTTGTAGGATATACCGGTCTAACTCGGTTCGACCCGGTTGAACCATACAAACCAAACCAATAATACAACGGTTCGGTCTTTTTCGGTTTCTATGAATTGCTGACATCATCACCGGTTCGACCAGTCGGTCCCTTTGATTCGACCATAAAAACCAAAAACCGATACATACCCGGTTTGATGTTCGGTTCGATTTTTAAAACCTTGATTTTTATAGCTAGCTCACTTCTCTCTCTAAGAACTATCTAATCCTTAGTTATTTTGTGATAGGGTCCTAGAACCAACGAAGACGGAAGTGACGTGGAGGCAATGAGCTTGGAGATAAAGCTAATAAGAGTCCAAAGCAACCACCTTTAGTAGATTTGTTAGCTATTTAGATAGTTTCCATTTTTGTGTGTATATGTGTTTTGATTATTTGTAATAATATGTAGCTTAATTTCCCCTTTACCATGGTTCTCAGTTGAGTTCTCATGGATCTAAAAAAGTTCTTTATTTTTCTTTAATTTGTGTTGCGTTGAGGACTACATGAGGATTCAACTTGAGTGATTTTTAAGATTAGGCTCACGTATCAAATCTAGGTTATCTTGCAGGTGCCCATTCCTAAAATAGGCCACATTTATTATATCTTGAGATTCACTTATCTCATAAATTCATTAACATGATGCACTTTAATATGATTTATTTAATTCAAATCAAGTGGATTTGTTTCCTGGTAATAGGACTCCGACTTATGGTGATGTTTTCTCGACCAGCATACTTATAGTTAGACTTTATAAATTTTGTCAAGCATCTACATAGAGAGTGTCGGAAAGTACAGTAAGTATTCTAATAGATTGCACGCATCATTGATTCTCACATGCATTCCATTTTCTGACTCTGTCCTCTTGATTTACATTTAAGATTTAAGGCAAAGGGATCGAATGTTAGGTGAATTTTGATGTGCTCACATTAAATTCAGCGATAACAAAAAACATAAAATTGGGACTTCTAGGCAAGTTGAGATTCATTTAAACTTGGAATAAAAACAACCTTGTAATACGGGTTTCTAAAGCCCTCATTGGGCACAGGTACTTACCCCAAGACAAACTTGGAGGGGACAAATACCCTAAGGTTAGATCCCAAATTCCTAGACTTCCACCCTAAGTCCCTGATGAATAGCTATTCAACTATTATTATTCTTCCATTTTGCATTTAAATTCCTATCAAAACACAAGAAAATACAATTAACTTATACATATGAACATTCATTAATCATATGTGAATATATTAATTTAAATACAAAAAATAAATAAACCAAAAGGAAAGGAAAAAATGAAGTATCAACGATACTAAATGACGCTAAACCCTGAGACCCAGTCAATATTGACTTGGTCCACAAGAAATAAAGTAGGGGAATAAGGGTCTATATCATTTTTAGATGTCTTAATTTATATTCTTCAAATACATATTTTTATATGATTTTATTCTTCATTTTATACATCTCAAACAATAAAATGATCAACATGAAACTTCTACATAAAAATACAGAGAAAATTATACATATTATTGCACATAAAAATAATGCACTGTGCAACTAGGGATACATATGAAAAAGCGACAAACTGGACCTCACGGATCAATATCTTCTCCATATAAGCTCAAAATTCATCAAACTCACCTCCATTGTATTTAAAATTAAATTATCTATGTATTTAATGATTTTATTTAAATGGAGTTAAGATGCAAAATTCAACTTTCTAGGGTCTCATTGTACTATTTGCATGTATTTTTTATACATATAATTAATTCTTTATAATTTCATTCTTATATTTTTAAATAAATGCATATATTATTTGATATATATTAAAATATCAACATAAAATAAGACCATTAAAATGCACTAAATATATTAGATAATAAAATATTTAGGTATACTATACTGATATTTCATAATGAATATACACATATTTATTTAAATAAATAAATAAAATCAGGAAAAAAATAAAAATATAATTTAAATATAATACAAATATAAAAAATATGTAAATATGATAATACAAATTAAAATAAAAAAATAAAATACTTAAAATGTATGCAAATATACGTATGTATCTACTTGTAAACCAAACCAACATTATTATAAAAATAAATAAAAATATCCAAAAAATATTTTGAAAAATAGTAAACATTTTTTATACTTTGAGTTTTAATTAATAAATTCAATTGCCATTTCTAATTGAATTAACGAAGAACTTGTATATATCTTTTTTCTTATTGGTCCATGTAGACCAATCAAGGCCCTTGGATTGTTGACCCGTAGATCAACTATCCTCTCCTCCCTCTGACTCTGTTAGAATAACGTGACCACCTCCTCTTCTCCATTTTCTTACTCCACCTTTACTAAACCATTTCCCTCGAGCCGACCACCATTCTTCTACTCCCATGATCATCTCCCACGCCCTATTCCTAGACTCCACCAACCATCACCATCCTTCACTCCATTTTCCTTCCAAGGTCGATGGACCCCATATCTATAAAAAAGACCTCTAGACATCTTTTGATTTTTTAATCCTTCTTCCTTCTTAGTAAACCCAAAGGGAATCTATGAGTTGAATCTTCAGTGATAGAGGAGGCTCCTAGCCCTGTCGGCGAGGACAAGGAGGAGATGGGATCCACAACCATCGAGCACCATCTTCGGTGAGGGTATTCTACTTCACGGTTTCCCCAAGTATGAGATTCCTTTTATTTGCTTTCTAATTGGATTTTAGTTCCAATATTTGATTTCTTCTTTTATTCGAAGCATTTAGGTAGTGTTTTAGTTCATATCTCCTAGTTTACAATACGTTAAAGCTTAGAGCTCTGGTCGTTGTCCACAGGGTTGTTCCAACCTCACACCACTTTCATCTACATCTCCCTTCATTTCTCCATCAAAACCCCCATTAGATAACCTCTGATTTTGCTAAAATCAGAGGGTCGATTGCCTCTTTGGTCATACATCGGAGCTCATCGCCTCCTCCATTTACTCTTTCTTGCGTCTTCAGAAATGGGTCGAGGATGTTCGCCTTGAGCCCCTTGAAAAGATCTATAACTTTCATGTTGGACATTTTTTCTAATTCTTTCTCAAACATTTTATTTTATAAATTTTATTATACATATATTTTCTGATTTTTTATTAGATATAAGGAAGTAGTATAATATACATATATAATAGAGATAGTATATGTAATAAAAATATAAAATAATAATAATATCAATAAAATACCCTTAGTTATCACCGTTTATATTTTTTAAGGGTGTTGAAAATATTTTTGATAATAATAATAATAAATAATAATATAAATGAAGATGAATATATATAGAAGAGGGTTATATATGTACATATATCTATAAATACTAAAACATGAAGAAATAGCTTCTTTTTGTATTTTTATAATTTTTCTATTTTGTGATTTTTCTTTTAATTTTTGCTAATTTTTTGTATTTTTAAATGAATATAAATATCAAAATAGTGACTTATATTACCAGGTCGGATTGTTATGGATTTCAAAAATATCCAAAAAGGTCAAAAATTCCAAAACTAATTTTAAGCTAAAATAGATAGATAAAAGAAGTCAGGAAGAAATGTGAGTATTTTTGGGAATTTTCAAGTAAAATGTCCAATTTTTATAAGGTTTTATAGTTTTTTGATTTTTAGGCTTTTTTCATTCGTAATTTTTGAGGGTTTTGGTCTGTAGCTGCAAAATACACTAAAAACACTATCATTTTTATGGAATTTTTGAAAATGTTTTATTTTTTTGTTTTTTTGATATAGACAATGAAAAACTGCAATGTTTTTAATTTTTAATAAATTGAAAATATATAACAAATACCTATATAAAAAATGGGGCTGGGAAAGCTGCACCTGGGAGCGTTGCACCCGACCGTTTTTTTCATAGATTTTTTTGTTTTTAAAATGAAATCTAAGGGGAATTAGAAATGGAGACAGAGGTGAAGAATTTATAAGATGCCTCCAGGGTCTAGAAAGATCGAAGACATGCGCAGAAGCCTAGGAGGATCCAGCTCTACCTGATCCCTAAGGATCACAGATCCTAATAGAGGAATCTGGCGCAAAAATCAAGGGTGAAGATGGTCGGATCCGATCTGGAAAATGTCAAGAAACCATGTCCGACAACGAGAGACTTGGGTGGGGTTTGGAGGAGGGGAGGTTGACCCGGGTCAACAGATTTGGGCTGTCTAATCAAAAATTCGAATCTAAAAATCAAAGAATATTGAATATAAAATAGTAAATAAATTTAGAATAAAATTATTTAAAATGAAAAATGTTTATTATTTTCCAATATATTTTTCTATGATTTTTACTTATGAAATTTTATATACAATATATACAGTATAGGGTATTACCTATAGGTACAATATACCTATATATTGTATTCTTTTATTTTTATTTTATTATTTTTACATAAATATCATTTAATTTTTATTTTATTTATTTACAAAATCATTTAAGGAGTATAAAATAATTTTCATTTTATTCTTATGAACTAAATAAAAGTATTAAATAAATAAGTATTATATACAATATACACAAGTATGGCTTGTATACAATTAATTTTTTATTTTATTTTTAAATTCTTTTATGTGTTATGATTTATTTATTTTTATTTTGTTATTAGAAGTGCACAACTATTTAAAATACAATATGCACAAATCATAAATTAAATAAATAAATATAAATATTTACATGTATAGGTATTCTGTGACTATATAATGCACCGAAAAAGTCAATTTTTACCTTGCAACTCCAAAATTTATGAAATCATCCTCATTTGAAAGATAATTTATTTTATATCCTAATAAATGTGATTTTGGAAGAATTTGAGTTAATGTGGAGCTGGAATTGATTTCCTATGTTATAATTTTGTGGCATTTTATGATTGGTATTATTTATGATATGTACAACAATTTATTTTACAAATAATCTTATTATTTAGAAAACATTTTTATGTAAATCTTTTATTAAGAAAATAATTTGTTTTGAGGTCTTTTTATTGATGAATAGGAATATATATAGAGAATTCCTGGTGATGAATTATACAAGGACCCTATCTACCCTTACTTTATTCCTTATCCATCAAGTCAATGGTTGAGCTTCTCTCGGGATTTTGGTCAGTCTGTACATATTACATAATTACATCCTTATTTCCTTTTTCTTTTCCTCTTTATTCTTTTATGTTTGGAAACAGATGTTAATTGTACATTATTAACAATAGTGTGTTCGATGATAATTTATTGGCTTTACACATATTCACAGGTATTTTTGCTAAAAGATATGGGTAAAATAAAAAATAAAGAATGAGAATCGTAGAGTCATTATCCTCTGTACTTTACCTTTGCTAGTCCATTACCAAACACTTATTTGAAAAAGAAGTGAAACAAAAAGAAAATAAAAGAGAAAGGAAGAATCTAAGTTGATTGCTAAACTTATCTTCATAAAATTGGACTATGGATCTCGGTCAGACTTTTGGATTATTAATTTGGTAGAACCTTATTGGGTAATAGATTTAAGACTTAACACCCTTCAAGTTCCAAAATTCTATGGTCAGGTCTCCTTAACAACCAAGTCAGAACAAGTCTACATATGCAAACTTTAGTGACTATGAATCTTTCCTTCTACTGTGTAAGTGATATGTAGCTCCCCACCTCAAAAATGGGAAAGAAACAACCTTCCTCAACAATGTAACTCTAGTCCCCTAGTCTAGCAACTCTTTCCTGGTATTCCTTTCTAAGTTCAAGTACAACCAACTCAAGAAGAGGGGAAAAGAGAGAATGGATCGTGGCCAGTGAAGTTACGTATCTCTTGGAGCATAACCAGTGTAGCTAAGTCTCCAGCTGCAAGATTCCTTGAGATGCGACGGTGGAATACATAAGCTTTGCTTATTCACTATATACACTCGGGCATGCATTTTATTTTCAATCAAGTATGTCACCTTTTTTGGGATTTTTCACATTTTTCTCTTTTTTTGACATATATACAACATATCTACATAGTGCAACATGTACATAAGGAGTGTTTCTTCTTGAGCCAGTAGACTATTTCTCTTTTGAAGCTTTATTGCGACCCATATCATCCTATCTTTAGATATCAATTTTACTAGACCAGATTGAGGTGCACATCCCTCCCTAGAGGAGGACGGGAGGTTCCTACTAGTTGTACTACCCCCCTATGCTACTCCAGGCCAAATGATCTTGCCTCCTCACCATCTCATCTGTCTTGAGATACGTGTAAGGTGTGTGCCCAAGTCAAACCATTATCTTTGAGAGTCACACACACATTTTAAGTGTTTTGTTTAGGCTAATCAAGATGACATGTGAACATAGCCTAGTGGACTCAAAGAATTAAGTCGCTATGGACCTGAAAAGTCTCAACCCCAAATATTATAAGGTTCCTCTGATGTTAAGTGGGTTAATGTCTTAACCAAGCTCCATTCTTCAATTTATTCTAGAATTGTTAAAATGTCAACCATGATGCTGAAGAATGCACATGTAAGTATTTACGAAAAAACCTTTTTGGTGGGAATTATTTAAACTATGCATTTTTTATGGATTTTTTTATTTTTTCAAATTTTTAGATATTTTGAAAAAGTAAACGAAAGAAAAGTTTTCACAAAGATGTATATATATTTACAATAGGGTTTGTGTTACAGGTTTTATAGACAAATGAGTTTTAATTACATAATCTCAAGCCGATTTTATTAAGAAATATTTATGCACAAAGAATTGGGGGTAGATAATGTATATACAAATACTTTTTATACCCCATAAGTTATTTCCATGTGACAAAACAACTTTGCAAACATTTTTCAAAATATTTTTCAGAAGATTTTCAAAACTATTTTTACAAACATTTACAAACAATTTTACAAACTGTTTTTGCAAACATTTTATTTTCACACAAATTTCAAAAAAATTGTATAATGTACCTAATTTTGATACATAAAATAATTTACAAACCTTTACAAACAAAATATTTTTACAAATATTTTTAAAAAATTTGTACAAAAATAATTTTCCAAATAATTTTACAAATAATTTTCACAAAGAATTTTTGAAAACATTTTTCAAAACATTTTTATTTCTATTTTATGTAAATGATAGCCATGTTATTAGCATACACAAAGTATGAGTTATGGCTAAAGTATATATACAAAATATATGACACCCCCTATACTTAGCTTGAACTTGTCCTCAAAGTAATCAGATAGTGATGAAGGAAGACTTAACACTTGTTGTGTATAGAAAAGTGAAAAGAATCCTATACTACGATGACTTAAAAGAATGAAAGAATAATATCAATAGAATTCGGTGATCCCCCCTATAATTTAGATTAAGTAATCCTAAGTGTAGAGGAATGTACATAATGGGGGAAAACTGAGGAATATAATGTCAAAATATCATCTCCCGTATACTTAGGATAAAATATCCCTAAGCATATGCAACAAAAATAGAGGTAATAGAAGAATGAATAATCACAGGTCTAATAGCCCCCATACTTTGGATAAAGTGCATCTTAAGTATAGTAAAATATAGTAAAATCATAAGATGGATCTGGGTATTAAATAAAATGAATGAATTATATAGATAATATGGATCTATACAAAGGCAGAGTAGAAGTGAAATCAGGTATGAGACGTAGGTGATGTGAATCAAGGAACACATCTCATACAAAATGAATGGGGGGAACACCAACAGTCACTGGATCATGATCAAGATATGGCATAAGGAGCTGACTGTTAACTCAAAAGGTGGACTTAGAAGACAACTCAGATATATCGAT